>CM053564.1:30397110-30427578 GCA_028646485.1 Cryptoprocta ferox
AAAAAAATTTTTTTTAAAAAGGAAGTGATTAAAATCCACAGGAACACGGAGTCATAGGTGCAACCAAAGGATGCGCAGAGGGAGCTATGGGAACCCAGCAGGGCACCCAACCCCAGTCCTAAGAAAGGCGAACCACCTGCATACTGGCAGTTAAGAGCCAGCCCACACCAAGTGCAATTACAGGTGGCCCAAAGGTTGGAGGAACGGGAGGAGCCGGGAGAAGGGAAACATCATGGTGCCTGCCAGGCTAGATGTGGGTCTTATCATGAAGTCAGCAGGGGGCCACTTAAGGACTCGGCCAGAGGAATGCCCTGGATGGATCTGAGTTTGGAAAACTTTCTCTGGTGAGGTGTGTAAGAGATACAGGGGCCAGCGGGGAGGAGGGGACATATGCAAACAATATGGAGACTGGATCCACATGGCAGACAAGCACATGCTTCCATCTCCCCCCTCCATCCCCAGATCCTAGAAGCTGAAAATCTAAAAATCCCCCCCAAAAAAACCCAAATAATTTGATTTTAATGGCCAGAAGGACCTGAAGAGGCATTTTTCCAAAGACATACAGATGGCCACCAAGTATTGAGAAGGTGCTCAATGTCACTCATCATCAAGAAAATGCAAATCGAAATGAGGTATCACCTCACACTTGTTAGGAAGGCTGTTATGGAAGAGAAATAAGGTAATAAGTGTCAGCGAAGGTTCGGAGAAAAGGGACCCCTGGTATTCTGTTGATGGCAAAGTACATCGGTGCAGCCATCTTGGCAGGTTCTTGAAAAAAATTAACAAATGGGAACTACCACAGGACCCAGGAACCTCACTTCTGGGTACATATCCACAG
This sequence comes from Cryptoprocta ferox, assembly GCA_028646485.1. Classification (NCBI taxonomy): domain Eukaryota; kingdom Metazoa; phylum Chordata; class Mammalia; order Carnivora; family Eupleridae; genus Cryptoprocta; species Cryptoprocta ferox. Next base: position 30,397,949 of record CM053564.1, read on the forward strand.
GAAACAATATCAGTATCTGGAAGAGATCTCTGCACCCCATGCTCACTGCAGTATTATCCACAACAGCCAAGATGGAAACAATCTAAATGTCCATCCGTGAATGAATGGACAAAGAATATTTAGAAAACACAAACACACACACACACACACACACACACACACACACACACAGAGACGATGGGATGTTATTCAGCTATAAAAAAGAAGGAAATCCGGGGCGCCTGGGTGGCTCAGTTGGTTAAGCGTCCAACTCTTGGTTTCAGCTCAGGTCATGATCTCATGGTTCATGGGTTCGAGCCTCCCATTAGACTCTGTGCTGACGGTGCAGAGCCTGCTTGTGATTCTCTCTTCCCCTCTCTCTCTACCGCTCCCTGCCCTCTCACTCTCTCTCTCTCAAAATAAATAAATAAGTTTTTTTTTAAAAAGATTGAAAGGGGCACCTGAGTGGCTCCATCGGTTACGACTCCGACTTCAGCTCGGGTCATGATCTCATGGTTCGTGGGTTCGAGCCCCGCATCGGGCTCTGTGCTGACAGCTCGGAGCCTGGAGCCTGCTTCAGATTCTGTGTCTCCCTCTCTCTCTCTGACCCTCCCCTGCTCACACTCTCTCTCTTTCTCAAAAATAAATAAAGATTTTTTAAAAAAAGTTTAGGGGAAAAAAAGGAAGGAAATCCTACCATTTGTGATAACACGGATGAACCTGGAGAACATTATGCTAAGAAGCCAGACACAGAAAGACAAATGCCATGTGATCTCATTTGCATGTGGAATCCAAAACCATCAAACTCACGGAACTAGAGAGTAGAAAACCAGAATAGAACAGGGGTTGACAGGAGTTGGGGGGTGGGGGGCGCGGGGTGGGAGAGATGGGGAGATATTATCAAAGAATACAAACTTCTTCTTATGAGATGAATAAGTTCTGGATATCTAATATAGAGATTAAATCTGCACATGGCGGTTATAGTCAATTATACCGTATTGGATACTTGAAATTTGCTAGGAGAGTAGATCTTAAGTGTTCGCACCACAAAACAAAACAAAACAAACGATGGTAACTATGTGAGGTGATGAGTGTGTCAATAATCTGTAACAATCAGGGCACATGGGTGGCTCAGTCGGTTGAGCGTCTGACTTCAGCTCAGGTCATGATCTCACGGTTTGTGAGCTCCAGCCCCGCGTCAGGCTCTGTGCTGACAGCTCAGAGCCTGGAGCCTGCTTCGGATTCTGTGTCTCCCTCTCTCTCTGCCCCTCCCTGCCTCAAGCTCTGTCTCTCTCTGTCTCAAAAATAAACATTTTAAAAAATAATAATCTGTAGCGATCATTTCACAATGTATATGTATATTAAGTCATCACGTTGTATACCTTTGGGGGGCATAAAGCATGAGGGGGAATATACACTTTTTTAAATTTGTCAATCATAACTCAATAAAGCAGAAAATATAAATAAGGAAAAATAAAACTCAGCCAGAAATTTTGAGGAACTTAAAGCAGGTGGAACAAAGCCGAAGGAGGAACCGGAAACACCCAGGGAATAGGACTGGCAGAGATTGTGGGCGTGACTCAGGAGCAGCGGATGTGGCTAATCCGATAGAGGAGGGACCCAGAGGTGACTGTCAGAGTACAAGGAGTCAGACAGGTAGGACCCGATCCCCACCGACGCCAATGTCGAGAATCAGGCATTGGGTTCACCTGCGTGACGCAGGTGTGGTTGGAAGTGGGTGCCTCCACAGCTGATGACCTCCTAGAGAAACCGCAACCCTCTCGAGTTCTTGCACACTCCTTCTCCACCCTGCACCTATACCACCAACCCGCCAAGAGGCAAGGCAGCCATAAACAGTAAAACAGACAAGCCAGGGGAAACCCCCAAATACCACGAATCTCAAATTATTCCAGAAAAAAAGGCCAACACCATGAAAGAAAGGCACCAGCTCAACAGACAATAAATCGCACTCCAGGAAAAGACAACTAATAAAGCAAACAGATGAAGGCATTTTTTTAAAACATAATTAATGTCCTCAAGGAGATAGGAGGATATTTAGAAAATGTTTGTAAAAAATATTATGAAATGGGGAAAAAATGAGATCTCTTGGAAACGAAATATATGACGGGAAAAACCAAAACGCAGCAGATGGGCTGAAAAACCAGCACGGAAACAGCTTTGGAGCGAGCGGAGGAGCCGGAAATCCGAGCCGTGAACTTTCCAAGGATGCACTGCAGGGGGAAAAGGAGATGGAAAATGTGGGAGAAAAGGTGAAAGACCCAGAATACAAACTATGTGCCAACACCTGTCGATTAGTTGCTCTGGAATGGGAGACTGAAGAGAGCAAAGGAAAGTACGTGCATGAAGAAAGTAAAGAGAGTTAGAGAAAGACATGAGTTCTTAATCGGAAAGAGCCCACTGGGTGTTAAGCAAGATGACAATGGACAGACATATTGTGATGAAACGTCAGAACACTCAGGATGGAGACAAAATACCAAACGCTGTAGAAAGGAAAGTAACACCAATTATCTACAATAAACTGGAATTAGATTTCTTAGCAGCAGCACCAGATTCATCAAGAAACACACTAGTTTCAGGGCACCTGGGGAGGTCAGTCAGTTTTGCATCCAACTTTTTGTTTGTTTAGGTCATGATCTCGCGGTTCATGAGTTTGAGCCCCGTGTCGGGCTCTACACTGACATCAAGGGATGTCAGTGCTTGGGATTCTCTCTCTCCCTCTCTCTCTGCCCCTCCCCTGCTCACTCTCTCTGTCCCTCTCTCAAGATCAATAAATAAACTTAAAATTTTTTTCTAAAAAAAAGAAAAGAAATGAAACACAATGCTTTCACATTTCAAGGGGAAACTTCAAGAACCCAGAATTCCATGCCCAGACAAGCTCTCCTCCAAAGGAAGAGCCAAGATCAAGACATGTAAGGATGCACAGGAACTCAGAAAGCTTACCAGCCACCTTTTCTGAAAGAATCACTGCAGGACGTACTCCAGCAAAAGAAAGGAAGGATACAGAAGAAAGACATTAATCCTGAGAAGCAGTCATGACCATAGAAACAATAAGATTTAATAACAGCCTAGCTCTAAATCCGAAGTGATCTCAGTATGGAAGAGACTTTATAAGAGGGACAGAAGGAACTGAAAGTTGCTGAGGTTTTTGTCTTGTTTTTTCTTTTTTTCCTTTTGTTTTAATGTTTATTTTTGAGAGGGGGACGAAGGGGAGGGGCAGAGAGAAAGGGAGACACAGAATTGGAAGCAGGCTCCAGGCTCTGAACTGTCAGCACAGAACCCGACATGGAGCTCGAACCCATGGACCATGAGATCATGACCTGAGCTGAAGTCAGACGCTTAACCGACTGAGCCATCCAGGCGCCCCCAGTTTTTGTCTTGTTTAAGGAAAGGACATAGGTGCTGAGCAACTTCAGGTATAGTAGAAATACACACAATTAAATATATCTTTCAATTTGAAGATAAATACTAGGAAGGAGAGAAAGAGAAACCAAAACTCACAAACCATGAAAAAAAATAAAGAAAATGTGATCAGTCCAACAAAATGCTAGAAAAGCAAGAAGGTAGCATGAAGAAAGAGTAAAGAGAGCTCGAGAAAGACATGAGTTCTTAATCTGAAAAAGCCCACTGGGTGCTAAGCAAGATGACAATGGACAGACATATTGTGATGAAACGTCAGAACACTCAGGATGGAGACAAAATACCAAACACCATAGAGAAGAAAAGTAAGACAGATTATCGACAACAAACTAAAATTAGATCTTAGCAGCAGCACCAGATTCATGAAGAAACAAAGTGGTTTTGGGGTACCTGGGTCTGTCAAGAACAAGAAAAGAATTCCAGAGATTTAAAATTATCCATAAATATGATGTACGACCTTGCATGGAAAAATGTCAAAATCTTGACAATTTTCTAGGAAAATATATATTACCAATATTTGCACAGTCAAAAAGACCACGGAAATCATCGAAAGTCCATCCCTCTCCCCCAAGGCACCTGAAGACCTAGTTCAAAACATGGCTCTGCCATCAACTTGCTGTGCGACTTGAGCAAAGTGATGTCCCCTCTCTGAACCTCGGTTAAATAAAAAATTCGTGAGCAGACCGAGGTTAGTGGTGTGCAGACCCTGCGGTCCTACCTAACCCAGGGTATCGCTGATTGGCTGGCTACTGACACCCCAGTGTTCGTGAAAGCCCAGGGACTGATCTTCCTATTTTGCAGACGGGAGAAGTAGTGGGAAGTTAAACCTCATTGTCCACAGCTCAGACCTGATGCTGAGCTGGGAAGGGAGCCCAGCCTTCCAGCCCAGGGGACCAGTAGGGCCCCCCCCCCCGCCCCCTGCTTCTGCCAGATCGGTGGTCTGGGCCCTTCCTCCATCTCCACCAGGGAGCGTCAGGGCCACCTCGGGCACCCAGCATGACTCCCTCGGGGATGAACCAACCCAAGGACGGTGCTCCATCCCGAGACCCGCCCCCCCCCCCCCAGGTCTGGAACCGACAGGCCATCATCTCTGAATCACACCAGGTCAGGGTTTTCTATAGGGAAATGAGCTGTGAATTGCAAAACATTTTCAAATGCCTCGATTCATCGGCTCCAGACATTTGATCTTTTAATGGGCTGTAAATGGCTTCCCAAAATCAAACCATGGCCAAAAACAACGAGGAAGGCAGGCAGGGACCAGGAGAGAGGGGTCCAGGCCTTTTCAGACAGAATTCAAAACCCCGTTCATCTCCAGGCACCACGGTCCTTGGTGTCAGGCACTCTGCTCCCGTGCGGGGTCCGTCTCAGGATGCCCGTGTCCTGAACATTATGTCTACGTCTGGGTGGCATCAGAGTACCGCCCACCGCCACAGGGTCCACAGTGGTGGGTGAATAGAGCTGTTCGTACTACAGAAAAACCACCCAGAGACCGGCTTGGCAGGAGGCATATTATGTCCCTTTTATGACTTTCCTAGAAGGGCTGGCCGGAGACCACAGAATTTGGGAGTGGTGGGGCCGGTCCTTGAACTGCCTGGGCAGCCAGGGCGCCCTCAGCAGCCTTCATCAGGACAGGAGGGGACTGGCATTATCTTTGGGCAGCAAATGTCTCTTGGGCACCTCATCTCTCCCTCTCCAGCTGGGTTCTCATGGAAGGTCTAGGATGGGAAACTCGCTCTCAGCCTTGGGGACACAAGGGCTCCCCTCCAGGTTCCTTTTCCTTATGAGACAAGCCCAGTCCCTGTTAGGGTGGAACAAGTGACGTGGCCTTGCTCCAGGAGACCCAGAGGCCGCTCCTACGGCAGTTTTCACCGAGCTACGTGTTTTGGATCCATGGCTTGGATCCATGGCCAAGCTCCGAAATTCTTAATTTAGGGTCCTTTGGGACAGCAAGTGCTAAGTGGCTTCAGGAAATCATGGCACCCCCAGCCACACCCACCTCTGCATACAACCAAGCAACTGGTCTCCGACGCTGCTTGCTCCCCAGGGAGATGCCAACACAGCAGCCCACCCTCCCCACAGCCCTGGTCCCACCCCCAGCACTGACCCCTGGGCCCCCCAGTTCTCCTATCTGAGCTCTGTTCTGGGATTTGATCTCACTTACACTTTCCCTCCATCCCCAGGACCCGATGCTCAGAGCCTGAACCAAGCCCCAGGGCTTTGATCATGTCCTCGCCTCCAGGGAGGATCGCCCAGTCGGCCCCCTTTCCCCTGTCCCGTGCTCTCCTCCACCTTCATGTTGAGTCACCTCAGAGCTTCCCCTTGAACCCCGATATATAGACCTTACTTGTCTAGGCAGTGGTCACACATCATCATAGCCCGTGGGACACTTCAAGACATACCATTCCAATCGGTCCAACCCTGAGCGCGTCAGGATCCAGACCCAACTCTGTGCTTCTTGGTAACGAGCACCACTCAACTCCTGGTCCCTTTACCCAGAAGCCCCAGCAGCAGATGGCCCCAGACTCCACCCTCTCCCTCCCTCACTTCCATGGCCAATGAGCCCCCACGCCAGGCAAATCCACCTCCCACACCCCTCTCCTGCTCCGTCTTGATGTTGCGCTGGACAGCCTTGGTGCCCACTGGTCTCCCAGCCTCCAGCCCTGTCTCCCTGCAGTCTCCTCTACATGCCACCAGAGGGCACTCCCTAAACCACAAATCTGTCCTGTGCCTGTCACCGCCCCTCTCCCAACCCTCTCTTAGCTCCCTATCCCCCAGAGCTCTCACCCATCTTCCTTGTCCCACCTCCCAGCACGCTCCATCTTGCTACCCACACTGGCACACTGCCCTCTCCCCGCCACATGCCATCTCACCTTCTTCCATTTGGCCAACGGCGACCCCACCAGTCTTCATTCTGGCTCTGCCCCCTCCTGGACGCCCTGGCCAGGAAAGGACTCCCTCCTCACGCTCCACAGGATCCCAGGCATGCCTCTAACTTAGCCCTAATCATACTAAAACACTATAGGCTCCCAAGGACGGCGGACTCAGGGCAGGCCCATAAGGTGGGCTGATCTGCCCCCAGGCCCTATGTCCCAGCAGGACCTTCTCTCATCCATATTCACTCCCTCACCAAAATTCGCTTCTCGGGCTCGCGGGCCCTGAGCCCCAGCAGGGTCTGCCCCGTGGCTGTGATCACCCATCTCAAGGTTAAGGGTGTTGAGTTCCAGGCCCCCCTTCCCCTGGCCCCGATCATTCTAATTACCTGGCCACATGCTGCCCGACCCCCAGTGGCCAGTTCCAGGAGCTCTGCCGGCAGGTTGGGTACAAGTGAGAGCTGAGGGTGGCAGCCTGAAGGTTGGCCGCCGGTGGACGGGCAATCTGGATGACTCTGAGGCCACACCCCTGAAGCAGAGCCCATGGGGCCTTGGCCGGTCCCCAGAGAGATGCAGGCAGAGGAGCAAGGTCCTCACCCCTTCCCAGGAGAGAACGGTGAACTCTGGCACAGCAGGCCCACCTGGCCCCTGGCCACGCAGAGACCCCCTCCTGCGGGCAGAGGCCGGCCTGGGCCCCCAAGACCTGTCTTATGGTTGGCAGAGCAGTTCCAGCTACTGTTATGCGCTGAGTTGTGGCCTCTCCCCCCAGACTCATATGTCGGAACCCTAACCCCCGGTAACTCAAAACGGGGCTGCCTTTGAAGATATACGAAGATAGAGTCTTTTTTTTGTTTTTTTAAGTTTATTTATTTTGAGGAAGAGTGTGTGCGCAGGAGAGGCAGAGAGAGAGGGAGAGAGAGAGGAACCCAAGCAGGCTGCACGTTATCAGTGCGAGGAACCCGATGCGGGGCTCGAACTCCTGAACCGTGAGATCATGACCGGAGCTGAAATCAAGGGTCAGACGCTTAACCGACTGAGCCACCCAGGTGCCCCAAGATAGAGTCTTTGAAAAGGAAATTAAGTGAAAACGGGATCATTAGAGTGGGTTCCAACCCACTATGACTGGTGTCCTTTTAAAAAGAGGAAATGTACCAGTATGAATGCAAACACGAACAGAGGGAAGACGGCACAGAGACGCGGGGAGGAGGCGGCCATCCGCAGGCCGAGCAGGGGGCCTCAGGAGAAACCACCCTTGTCAACACCTCCGTCTTGGACTTCCGGCGTCCAGCACCGCGAGGAAATTCACGTCTGTTGTTCAAGCCGCCCGTGTGGGGGGCTCTGTATGGTGGCCCTAGGAACCTAACACATACGTGACCTGATGCGATCTTCGCATCGATTGTCAGGTCGGCGCGTTGCGGAGAAGGAGCCTGAGCCTCCAGAGGAAACAAGGTCACACGCTGAGTAAATGATCAGTTTAGGCCTTGAAGCTCCGTCCTCAATTCCAAACTCAAGCGCTGCATCCGTCTTGCCCATGAGGACAGATGGTTGAGGAGCGGACACAGCATCGCCCGGCAGGGGCTTATTAGCCAAGTCCCTCTGGGAGCCGTCCCACACCTAAACCGGGCCGTGGAGGGGCAGCCCCCACCCCACGTGTCAGACCATTGGGACGATACTTGCGGGCGCTCAGGCCCCAGCAGGGCTCGGGGGTGGGCCTGGGCCGCCCGGCTCCCTATCCCCCCCTCACTGCAGCCCTCGGTGGGGGCCAGACCTCCCATTCTTTCTCACTCGGCCCTGGGCAGTTCGGACAGTTACTGACTCCACTTCTATGGAGAAGGAAACCGGGCAGGGGGAGAGGGTATGCGCAAGGCATCCAAGGCCATCCAGCAAGCCAGCAGGCAACCAAGATTCAAGCCCGGCCCTTAGCCGCTTGGCTACACTGCCGGACTGACTTAAAGAGCACCCGGGTCTGGCAGACGGTGGTCTCTCCCCTTGGGGCCGCGCTGCCTGGAGCGGGCCGTGCAAACAGACGGGGCTCAGGCGGCGGGCTGCGGACGGAAACTACAGAAGACCGGGAGCTGGCCGACGCAGGGGCCTGGGGCCTGGGAGGGAAGAGGGAGCCAAGCTAGGTCTCCCCAGCCTGGAGCAAGGAGCCAAGTCTAACAAGATGAAACATGACCGAGCGAATGTGGAGTCCGGCACTGCAGCCCCAAAACCCAGCGGACGAGTCCCAGATGGGGCACGGAGGGTCTCGCCAACAACAAGTTCAGCGTGAGTCAGCGGTGTGTGCTGCAGCCTCCGAAAGCCAAGGGCAATCTCAGGCTGTCTTAATGCAGAAGAACGTTGAGAATACCTGCCCCCCACCCCGGGCACCAGCCCATGAGTGCTGGACCCCGGGCCGGGCCACCAGACCCCCCTCAGCGAAGGGCTATCAGCAGTCCCACCCTCCCACGACTGCCTCAGCTGCCCAGAGCTGCCTCACCCCAGATCGGGTGCCCCCCAGGACGGCCCCCGTCCAGGGCCTGGTTCGTGCAGGAGTTGAAAGGCTCAGGGGCACCTGGGTGGCCCCATCGGCTGAGCGTCCGACTTCGGCTCAGGTCATGATCTGACGGTTCGTGGGTTCGAGCCCCACACTGGGCTCTGTGCTGACAGCTCAGAGCCTAGAGCCTGCTTCGGATTCTGTGTCTCCCTCTCTCTCTGCCCCTCCCCCGCTCATGCTGTCTCTCTCTGTCTCTCTCTCTAAAATAAATAAACATGAAAGGAAAAAAAACTTTTTTTTAAATAAAATTTAAAACAAAAGAGAACACGAAGCCTACTGGGAGACTGACCTCCGCCGAGGCTAAGCGAGTGCCTGCTCCTGGAAGAGCCGCCCCGATGGTGGGAGAGGGCGCCCCGTCCCGGGAGGGGGGCAGGCAGAGGCAGGACACCCACTCAGTGGGTGGAGGGTAAAGATACGTGACCAGCCCGTGAGGGGCTTGGGACTCACCCAGTTGGAAAAGAGGAGGCGAAAACCCAGGCTGTTTCATTTTTTGTTTTTTGTTTTTTGAGAAAGAGAGAGGGTGCGCGTGAGAGAGAGATAGAGAATCCCACTAGGGGCAGAGAGAGAGAGAAAGGAAGAGAGAAGCACGGCTCACCCGATGCGGGACTCGAACTCATGAACTGTGAGATCACGACCTGAGCCAAAGTCAGATGCTTAACCGACTGAACCCCCCAGGCGCCCCGACACAGAAGGTTTTCTAACAAGAGGGGAACCCAGTCAGTGGGGTTCAAGAAGGGCCGAGTCCGGATAACTGGACGGAGTCAGCGCTCACAGCTGAAGCACATGCCATTCCCCTCGACACGGTCTCTCCATTTTCTGTCCTCCATTCGGACAAACTGGGTCCAAACCTGCCAACCATGGACTGCGACAAAGTGACTGCGCCACTGTCCGGAGTGACGGTTTTGTTTATGAAAGGAAAACGGGGTACTTTTTTCTTTTTTTTTTGAGATAGACAAAGACAGCATGAATTGGGGAGGGACAGAGGGAGAGGAAGGGAGAGAGAATCCCAAGCAGGCTCCACACTGCCAGTGCAGAGCCCGACGCGGGGCTCGAACCCACGAACCTCAAGATCACGACCTGAGCCGAAGTCTGACACTTAACCAACTGAGTCACCCAGGCGCCACAGAAAACTGAGTGCTTTTAGGGCACGGGAGCCGGTAGGAGCATCTGCATAAGCGTAGATCTGCCGCTGTCCCCCGACGGTTTTTACTGGTGCTGTCCCTCTTGATGTCCCTGGGACATCAATACCAGGGAAGCATTTTAAGTCATTTTAAGGTCGCCGACTTTCAGAGGGACAGGATACTGATCCGAAAGCCCACAGCAGCAGGCCTAGTCTTTCTGTAAAGACAGGAGGGCGATGACACGGACCCAGGGCCCAGCACTGAGGCGGGATGGGAGAACGAGGCGTGTGGGCTCAGATTCGGGTCCGCGGGCGTCAGGGAGCCAGTGCGCCCCCGGGGAGCACAGCTGAGCCACGTCTGAACCGTCTGTACTCATTCTCTAGCACATTCCACGGTGAGGAATTCCTGAGGCGCCTCCCCCACCTGAGACGAGGCTGGAAAGAACCTCACATGAGGCATCAGCCACTTACCGACTGAACTTCTCGTTCGCACGCGGGCAGCTGAGGGGGTATCCGATTTGGCCCAACAGAGGGCGTGGTTTTTGAGCATCACGAGAGTGATCCGTGATGACTCCCACTAATAGGAGGGCCCGAGGCAACAGGGTGCCAGAGTTTGGTGCCAAATGTCTTCCATGGGATGGACATTCTGCACACAGTCGGGGAGGCCACCTGCAGAGAACGCTCTGGAGACACATCCCATTACCAGAGCTGGGACCCGCCAGAACTGGGAGGTAGTAAGGCGCCACACGTTTGTTCTGTACCAACCGACGGTCTTCAGTGTCCACCTGGGACCGGGAGGCATTTGGCCCGCAAGTGACCTCTACAGAAGCCAGAGCTTTCTGTGTGTCCAAGATCCCGACAGCCTGCGTGGCTCAGTCGGCAAAGCATCCGACTTCAGCTCGGGTCATGATCTCACGGTTCATGAGTTCGAGCCCCCTGTCAGGCTCTGTGCTGAGCCTGGAGCCTGCTTCCGATTCTGTGTCTCCCTCTCTCTCTGCCCCTCCCCTGCTCACACACACACACTCTCTCTCTCTCTCTCTCTCTTTCAAAAATAAATAAATATTAAAAAAAAAAAAACCCACCAGGTAAGAGCTATATCACCATGCTTGTGTTACAGAAGGCAAGCAGGCTAAATAGCCTCCCCGGAAAGAAAACTGTGAGCTCAGCGATGGACCTGGTTAACGTGCGGGTGGGCACATCTCTCCTCACGGACCACATTTCGAGCAGCACGGAAGGAACAGCCTCATTCTCTCCCGGTTCCATTTCCTGAGACGGAGACTCTGGTTGGCCCAGCTCTCTGTCCACGCACGCTCGGGCCTACTTGCCTTGGTCAGATGCCCACCCCCAGGCCAGTCAAGTGTGGGGGACTCACATGGCACAGAACAGGGGTCCTAGGGCCCTTGCAGCAGGCACCCTGGGGGACTGTGTCCTTTAGAACAGTGAGAGAGGCAGGTGCCTGATTGACCTCTCCTAAATGACACATGTGTCCCTAACAGTCATCTCCTCCTTCTTTGTTAACGGACCCTGGTTCTCTTCAGACTCTGGGCATCAGCAAGGTCAAGAAAGGTGGGTAAAACCATAATCTCCCTGGTTGAGGTGTGGCCATGTTGATTCATTTCTGGTCAGTGACAAGTAAGAGGAAGTCAGGTGAAAGGCTTCTGAAAAATATCATCCCCTGGGGGGAGGGAGGACTCTGGAAGAGAAGCTCCTCCCTGTTTCTGTACACAGCTGTATGAAGATGTGATGCCTGAGCTGTGGCAGCCATCTTAGAGCCACGAGGGAAGACAGCCTAGGGAAAGCAGAGCAAAAAGCAGGGTCCTTGAGCATTTGACGCTGCCGATTTACCCAACATTTGAGCCACCCATTTCTTAATATGTGAAACATTAAATGACTTTGTTGTTTAGGCCGCATCAGTAGGATTTTATGGCTCAGAATTTTTTTAATGGTCATTCATTTTTGAGAGAGAGAGAGAGAGACAGAGCACAAGCCTGGTAGGGGCAGAGAGAGAGGGAGACTCAGAATCTGAAGCAGGCTGTCAGCACAGAGCCCAATACAGGGTTCGAACTCACAAACCGAGATCTCACAAAGCGAGATCATGACCTGAACCAAAGTCAGACGCTTAACCAACTGAGCCACCCAGGCGCCCCTCTATGACTCACATTTTTAAAAGCATCCCAGACAAAACAACCTGCTGTCAAGGCATAAAAATGTGAGACCAGGAGGCCTAACGTGTGTCCATTTCCCAACCTCGGGGCTTTGGGCAAGTATCAACTTCGGAGCCTCAGTTTCCTCATCTGTAAAATGGGAGCCCACTTTCCAAGGGCTGCTAGGGCGTCTCACGAGCAGTGACACCTGTAGGAACGAATACAGATACATGGACTGCACAGCTCTAGGCAGGAAAGCTACTACTACTGTTCAGACGGCCAGCCCCTTGGTTCCGGGTTTTAGGCTTCTCCAGATGTAAACGTTTTGTTTCCGTAAACTTCCGGATGGCACATGCCTTGTGACCCCCGCTGCTGACTGCCAGCCACGGTGCCGGCTCCGGATAGCGTGACCCAAGGTGGCTTTGCTCACTGCTCCCATAAAGGTTCACAGAGCCCCTTGCCTCCTGCAAGGCCTGAGACTAGCCACGCGGCCTCCGCCGCCCTCGCCAACCTGGGATGGTGAACAGCGCCCAGGACGCGGGTGGGTCAGGAGAGCCAGCCGCCGGGGCCAGTCCTGCTCTGCCTGGCTGACCGGGCTTGACCACGCCTGAACCTCAGTTGGCTCATCTATAAAATGGGGGAAATGACACGCAGCCTGAGAGCGACGAAAACAAATATGAACGTTAAGCATTTCTGTCACTTGTAAAGGACCATCGGTGGTAGTTACTCTCGTGGTTTATTACTGCAGGTCGGTGCAGCCAAAGGCCAGGGAGGGGACGGCCTGCACGGAGGTGCAGACCCCCTGGAGCATTCCCTGGAGGGCCCGGCCCCGTCTCTGAGAGTCTCACTGCCGCGCTGTCCCGGCGAGGGACGCGCCCACGGAAAGGCCTCCCACTCCGGGAAGCAGACAGAATTCGGTTTAGGACTATCTTCCCGAAAGCGTCTCGCAATGGACTTGAGCGGGCATTTACAAAAGCTTTGCATTGCAAGGGGTCTTGTGAGGACGACCTCGTTCCAGCCCCCACTTTACAGGTGAGCCAACGAGGCCCCGAGAAGCAAAGGACCCAAGGTGGGGGGGGGGGGACGCAGCAAGCTGGTGGCAGGGTCGGACGGACGCCAGGACTCCTGCTTTTAATTTTCTCCCACCCTCCCGCAATCAGCAGGGAGACTGGTTCCCAGTGCTCACTTGAGGGGGGAAAATAAACCTGATAAGAATCTGAAGAATGTGAGTGCCGAGAGGGAACGGCGGTGGAATTTGGCATTTGATATCCCGAAGATCACACACGATTACAACCCCGCGAGTCTCTCGTGAGAACACCTTCTAGACCTGCGTCCCTTTCCAAAAGGGCGGGGCTCCGCGTCCAAACGCGGGGCCCAGCTGGGCGCCCTCCCCACCCCCGGAGCCCACAGCTGGCTTTGAGTCTCCAAGGAACCCCTCAATCCCCCTCCAAAGGGCTTGAAGGCACTCCGATCCCGGCGGGGAATGAACACGGCATTCCGAATTAAATCCTGCTGTTTATGGAGTTTGCCTCTTCTTTGGGCTTCTTTTCAAGCCTCCCTTTTCTCCCTGCCTCTTGGAGGGGTCTTGCTATCAGCACACGTCTGGCATGGCTGGCAGCTCAGTAAACTACCGCCAGCGGGTAGCAGGGCAATGTGGCTTAGGCACCCCCGGACCCTACACTTTCCATCTGAGAGGAGCCAGTGGGTTGCAGAGGTCTTCTCCACAAGAGCTGCCGGAGCCCTGGGTTCACTGTGTGACCGTGGACTGGCCCCATCCCTCTCTGGGCCAGCACTGGAGCCGGGGCTGGCGGGGGGTGCAGAGAGAGGCCGGGGGCTTTTAGAGGCCTCCACGCTCACCTTGGCAGAAGGGCCAGAGTGACGCTGCCTCTCGCCCAGGAGTCAGACAGTTGGGAAACCCGAGTGGCCGAGGAAGTGACTTCCTGGTGTCCTCCAGCCAGCCGGGGCCAGGTCTCTACTCCTCAGGGGGCTGGAGGTGCCTATACACACGGCTCTCCAGGCAGGTGGTTCTGCAAACACCTGCAAAACCGTCCCCAAGCCAGGGGCCTCGTGAGAATTTCGAGCAAAACAAAGCCACCTGTGTGGGGCACGGCATGGACAGGTGCGGGCTGCAGTCTACCAGCCTCATCTGCCCACCCACCTCCTGGGGGGGGGGGTACCCCGAGCTCCTGCCTCCCCGGCCCCAGGCCCGAGTATAGCACCGGGTGCCCATCAGTGACCATGCATTGATGGGATGTGAAAATGAAGAAGGGGCCGTGACGGTGTGGACTGAGGATCCACTCCTGCTGCTCTGAAGCCTGCCTGGCCCTCTGGTGGCCCCTCTCTGGGCCACTGCCTCCCCTTCCCCAGGCTGAGCTGAGTCTCGGCCCTCAGCCCACAGCGGTGTCTTTTAGGAATGCCCCCTCCTCCCCACCCGACCCCTCCTCTCTAAAAACCTTCACTGTCCCCTTTGGACAAGCTGGACCCCCTCCCCTTGATGCCCCCCAGCTCCACCCACCTACTCCCAGCCACTGTGCCCCCCAGCGGGTTCACCACCATCTCTTTCTGTCTCCAGTCCCTGACAGCAGAAATCCATTCAACTTACATCTCTGTGGCAGCCCCTGGCATCAGGTGAGTGATAAGTAAAATGACTGTGAATGAACGAGTTCGGTAAGAGAATTAAATGCACATACACTGTATATTGAAAGAAACAAGTTTAGGGTCCTAACACTCAAATTCTTTTTTTTTGTTAATGTTTATTTATTTTAAGAGACACAGACAGAGTGTGAGCAGGCGAGTGGGCAGAGAGAGAGGGACACACAGAATCCAAAGCAGGCTCCAGGCTCTGAGCCGTCAGCACAGAGCCCAGCACAGAACCGTGAGATTGTGACGTGGGCCGAAGTCGGACGCTCAATCAACTGAGCCACCCAGGCGCCCCTCAAATTCTAACCTACCTCCTTACCACCGGCTCATTTCCCGTGGGAAAGCATCTTTGAAATTAGAACGAAGGCCCGTTAGAAACAGGATTCCTTAACGCAAACATTTGCTTCGCCCACATTTAGAGACTGTATCTAATACACGAGGGGAGAGAAACTGCAAATGGCAACAGGCAGATGCGTTTGAGAAAGAATCTCAGCTCTGGCCAGACGCACCGGGAGGGGCCCGCCCTTTCCCTGGCGGTCCCGTGACGGTGCCGTCCCCAGGAGGACACCCTCAGCAGCCAGGGTGCAGCGATCGGGGATCGGACGTGTTCCAGGGGGCCCTCCCCTCCCTCCTCTGTCCACTCTCCTCGTCTGTAAAAGTGGTATAAAGCAGCGGTACCCAGCCTGGCGGGGAGGACGCTGGGTCAGTTCTCGGGCACCAGCAGCTAGCTTTATTCACACTCAGTGACACACCTCCCAGGATCGTGATTAGACGCTGGATGGATGACGCGTCTGGATGTCCACTCTATTCTGTTAGCGTCATACACATACTGTCATCTCTAATCTAGAAGATTCTGATCCCCGATGAGACCGTAGAGCCCTTCCCCCCCACTCCCCGGGTGAGCAGCCCTCACCCATCTTCCCCGGGAGCTGAATCGGCCCGGCCTCCCACATCCACTCCAGCCAGGCCTTCGATTTAACCAGTGTGCCACCCAGCTAACGACGAAGGCCTCTGCCCAGCAGCGCCCACGCCCCTCGCCTGCGGGGTCCCTCAGAGGACTCTACAGAGTGACAAACGTTAGGGAGAGAAGTGGGTTCCGAGATGCTGGCTCGGTCCATTCCCAAGGCACCGACAGGGAAGTAGGGGTGGGAGAGTCGGGAAGCCCAGAAGCCCTGGGGCTCGGGCTGGCTCCCAGTCGGCGCACCAGAAAAGGCTGCTGCTTCGGCTAAGGTCGCCGTGCTGTGGGTCGGGAAGTGAGAGCCCGGACCGCTCAGGCGTCGGTGACCCGCTGGGCCACAGGGTCGTGGACAGTCAAGCACCAGTGACGCGTGGATCTGGCCGCCCTGAACCCAGGAAGGGACACCAGTGCTGAGGCAGCTCTGGAGTCTGTATTTCTGCCCTCTCGGGGGACAAATCACCAGCCCATGAGTTAGGAAACGGGGGTCCCATGCTGGCTCAGGCTGCAACTCCCTGGGTGACCTTGGGGGGCCTCCAATCTCTGCACCTCAACCTCTTCATTTGAAAATGGCAAGCTTTGGGGCGCCTGGGTGGCTCAGTCGGTTAAGGGTCCAACTTCGGCTCAGGTCATGATCTCACGGTTCGTGGGTTCGAGCCCGGCATCGGGCTCCGTGCTGACAGCTCAGAGCCTGGAGCCTGCTTCCGATTCTGTGTCTCCTCTCTCTGCCCCTCTCCCACTCGCACTCTCTCTGTCTCTCTCAAAATAAATAAATAAATTTTTAAAAATTGTTAAAGAAATCAGAACAGTGGTCACGCCAGGGGGTGCTGCCTGGGCAGGGGCACACAGGAGCCTCGAGATGCTGGGGATGCTCTCCCTCTGGATCGGACACGAGATCGGGTCACCCATGTGTGCGCACGTGTTGAAACGCATCCAGCTGGACGCTTAAAGATCACCTTTTGCCCTACAGTCCGACCAGCTGCACTTTGTTGTATTTAAGTTATGCTTTGAAAAAAAAAAAGTTAACAAAACAAAACAGAATAGGGCCGTTCTGAGCCATTTGGTCAACTGACATTTGTTCAGCACCAGCCCCTCACGTGGTCACTGGCCGACAGAGCTGCAAGGGAAGCCCACAGTCTCCCAGGAGAGGACACAGACCACGCAAAGAACCACAGAACTAGGAGGCAGGTGGGGCACCTGGGTGGCTCAGTCAGTTAAACAGCAACTTGGGGCGGGTCATGATCTCGCGGTTTGTGGGGTCGAGCCTCGCATCGAGCTCTCTGCTGTCAGTGCAGAGCCTGCTTTGGATCCTCTCTCTGACCTTCCTCCTGGGTGCTCACACACTTGCTCTCTCTCTCTCTCTCTCTTCTTTCTCTCTCAAAAATAAATAAATTTTTTAAAAAGGCAGCACAGAAATAGGAGACAGATGACCAGGACGGGCAAGGACCTGGGTGTGGCGTACCCCTGAGGATGAGGTGCCTGGCTCTGCTGGGGACAGTCAATCCCACCCACCACACATAGCTCGGACCCCCAGTGACTCACCCCAGCCCCCGTCATCCCCTCCCATCCATGGGCTCCCATCTGTCTTCACCTGGGCTCCCCTGCCCACCCCCCCCCCCGGCCTTGCAGCCTGTCTGGCCAGTAACACCCCCGCCTGGCTGCTGGAGGGACACCCCCTCAACCACACAGCCCAGGACAACACCCCCACCACCACCTCCTGCTCGGATCCGCTGGAGCCCTGAGCCCACATGTGGGGGAGCACACTCACTTCCTCCCTGGCCCCCCAAGCTCCCACTCGCCGGCTCAGGAAAGTGGGGGCCCTGTCCACCTCTCAACTCACCTGGGGTCCGGAGGCCCACCTCCCAGCCTCCATGTTTCCTATGCTTCTGTGTCTATTCTGCTGCTGGATCCTTCTTCCAAGATCTAAGTGCTGCAGGCTCTCATGTCAAGTCCTGGTCCCCAAGCCCCGGGATTACAGACCTTCTCTCTCCTCTTCTTTGGGGCCACAGTACTCAAAAGAGGAGGCCACACTCCCAGGCTCTGCATCCTCTGCCCACACTCGCCCCTTGGCCTGCTGGCCTCCTGTCCCCTCCCTGCCACCAGCTACACCTCTGCTGTCCTGTGAAAGGCCTCCTCTCTGTCCTCCTCGTCCCCAGCTCTTGGTGACAGAACACATCCCAACCCTAGCTCTTCTACTCTGAGCTCCAGCCTCCTCCCTCTCTGAGGTTGGGGTCCCCAGGTCCCTTGAGGCTCTGTGCCCGCTTTGAGGGACCTCACCCACTCTAGGCCTCCATGCAGAAGGCCCTGGTCGTCCATCTTCACCACAACGTCCCAGCACCGCTCGGTCCCCACGCTCAAATGCAACCTCGGCATCGCACACACCAAAACGTCTTCCTGAAGCTCTTCTCTGGGCAGCACCTCTCGACGCCCTGGTCCGGCTTCATGCCGTCCCCCCTCTGCCCACCTGGCCACCGCCTCCCCTCTCGCTTCTCTGCGCCATCGGTCCAGGCCTCGCGGGCTGCTCCCAGGACACACGAAATCCTACTTCCTCCAGACCCCAGTGCTGGTGGATGGCAGGGACAGAAAAGACCAGATCATGCTCGACTCTGCGTACCCCCAGCATCCAGCATCAGTGTGACTCCAGTCAAGGCTGAGGGACGAACATTCGTCTGGAACATCTTCTGGAACGGTCTCTGGTGTCTGCGGAAACCTATAAGCTCTGGAACGGCCAGCGGAGCAGCTCTGTGGGGCTGGAGTGGCCCTGGGGTAGGGGTGGGGGAGCAGTTCAGCCTTGGCCTGTGGCCAGGGGAGCCATCAGAGCAGTTTTTAAAGCAAGGACACGATGTGAACAAAGCTAAGTTCCAGGAGGTTTTCTCCAGCAGCCCCGATGTGCACGGCCCCGAAGGCTGCAGCCGCCTGAGAAGCCGGAGCTGCCCGGGTAGGTGGGTCGTAGAATGCAATTCCTCGCCCGGCTTTGTTCTCAACTGATTGACGGCAGATGTCCCTCTGGCCAGACAGCCCACCTTCCCCCTCACCCTCCCGCTCCCATCTGGCTGCTTCCCCCCAGGGCCTCGAGGCACCGCCGTCTGGCCACAGAAAGGCACAAAATCACCAGACGGGCATCGAGTTCTTGGTTTGTTTCTGCAGAACCATTTCCTTCCAGCCCCGCTGATTAAAGGGCTTTCCTCCCAGGAAGACCGCCCCCCGCTGCCCCCCAGGACAGGAGGGTCCCGCGGGGCCACCAGGAGTGATGGGGGTGAGGGGCTCCGCACCTCCTGCTCCCAGGAACCCGGCCACCACTGCGGGGCCCGGCTAATGCCCTGCTATCCGTTGGTGGCTTTCACCGAGGGCTCAAAACAAAATCAAATCCTTCGCCACACTGCAGAATGCTCCGAACCGGGCCACCCAACGGTCACACGTGAGAAAGCTGCCGGCTAATGACTGGCAGTTTTGCAGCCAGGAAGGCTTCTTTTAATCAGTCCTGCGGTGGGATCACTGAGCGTTTGGTTAGAATTCCTGGGGATCCGGTTTTCTCCCCTCCAGAAGAGACCTCACAGCAGGACACTGGGAAACATGACAGTGAGGCCAGGAAACCTGCTTTTTGTTTTCTCTCTGTCTCCCTAAACCACTTTACTGAGATACAGTTGACAAACAAAAAACTGTACGTAATCAATGGATACAACTTGATGAATTCAGAGATAAACAGACGCTCCGCAAACCAGCCCGTAATCCGCACCATAAGCACAGCCAGCAAGTTTCCCCTCGCCCTCTTTATTTATTAGTATTGTTGTTTCGGGATAAGAATCCTCAAAGGCGGGGCGCCTGGGTGGCTCAGTCAGTTAAGCATCTGACTTCGGCTCAAGTCATGATCTTGTGGTTCGTGGGTTCGAGCCCCGCGTCGGGCTCTGTGCTGATGGCTCGGAGCCTGGAGCCTGCTTCAGATTCTGTGTCTCCCTCTCTCTCTGCCCCTCCCCTGCTCATGCTCTGTCTCTCAACAATAAATGTTAAAAATTTTTTTAACTTATTAAAAAAAAACCCTCAACGTCAGATCTACCCTCTTAGCGAATGTTAAGTGTACCATATGCTGTTAACCAGAGGTACCGTGCTGTACGGATCTCTCAGATCTCTCCTGCTCCCCCAATTTCCTGCTTCCCCCAGCCCCTGGCAAGCACCTTTTCACTCTCTGCTTCTACAAATGTGACTATTTCACTTGATTTTTTTTTAAGTTTGACTGTTTTAGATCACTCATGTAAACAGAATCGTATGGGATTTGTCCTTCTGCGTCTAGCTTCTCTCACTTAGCATACTGTCCTCCGGGTTCGTCTGCGTTGTCGCAAATGGCGGGATTTCCTTCCTTGTTAAGGCTGAATAATATTCCACTCGGTGTAAATACGACATTTTCTTCATCCATTCATCCGTCGATGGATGGAAACCTTTATGGGGACAGAAAGTTCCAGCAACAGCCCGGAAGACCAGAAGGGGCTCCTGCTTTCTGATCCTCTGAAACTCAAGAGTCAGGACGTGGGTGTCGTGACCATTCTATGGATGCTAAGACTGAGGTTCAGAGCAGGGACCTGGTGTATCGCCTTGCTGTCGCCGCTGTCACAAAGTATCCAACTCACTGGCATGAACCGGCACACGGTTACCATCTTATGCTTCTAGAGGTCGAAGTCCGATATCAGTCTCACTGGGCTGGAGTCAAGGTGACGTTGGGCTGGTTTCCTCCAGAGGCTCTGCATTCCTGGGTCCCTTCTGCACGTCCCTCTGACCCCATGCTTCTGTTGTCACCTCTCCTGTTCCCTCGGACCCTCCTGCCTCCCTCTTAACGGGACCCTTGGGATCGGGTTGTGCACACCAGGATAGCCTGCGACCCTCTCCCGTCCCAACAGCTGCAAAGTCCTAGTTGATACAGAGGGTACAGGGGCCAAAGGAACAGCACAGAAGTCCTACAGACGGGACGCGGGGGGTGGGTGCACGAGGCTCAAGAGTGCCGGACCCACCGCCCTCGAGGCGCCTCTGCCCCTACCGGTTCCCCCGACCTGGGGAACCCCTCCCACCTCCGGAGCCCAGTTCTGCCCGGAAACTCACAGCAACTCTCCCTCTTCTGCCCAGAAGGACCTCTTTCCCGGCCACTTACGCCCCCTGCTCTCAGGCTCCCCGGCCCCTGCCTCCGTGCTCCCGAATCGCTCTGCTGTGTTTCTCGAATGCACCCCCAACACCCACGACGGTGCAGACACGTGAGAATGTGGCCCTCCCGGCACCAGGCCCCTCAGGCCACCTATCCGTGCTTCCTTCACCGCTCATCTTTCACACACTCCAGCACCAATCGGTCAGGCAGCTCCGTGGTGAAGGGCACGGACTAGGACAGCCCAGGTTCAAATCCTGGCTCTGCCCTTGCCATGAATTAATGTGCCCAACGCACTGAGAATACCACCCGACATGTGATAAGCCCCAATTTAGTGTGTGCCAATGTAATGAGGCATCTAGGATGTCCCAGGGACGGCAGTACACAGGAGGGACCTGGTGTCTGTGCTCAGGAAGCTTACAGTCTAGCAGAGAGCACAGACAGTAAACAAATAATGAGTTAACTGATTTCGGAGTTCAATGGTGATCAGCGGGAACACACGCCCCTGCCAGTCCGGGTCCACACCGGCTGAAGATAGACATACCGGCTGCTGCAAAGCCCAACTGCACTACCTCCACTTGTTCCTGAGCTGGCAACACTCAGCATGGGCTCACACGAGACCCTGTGTATCAGCTGTGTCTCTAGCTGCTGTCAACTTGATGCTTCTTTTTTTTTTTTAATGTTTATTATTTGTTACTGAGAGAGAGAGACAGACAGAGAGCAAGCAGGAGGGGGCTAGAGACAAGGGAGACACAGAATCCGAAGCAGGCTCCAGGCTCCCAGCTGTCAGCACAGAGCCTGACACGAGGCTCAAACCCACGAACCGCGAGATCATGACCTGAGGCAAAGTCGGACGCGTAACCGATGGAGCCACCCAGGCCCCTCAGCTTGATGCTTTAACATCTGCCCTACGGGCATATGCCAGCTGCGCCTTGCTCTGGATAACCCAGGGTATGCCTGAGCCCCCCTGCCTTTGCCTCCCCCTCCCTCACAGCCACCTTCCCAAAGTCCTGCCCCCGGGGCATGGCTCTCCAATACAAACCAATCCATCCAGAGGCCACACCCAACCACCTCCTTTCAGGGACCCTCACATTTAGGGCCGAGACGCACCTGCCCTATTCACCCCGGGGCCAGGTACCACACAACCAGGGACAGCCCCCGCGCCCCACAGCCCACTGCAATGGTCCAACCTAGTCAGCCTAGGCCCGCCAACCGTCCCCCACCTGTTCCTTCCAGCAAAAGCCACAACACAGGGTCTTGTTCCACCCCACCCCACCCCTGGGAAGACCCTGGTGCTGCCTCCCGTGGCCCCATGTGGCTTGGCATGCCCTCTAGCCTCGGAAATTGTAAATAATAAACATCGAGGCCTCACAGTTTTCTTCTAAAACAGTATGTTTTTAGGGGCACCTGGGTGGCTCCGTCGGTTAAGCGTCCGACTTCGGCCCAGGTCATGATCTCGCGGTTCATGAGTTCGAGCCCCGCGTGGGGCTCTGTGCTGTCAGCTGTTTTAGAATACCCTGCCACTCCTTCAGTCTAAATACAGACCCTAAGTTTCACGATGCTTCACGATGCACGTGGCACAGATGTGAAGCCAGGAAGCCCGGGTCCCAGCCCTGCTGAGCCACTCCGCAGTGTGACTGGAGCGTGTGACCTTGGACAAGGCCCTGTTCATCTCCCAGCTCCGCTGTTTTCCCACGGGGATGATGGGCGCGGGGAGCGGGGGGCAGGTTGGGAACGAGACCTGTCCCCGCAATGAGAAACAAACACAGGCAGGCCTGGGCAGCCTAACACCACAGAAGTTCACACGTCCAACTGAACTCAGGTCCGCACTGAAGCCTGCAGAATTTGAAAGGCCTCCAACACTGGGTCCCAATGTGGAGATCGCTCCCTCCGCCCCCCGAGTGTCATGGGGGGGACCTATGTGAATGTCCAGGAAGATGAGGACTCTCCTTTCCTTTCCTCCTGACGCCTCCTGAGCCCCGCTATCACTCAACATGACCTGCACTGACGCTCCCAAAATACTCAGGGTCTGGAGTCGGGGGGACGGAGGGGGGGGGTGTCACACCCTGCCCGGGACGAAGCCACAGCCCAGGCAAAGCCAGTCTCTCAGGAAGGTAAATAACAACCAGAATCCGCACCAGGCCCCAGCACGGGCAGCAGAAATGGGGTGACTCAACTCCCGCCCCCACACACATTCCCACACACGCCTGTGTGTGAGCAAGCTTCTCAGACCAGAGAGACTCCCATCTCGTGCTCGAACCCCCAGAGAGGCAAACAAGCCTGTGTTTTTCTCCGCCATCTGCTCCGGCTCTGTGTGCCAGCCCCTCCCCTGCCCCCTCTCCTTCCGCCGCCCTGTCCCCCATGGGGCCTCTGTGACCGGAGCGGGGCACCACCACTGACCTCTGCACAGAAGGCTTTCGTTAGCAGGTCAGGCCAGAGAGGCAGCGCGGGGGCAAAGGGTACGGGCCACAGAGGAGACCTGGGGAGGGGGGGAAACTCTCAGGAAGGAGCCCTGAAGTCACACGGGGAAAGAGAGGGGCTGGGGGTCTGTGAGAGGCCCTGCCCACAAAGCCTGGCCCGCAGCGCAGCCCCTGCAGGGGATCTCCGCTCCCCAGCTTCAGAGAAGGGGTTCCCAATCCCTGAGACCTCACCAGACATTTACATTAAGGCTGCCTCAAGGAATTTTCTGGAACACTCCCCCTTCTCCACCCACTCCCACTTCAAAGGGAGAAGCAAGACCCCTCAAGCTGGTGGCCTCTGTGGCTTCTTTAAAGTGGCTTCTGGAAACCTGGTGTGGCAGGAACAAAGCGAAGCAAAGCAAGGGCCTCACTCAGGGACCCCCGAGAAGTGACCGACCTGCTCCGCAGAGGGGCGAGGCGGGTGCCCCGGTCTCCTGAGTGAGTCAGGCCCTCGCTCACGCACTCCCTGAACTGTCCCTTAGCTTTTGTATAGGATACGGATAATACGAGAAGGGGCTGTCGTTTTTCCTTTTAAGCCTTGCAGACCTCCTTGGTTCTTTAAGCTATGTACATGTGGGACTTCCGTAAAGATTCAAACGGAAATTCAAAATTAAAATATATGGGGCGCCTGGGGGGCTCAGTCAGTTGAGCATCCGACTTCGGCTCAGGTCATGATCTCGCCGTTCACGTGTTCGAGCCCTGCGTCGGGCTCTGTGCTGACAGCTCGGAGCCTGGAGCCTGCTTCCGATTCTGTGTCTCCCTCTCTCTCTGCCCCTCCCCTGCTCGTGCTCTGTCTCTGTCTCGAAAATAAAAGAACATTAAAATAAATTATGGCTCAGCCCTCACAGACCAAGACAGCAGATGGTGGCAAACAGTGATCGCGAAGATATTTCCAGGGAGTTGTTACTATTTGCCACTTTGCCATCGGCCAAGCTGTCCTCAGCTGTCCTGTTCTCTACAGGCTGGAAACAGATCACAAGGCTCCTGGCTGTAGCTGCAAGGCTCTGATGGGCATTGCACCTGCTGGCCCACATTGCCCCGCTTCTTCCAGGCCTCCAGGGGCTCCTGGTAGCCCCCAGAATAAACCCCAGCTCCCCTGCCTGGCAGATCGGGTCCTCCATCAGGGGGCCC
The DNA here is from genome assembly GCA_028646485.1 of Cryptoprocta ferox. Taxonomy (NCBI): domain Eukaryota; kingdom Metazoa; phylum Chordata; class Mammalia; order Carnivora; family Eupleridae; genus Cryptoprocta; species Cryptoprocta ferox. Next base: position 30,422,346 of record CM053564.1, read on the forward strand.
ACACTCACCTCCATCTTTGCTTCCTGCCTCTCATTCTCAGAACCCTGGGCCACGCCATGCTGGGCCCCTTCCTTCCCCCTCGATGGGCCTTGCTCACTCCCTGTTCTCTTTTATTTTTTTAATGTTCAATTATTTTTGAAAGATAGACAGAGCGTGAGCAGGGGAGGGGCAGAGAGACAGAGAGGGAGACAGAATCTGAAGCAGGCTCCAGGCTCTGAGCTGTCAGCACAGAGCCTGACACGGGGCTCGAACTCATGAACTGTGAGATCATGACCTGAGCCAAAGTCGGATGCTTAACCGACTGAGCCCCCTCACTCCCTGTTCTCAAACTTCCCCCCTCTCGGCCGCTTCTTTCTCAAGAACCACCTCAAATATCGCCTGCTCTGGGCCTCTGTTTCCTTATATCATAACTTGGTCTGGACCTCGGTGAATCCAGACGTCCTACGGTAATTGTTCATTTGTTCTCCTCTGCTGGACTCTGAAGGCGGTGATCCCTTCTGGATCATTTCTGCACGTTGACCCTAGTAAACCGGGGGCATCGGGAATACCTACAGAATGAATGAAGACCGCTTGCTTCATTGAGGCTTCTGGGCAAATGTGTTAAAAGGTGGGACACAAAACTAAATACAGTAAAATCTCGGTTTCCGAGCATAATTCGTTCTGGAAGCATGCTGTCATCCAAAGCACTGGAATATCAAAGCGAATTTCAAGAACCATTGGCTCAGTTGTGATCTTGTAACGTTCAAGGTCACACACTACTCGTATTGTAAGACATCGCTCGTTTATCCAGTGAAAATGTATTAGAAATGTTTGCTCATCTTGCGGAACATTCGCAGAACGGGTTACTCTCAGTCCAAGGTTTTACTGTATACTCTACGCTGACCTTTCTCCTTAATATGCCCTGCATGATCTCCACTCTGCAGAACAGTAAGTAAACAAACAAACAAGCAAGCACAGAGCACAGACCAAACAGAACCATGCCTCTCAAGGGCCGCCTGGGTGGCTCAGTCGGTTAAGCATCTGACTTTGGCTCAGGTCACGATCTCACGGTTCGTGGGTTCGAGATGCGCATTGGGTTCTGTGCTGACAACTCAGAGCCTGGAGCCTGCTTCGGATTCTGTGTCTCCCTCTCTCTCTGCCCCTCCCTTGCTGGCGTTCTCTCTCTCTCAAAAATAAATATTTTAAAAAAATTTTTTTAAAAAGAAAGAAAGAAACATGCCTCTCAAAAATGTAATGCAGGGCAGGGCGCCTGGATGGTTCAGTCAGTTAAATGTTTGACTCTTGATTTCGGCTCAGGTCATGATCTCATGGTTCATGGGTTTGAGCCCTGAATTGAGCTAGGCGCGGACAATACAGAGCCTGCTTGGGCTTCTCTCTCTCCCTCTCTCTCTGCCCCTCCCCTACTTGTGCTCTCTCTCTCTCTCTCTCAAAATAAATAAACTCTTAAAAAATATATACTGCAGGAAAGGATAGTCTTTTTTGCCAAATGGTGCTGGGAAAACTGGATATCCACATGAAGTTTAACCGTTACCTTATGCCATATACAAAACTTAACAGCAAGTGGGGCACTTGGGTGGCTCAGTCGCTTAAGCATCTGACTTCAGCTCGGATCATGATTTTATGGTTCATGAGTTCAAGCCCCACATCGGGCTCTGTGCTGACAGCTCGGAGCCCGGAGCCTGCTTCAGATTCTGTGTCTCCCTCTCTCTCTGCCCCTCACCACTCACACTGTCTCTCTCTCTCCCTCTCCTCTCTCTCTCTGAACAATAAATAAACATTTAAAAAAATTTTTTTTAATTAACTGCAAGTGGATCAAAGACCCAAATGTAAGACTAAAAGAGTAAAACTCAGGCGGCTGGGTGGCTCAGTCGGTTAAGCATCCAACTTAAGCTCAGGTCATGATCTCGTGCTTGGTGGGTTCTAGCCCCACATTGGGCTCTGTGCTGACAGCTCGGAGCCTGGAGCCTGCTTCAGATTCTGTGTGTGTGTCTCTCTCTCTGCCTCTCCTCTTCTCACACTCTGTCTGTTTCTCAAAAATAAATAAACATCAAAAAAAAAATTTTTAAGAGTAAAACTCTAAGGGCAAAACACAGAAGAAAATATAGGGCAGAAGTTTCATGACCCTGGATTTGGCAATAATTTCTTGGATATGACACCAAAACCACAGGCAACAAAGCAAATTGAGATAAACTGGACTGCATCAAAATGTAAAACCTCATGGAAACCAACTTGACAATAAACTATAAAAAAATTAAATAAATAAATAAATAAATAAATCTTAAAAAAAAAAAAAAGTAAAACCTTGGGGCACCAAAGTACACAACCAACAGAGTGAGAGGCAACCCGTCCAGTGGGAAAAAATGTTTGCAAATCATATAGCTGATGAGTGGTTCATATACAGAATACATAAAGAACACTTATAACTCAACAGTCATAGCAACAAAAAAACCTGATTTTTTAAAAAAAATTTATAATCTTTTTTAACATTTACTCATTTTTGAGAGACACAGAGTGCAAGCTGGGGAGGGGCAGAGACAGAGGGAGACGCAGAATCCAAAGCAGGCTCCAGGCTCCGAGCTGTCAGCACAAAGCACAAAGCCCAACGTGCTCGAACTCATGAACCGCGAGAGCAGAACCCGAGCTGAGGTCGGATGCTTAACCGACGGAGCCACCCAGGCGCCCCAAAACAACCTGGCAAAAACCTGAATAGGTGTTTCTCCAGAGATGAACACAAATGACCAAGAAACACATGAAAAGATGCTCAACATCACTAATCATTGGAGAAATGCAAGTCCAAACCTCAATGAGATGAGGACGCTACCTTCCACCATCAGGATGGCTCCTATCAAAAAAAAAAAAAAAAAAACCTCAGAAAATAACAAGTGTTGGCGAGAATGTGGAGCAATGGGACCCTTTTCACACTGTTGGTAGAAACGCAAAATAGAGCAGCTGCTGTGGAACACAGTGTGGTGGTTCCTCAAAACATTAAAATGGAATTGCCATACAGCCCCCTAATTCCACTTCTGGGCATCTATCCCCAAAGAACGGGAAGCAGGGACTCTCTCCACGGCCGTGTTCTCAGCAGCGTTCTTTACAATAGCCAGAAGGCCGAAGAAATCTAAGTACCTGTCAACAGAAGGAAGGACAAACAAAATGTGATCTACACACACGAGAGAATATTACTCAGCCTTAACCACGGAGGAAATGCTGGCATCTGCTACGACACGGACAAACCTTGATGAGGACGTTACGCTAAATGAAATAAGCCGGTTACCAAAGAGCAAATACTGTATGATTCCACTTAGCTGAGATACTTCGAGCAGTCCAACTCAGAGAGACACAACGTACAATGGGGTTGCCCAGGGCTGGGGGAAGGTGGGAACAGGGGCTTAGTGTCTAATGGGTATAGAGTTTCTGTTCTGCAGAAGGACGGTGGTGTTGGCTGCCCAACTGTGTGAATGTATTTAATGCCACTGAACTGTACCCTTAAAAGTGGTTAAGACGGTGGGGCGTCTGGGTGCCTCAGTCGGGTCATGATCTCACGGTTCATGGGTTCAAGCTCTGCGTCAGACTCTACGCCGACTGCACAGAGCCTGCTTGGGATTCTCTCTCTCCTCTCCCTCTCTCTCTACCCCTCCTCTGCTGGCTCACTCTCTCTCTCTCAAAATAAATAAACATTAAAAAAAAAAAAAAAAAAGACCCGAGCCGAGATCAAGAGTCAGACAATTGGGGCGCCTGGGTGGCTCAATCGGTTAAGCGTCCGACTTCAGCTCAGGTCATGATCTCATGGTTCGTGGGTTCGAGCCCCACCTTGGGCTCTGTGCTGACAGCTCGGAGCCTGGAGCCTGTCTTCAGATTCTGTGTCTCCCCCTCTCTCTATCCCTCCCCCAACTTGTACCATCTTTCTCTCTCTCTTTCTCTCTCTCTCTCTCTCTCAAAAATAAATGAACATTTTTTGAAAACCCACATTGTCTTGAAAAAAAAAAAGTGGTTAAGATGGTCAACTTTATGTTATGTGTATTTCACCACAATAAAAAGAATAAAAATTGAGAACTTAAAAAACCAGAATCACGAATGATTTCTTTCTTTCCAATTTTCCATATTTTCCAAACGAGCCTGCAAATAAATATGATCGGGAAAAAAACAAACTTTTGTTTGAAGGGAAATGTGTCGGGCCCCTTGCCCCTAAACATCTGTGCCGGCCACCGGAGTCCGAGCCCCCGCCGGGCCGACGGTTTTCCATCAGCTTTCTCTACCTGACACCAACATTTGGTTTCCATTCCCGGCTCTTCACATAATTCTTGGAGATCAGCTCCTGCTGGTTTCGGGTCCAGCGGAAAGAAAGTGGCTCTTGGGAGGGTCAGCTTGCATCTCGTGGGGGTGGACTTGGCTGGGCCAGTGGTGAGCAGTCTTGCCCAGAACCCCCCTCGGCCCCCAGAGCCCATCCATCCTGCAGACTACCCACCCCCTGTCAGCAGGGCAGGTGAATTTCCTGGTGCGCTGTAACCCAAGCCCCCCTCTGCTCCCCATGGGCATGGCCAGGCTCTGTTATTAATCTCAGGGCAGATCCTATATCCGAAGCTGAGACAGCTGTCCCCACGTGAGGCTGCCCCAGGCCAGCAGGCAGACAATCTCCAGCACTACTGCCTCCCTGCCAATGGCCAAGGCTGGAAAGTGGGTTCTTCCCGCCAAACCCCTTCCTTGTGCAACTGCCTGGACCCTCAAATGGCACCGGGGCCTGCCGGGCTCCCCGCTCACTCCTTGGTTCACCCCAGGTTAGAATGCAGCCCTCGGCGCCCGAGCTCCTGAGTGCCTTGGGCTTCTTCGCCTGAGAAGTAAACACAGCGGTGTCCCCCGTGGTCCTGCTGCTGTCGGATCAATAAGGGATTGTTTTAGCTCACGTCCTATGCTCGGTCCCGGGTTACTCGCCCTGGAAGACAAAGCCCTCTAGGATGGGGCTCTTGACCCTGAGCCCAGCTGCAGAACGAGGATGTGAAACATGAGGAAAGCGAGCCAAGACAAGAGCAGGGGGAAAGCTGTTCGTGGCAGACACACAATCCGGAACACAGCACCACCAGCTCCGGGGGCCCCTCCGTGCTGGGTTCCCAGTGTGACACAGCCCCGATTCTAATGGCTCACGTAATGCTTCCCGTGGAACTGGCTATGGACAAGTCCCATCTCACAGATGTGTAAACTGATGCAGGTTAACAGCAACTTGCCCGTGGCCAGAGGG
>CM053564.1:30427678-30485740 GCA_028646485.1 Cryptoprocta ferox
AGATACCAGGGACACAGTGAGAACCAAGGCATGCAACCCCAGACCCCCCCTGAGTGTCCCTGCTAGGGTGTCTCAAGATCCCAGGCACTCACAATTTTGGCCCTCTGTATTCTCTGGGACGCAGCTGTGACTCAGTCTTCGCTGTCCCTGTGATCCCCCCACAAACACATCAAACAGGCACAGAAGGATCAGAATTAGCCTACACAGCCAGCCCCAGGCCGTATGAGGCAAACTGGACATCTGACACCCAGACTAAAATACAGTTTGCATCTAAAGAGAGTCATGCTTGTCTGAAATGCTGCCTTCTCTCCCTTACAGATGCTTTGGGCCCCCTGAGGTTTGGGGGGAACACCATCTGTCTACCTGGGACATTTGTGCGGAAGGACACACACACTGGGAGACCCTAGGACTCTCTACCTCAAAACCTCAGAGAACTACCTGAAAAACCATTAAAATATATATAGGTTTTTAATGCATGAAAGTAACTGGATATAAAACCAACATGCCGCAAATCAACAGCTTTCCTATTTGCCAGACATAAACATTTATAAATGTCAAGGAAAAAAAAAGAACTCATTCACGATCGCAATGAAAGCTACAAGACGCCAAAGGATAAATATAACAAGATCTAGATAAATGGAGCAGTATTCCTCGTTCCTGAAAAAACACACAATATCATAAACATCGAATTCTACGAATCCGTCAAGTCAACACAGCCTAGATCAAAATCCCAACAGCATGTTGTACAGAACTAGAAAAGGCAGCTCTAAAAGTCACCCCAAAGGGGAAAAAAATGCACAAGAACAGCGGAGAATATTTTGATAAAGAGGAACAGCGAAGGAGGAAGTGTTCTATCAGCTAACAAGGCATCCAATGAGGCTATAGTGATTAAAATGGTGTGGTTTGGGCACCAGATCAGATTAAGAGTTCAGAAAAAGGGCTGCGTATACAGGGAAATTCAGTATATGAAAAAGTGGTATTTCGAATGGTTAAGAAAGGGTGGCTTATTCAACAGAAGCATTAAGGAGAGGTTTGGAGGAAAAACTAAAATTAAATCCCGAACTCACAACCCACGGAAAACTTTGGGAGGGAAGGCCACGCCCTTATCATGACTCTTCATGCAAGGCTGAGTCTTAACAGGCTTTTGATGCTCTGAGCCCCTTTCAGTATTAACACTGTGTGAAATCCAGGATTAACCCAGCTCTCCAAGGACCCAAATGTCTGGTGTGCCTTCCCTTCTTCATTTCTGTTTGTGTAGCGGGCTAAATAAAGATGTCCTCATCTAAGCCCTGTGAATATGTTATCTTACATGGTTAAAGGGACTTGGCAGGTGTGCTTAAATTAAGGGTCTCGAGGTGAGGAGATGATCCTGGACGATCCAGGTGGGCCCCACCTAATCACAAAGGTCCTTATAAGAGGAGGTTCAGAGTCAGAGAGGCAGGAAATGAGGGAGTGGAGGGTGCCCTTCGAAGACGGAGGAAGGACCTATCCGTCAAGGAACGCAGGCAACCCCCAGAAGCTGGAGAACTCAAGGAAACGGATTCTCCCCCTAGAGCCCCCCGAGAAGGACCAGTCCTTCGAATCCCTTTCAGCCCAGTAAGCCCCACTTCGGACTTCTGACTCGAGAACTATAAGGTGATAAATCTGTGTGTTGTTTCAAGCCACAATATCTGCGGTCATTTGTTACAGCAGCAACAACAGCTAATACAGCTTGCAAAGCACTTAGTCCTTTTGCGGGGTCCTCTCTGTAACCCAGGGGCCCTGCAGGAACCTAGAGACACGGCCCCAAACTAGACAGATGTGTCCCCTGTTCTCCAAAAAACTCAGTCTCAGTGTAGACAACTGTTAAACTAATCATCAATGAATCAATTAATTAGATTCATGAATTAATCAATGGACTTCGAGTTATCACGAGCTCCTAGGGATGAGGGTTAGCTCCAAGGGCATCTAACAGAAAGGCCTGGCCTTGCTTCGGGGGACAGCAAAGGGTTCCCTGAAACTGTGAGGTTTAAGCGGAGCTCCGAGCTTGGAGCCGTTGTTAGTTAGGCCAAGAGGTGCTGCTTTCAGCCAAGAGGTGCTGAAAGCAGGAAGCAGTCTGGGGTTAAAGGCAGCTGGTGGGGGGCGCAGAGCACTCCGAGAGACGAGGGGTAGGTTAAGGGCTCTCTCCCGTGAGCTCAGCTGTGTCTCCAGGAAGGCACATGGACACGTTCGGAGCTCTGGAATGGAGAGATTCAGGGTCCGAGCTTACGGTCACCGTCGGCCGTGGGACACAAGAGAGAACGCACCCGGAAAACCCCGTGGAGGCCCGGGGTCCCATGGCTGCGGGAGCGGCGGGTGCCTGGCAGCCCGTGCGGCCGAGTCAATCACCGAGGCAGGCGCAGGAAGAAGAAAAGTGCTGATTCCCCAAATAAGCCCTTCCAGGGCGGCAGGAATGACAAAAATGTCAGATGCCAGAGGCAACAGGCCTGGGCGCAGACAGCCGGAGCCAAACCAGAAGGAGACTGTCACTTTCTGCACGCAGGCTTCCCAAGTGAGCTGGGGGTGCGAGGGCCCTGGCGCCTCCAGGGCCCTGCAGGGCAAGCAAGGTCAGCGGCCAGCCTGCACGGGCCAGGCTCCAGAGCCTGCTCCCCGAGGAGTGATGGAAGTTGAAGCCTTTCACGGTGGCTCCAAGCAGGGCAGACCCGCTGCTGGGCCCAAGTGGCAGGAACTGGGGGGGCGGGGGGGGTAGGACGGGCTTCTCGGCAAATGCCGCACAGTAGGGACAAGGAAGGGGGCAAGGGACCAGATACTTGCAAATAGAAACATAAAATGTTTGGGCTGCAAGCTGCAGCCAGTCATGGGCATAAGTAACACACACACACACACACACAGAGCAAACTGCTGGCGAACACCCAGTCTTGCTCAGGGAGGTCAACGTCGTCCGGCGGGGCCCTCGTCTCGGGGGGAGGCACGACCGCGCTGAGTAATAACTAGTCTGCATCTTTAACAAACACGCTTCCTCGTTTGATCTCACCCAATCCTATTCGTTTCATGTTACTCTGGAAATACCGAGTCAATGAAAGGAAGTGCGGGCTTGGCTGTGTGTCCCCCGGCCAATCATGACACGCCCACAGAAGCCCTGTCCCCCACTCTGGGGGCCACATGGGGTCTCACTGTCCAGGACAGGAAACTCATCAGACTCCCTGGGCCCTGTGACCTCCCCACAGGCATCTCAGGGCTCCCAGACCCTCCAATGTGCTCCTCCATCATGCCCTGAGTGCTCACCCCGCAAGTGGCTGGTGTTCAGCTGCGAGCGTGAACCAGCCCCCACCCCTCACTCAAGGCCTTGAAAACCCGAGCAGGGTCCTCAGGGATTTAGGAAATGGCTCCTGTATCCCCCCTCCCGCCCCAGCGGCACCAGGGAGGGCCACTGCAGGCTGAGGTCTGAAATGCCCCTGGTGATATTGAAGACCAGCTCCCAGAGGGCGAAGGGCACTGCAACCCGCTGCGGCATTAGCCTTACCCCACTAGGCCATCGCTTCCCAGAGCATGTCATCTGGAACACCATCCAAACAAAACGCTCCCCAGAAAAGGAGTCGGTGGCCTCAGTGATGTCTGTGAAACCGCATTTCCCAAGCTTTGCAAGGCGTGTTGGCACCCCGCTCCATCTGGGAAAGCGTTTATCATCACACGAGGTCCCGAAGAGGGTTTACTAGGTATTGTCCTAAGCGCTTTATTAACATTAGCTTGCGTAAGCCCCAGAACGATGGGACTGAAATAAAGAGGCAGATCAGCCCCCTTTTACAGATGAGGAGAGAGGTCCGGTGACTCCGGGCCACCCAGGGCCCGGATTCACACCCGCCTTCTTTATTAGGGAAACTCTCGAGCTTGGTTCGCAAGCACTTCCCCAACTGCTTCTTGTGACTCCCATTAACACGCCTCAGAATGAGCTCCAGAAATGTCACTATGGGCACCAGGGAGCCGGCAAAGGTCAGCTTTCCGCAGAGCACTCTGGAAGGCACCCTCGGGGTGAGGCAGAGGAGGTGGGGTCCTGCCTCTCTACACCCCCACCCCGCGCTGAATGTTACAGAATTAATCTGGACTGGGTCCAGCTCCTTTCAAGGTGGTCTCGAACAGGCCCCTGAAGAAACATCCATCCGCACTTACCTCCCTGGTTTCTGGGACGTAAGAAAAAGGAAGACAAGGGCAAGAGAGGTCGGGGACCCTGGACTCCTTAGGGAGAACAGTGTGCCTTATGTCTACTTCCTTAGGATCGGCTGCAGGATTCCCGAAAATCCTCTAACTTGGTTATTGTTCCTCTATTCCCTGCCCCAGGCGGAGCTGGTCAGGGTCCAGCTCATACACTCGCGGAGCGGCAATGAAGTGTCAGGCAGGTTCAAGCCAAGAGAAGCCTGGAGTAGTGTTCTGATTGCCATAGGAATTGTTTCTCTAGGAATGGATTTTAAAATAACAGACAAGCTGGGGGTGGGGAGAGCGAGATGAATGGAGAAGAGATTCAGAAAACCCTGGGGCCTTGGGAAAAAGCTTCACCAGATACTTCCATCGAGGCCATTTCGTGCGATTTTCAGCAAAAGTCCCCCTTTTGCACCCGTTTCTACTTCAAAGGAAAAAGCGGGACCCCCTCAAGCAGGTAGCCTCCGTGGATCCTTTAAACGTGGCTTCCAGGGGCACCTGGGTGGCTCAGTAGGTTAAGTGTCCGACTTCGGCTCAAGTCATGATCTCACGGTTCGTGGGTTCGAGCCCTGCATCGGGCTCTGTGCTGGCAGCTCAGAGCCTGGAGCTGCTTCGGATTCTGTGTCTCCTTCTCTCTCTGCCCCTCCCCTGCTTGTGCCCTGTCTCTCTCTCCTCTCTCTCTCAAAAATAAATAAAAATTAAAAAAAAAATGTAAACATGGCTTCCAAAGCCGAACTGCTCTGGGGACAAAGGGCAGACCTCCTTTCCGGACCCCTCGGCACGACAGACCTGCACGAGGGCAGAGGCCACGGCCTCAGTTTCCCAGAGGAGAGAGGTCAAGGCCTTTGTTCTCTCATTGACTCAGAAGGCAGCGGCTGAAGCCGGACGCGTGCAAGCCCGGGGCTCCAAGCCATCAAAACCCCGTGGCAGAAAAATACAAGTATTTTATTGAAACGCAAGGTGCGTGAACGACGTGCTTTGCTGCCTTTTCAAAGCTGAGGGAAGACTGTGGTCTTCGCAAGGTTCCGAGGAGCAAAGCGGCCGGCTCGCAGCCTCCCCCAGGCACCGGGCAGGGCGGGGAGCCCCGGTCGTCAGCCTGCCCCCGCCCATCAGCCGTCCAGGCGGCCAGGAGCTGTGGACGCGGTCTGTGAGCCGGCCCCCCTCCCACCGGCAAAGCTAGCTCGAGATCCACCGTGACCATGTTTAGACATAAACCCCGGGCTCCTCAGGGTGGCAGGAAGGAGGCTTTGCACTCAGGCTCCAAAGGCCCGGCCTGCCCGGCGCCTGCCTGAAGGCCGCGGTCCAGCCATCCTGAACTCACCTGCCCTCGCCCTCACCATGCACAACCACCGTCCTGCCTCCCAGCCCTCACGCAGCTCACTCGTCCACCCCAAAGCCCTGCCCTGTCATGGCCCAGAACACTCCCATTCATCCTACAAGGCCCACTTCGGGGCGCCCGGGTGGCTCGGTCAGTTCAGCGTCCGACTCTTGGTTTCAGCTCAGGTCATGGTCTCATGGTCCGTGAGTTCAAGCCCCGCGTCGGGCTCTGTGCTACCAGTGCAGAGCCTGCTTGGGATTCTCTCTCTCCCTCTCTCTCTCTCTCTCTGCCCGTACCACGTCGCTCTCTCTCAAAATAAATAAATAAATTAAAAAAAAAAAAAGACCCACTTCGAAAGTGACTCCCTGGGAGGTCCTCAACGAGGACCAGCGTTTTCCAAAGCACAGAGTTGAACGCTACCCAGTCACCAACCCAGAGTGTTTACTAACATGTTTTTCTAAACACTTTATTAACCCATATAAGCCCTGGAATAACCTTAGGAAGTAAACGCCATAATCAGCCCCATTTTACAGAGGACAAAACTGAGGCACAAAGATGTCCAAACTCCCCTAGACAAGTAATCGCTCATACGCCCCTTGCCTGCCGGCCCCGCTTAGCACACATCCACGCGGCAGCAAATTCCACCCTCGCTCCGGGGCCTGCCTCCCACCACCGGTCTCTGAGCTCATCAAGGGCAGGGGCCCAGCTGATCACCAATCTCCCCGCAGCCTCCAGCATGAAGCCCTCAACACAGTAACTTCTTGCAGGCAAGGCACCAGGGTGCCTGTGGTCCAGTCACAGATTCAAGGCCTCCCAGGTGTGATCCTTCACTCCCCAGAGCGCAGGCCCCCGGCAGTGTGCCCCTGCCCTCACAGTTCAGTCCCCAGCTCTGGCCCACCTACTGGGCTCCGTGAAGGTCAGGGGGTGAAATGCCCCGCTAGATAAGCTCACACTCCCAAGAGGCGGGGGTGGGTGGCGGGGAGGGCCGGCTTGCGTACCCACATCCCGGGTGGGCCCGTCAGGGCCACGCTAGGGAGGACACAGGTAGGGGGAATGACTCCATCTACATGGAAGGAAAGTGAGAAGTGAGTTCTCAGGGTGAAAACCGCACACAATCACAGACCCAAGAGGCACAGAGAGTTGGCCACGTAGCGGGGAGGTCAGTCCGGGAAAGCTTCCTGAAGGAAGGGCCTTTGTGGCTGCCCCAGAACAGAATGGAGTCAGGTCTGGGGGAGGCGTTTGGGGTAAAGAGGGGACATACCAAGGCTGAAACATGAAAGGGACCTCAGAGTCAGAGGCGGGAGGGCCAGGCCCGGAAACAGTGGGGGGAGAAGCAAAGAGACTCCCACATTCCCCCAGGGCATGGGGTCTCCCAGGCAGGTCTTAACGCAGAGGGGCTGTGAAATCAATTTTCTGAGTCTTGACAAGCACTTTTTTTTTTTTATGAACTCGATAAAATACAATAAAAAAGAGAGTCTCACATATGGTAACGGTAAGCATTGTTTTTGCGAAACTTGTTTCAGAGGGATGAGTGCGTGAGCGCACGCGCATGCATAAGGGAGCGTGCTCAGTCACCATAGGAAGGGTATTTCTTACTTTCGATCATGATGAAAGAATCTCAAAACACTCTCCTCCATGCAGGGCTTCCTAAACGTGGCTGCAAGAGAAACCACCTGCGGAGGCCACTGAAATCCAGATCTCCAGGCCCCGGATTGCGCGAGGCCTGGATAGGTCTGGACGGCCTATGCTTTCATCCCTCCAGTTCGTCTTGAGCACCCAGTCAGTGCCCTGCTGTTTATGGGACGTTGCACCTCAGACATGGGAGCAAGACCGGCTCAATAATTTTGGAGCACCGTGCAGGAGGAAAATGTGGGGCCCCGCATTGCAAAACACGGGGAACCCAGGCCAGTAAAGGGGCGGCATTACAAAGCTTTTTCTCTTTCTTCTGAGGCCTCTCTCACAGGTGGGTGACATCCCCCTCGGCGCCTACAGTCTAACGGGGGGTGAAGAGGTCTCGCAGGGAAGATACTAGAAGGGAACATTTGGACACAGCTCAACTCCGTCATTGTGATGGAGCCTTCTGGAATGAGGACATGTGGGGAAAGGCCATCTAATTTCGAGGACTGAAGATGTACATGTGGAAACTCACTCTCTCTCTCGCCGGAAGTCACGTTTACACAGACCAGTCTTTTTTTTTTAATCTTTTTTTTTTTACATTTATTTACTTTTGAGAGACAGAGAGAGACAGAGCGTGAACAGGGGAGGGGCAGACAGAGAAAGAGACACAGAATCCGAAGCAGGCTCCAGGCTCTGAGCTGTCAGCACAGAGCCCGATGCGGGGCTCGAACCCACGAACCGTGGGATCATGACCTGAGCTGAAGTCAGACGCTCAACCGACTGAGCCACCCAGGCGCCCCTACACAGACCAGTCTTAAACCTAAATGGGAACCCCACCCTGGGCACTGTGCTTTCCAGGGCCTGCATCTGGCCTCCCTCTGGCCACACCCCTCCCCAAAGGGCAAGGAGGGTGTGGGGCCAAGGGGACATCGTCCCCAAAACCACAGCCGCCCTCGTAGACCAAGTGCAGCTTCCTGGGGCCTGGGATCCCCTCCCCGACAGCTGGCCACACTCGGGCATGAGGTACAGCCAAGGGGCAGTTGGTAGGGCTGGATGAGAGGTCCTGGGCTAGACTCAAGTGCCCACAATGTGCGCGTGAGGGCCCGCCAGGGGCAAGGTGTCCGGCGGAACGAGAAGGGAAGGGAAGGGTGGATCTCCCCGAACCACTGAATTCCAGCATAAAACTCAAGGCTAAGAGTTCTAAGTATGTGCCTCACCCCCCGCCCAGGTCATTGGGAGGGTAGGCTTGTCAAGGTCGATAACACAATAGATGTTATTTAACAGTTTGTAAGCTTGATTTATGACTTTTAAATATTTAGACATATGGTGTGAAGGCTTCCATCTGCACCCCGCGAATGGGAGGGGTGGGCCGGGCTGGCAGGTGCTACAGGCCAGGGAAGTGGCCTCTCGTCCCCACCAGGCCACTTTATCCCAGCATCACTAAATTGGCACTTCAAAATGTTCCCCAAAGGGGGCGCCTGGGTGGCTCAGTCCGTTGAGCTTCCGACTTCGGCTCAGGTCATGATCTCACAGCTCATGAGTTCAAGCCCCGCGTCGGGCTCTGTGCTGCCAGCTCGGAGCCTGGCGCCTGCTTCGGATTCTGGGTCTGCCTCTCTCTCTGCCCCTCCCCTGCTCGTGCTCTGTCTCTCTTTCTCTCAAAAATAAAAATAAACATTAAAAAAACGAACGCAGGAGAAATCAAAAGTTCTGAGATGGACGGCGGCGATGGTTACACAATTTTAGAATCGGATTTCATACCACGAAACCACACTCTTCAGTATGGTTATGATGGTAAATATTATGTTATGCGTATTTTACCACCGTTTTTTAAACTGGGTGAAAAATGAACGCAGACGGTATCTCTGCCCGGAAAGTATCTGTGCTGTGGAACAATCACCGGAGCCCACCATGAAGTAGAGAAAAGCCAAGTGCAGAACAGCGGAACTGGGACACCACCCCTGCATAAGAAGGGAGGCAAGTGACACACGTGCACGCATGCAAATGCTCGCAGGTGCAAAAAGGAGCAATAGAAAGATAAGCCAAAAACCCAGTTCAATGGGGCGCCAGGGTGACTCGGTCCGTTAAGCATCCGACTCTTGATTTTCGCTCAGGTCATGATCTTGCGGTTCATGGGATCGAGCCCCAAGTTGGGCTTTGAGCTGACAGCACAAGGCCTGCTTGGGATTCTCTATCTCCATCTCTCTAGGCCCGTCCCCTCCTCATGTGCGCTTTCTCCCTCTCTCTCTCTCTCTCTCTCTCTCTCTCTCTCTCTCAAAATAAATAAATAAATATTTTTTTAAAAAACAATTCAAGGGGTGCCTGGGTGGCTCAGTCGGTTAAGCATCCAACTTCGGCTCTGGTCATGATCTCACAGTTCGTGAGTTTGAGCCCCGCATCAGATTCCGTGTCTCCCTCTCTCTCTGGCCCTCCCCGACTCACGCTCTGTCTTCTCTCTCAAAAATAAATAAACATTAAAAAAATTTACAAAAATAACAATTCAAAATATGACTCTCTACAAATAGCAGAGGAGGGGGAAATCGTACAAGTATTCCAGGAATTAAATGAAAAAGCAATGTCAGCATTAAAATAGGATAAGTTGCAGGGGGGGTGGTGTGCCTGGGTGGTTCAGTCAGTTAAGCATCTGACTTTGGCTCAGGTCCTGATCTCACAGTTCATGAGTTCGAGCCCCGCATCAGGCTCTCCACTCTCAGTGCAGAGCCTGCTTTGGATCCTCTGTCACCCTCTCTCTCTGCACCTCCCCCCACTCGCATGCACGCATGCTCTCTCTCTCTCTCTCTCAAAATAAAAATAATAAAATACAACAACATAGGACAATTTTGCAGCCCTTAACGAAATAGCGACAAAGACAATGGGTATCAAAACCTGCTAACATCACAAGAGAAAAAGAAACGACCAGACGTTGTGTGATTCCTAATACAATTGTTGATGGAAGAATACTACACAACCAAAGAGATAATTCTGCCAAAATAATAATAATAAGGAAGAGAATGAGACGGAACCAAAATCTACTCAAGCCTCTATTTAATTTCCAATATTCTGGACATACTGAGGACAAAGGGACATGTTAACAGGCACCATGAGGATATAATCAACAAAATCCTGAACAAGGAGGGATGGCTTAAATATTTATTTCTCACGGATACGGAGGCTGGGAAGCCCAAGATGAAAGTGCCGGCAGATTCAGTTCCTGCTGTAGCCCTCGTCCCGGCTTGCAGGAAGGCCGCCTACTCGCCGTGTCTTCAACATGGCAGAGAGACAGAGAATGTGCATGTGTGTCTGGAACTTCCCTTTCTTTCCTTTTTAAAAAAATTTTTTTAAATATTTGTTTATTTCAGAGAGAGAGAGAGAGGTAGAGTGTGAGCAGTGGAGCGTCAGAGAGAGGGGGAGCCACAGAAGCCGAAGCAGGCTCCAGGCTCTGAGCTGCCAGCACAGAGCCCGATGCAGGGCTCGAACCCACGAACCGCAAGATCACGACTTGAGCCAAAGTCAG
The DNA here is from genome assembly GCA_028646485.1 of Cryptoprocta ferox. Classification (NCBI taxonomy): domain Eukaryota; kingdom Metazoa; phylum Chordata; class Mammalia; order Carnivora; family Eupleridae; genus Cryptoprocta; species Cryptoprocta ferox. The sequence goes on from CM053564.1 coordinate 30,438,298, forward strand.
ACGCCCAACCGACTGAGCCACCCAGGCTCCCTCCTCTTCCCTTTCTTATAAGGACAGGGGTGCCACCATGGGGGCCCCAACCTCATGACTTCATCTAAACCTAATTACTTCCCGAAGGCCCACCTCCAAATGGCATCACATTGAGGATAGGGCTTCAACATAGGAATTTTGAGGGGACAAAAATATTCAGTTTGTAAGACCTCCTGATTGATATGATATGATAGACTGGACCAACTGTGATGCACTCGTGCCCTCCCCCAAAACAGAGATTGTAAATATAATCAAACCTTTGCATCTCACCTCCAGTATAGAACAAATACAGGCGGTAAAGGACCAAATCAACGACACCACTTGGAAGCAACCAGCCACATCTGGAACATGGGCAGGCTGCAGGACACCTGGCCTTCTTACACGTCCATGGCTTGACGGGGAAGAGCATTCTTGTAAAGGAGAGAGGACTTTCCTACAGCGAGAGACTAAAAATAAAAAGGCACAAGAACCAAAGTAGACAACAGGTAGACCCGGAGCTGGACAAGCTAACAATAAGGAAATGCTTTTTGGACAATTAGAGAAAACCTGAATGAGGACTGGATTTTAGGTCCAATAAGAAGGAATAAGGAAAAATAATAAGAACAAGGAATGACTGTAATTCTGTTAGACGTTGGCATGGCGGCGTATACTGAATATTACAAGGAAAATGAACATGAGTCTGGGATTTGCTTTAAAACGCCCCACGCGGGGGGCACCTGACTGGCTCGGTTGGTAGAACATGCAATTATCTCAAGGTCGTGAGTTCAAGCCACACGTTAGGCATGGAGGCTACTTAAAAAAAAAAAAAAACCGAAAAACTGTAAAATGCTGCGCACACACACAAACAGAATGTGCGTGTGTTGGGTGGGAAGAAGGAAGTGGGATAAGCGTGGCAAAACCCGATAGTTAACAAAGCCCAGTGAGGGTACAGGGGGGCGTATTTTGCTCTCTACTTGTGTATAGGTTTGACAAAGGGTCCGGAGACATGGTTTGGGTGTTAGAGTTGGGGCAAGGCTGTGCTCTGGTATTTGTGGGGAGAGAGGCCAGGGATGTTGCCGAACATCTTGCGACACACAGGGTGGCTGCCCGACAACGGATTACCCAGTCCACAGGGTCAAGGACACCAAGGTGGAGAAACCTTGAGACAGAGGTGCTCACGGGAAGGCACTGCAAGCAAATCAAACAGCAGATGCAAAGAAACAGAAATAACTAATACAACATAGCTGGTGTCAAGGACAAAAGATGAGCTGTCAAAAGGCAGACTTTAGGGGCGCCTGGGGGGCTCATTCAGTTAAGCGTCCCCCTCTTGGTTCTGGCTCAGGTCATGACCTCACAGTTCGTGAGGTTCAAGCCCCACATTGGGCTCTGGGCTGACAGTGCAGAGCCTGCTCGGGATTCTCTCTCTCCCTCTCTCTCTCTCTCTCTCTCTCTCTCTCTGTCTCTCTCTCTGCCCCTCCCCTGCTTGTCCTTTTTCTCTCTCTCTCTCAAAATAAATAAATAAACTTAAAACATTTTTCGAAGGCAGCCTCTATATGTGACACTGGAGATGGTGGGTTTCATCATAAAGCCCAAGGCTGCAACTACATCACACGTGCCTCCACTTTCCTGCCCCACGGCCGCAGTGACATCCCTCAGTTGTCACGATCGTCTTCACGGAGCCCAGACTCCACCTCAGCATCCTTCTCAACCCACTGGCCTGGGCAGCTGCTGCAAGTCACTAAGAGTTGACCTAAGAACTGAACCCTATCTGCCAGGCTGAGGCAGGAGATGGTGGGCGACCAAAGGGCTCTAACCAGAAGAGGGGGAGAGAAAGGTCCATCGGGCGGTGGCGCAGAAGAGGAAGACGGATCCTTGTAGAATGAAGATGGGGCCACCGGACAGTGGCTAACTTGGTCACGGATCATGCTACACAGCCTCACCGCCACAGGGCTGGCCACACACAGCCAGGTACCTGGGCAGAGAGGCAGGATGCCAGACCCCTTCACCCCTACCGATGCGCAATAACCTCGCTAACGCAGATCAACAGCCCTCGTGACCCTCCAGAAGAAGGCTGGAGGGTCCTCTGGGCAGGTAGGGGCGTGCCTTTCTAGGCAGCTGAGAAGGAAGGTCAAGGGGACAGGACGTTCAAGGTCAGAAGGCCGCAAAGACGGGACAAGTGGCTAGGCTAAGAGAAGACGGAGTGAGCAAAGGAGGCATCAGCCTTGGGAGTGAGGGGTGGGATGGAAGAGCCTGGGTCCAGGATTTATGATACCGAGACACTGACGTGTGACATTCCTGCGAGGAATTAAAAGCCCGGCAAGGCCAAGGTGAAGGGGAGGGGCGAGAGAGGCCTAGAGTAACATGGGGCATTGGTGAGTCACACCTGGACATTGGGTGCCCAGAATTATGGCAGAACAGGGGAGGGGAGGGGAGCAGGTGGCCTCGAGGGGTGTGGGGAGGATGACGGATTCACGCAGGTAAAGCCACGAGGATGGAACAGGCTGTCAGCTAGTATCCACGTCATTAAAGGTGTGACCTGGAGCGAGGGCACCCGCACCCCAGACGACCTGCAGGAGCCTCACGCCCTGCGTCCCGGCCTCCATGCTGCCCTCACCGTGCAGACCAGGAAACCGGCTTGCGGGGGGTCAGTAACACCGCTAGTCCATATCGTGAATTAGGGGCAGAGCCTGAAGCCCCACCCCCCGTGCTGAGGTGGGAGGAGCGGTGGCCCCCTAGACCTGGCCCTGCCCTGGGCCTTGCACTTGACAGGACCCTGCTCTGGCCTCCTCTGGCCGTACCCCTCCCGCTGGATCACGAGGCTGTGGGACCAAGAGGGTGTGCCCATCCAGGCCATCCTCCGAGGCAGACCCCATAGCCAGTATGCCCACTTCTAGGCCACGGGATGTGGAGTGAACTTGGACATACAGCTTGAGAGGCCCACAAGCCTGTGCATAAAGCCCCTTACCCCATTTTCCGGAACAGAATTCTTCGGCATCTATGAATTCCCCATTGACCTGGCTTTCCAGGTCATTGAGAAGGTACCCTCATCAAGGATGGCGGACAGAACCCACTTATTTAGCCACCCGTTAGCCTGAGTCCTAGCATGTAGACATTTGGCCTTACGGTGCGTGGGCTCCATTGGTTCTCATGCCTCGGGCCCTACACAGGGTAAGTGGTTTCTGGAAAGAGCGTTCCTCTTCAGGGGAGAGGCAAAAAACAACTTTGTCTTTTGTCCCCTGCCTCACGACCCCACTCTTTGGATGTATTCAGTCCTTCCCCTGCTGAATCTGGGCAGGTGCCACATCTCCTCTGGTTTCTCCTAGTCAGAAGAACACATCCACAACAAGAATTAATATTAAACCTTTTTATCTTTTATCCAAATTAAAACTTCTACACGGATAGGCCGTGGGGCCCCTTCTCTGGTCTCTTCCTTGTGCCCTGATCACTCACAGCTGCTCTGGCCCCTTTAGGGTCGGATACAGAGGGGAGGAGGAGACAACAGACAAGACCCCTCCAGTAAACATCTGTGGCAGAGGAGCGAGGGAGGGAGGGAAGGAGGAAAAGAGGAAGGGGAGTGAGTGAAATTTGCATACTTTAAAGAGTTTCACAAATGTATTATACTTACTAGGGTAGAATGGAAACCTGAGGGGAGGGCATTGGGGGGCTCAGTTCTTTTATTGTTAAGTTCTTTTTAAGTTGTTTCTTTCTTTATTTATTTTGAGAGAGAGAGAGCATGAGCCAGGGAGAGACAGAGAGAAAGAATCCCAAGCAGGCTCTGCACGTGCCGGCACAGAGCCCGATGCAAGGCTCGAACTCACGAACCATGAGATGGTGACCTGAACTGAAATCGAGAGTCAGATGCTTAACCGACTGAACCATCCAGGGGCCTCGTTTTATTTTTAATGTTTATTTTGTGAGGGGAGGTACAGAGCGAGACGGGACAGAGGATCCAAAGCAGGCTCTGCACCGAGAGTGGAGAGCCCGATGCGGGGCTCGAACTCATGAGCTGGGAGATCAGGACCTGAGCCAAAGTCCGATGCTTAACGCACTGAGCCACCCAGGCGCCCCGAGGCTCAGTTCTTAGTGCAGCCCTGCACGTCCACTAATGCCACACTTCCCTTCAGCTTTTATTTGGCACCCGAGCAGCTCTATGACCAGCAAATTAGTGGCTCATACGCAGGGTTGCTAGATTCTGGAAGAGCCCCCTGAGGAAGTGGGGTCCTCTTCATTTTGCCAAAATCGCTTCAAGAGAGGGGTCCACCCTGGACTTCTGGCAGAGGTGACCAGAGCAGAGCACCCCCGGCTATAGGCAGAGCACCGCCAGCACACCTCAGACCCAGACAGGCCCAGGCGCAGAAGGATGGGCACAGGCACGTGCGCGTGCGCACGCGCCCAAGACGGAGAACACAAACCACATCCAAAAATCAGATGCCAACAGGAGCAATACCATGAAATAAAGGAAGACCGTTTGTCAGAAACAGCTCTGTCACTTGGCCTGTAGACTGAGACCCAAGCCACTGTAAACACACTTACGGAGCCAAGGCAGAGGCCGAGGCTGCGAAGGGCGCCGCGCCAAACGTGGTCTCCAAGCCCTCTGCTTCCGGGGCTCTTGAATTTCAAGGACACAGGCCACCTGTGACTGATCGCTCATGAGACCCAGGAACGTGTGACACCGGGCCAGCCCAAGCCTGCCCTGCCCACGCTGGACTTTGCCTAGCAGGGCTCAGTGGCGCTCTGGAGCGTCCACCTCTAGCACCCGGAGCCTGCCCCTAGCCTCCTTCACATCTCCTAGTATCCTGTTGAGGAATCCATTTTCCATGCTTCATCCAGATCCTTCCTGAACCTAATTATACCTTCTCCCAGCTCCCATCCTGGAAGGAAGAGTTCTGGAAGGCTACCGCAGTTGTTTGGGCCTCTTTTTGTTTGCACTAAAACAGTCCTTTCCAAGTTTCTGTGGCGGTCCCCAAGTCGCACCCCACCGAACACCAGTACACCCGTCCCCATCCACTCGCTCCCTGCAGGGACCTCACCTCTGGCTCTTTTCAGCGTGCGTGTTCCACCATGCAGGAGCCTTTCTTTTTTTTTTTTTTTTCTTTTCCTTCCCACACTTTTTAATTGCAAAAATAATACAGGAGTATATATATGCTCCCCGTGAAAGGTGCAAACAAGACACCAGGAAACCAAGGGAGAAAATGGAAGTCCACCTACCTAAACCAGGATGTTTTTTCATAAATGAGATCACGTTAGATCGCTACACAACTTGAAAAGTTTGGTTTTTTTGACTATCCTCATATGGAAGTGTGCAGAGCCCACACTACTGTGGGTGTCTGGAGAATAATACTAATAGAACCCATGGGTAAGTATTTCCAAACAAAATGAGGGAAATAAAATCGTATGCAAAGTTTTCCAGAAGCACTTTTGTTGTTGTTGTTGCTGCTTTCCTGATCATCTCGCCCATCTCACCCAGCCCTTAAACTACAGCCTGGGCGGCACAAAACATGCCTGCTTCCCCGGGGCTAGAAGACATTCGTTTCCAGGGTTTCCAGGATTCATCTCGGTAGCTCTCCCGGGTTTGGTAAATAAATGTCAATGAGGAGAAGTCGCTGGGACCCGTCTCTTGCTTTCCTCCTTCACAATAAGCAGAGAGGTGTGGCAGAAAGGGCAGGATTGGCAGAAAGCAGACAGACGGTCAGTCTTGAGTTGCCACTGATTCGGGGACCTCCCTCCGGGGCTCAACTTCCTCACTCACCGCTGTAATAGGTACCCCTGGAGGGGTTTTAGGATCAAAAGACACGGAAGCTACGAAGGCACCTACGACAGCTATCACAGCTCTGTGGGCTGTGAATATTAATCGCGGAAATGCTGAATTCGACCGAGCTGCGCAAACGAAGGCGTCTGGCAACTTTTACTTGGCGTGCTTACGCCCGCCGTTTCCTGGGGGCATTCAACCTCGCGGTGAGCAGACGCTGCCCTAACCTTCCCGGGGGTGGCCAGGGCGCCACCTGCCGGCAGAGGAGGAGGCCACCGGTGCGTCCCGGCACCTCGGGCTCGGTGACCTCGCTCCTTCTCCGGCCCCGCAGCGAATCCATCCGATCGGAGCCCCGTTCCACGTCCCCAGGTGGCGCACGGGGGGTGGAGGGGAGGGCGCAGCAGACGCCTGGGGGAACCCCCAGGTCGGGACGGAATCGTCCCCCCACCCCCACCCCCGGGAATCCCGGGGCGCAAGCAAGAGAGGCGGGACACCCGGACGCTCGGCCCCGGCAACCCGGGAACCTGCTCCCCAACACAAAGCCGCGGCCGCGCAGGTGAGCGCGGCGCAGCCACGTGAGCCGGTAAACATCCAGGGCCTGAGCCGCTCAGCCCCAGCGGGCCCGGGTCCCCCCCTCCGCGCGGTCCCCCCACCCCGCGCAGGTTTGGGCCACCTCCACTCGGAGCCGGGAGCCGAAGGGGCGAAGGTTGGGGAAGCAAAGAAAGGAAGAGGGAAGGTGGGCGCGGCCAGAGACCGTCGCCGTCCCGACCCCGCGCCCCCAGCCCAGGCCGTCCGAGCCCTCAGCCCCACCGCCCAGCGCTCCATCCCCCCCACCACCCCCCCCCGCCACCGCCCGGCAGCCTCGCAGCCCCCGGCCGCCGCGCGTCCCCCGCGCTCGGCGCCCCAGGCCCCGCCGGCCCCCGCTACTCACCGGCGGCTCCCGTAGCCGCTGCCCGGGGAGCCGGCGCCCGGCTCGGGGTAGCCGTGCTGCTGCAGGGCTGCGGCCGGGAAGGGGTACAGGAAGCCGGTGGCCAGCGCCGACCCGCAGAGGCAGCAGCACGCCCAGGGCAGGAGGAGAGCCAGCTTCATCTTGCGCGGCCGCCCGCGGGGACCCGGAGCCCGGGCGGCGGGACAGGCCGGACCGAACCCGCGGCCCCCGCCGGGAGCAGAGCGAGCGAGCCGGCGAGCGAGCGGAGCCCGGCACGAGCTGGGAGTTTCTGGGGGGCGCCCACGCCTCTCCGGGACCGCCTTTTCAAATTCGGCGAGGTGGGCTCTGCGCCGTCAAAGGGGGCGTGGGGCTTTTTCATTAACCCTCGGCGGTCCGGGGCCGAGGAGGCCGCAGCGTCGGCAGGACTCGGGGGGGGGGGGGGGGGCCGGGGGAGCCGCGTGCCCGGAAGGCCAGAGCTCGCCCCTGCGTCCTCGCGCGCGCACACACTCTACAACCTTCCCAACCAAGCCCTCTTCGGGCCCGCAGACGGTCGTGGGGCACCCACTCCATGCCTGGCCCTTTCACCTGGGCGACTTCAATCCCCACAACCTTGCCCTCCGTATCCGGTGGCACCGTTCCCATTTTTCAGAGGTGGAAACAGAGGCCCCAAAGAGTTAAGCCAGAAAAATAGCACGCTCCTCGTCTAGGGCCCTTTGGACAAAACTATTGGCACCCCCAGCCTTCCCTAGAATCCTCTCCCTTGTCACCTCCACCCTCCACCTTGCCAACTCTCTCTCCAAGGTGAGCTGTAGCCAGGAGTGAGGAAAGCGCTGGACTTGGGGTGAGAAGTTGTCCTTGGAATCAGGAGGCATCAGATCTGGAAAGCAGCTGCGGGGGAGGGGAGATCGAATTACAGGCCCACCTTTTACAGATGCGCCAGGGGAGTCCCAGATCGCACACTGTGCCGACCAACCAGCCGCCTGGCCCCCGGTTGATTTTTCTGGGCTGCATCTCCAGAGCCCTGTGCCTCAGGCAAAGAACAGGCAGACCCGAAATCTAGGCTGTGCCCCCTCTCCCCAGATTGAGAGTCTTTCTAGTTCTCCCCCAAAGCATCCGAGGGGCTGACGGAGGCCCTGAGGGTGCCTCTTGGCCCCTCTCACAGTGGGAAGCTCCTTGTCGGTAAAACCCCCGGTAAGTCTGGAGAGAGGCCATCCAATATGGAAGTGCTTAATGGGCTGCAGTACATTTTGTAAGAGAATTCTGGAATTGTTTTGAGGGGAAGACAGGAAAATGGCGTTGGAGATGTGGATGGAAAGGCCCACTCCTGTGGCTTTTGTCCTCTTGTTTATATATCCCATATGTGCCCTCTTGAGTACCTATCCCAAAATACATCCAACCCGCTTCACCTTCTCCCCAAACTACCCATCCTTCTCCACTCAACTCCCTCCCATCCTGCCGAGGCCTCTTCAGTGGACTTCTCAAGTCCCGAGTCTCTGAATAGGACTCAGGATCGATACAGCTCATCTCAGAGTGGGCGGCCCATAATGGGAAATGTCACTTGGACCTAGAACTGCTTCCTTCACCTTGCCCTCCACCCCTCTCTCAAGACCTAAAAGATTTGGAAAGTCTGGGTTATCAGGGGATTTTCAAGGCCTCCCCAAAAGGAATCTGAACTATGGTCCCTGGGCAGTTGGCGAACACCCAGTAAGTGTGAGGTCATTCCCCGCCCCCCAGGAATTTGTAAGCATTCTGTCTTCTTCCTTCCTCTCCTTTACTTGCATAATGAGACCTTAAAGACCAGAGAAATTCCATGGAGCTATAAATTAGCTTTATGCTGCAGGCCTGACAGTAAGGGAACAAGATTTTTTTTTTAAGAATTTCGTTTTTATCTCAGAGTCGTTTTTCCAGTGCTGCAGGATACACCCAAGCAAGAGGGGCCGAGAAAAGAGGGGATCACACTGCAGGATTCTTTTAGGATGAAAAGCTTCAGGAGAAGAATTAATTCATCCTGGCAACTTCAGGACTGAGACAGTTGTGTGAGTTTGGTCCTCCACTTCCTATCTAGGACAATAAGTTCATTCTGGCCCCGTGAACGTGTGCCAGGAAACTTCTGTGTGCCCAGCGCCGTGCCGCCCACAGTGAAGGCTGGTAGAGAAGCAAATAATATGGTTGTTACCCTCAGGGTGTCTGTACTATTCTTCGGGAAGGCATTAAAATGGCAAAAGGCAGGGGCGCCTGGCTGGCTCAGTCGGTTAAGCGTCCAACTCTAGATTTCGGCTCAGGTCATGATCTCATGGTTTGTGAGATGGAGCCTCACGTAGGGCTCTGCAGTGACAGCGCAGAGCCGGTTCGGGATTCTCTCTCTCCCTCTCTTTCTCTGCCCCTCCCTCACGCTCTCTCTCTCTCTAAATAAATAAATAAAGTAAAAAAAAAAAAAAAGGCAAAAGGCAGCCAGCAGCTGGGACAAAAGTTCTGCAAACGAGGCAGTTCCGTTTAGAGGGTAAGGGATAAAAAGACAAAGATGCATACAATCAGGAAAAGAACGATATCGCCCATACCACCCAGACCCAGAAGCCCCAGGTCTGTTCCCGGCTCCCCCACTCCCCTGCTGACGACCTGGCGTAAACTCCCCTCTCTGGTCCTTCCCAGCGTCTTCATTTGTAAAGTGAAAAGTGTACTGGCTTGTCTCTGAAGATCTTTCCAGGTCTGGCCTTCAGTCATTCACTCTTCTCTTCATCCTCCAAGGCAACTGTGGATGTACCCAACCTTATTAAGCTGTCATTCTTGTAGGTAAGATTTTTAGCTGCTGCAACCGCCCCCCCCCAAACAGGGTCATGGGAGCCAAGAAGAAGGGTGAAGGGTTCAGTGGCAACACGCTCCAAGCTCCCCCCAGAGAACACCAGTGAGTAGAATCCATCTTCAACGAGTATCAGCTGTGTGACTTTGGACCAGTTACCTAACCTCTCTGAGCGTCCTCATCTGTAAAATCAGAATAATAATCACAGCACCTAATGTATGGGTTTCCTAAAAGAATTCAATGAATTCTTCACATGAAGTGGTTGAATTCGGTGCTGGCAACACCTTCTAATACTCCGTATATGTTAATTATGATCATTTGCAAGGCTTTGGTGAGGGATAAACTTGAAGAACACCACCCTTCTCAGACCCCCCCAGGTGGGGCTGACCATAATCCAGGGTGTGCAGAGCTTTCTCAGACGAGACTCTTAGGGCCCCCGGGACAAACCCAGTATTCCATGGTCAACAATTTAAAACAAAACTTTATTTTTTTTTTAACTTTTTAATGTTTGTTTTATCTTTGAGAGAGAGACAGAGCATGAGTGGGGGAGGGGCAGAGAAGGAGGGAGACACAGAATCCAGCACAGACTCCAGGCTCTGAGCTGTCGGCACAGGGCCCGACGCGGGGCTCGAACCCACGAACTGCAAGATCATGACCTGAGCCGAAGTCGGACGCCCAACCGACTGAACCAACCAGGCGCCCCGAAGCAAAACTTTATTTTAAAACAACTGTGAGAATATTATTGTGAAAGATGTACAATTTGCTTGGGGTTTTTTAAAGATAAAACTTACTTGTGGTGGGTGGCAAAAGTGGGAATGTGTGAGGGCCTTGAAATAAAGGGTCAGGCGGGACCCTCAGAAAGTCTAGGGGCCCTCAATCACTAGAACCGACTGGCTGGCCTGGTCAGAGCTCCACACAAGTGCTTGTGTCTATATTCCGCACCGGTGCCTGGGGCATCCCACAAATACACGTTAACACTTCAGGAGAGGGGGAAGCCACTGTCCCCAAGAGCCCAAGACATTGAGCAGCAAGGGCTTGGAGCTGGGACCCTGACTGCTGGGCTGACTCCCGTCCCCTTCTCTTCCCTGATGACCTTGGGCGATCACATAACCTCCTCCCTCCCAACCTCAATATAATGAAAACCGGCCGAACGAGGCTGGCGGCTGGCGAGGCCTTGGTGACCTCCTCCACTGTTTGCCACAAGGCTGACATGGACAGGCAGGGGGGTCTCAGAATTCCTTTTCAGACAGGGAGTGGGGAGACAAGTGATTGGTCTAGGACCCGGTGCTCTCCTCTCCTTTTGTAAGTTCAAAAGTGCCTTAAAAATGGGTTGTTTGTACAAAGAGGGATCAGATTTCTTGGTGGAAGGAGACAGCCTCCCCCCCCACAGCGCACGCGCACGTGCACGCATGTGTGCGCGCGCGCGCGCGCGCACACACACACACTAGAATAGCGGCCCCTCCACAACTCTGTTAGCAGGCCTTTCTGATAAGACACTATCAGTCAGCATCCTCTATCGCAGACAAAAAGCAGATCTTCTGTTCTGCTGAAGTCAGCAGAGACAGCCACTGAAGAGAGAAGTAATACTCATCAAGCTGAAGCCAAGGTAAATATTGACCTTCTGGCATGATAAATCCTCCCGTTAATCTAAAACAGAAATCTTCCCCTCCCCTCCCCCCCCAGCCAAGTGCCCTATTGGACATGGATTCTCCGGTTCCCCCCCAGAAGTTCAGGGAGGCCATGTAGGAACAGAGAGGTTTTCCCCCTGATTTCTCCAGCAGCCCGTAATCCCAGCTGCTCCAGACCCCAGGACAGCACAGAAACGGCCAGGTTGACTCCAGGTCGCGGGACAGTCACAACAGAAGGGTTTTGTTCTGTTCCAAGCTTTCTGTCCTTGGGCCAGGGCAGAATGGCAGCCCAACATGGATACTCTGGAAGATGCGATTCCCCCCCCAGGCCCTATAAACAGGAACTCGTCTTTGCCCAGCACACCTGCAAGTGTAAGCCTACTTGTTTGTCCCAAACATTGGCAGTGAGATAGACGTTCAGAAAGACAGTGAATTTGATGGCTGCCACGCCAGCCTGTGATCTTAAAACAGAAGTTTGAAAGGGGGGTGGGGGGATGTGTCAAAAACAAAACCTAAAAAGCACTTAAAAACATAGGGAGTGTGCCCGATCACCCACGCTAAACCCCAACTCGTGTGGTGATAAGTTTGCTCCCTAATGTCGCCACAGCCAACCAAATGCTGTCCAAAGAGCGAAACGAGGGGGTGTGGTGATAAACAAAGGGCATGTGTTCGTGTGCTCTGTCCACTGCTATGACAGAATCCCCTAGACCAGGGAGTTTATAAACAATAGAAATTTATTTCTGACAGTTCTGGGAGCTGGAAGTCCAAGATCAAGATGAGGGCCTGCTTCCTGGCTCATGGAAGGCCATCTTCTGGCTGTGTCCTCACAAGTCAGAAGGGGCGAGGGAGCCTGCTGGGGTCTCTTATATGAGGGCACCAGTCCCGTTAGTCCTGTGAGCTAAGCACCTCCCAAAGGCCCTGCCTCCAAATACCATCACACCCCGGGGGGGCGAGGTTAGGGTGTCATGGGATGGATGGGGGGCTGGGCACAAACATTCAGTCCATTGCAGGGGACTAAAGTTCTAAAATAAAGAAGAGGCAATGCCCAGGAGAGTGTTGGCCTTATCAGCTTTACCCTGGCACAGGCATGAAGACTGTGGAGGGTTTAGACACAGTGACCCCACATCACAATGGGCCTCCCGCCCGTGCCCGAGCTGAGGGTCTGTGATGGGCAGTTCTTCCAGGGGCTCCTTACCCCCTGTACGGCCCGGTGCTGCAGTTCAGCCCCTGGGGCTCCTACCGTGAGAAGATGGTAAAATAAGCCAACAGTGAGTGACGGGGGAGGCAGGAATGGCCACGGAGAGAGGCTGGACTTAGGGAGGACCGGCCCGGAGTGATCCAGACCTCCCAAGTCATGCAGGGAAAAGGAATGAAACTTGTTCTTTGAAGCCCCAAGGATGAATTGGAGGCCAGAACGTGAAGATGTCAGTGGAACACGAAGACAACTTCGTGAGTCAGGTAAATAAGTGGAAAGTGCGAGCCAAGGGCCAGAGACCGTGGTTCCAGGCCCTCGGGACAAGAAAGGCATCTCATCAATGGAAGCCTTTCCCCCAAATGGGCCTGAGTCAGTCTGGGATATGTCACTGGGGTTCACCAGCGTCTGGATCAGCGGCCCTCTCCAGCCCCCCTTGCAGCTGGCCAGGGCCATGTGGCCACCTCTGGCCGCTGGGTATGAGCCAAAGGGACCACGCCCACTTCTGAGCAAAGAGAGGGGAGGGGGTATGACTTTTCCAAGCCCTTTCTGTCCCCCAGATGTTCCCTGGGCTGGGCCTGGGTCAGCCTGGACCCCTGTGTGCAGAAGACCTTCCCCCACCCAGCCCACCCTCTAACTAGCACAGGAGAGCCTTCAGGTGGTCAGCCATGGAGATGTCAGGGATAGCCTATTACTGCAGCATTGCCTGGCCTTTTCTGACTAATACATTAAGGACGTACGTGTGCTTTGGTGGCTTGGTGCAAAGGGGTCTTTTGCCCTGCAGAAGCGGTCGGAAAATGATCTCCTACGGACAAGATTGCACCTTTCGGTGCTTGTCCATGTGCGTCTATGCAAGATCGGGGTCCTGTCCCTCTCTTTCGCTTTCCCAGATGTGTCTGTCACTCTCACTAAGCAAATCCTAATGCATGGTGAACCGAACGGCACAGGTGAGGCTCTGTGCTAGGCCCTGGAGGTGCCCAACCAGATTAGACGTCAGTTTCACCCGCAGCTGGACTTACAGGACCCTTAGGAAAGACGCAAATAAACAAACGTTGTCCCTGATCCCATGTGATCCAGGGTTAGTGGCTCGGCGGAGGCTGGGGGTTCTGGGGGCAGGGAAATCCGTTGGAACTCAGGAGAGGCCTTGAAGCAAGAGGAGAGATTTGAACAAAGCTGAGAGGCAGGGAGGGCACGGGGAACAGGAGCGGGGCGGGGAGGGAGGTGATTAGGTTATGAAGGTGGAGCCTCCTGAATGGGGATGAGCCCTGCCTTTTTTTTTAATGTTTATTTATTTTTGAGACAGAGAGACAAGAGAGAGAGCAAGCAGGGGAGGGGCAGAAAGAGAGGGAGATACAGAATCGGAAGCAGGCTCCAGGCTCAGCTGTCAGCACAGAGCCCGACGCGGGGCTTGAACTCACGAACCCGTGAGATTATGACCTGAGCCAAAGTCGGACGCTTAACCGACTGAGCCGCCCAGGCGCCCCGTGAGTGCCCTTCTAAAAGAGACCCCAGAGAGCTCCCTTGCTCCTTCTGCCATGTGAGGAGACAGATGTCTGTGAACCAGGAAGCAGGCTGTCACCAGACACAGAATCTGCCGGCACCTTGGTCTTGGACGTCCCGGCCTCCAGAACAGTGAAAAATAAATGTCTGTTGTTTAGAAGCTCCCCCCACCCCACCCCAGCCAGTGGTGTTCTCTTTCAGCACCCTGAATAGGCTAAGACTCCCTTCCACCCTCCATCTGTGTTCCCACCCCGCACCTCCCCTGCGAGTCTCCTCCAAGATCCAGTGCCGCCCTAATCTCTCCAACTAGGCTTGATGCCCATTCGGTGCCTCTAGATATCTTTCCACAACATCCTATGCCCACACCCATTTCCCTTTGCCATGCGTACTTCTTCACACATCTGCTCTCTCCCCTACAACGCACTTCACACTCCGAAACCAAAAGTCATTTCCCACTCATCTCTGTAACCCTGCTGGGCCTGATTGGCTCACGCCGAGTCAAAGCTTAGTCAGTATTAGCTGGTTATCTGAGTAAATCAGTGCATCATTTTGTTAGTTCCCCCAAATCCCCAGGAAGAAGAGAGCTGAGGGCCAAGCTGCCCTCCCAGGGGGTGGCATCTAGGGGACATTCATGCAGGTTTGGGGCCCCGGACCACAACTGTTTACTGTGTGTTCTTTATTTCTTTGTACGTGACAAAGAAAAAGAGAGAGCCACAAATGAAAATGGCAGGTGGGCTCTGTAGATGACAGGACCAAAAGAGGAAATTGCCATTCATTCCCAGAGAGACCCAGCACCTGCCCCACTCACAGCTCTCTCCAAAATTACTGCGTTTACTACTTAAGCAAGAATTGCCAGGTAAGATCATCAGACCAAAAACCTCCAGATAGCCTCGTGAATATCAGCCCAACGTCACTTTAGAAAGATTTACCCCAGGGGCACCTGGGTGGCTCAGTCGGTTAAGCATCAGACTCTGGGTTTCGACTCAGGGCATGAGCTCATGGTTGCATGCGTTGGGCTCCATGCTGACAGTATGGAGCCTGCTTGGGATTCTCCCTCTCTCCCTCTCTCTCTGCCTCGCCCCCACTCACACTGTCTCTGTCTCTCTCAAAAATGAATACCAAAAAAAAAAAAAAAAGGTTTACCCTGGAGGTCTTTGTTGCACATAATCTAAAACACCTTCCGCAGGCTTCTCAGAAAACCAGACAGGAAGGAAGGCCATATTCCCTAAGGGTGGCTTTGATATTAAGACCCAGAAGAAAGAGAATGAAAAGTTCGTTCCACTTGATAAAACCCGTATTGCGATTTACTATTACCGAAGTGTCTGTTTGAAGTCAAAACAAGTTCTAGATAAGCCCTTCATTGAGAAACCAGAAAAAAGGGGGAAGGGGAGATAAAGCAGCCAGAGTGGAACTCTGATTAGACAGTCATTAATTAAGACCGTGAAAGTCCCGTGGAATTTTCTTTGATTGGAGAAATAGATGACTACAGAATTCGTTGACTACGGGCTTTGGGGGAAATCTTTGCATGCCGAAGAGAGCCAGAAATTAATTCTGGGATTTTAAAATTAAGGCATGATTAAAGCTAGGGCATTGCTTGTAACCAGAAGATCATGTCAATTTAATCAGAGTCTTATGGGGGGAGAGAGAAGGAGAGAGAGAGAGAGAGAGAGAGAGCGAGCAACTGGTGGTTGCCAGAGGGGAGCGGGTAGGGGGTGGGCGAAATAGGTGAAGGGGATTAAGAGCCACAGACTTCCAGTTATAAAATAAATAAGTCACGGTGGATGAAAAAGTACGGCACGGGGAATATAGTCCCTACTATTGTAATAACTTTGCCGGGTGACAGAGGGTAACTATTTTGTAATGTATATAATTGTCGAATCACTGCAGTACGCCTGAAATCAGTGTAATATTGTATGTTAACTTAACTCCAAGCTAAAAAAGAAAAAAATTGAATCTTACAGGGGCGCAAGGGAGTCAAAGTACGTAACCGTTTCGTTTCAAAACCCTGCGCTGCCGTCCGACTCCACTCGGAGGCGGTTTCCATCTGGTCTGCGCGCCCTCACAGAGCCGCCCAGAGAGACTTGGCCGTGGGGAAGCAGCCTCCCAGTCAGGGGGGCACCTGCTGGTGCTAACACACTTGGCCTGCCGCCTTCAGGCCCTCCAGCAGCAGGCCCAACGGGACCCGGACTCAGGCACTTACTACCGGCTGCTGTGGACCACTTTCCTAGCCGTGAACTTCAATTTCTTTGTCTCTCTGTACGGCGGAAAGAGTATTCTCACCTAGGGTCACTAGGAGAGCTGATGCCTACAGACATTCTTACGTATAGTATTAGAAAAGGGACTCGCCTGCAGAAGCGCAACAGGTGCTGTTCTCTGCCTCGCTTCCTCTCTCCAGCCCACCCCTAAGTGGCATTCAGAAAAGATGGCTCTAGAATGCAGATCATGTCCCTCCCCTCCAGGCCTTGGCTGAGGGTGCCGAGGATTTGGATTTGATCTCACTTTAAGCCTGATGCCAGAAGTCCCTCTTGGAGTCACCCCTTGCCTTAGCTGCTCTCCCTCAAACACTCACGATGGCTCCCCATTACCTACAGAATGAAGTCTGAACACTCCTTGATCTGGCATTCAAAGCCCTTCGCAACCCGGCCCCAAACTACCTTTCTAGAATCATCTATCACTTCTTCCTTTTACATACATAAATCCCAGAGCAAGTCACATACACAGGGTCGGGAAATTGTAGCCGCTGAGGTAAGGCTATAACAGGAAATGGCTCGGAGGCAGCTGAGCAGAGAAGACACGCGCAACAGCCAGAGAGGAGGCCCCGCTGCGACAGCAGGGACACACCCCTGGGGGCCAAAGTTGCCCCACTCGCAGGGGATAGAGCACCCCTGAAGGAGTTTAAGCAGAGGCCGGAAATGACTCGGTTTGCGTTTAGGAAGCTTTCCCTGGCTGCAGAAGGTAAAGCGAACAGGAACAGGGAAGATTGGAGGCCGGGAGGGGCGCCCGGGTGGCTCAGTCGGTTGAGAGGCCGACTTCGGCTCAGGTCATGATCTCACAGTCCGTGGGTTCGAGCCCCGTGTCGGGCTTATGCTGACAGCTCGGAGCCTGGAGCTGGAGTCCGCTTCAGATTCTGTGTCTCCCTCTCTCTCTGCCCCTCCCCCGCTCGCTCTCTGTCTCTCTCTCTCTCAAAATAAAATAAAGACATAAAATAATAATAATAATAATAATAATAATAAAAGATTGGAGGCCGGGAAAACCAGTCCAGAGGCTTTTCCAAAAAATCATTAAGAGCGCAGTTGCGGGGCACCACCGGGGTGGTTTAGTTGGTTGAGTGTCCGACTCTTGACTTAGGCTCAGGTCATGATCCCAGGGTCGAGGGATCAAGCCCAGCATTGGGCTCTGTGCTCAGCGTGGAGCCTGCTTAAAGTTCTCTCTCTCTCCTCCCTGCAGCTCCCCTGCTCACACTCACTCTCTCTCTAAAATATCAATCAATAATAAATTTTTTTTAAAAAAGCATAACTGGAAGATGAGTAAAGATGGATGAGGGAGGAAGTTAGAGAGAATCCCCCCAAAATCTGACGGCTTAGGCCTGCACCATCCAACCCTGTAGCCACCAGCCTCTGTGGCTGCCGAGCTCTTGAGAGGTGGTTGGTCCACAGTGAGATGTGCTGCAAGTATAGCAGATACACCAGGTTTTGAAGAATTAGCTCCACATTTTAAAACGAATGTGAGAGGGGCGCCTGGCCGGCTCGGTGAGTGAAGCATGTGACTCTTGATCTCGGGGTTGTGGGTATGAGCCCCACATTGGGTGTAGAGTTTCCTAAAAAATAATTTTTAAATATTTACTAAATAAATAAATACATATAAAAAGAATGTAAAATGTCTCACCAGTAACTTTAATATTAGTTCTAGGTTGAAATGATCATATTTTTAATACAGTGGGCTAAATGAAATTTTTTCTATTTTTTTAAATGTTTTATTTATTTTTGAGAGAGAGAGAGAGACAGCTTGAGCAGGGGAGGGGCAGAGAGAGGGGAAGACACAGAATCTGAAGACAGGCTCCAGGCTCTGAGCTGTCAGCACAGAGCCCGATGCGGGGCTCGAACCCACGAACCACGAGATCATGACCTGAGCCGAAGCCGGACGCTCAACCGACTGAGCCACCCAGGCGCCCCTAAATGAAATTGTTAAAATTAATTTTCCTTCTTTCTCTTACATGGTTTGAAGGTAGCTATTAGAAAATCCAAAACCACACACAAAACTTCAGATGTCTTTCTATCGGGCAGGGCTGGGTTCGAGGAAGCACGAAGGGTGAATCGGGTGCCTGCAATGACACGGGGTCCCCGCCCAGGAGAAAGAGCCCGTGAGGATGGTGATGGCGGACCACAGCTCCAGCTTCCCGGACGCAGGCACTGTCCCAAGCACCTGAAAGTCTACATACTCGTTGGTTCGTCCCAACAAGTTAACAAGGTACGTTATTATCTCCATTTTACAGATGGAAAACCTAAGGCACGAAGAGCTGTGATTCGGACCCGGGCAGTCTGGGACTGCTCCCCCTTCTGGGAGGGCCATGAACTGAGCCTGCGAAGGGAGGGGCGGGCCGCTGGGGGGTGACAGAAGAGAGTCCCTTTGGGGCTGTACTGAATGCAGATGTGTCTCTAGGGCATCCAAGGAGGCTCTTTCACTGGAGAGACAGACCTAGAAATGGAGGCTAATCCACAGAGACGGAGAAAGTGAAGTCATGGGACAGAGCGTGAGGAGCCCAGGAGAGAAGCCAGCCAGGACTGCTCTCCGCTCAGCCTGCCCTCCACCCCCCTTCCACCCTCTGAGGCACCCCCAGCATATATGGAATCACCGATTCGTTGCTTCACTTCACAAATATTTATTGAGTGCCTATGACATGCCAGGCACTTAACTGTAAGATTTTTTTTTCTTTGCAACAGGGGAATCGTTTGAAAGAATTCCCCTAATGAAACCAACAGAATAACTTAACGGGAGGAAGAAAGGGTTGTCTGTGTCCTACAGAACCATTGGAAGGATATCCACCCTTGTATCTGGTGAATAAGATAAACCGAGGCCCTGACATCAAGACGCTTACACTCTGCTCAAGGTACCAGCAATAAACAAGAAAACAACAAAGGGATTCCATTGTTTTTAAGTTTACTTATTTATTGTGAGAGAGAGAGAGAGAGAGAACAAACGTGTGAGAGCAGGGGAGGGGCAGAGAGAGAATCCCAAGCAGCCTCCACGCCGTGAGCGCAGAGCCCGATGCGAGGCTCCAACCCACGATCCACGAGATCAGGACCTGAGCGGAAGCCAAGAGTTGGCATCCAGGTGCCCTGAGGACGAGGACACTGTTTTAGATGGAGAGGTGGGTGCAGCCTCTAGGGGGAGGTGCTACTGAAGCAGAGACTTTTTTTTCCTAATGTTTATTTATTTTTTTTTTTTTTGAGAGAGGGAGGGACAGAGCACAACCAGGGGAGGGGCAGAGAGAGAGGGAGACACAGAATCCGAAGCAGGCCCCAGGCCCTGAGCTGTCAGCACAGAGCCCGACGTGGGGCTCGAACCCACGAACCATGAGATCATGACCTGAGCCGAAGTCAGATGCTCAACCGACTGAGCCACCCGGGTGCCCCTGAAGCAGAGACTTTAATGATGGGAAGGAGGAGCATGAGATGCTGGAATGTCACAAGTTCGAGGAGTATCAAAGAAGCTAGTACGTCTGGAATAGAGTAAGGTCAGGGAGGGGAGGGTCCAGATCATTCTACATATCAGGAGAAGCCGGAAGAAGGTCAAAAGTAGAAGCTGGAAACAGTGCGAGAGGTGGGAGCCGCACTCTCAGAGGATGGGAGAGGGAGGCTGGGGCCGCGGGCTTGGACTGAGGTGTCTCTGGGTCCCCAGGGCCAAGACAGGTGTTTCATTCTGAGCAGGTGCCTGGGGACCCAGAGTCCTGACCCACGTCCTGTCTCTGTTGGCTACCTCCGTGCCTTTCATACACTGCCCCTGTCCCTCTTTACTCCCCCATCAGTCCAACACGGTTTAGGGGGAAAACGGAGCCCGATGTTGTTTTAAATGTGGCGCCGGAATGAAGGAATGGTGAGGTGTGAGGGGTCTTAGATCTAGTATCGAATCCCAGGTGGCCTGCAGCACTGGCTTTTCTCTGTTTGCCACCCCTCTCGGCCGTGTTCTGAGCCTGGAAGGCTGAAGCTCACACCGCATCACCTAGTTCCTTCGGTCCAGCAGTGGGAGGAATCGGCAAGAGAGGAAGCGGGGAGTGGGGGGGTGGGGAGAGTGAGAGCGGGTGTACATCCTCCCTGCTCCCTCCCAGCTTCAGCGCCCAAGTTTGTGACAATGACCTGTCCTTCCAGGGCTCCGGCTGCTGCCAGAGGCCCCTTCCCTGCTCCCGTTCCCAGTAGGCCCCGACAGCATCTGTGGCAACATGCTTCCCCATCCCATATGTCTACAAGGGCTCCTTCCTTGAAGCCTCTTCATTTGAATATTTGAACCACCCGGGATCCATTCTGCTTCCTGCCAGGACCCTGGTGCAGCCGGTTCGTAGAAGAGAAAACGGACCCGCAGAGCGCTGCGTAACTTTTCAGGGTGGCCGTGTACGTTTGTGTGGGTTGTAGACTGCACAACTGCAGAGGCTGCCATTCACTTAGCGATCGCTGGGAATGATTTGGCCCAGATTTATGCAGCACACATTCTGCAGAGCTGAACCCGGAAGCCCTGATTTGCCCAAGGTCAACCAGCTCCTGGCACTTGCAGCAGGGTCCTGATCTGTGTCCCATGGCTGTTAATACCACTCAGGGTGGCTCTCCACTCTGCCATACAGACCTCCTGTGAGATGAGCTGTATGAGGCTGCAAATTCCATGTCATCTCTTGCATTCCGGGGACAGCTCACCCCTGGCGCTTCCGTATTTGCAGAGCCTCTCTGAAGAATAGGAGCAAGGTCGTCTTGCGTCCTGTTCTGCAAACTTCTTACCGTTGATAATGATGAGCTTTGCGTAGGTTTTGTTCTCACGGTAGAATGACCAGCATCAGTACGTTAGCCCTGGTTAAGAGTTGACTGGGAAAACCGGGCCTCTCGAAGAGGAAATCTGTCTAATACCAAAAAAATGCTAATCATCCAAAGAGAAAAAAACTTATTTTTTTCCCCAAAAGTGCAATGGTAGATAGAACAAACATGTCATGTGGGTTTAAAAAGATCTTCCAGGGCACCTGGGTGGCTCAGTCAGTTGAGCGTCTGACTCTGGATTTCGGCTCAAGGCCTGATCCCAGGGTCATGAGATCGAGCCCTGCATCAGGCTCTACACTGATCGTGGAGCCTGCTTAGGATTCTCTCACTCTTGGGGCACTTGGGTGGCTCAGTTGGTTAAGTGTCAGACTTTGGCTCAGGCCATGACCTCACGGTTCATGGGTTCAAGCCCCTCGTCAGGCTCTGTGCTGACAGAGTGGAGCCTGGAGACTGTTTTGGATTCTGTCTGTCTGTCTGTCTCTCTCTCTCTCAAATAAATCAAAAGCATTAAAATTTTTTAAAAAATAGTAATGTATCGATGTTAATTTCCTTACTTTTGAAATGTATCATGGTTGTAGAAGATATTAACATATTCAATTAACATGAAAATTGAATGAAGGGTGCAGGGGGACTCTATACTCACTCTATAACTTTTCTTTGAATCTGAAGTTGCTCCAAAATTAAAAGAGTGGTTTGGTTTGGTTTTTAAAGAGAGAGACTTAAAAAAATATAGCCAAACACAATGAGTGGCCCTTCTTTGGATCCTGGTTTGAACACATCCGTTGTAAAAACATTTTTAAGCCCATCAGGGAAATTTGAATATGGGCTGCATAGTGGACGACATTAAGGAACTGTTGCTCATTTTATTAGGTATGATAATGATATGGCAGTTATGTGGGGTTTTTTTCCTCATCCCCGATCTGTTAAACATATGTATGTACCGGTGAGATGACATGATGTCTGGCATTTCCTTTAAAATACTCCAGAAGAAGAAAATGATGGTAGATAAAATGAGATTCAAAATGGCTGATAATTGTTGAGGCAGATTATGGGTATATATTTCAAACTGTCCATATTAACAAGCTAAGGAGACGAAGGAAGAGGAAGGAGGAAAAAAAAGGAGGAGGAGGAGGAGGAGAAGGAGGAGGAGGTCTGTGTGTTTCCTTCCCCGTTAAAGGGTTTAGAGGCTCCCCTCTGGGATGGAATAGTCTGGTCACCAGCTTGCTTTGTTTCCCTGATCAAGATTCACTGGCAAGCCACCAAGTGACATACTTTTCACTTTCACGATGGCCCACCAAAGCAGTGGTTCAGAGTTGAGTCCTGGCATCACTTAGCCTCCGTTCAAATCCTGCAGGGCCTCAAACAGGTTAGCCTCTGTGCCTTGGCTCTACCTTCCATGAAGTAGAAATGATGGTGTTAAGGGTACCTACCAATTAGGTTTATTTATATATATATATATATATATATATATATTATATATACGTATTTGATCATATATATATCATATCATAATATATCATATCCTATATATGCACATGTATATATATTTGAGAGAGAGTGTGTGCCTTCACGCACGCACGCACACGCAGGGAAGGGGCATAGGGAGAGAGAACATGAGATCATGACAGCCCAAGTCAAGAGTCCAACAGTTAACCAACTGAGCCCACCCAGGCCCCCCAAAAAGATCTCCCCAAGAATCAGAATTCGCCAAACCTCTCCGGCATTTTCCTAGTAACTGGCCGATGACAGGGGAGCTGTGGAGGGACCCCTTCATGCCTCGTTTCCCAGGGACCTCACGTCTGTCCGTCCTGTGGCACTGGGTGGTTTCTCCTGCCGTCCATGTAAGAGAGAGCACGCGTTTGATTAAGATCCGCTCCGCTGTCCTGCGGCCCAGCCTCCCGTCCAGACGGCAGCCCAGCTCTGCCACGGCCCGAGGCTCGTGAGGGACATTTAACGGAATGGTTTCCTGACACAGTCATCTTCACCCATGCGCACTTGTTTTCTGCGGGACAGGTATTGAGCGAATCGGTTCACGTGTGACGGCACTCCTCGGCACCATCAGGCCACTCTCGGCTCCCCCGTGGCTCTGATCTGTAGTGCTCTTAATGCCCTTCTTTGCAATCTGGCGTGCCCATGGAGAAAGGCTGGGCCACGAAACAGCGCTACGCTGGAGCTGGGCCAGGTTCGGCCAGTTACGAAGTCTGACCGGGACAGAGCGCTGCCGGGATGGCAGGAACTGAGCGGAGCTCCTTGGGTGAGTTAGCACGTCTGTCCTCATAACATTCCTATGGCGCAGGTGCTATTACTGTGGCCATTTTACAGGCAGGAAAACTGAGGCGCAAAGCAGTTCAGTAACTGGCCCATCCAGGAAGCGGGGGGAGCTGAGCTCTGAACTCCGGCCGTCCGGCTGTAGACCACAAACTCCCTGCACTATCTCCGCCCTGCACACTACCCACCCGAGGACAGCCAGGGACAGCAACGCTCCAATCTGTTTTGTTGGGAGGTTTTCCTGATGGACACTGAACCGATGGCATCCAGTCACACTGTTGTTGTTGATAAGGATGATGCTGTTCGGTTTGCTTGTTGGGTTTGCTGATCCGCTGCTTGGTCTGTCGGTCGGCGGGTTGGTTGTTTGGCCTGAATAAATTCATGTCCAACTATGATGTCTGCCTGTGAATTAATGTCAAGCATCTTCACGTTCACGATCTCGTTTTATCTTTCCAGTAATCCCATGACATCAGATTACGATTCCTATTTTAGAAAGTTTCAGACAAGACTTGTGCTTACGCAAAGTCACCTATCTAAGGTTTAGGCACAGTCCAGAAAGCCTAGGTTGCCAATGGCTACAGAGGAAGCCGTTGGCTCACAGACTAAGGAAACATGACTACCAGCCCCAGGCATCCACCAAGAGATTCAAAGACAGAAGACGAGGACCAACGCGAGCAGGGCTCTCGCAGAGGCGGCCGCTGGGAAGAAAGCCACAGGCGACCTGCCTGTGCTCCTGTCTCATTGCCTCGCGCTGTCCTGACCTGCAGGCACTGCGACATGAAGAAAACCATCTTCCCTTCCCAAACAAGCTGTGATGTTTGATTAGACAATGGTGGCAAAGTGCTTTGAAGAGGCGATGTAGGAAACCCCCTGTGTTTGCGTTTGGAAGAATTCGCCAGGGGACTTCAGGAGAGATTAGGGCCAACGAATGGGTCTGCTCAGGTCGCTGGGCTGCTTTGTGTGAGAATGGAATTGTTTCCTAAAACATGTCACCCAGACGGGCTGTCAAAACCACTCAGCTCCTCCACACCCAAGCACGTCCTCCTTCAGTATGGCCGGTTACCCAAGGTACAGGTCACGTCCATCAGACTGGTGGTGAAATGCGGACGGACATGTACTTAGACATCAAAGTGCGCCTTTGGGCAAAAACAATTACCAAACGTTTTAGAACATGATTCCGGGAGGTAAGTTGTATTGGGAGGGAAGAAGAAAATAAGATTCATAGATGAAACCTATCATCAATGAAAGGAACCTCCCAGGGCGTTTTGTCCAAGCCCATCCATGGTCAAGTCTGTGCCTCCCCTCCTAGACTGTTTTCCTAAGGAGGTTGAGTGGTCACCAGTCGATGTCTCAACACTGTGCCTGCTGGTCAGGCTCTGTGTGAATTACCAGCTGGCGAGTAAGAGTAGAATCACATCACAGAGGTTAGCCAACGTTTTTGGCATCAGCATCCCTCTCCCAAGCCATAGGCGTTGGTTTGGGAACAACTTTGAAAGTTGATTTTATGACATACACTGCTGATGACACTGTAGGCACATGGGGACTTTCATGCATCCCTCGAAGTACAAGATAGCACAGCCAAGACAGAGGGCAGATTGGCTCTACTTATTCATACAAAAAATGCATATACCCCGGGGCGCCTGTGGGGCTCAGTCAGTTGAGCTTCTGACTTCGGTTCAGGTCCTGATCTCACAGTTCCTGAGTTCGAGCCCCACATCGGGCTCACAGCTGTCAGCACGGAGCCTGCTTCAGATCCTCTGTCCCCCTCTCTCGCTGCCCCTCCCCTGCTCATACTCTGCCTCTCAAAAATAAGACATTTTGTAAAAAATGTCTATGCCCTTTGATCCAGCAATCCCATTGCTGGGAACTTACCCTACAGATGTGCCAGCACAAATCGGAGATGAGATCCACACCGTATTCTTCATGGCAGCATGGCCTGCAAGAGTATGTGGGAAGCCACCAGGGCTCCATCAAAACGGATGTGGTTGATTAAAGTGTGGTACATCCACACAGTGGAACACTAGACAGAAGTACAAAAGGGGCAGAAAGCTCTCCTTGGACTGATATGAAAAGATTCCTGGGCTCCCCTGCTAAGTGAAGAAGATGAAGGTGTCTAGCAGACTATTCTAGAGAGTATGATGCCTTTGTGCAATAGAGAAATAAGATCATATATTCATATTTGCTTATATGAGGAAACAACGCAAGACAAAAGAGGAAGTAATAAACGTGGTCATCTATCGGTGCAGAACGGGGTGAACCTGAGACTCCCCTCGGGATTTATCTTTTCCTAACATTCTTATTTTGAACCACGGAGATGTGTCACCTATTTAAACACACACCCTTATGCACACAAATAAACACACAACAAATTTTAGTTTTGCGTTTTGTAGAAGTTAATGAGCAGATACGGAAGGATCCTGTGAAAGTCCTCTTGCACTTTCTCTCCTCCACCGCCCTCCATCATCCAGCCTTCCAGCTCCGCGATCCGCTCCTGTCATGGAATCTTCTGTCCCTCCCACAAGGGGGACCTTCTCCTTTTTCTTGGGTCTTTTAGTCTCCAGGGCCTCGGGCTTTGTCCACGGGCTGCTGAAGCATCAAGTGTGAGGGGAGGGCTGGGCTCTGGTCCAGGACTGAAGAAGCGTTGTGGCTGATTTCCATCCCACCCCACCCCTCACCCCCCGCATTATCCAAGAAGCAAGCGCATCTCTCCAAGCCCAACAGCCATTGTTTCAGAAGACACCACGACCTAGTCTCATGGCTCCTCTTCCTCGTGCAAGTCGGTGCCAGGCAGCACCCTCCAACCAGGGTCTTCCTGGTGCACGCCTCCCACCTGTAAGAAGGGCTGGGTTCTCCCACACTCCACTGCGTCCTAAGTCCTTCTCCAAATACAACCCATGAGCAAAGGCTCAAGTATATGGTATCAAAAAAACAATAAAACCTTCAATCCATATCAAGTTGTAAAAACGAAGCCCAGAAAAATAATTACCTTTCTTGAAAATCAAAATTTTATGTCAGCTAACACTAAGTGACGGGCTTTTCTATGGACTGTGTTTCCTTTTTTCTTTTTTAAATTTTTTTTAAACATATTTTGAGAAAGAGAGAGAGAGAGCACACAGGGGAGGGGCAGAGAAAGGGGAGACAGAGGATCCCAAGCGGGGAGCTGGATGCGGGGCTCGAACTCAGGAACCGCGAGATCACGACCTGAGCCAAAGTCGGACGCTTAATCGACTGAGCCACCTAGGCGCCCCTAACCATGTGTTTCTGATGTTTTGACATCTAAGGCCTCGCTGACCCTGAAGAGACTGCCCCTGTCAGCGCTGGCTAATTCCTAGAAATAGGAAACCATTAGTCGGCTGAGCGTGCCTTTCATATCCAAGCCAACCAATCCAGAGCCCATATCCCAGCCACCCCCTTTATTGGACACTCACGCTCTGAACCACTATCCCCCCCACGGCCCCAATCACCCCAGGGTTAAGTGCCAGACCAGTAGGGACAGCCCCTACACCCCAAAGCCTGCTGAAGTTGTTCAAACTAGCCAGCCTAATCCCCTTTGTCTTGCCATATGCATTCGAGTTCGTTCCTGCAGAAACCACAATAAAGATTCTTGTCCACGTGTTCCCCTCACTTTCTCTGCCTCATAGCTGCTGCTTACATCATGGTGCTTCCCTATGGCCCACCCACCTTGGGGGATAGATATGCACTGTAACAAACCGTCTTTACCTTTTCTTTATTTTAAATTTTTAGAGAGGGAGAGGGAGAGAGAGAGAGAGATTGTGAGAGAGAATCTCAAGCAAGCTCCACATTCAGTATGAAACCAGAAGCGGGGCTTGATCCCATGACCCTGGGATCATGACCAGAGCAGAAATCAAGAGTCAGATGCTCAACCAGCTGAGCCACCCAGGCACCCAATGAACCATCTTTTCTTTTTTTTTTAATTTTTTATGTTTATTTATTATTGATACAGAGAGAAACAGAGCATGAGTGAGGGAGGGACAGAGAGAGAGGGAGACACAGAATCTGAAGCAGGCTCCGGGCTATGAGCTGTGAGCACAGAGCCCGATGCGGGGTTCGGACCCACAAACTTCGAGATCATGACCTGAGCCAAAGTAGGACGCTTAACCAACTGAGCCACCCGGGCGCCCCACCAACCATCTTTTCAATGACAGTCCCCTTCTGATCTGTTGGCCTCACCATATGTGAGTAATAATAAAGCCTACTTTACAGGAGGGTGGCATTTATTCAGTCATCTTGATTAAATTTCAGAGTAAAGCCTGGCCCAAGAAAAGAGAATGCACCCAATTTGAAACTGCATTAGGACAGTATGTCTTCCCGTGAGTGCATAACGTTTGCACCGGCCACATGCAGACCTTCGAAGGGGCCCAAGGTATGGCGCGCCTGAGTGGCTCAGTCGGTTAAGCATCTGACTTTGGCTCAGGTCATGATCTCACTGCTCGTTGAGTTTGAGCCCCATGTCAGGCTCCATGCTAACAGCTCAGAGCCTGGAGCCTGCTTTGGATTCTGTGTCTCCCTCTCTCTGCCCTTCCCCTGCTCACTCTCTGTCTCTCAAAAGTGAGTAGATGTTAAAAAAAAAAAAGTTTTAATGTTTTAAGGAGTCCATGGGTGAGTCATGGTCACCCCTAGTCATCGTCCTTTACAGTGTCACACGCCTCCATGATCTGATTTGCTTTTGAACGAAACACTGTGTGGAAGGGGTATAAACGAAGGCCTCGTTAAGTGGTGAATACAGTTGGGATTTGCAACTGCTGTTTGCATATACAGCAGCCTTTATTTTAAGAAACGATAACATACTGTACAGAATTCAGAGTGAACCAAGTCGAAAAAGCAGGGAAGGAGCTAACTTGAGCAGGAGTGAAATAGCTGTCCATAAAGAAGTTACGGCGGAAATACGTGGTGGGTTAGTCAGAGGCATTAACGTATCTGTGATAGAGTAAACATCTAAGTGATCCTTCCTTGGGGGAGGGAGGACGAGGAGGAAAACCACAAAGTTTTAGTGCTCAAAAGGCACACTGGGTGTAGTGGGAACACCCTTGTGATCGGTGGCATGGCGAGGGCCAGTCCAAAGCATCACAGAAGTGTTACAGAGACCAAAGAGTCAACAGCGGTGTTAGCCACTAGAAGTCAACCGCCTACTGTGCGCCAAGAATTGCACTGATTACTCGTACGTCTCATCCAGTTCCATCCTTCCAACAACCGTCCGGGATGGGTGTGCACCCCTTCTCAGTGGGTGGGAGACTAAGGCTCTGTGTTAGTTCTCTATCGCTACCCATAACAAATCCCCCCCGAACTCAGCAACTTACAGAGACAGCGAACAACGGCTCTCCCGTACAGTTTCTATGGGTCAGGAATGTGGGCGAAGCTGGGCGGTTCTGGCTCAGGATCTCGCATGAGATTGTTGTCGAGACGTTGGCCCGGGGCTGCGGTCATCTGAAGGCGTGACTAGACCTGGTGGGTCCGTTTCCAAGATGGCTCACTCACTTAGCCGTAAGTGGATGCCAGTGTGGAGGAAGGAGGCAGCTGTTCACCACATGGAGCTGTCCACAGTCTGCCTGTGTCCTCGAGACATGGCAGCTGGCTTGCCCCAGAGTGAGTGACCAAAGAGGGTCGAAGGCAGAGGATACAATGCCTTGGTATGACCCAGCCTCAGAAGTCACCCCCCCCCCATAATTGGTCACACAGGTCAGCCCTATTCAGGGCAAGAGGGGACCAGGGAAGAGCTCATGTGCCAGGAGGTCAGCAGTGCAGGCGCCATTTTGGATATGGGCTTCCACTGGACCCATCAGTATAAGTGATTTTCTTTTCCTTTCTTCTTTTTTTAAATGTTTATTTATTTTTGAGACAGAGACAGAGACAGAGAGAGGGAGACACAGGGTCCGAAGCAGGCTCCAGACTCTGAAATGTCAGCACAGAGCCCGATGCAGGGCTCAAACCCACGAACGGTGAGATCATGACCTGAGCCGAAGTCAGACGCTTAACCGACTGAGCCCCCCAGGTGCCCCCTAAAAGTGATTTTCTTAAGATCACTGAGCTCATTTCAAATTCTACCATACTCCCAAATAACTCTTTCTACCACACAACCTCCTCTCCAAAGCCCACAGGCAGGACACCCCCCAATGAAGACAGGATCCTGGTTAAGCCACATCCCTGTTGTGTTGTTTTTGCCAAAAGTTTTATCTTCAATTCACTGGAATTTTTGTTTTTTTTATGTTAGAGCATAGCTCAGGCTTTCTAACGGGGATTGATGAAAAATAATTTTTACTTTATTGATTTTGCCCTAAACCAAACTTACTGAACCTCGTCCCTGGCTAGAGCTTTAAAATAACAATAATAACGAGGGATGCCTGCAATAATAGAGAACAGAAAATTTCCAGGTTACAAACCATGGTGTGATCATTCCTATCTTTGCGAGTTGAACGCAATATACGTTCAGATCTCTGTGTTGTATGAGGAGGTGATTGAAGGGCATTTTTATTCCCTTGAATAACAGGAAATCCACCATTTATTCTTCGGTAATAAAAACTGCATGTGTAAGAATTGTGACCATGAAAGTTCAACTCAAATTAAAGATTTTATGACTAGTGGTTATATTAAATCTTTTCAACAATTTATAGAAAGGATTTGAAATATGTCAAACGTGTTCCTTTATGTTTTTTCAAGGGAAAGATTTTATTGCATCGAGTCACAGAGTCAGGAGAGAAATTACTCTTAGATCATCCAGTCCTGGCCCTGCCGGTGGCGTATTGCTCCCTTCTGAACCAAAGGCTGGGTATTAAGCCATCTGAGGTCAACCTCTTCTAATTAAAATGAAAGTCATAAAGCAAAGTATTTCAATAATCTGCAGTAATAATAATCGCAAATTTAAACAGTGCGTATATCCAAGAAATGTAAAACAGTCCACATTTTTTATTTCTCTCACCTGGAAACAAAAACTGAAGCCCCAAGGCAAGTGTAAGGGAGCATTCATTAACTTCAATATTTATAGAGTAAGGGCACCTGGGTGGCGCAGTTGGTTGAGCGTCCAACTCTTGATTTTGGCTGGGGTCGTGATCTCACGGCCATGGGATCGAGCCTCATGTTGGGCTCCATGCTGGGCATGAAACCTGCTTAAGATTCTGTCTGTCTGTCTGTCTGTCTCTCTCTCTCTCTCTCTCTCCCTCCCTCCCTCTGTACCTCTCTCCCGCACACACTCTTTCTCAAAAAAAAAAAAATATATAATATAATATAATATAATATAATGAGATTATATAGGAGAAAGCACTTGACAAGGCGAAAAGCCTTATACAGGTTTGGTCTCCCCACCTAGTCATTTAAAATACCCCACAGGAACCGCCTGTGGGCAGGGTCTAGGCAGACTCATCTCTGGAAAGCAAGTTCCTTGGACCAACTCTTCCAAAGCCCCAGCCAGAGATTTAAGTATATGTTTCACGCCCAAAAAACGCAGGGGTGGGGCGCCCGGGTGGCTCAGCCGGTTGAGCATCCAACTTCGGACAGGGTCATGGTCTTGCAGTTCGTGAGTTCGAGCCCCGCATCAGGCTCTGTGCTGTCTGCAAGAAGTCCGCTTCGGATCCTCTGTCTCCCTGTCTCTGCCCTTACACCAATTGCACTCTCTCTCTCTCTCTCTCAAGAATAAATAAAATAAAAATTACTAAAAAAATTCTTTTTCAAAAATCAGCAGTGGGGGCCAGGGGGAATGTAAAATTCCCCCAACTTTTCTTTCTTTCTTTTTTTTAAAAAAATGTTTAGGGGCACCTGGGTGGCTCAGTCGGTTGGGCAGCCGATTTCAGCTGAGGTCATGATCTCACAGTTCGTGGGTTCGGTCCTGTTTCGGGCTCTGTGCTGACAGCTCAGAGCCTGGAGCCTGTCTTCAGATTCTGTGTCTCCCTCTCTCTCTGCCCCTCCCCCGCTCATGCTCTGTTTCTATCTGTCTCAATAATAAATAAAAACATAAAAAAATGTTTAATATTTATTTATTTTGGGAAGAGAGAAAGAGAGAGACAGAGCTCAAACAGCGGAGGGGCAGAGAGAGAGAGACACACACAGAATCCAAAGCAGGCTCCAGGCTCTGAGCTGTCAGCACAGAGCCCGATCCAAGGCTTGAACCCACAAGCAATCATGACCTGAGCAGAAGCTGGACCCCCAACTGACTGAGCCACCCAGGCGCCCCCCCCCTCCATTTTTCCATGTGTGAAAGAAACAATGCTGTTTGAAGTTCCTTGGACTTTTGAAACTTTTAATTTTTAAAATAAATACAAAAGGATCTGTATACTATTTGATGGTTATGAAATGATACTAATAAAATAACCACCTGGGTGATGCGTGGGCGGCTCACTCGATTAAGTGTCCGACTTCGGTTCAGGTTATGATCTCACGGTTTGTGAGTTTGAGCCCCGCACTGGGCTCTCTGCTGTCAGCACGGAGCCTGCTTCAGATCTTCTGTCTCCCTCTCTCTCTGCCCCTCCCCTGCTTGCACTCTGTCTCTCTCAAAATAAATAAACTTAAAAAAAAACAAAACACCACCTGGGAACATGTAACAATGCCACAAAGTAAAGAGCTCCCAGAAAAGATTTCAAAAGGACACAGAAACCAGCTTGAGGGGGCTCCCAGTGGCCAAATCAAGGACTATTTAAGCACCCAATAAACAGTGATGGTGATAGATTATAACCAAGTGAATAAAACAGGAAATCAGGAACCAGGAGTGGTGGGTGTGTGTGTGAGATCTAGAGATACAGACGCAGGCATTGGCACTGATACACACAGATGTAATCACATGACCCAGCAATTCCACTCCTAGGTATTTACCCAAGAGAAATGAAAACATGTCCACACAAAGCTTTATTTCTAGCAGTTGTGTTCATGCTACCCACAACTATAGACAGCCCAACCCCCCTGACCATCAGCAGGTAGGCGGATAAACAAATAACTGTATATTCATACATGGACTATGACTCAGCAATAAAAAGGAATAAACTATTGATACACACAACATGTATAAATATAAAAATATTATCCTGGGTGAAGGAAGTCAGACACCAAAGAGTAAATATTGTGGGATTCTATTTATATGAAATTCTACAACAGGCAAAATTAGTATCTAATGACAGAAAGTACAGGGGCGCCCGGGTGGCTCAGTCGGTTAGGCATCCGACTTCAGCTCAGGTCACGATCTCGCGGTTCGTGAGTTCAAGCCCCATGTCAGTCTCTGTGCTGACAGCTCAGAGCCTGGAAGTTGCTTCGGATTCTGTGACTCCCTCTCTCTGCCCCTCCCCTGCTCACACTCTGTCTCTCTCTCTCTCTCTCAAAAATAAATAAACGTGAAAAAAAAAGTACAACAGAGGTTTCTTGGGGCCAGGGGCGAGAGGGAGCTGACCACAAAGGAACATGAGGGAACTTTGTGGGGGATGGAAATACTCTGTGTCTTAGGTAAGATGATGGTCTATGCATTTTTCAAAATTAGAAGATACTTAAAACATATGTGTATGTTTAAATTTACATTTACATTTAAATTTGGTAATCAACTAAATAATACTGATTTTATTTCTTAAAGGACAGACTCTAGAAGGGGGTGCCTGGCTGGCTCAGACCTTATAGCATGCGACACTTGACCTCAGGGTTGTGAGTTCAAGCCCCACACTGGCGCGGAGCCTACTTAAAAAAAAAAAAAAAAAGGACAGATTTTAAGGCAAAGTAAAGTATGTGTTGCTCCTTAGCCTTTCCTTAATTGCGGGTGTGATGCCTGGAGGCATGGCAGCTACCTTGTGACTGTGAGGTAAATTAAACCGAAAGACAGCAAAGAAAAAAGGCAGAAAGAAGCTGGTGCCCGAGGCCATTTTTGAGCTGCCAAGCCCTCCCTAGACTGTCAACCTCCAGACCTTCTTGTCACTGTAAGAGTTTTGTTGTTTCAGTCAAATTAATTCCCAACCAAAATACAAAGCCCCTCCATCCAAATTATTCCCACTCCACCTTCATTTTTCAGCAACTGAGAATGCATCCCTCCTCCTCCTCCTCCTCCTGCAGAACCCCAAACCAAGAATTCAAGCACATGATCTGTACATTTTGAAAATGGTGGATACACAGTTAATTATGGCCAGAGGCATCCCGGAGCATTCAAAGGGGTCAAAAGGAGTTAGGAAAACAGGCCGAGAAACAGCACAGAAGTCTTAAGAGACACGAGAAGATGGAGGGAAGAACCCACAGGAGATGCAGGTGGGAAGAGACCAGGGGCAGGCAGAATCCAGTTTATGCAGGGCTTTCAAGCATCGCGCGTTTGTCCAGTGTCACAGGCCAAGGAGTCCTGTACCTGGTATTTTAGGCAGCATCACTGATTAGAGGACATTAACATTTCCATAAGCCATGTCACATTGGGGTTACCAACTATTTTTTAATATGCTGTGTTTTCACTTCTCTTAGCTTGTAAATTATACACTCTTTCTTTTTTTTTTAATTTTTTAATGTTTTTAATTTATTTTTGAGAGAGAAAGAGACAGCGTGAGCAGGGGAGGGTCAGAGAGAGAGGGAGACACAGAATCTGAAGACAGGCTCCAGGCTCTGAGCTGTCAGCACAGAGCCCGACGCGGGGCTCGAACCCACGAACCGTGAGATCATGACCTGAGCCGAAGCCGGACGCTCAACCGACTGAGCCGCCCACGTGTCCCTTATATACTTTTTCATAATCCTTTTAAAGTTACCCCATACATGAAGGCATGCATTCTTGACTTATCAGAGTCTGAAGTTACCTGGGATCCTTACTCTTTTCCTAAATATTGCAAGGCATTTAGAACACTTTAACCCTGGGGCTCCTGAGTGAGTTCAAGACCTGCATTGGGCTCCTCCCACTGCTTGAGATTCTCTCTGCCCTCCCCTGCTCTCTTGCTCTCTCTCAAAATAAATAAACTTTAAAACAATTAGAACATTTTAATCCTATTTTCCTAGCTTCTGACTTATACTTAATATTTATATGTGCTGTATTATAGTATACATAACCTATTTATTTTATAACATATATAATATATATATGATACATTTGCTTATATAGTATATAAATCTGAATATGAAATATAACATGTATTTTAGACCCAATAAGACACTATTTTTTCCAACAAGTTATTATTATTGTTATATTATACAGTCAGTATTTATTTGTTTGTTTGTTTGTTTGTTAAAAATGACAGGACTTTTTTTTAATGTTTTAATTAATTTTGAGAGAAAGAGCATGAGCAGGAGAGGGGCAGAGAGAGAGGAGGACAGAGAATCCAAAGCGGGCTCCGTCCTGACAGGCTGGCAGCACAGAGCCCAATGTGGGGCTTGAACCCACAAACCGTGAGATCATGACCTGAGCCAAAGTTGGTGGCTTAACCAACTGAGCCACTCAGGTGCCCGTCTCTGGCTACTTTTAAATTCTTCTCCATGAATTTGGTTTTCAGAGGTTGTACTTGGTTCATGCCAAGCCATAGTTTTCTTTTTGATTTATCCTGCTTGCATATTAATCAGGCTTCTTTAATCTGCGGCTTTATGTCTTCCATCAGTTTTAGAAAAATCTCAGCCACAAGTTCTTCAGATATACCTCTGCATTCTTTCTCCCCTCTCCTTCTGAGGCTCCAACTAAACAGATATCACAGCCTTTCACTGAATCCTCCATATCTTTTGTCCTGTCTTCTAATTTTTCTATCCTTTTTTCTCTCTGTGCTTCAGTCTGGATACGTTTTTTCTGACCCAGCTCCTTTGCCACTAATTCTCTCTTTTGCCTTTCCAATTTGCTGTTAAATTCATTTTTAACCTTTTTTTTTCTATTTGTTTAAGTTATGGACTGTCTACATGTTTTCTTTATTCATGAAAATAGATAAAGATATAATTGTATAGTTTTGGGTTTTCTGCTAATCTGTTCACTCTTACTTTTATCTCCTCATTTAATCTTCCTATTTTTTTAATGTTTATTTATTTTTGAGAGAGAGAGAGAGTGCGAGTAGGCAAGAGGCAGAGAGAGAGGGAGATACAGAATCTGAAGCAGGCTCCAGGCTCTGAGCTGTCAGCACAGAGCCTGATGAGGGGCTTGAATCCACGAACACCAAGATCATGACCTGAGCTGAAGCTGGACGCTTAACCAACTGAACCACCCAGGCGCCCCAATCTTCCTATTTTTTACTTAAAAATTCTAATATTTTATCTCTTAAAGGTAGAAAATCTGTATCTGATTATTCAATAAACTGAGTTCCTTCTTGGTATGTTTCTATTATTTGTTGTTCATGGCTTTGTCTTTCGTGTGTCTGATTATCTTTATTATGTGCTGGACATGGTAAGTCCAAAACTGTATAAATAATTCACGGCCCAGGATGATGTATCTTCCTCCAGAAAGGATCTATGTTTCCTTCTCCCAGGTACCTGGGACACTAGCACTTCTGGGTCATAAATACAAGAATACAAGAATAATGAAGATCTGAAGCCGAGCCAACATCCCTGTTGGAACTTGTCTACTTCCACTTTATCTTGATACTGGGGTGACTGGGGTGATGGGGAGGTTCATCAATGCCCCGTTTCACTTGGCCGAACTTAGCCTTCATTCCATGGCCCCAAGTCCCAGGAAGTTCTACTGTTCCGCCTTTCAACTGCTTGGCTGTCCCCTCTGAAATATGCAAACACATCGAGGGGAAGTCCAGCCCCAAACATGGGGCTCATCTCCACGGGCCTTCATCCACCTCTGATCCTGGGAATTCTTCACTAGCCTGTTCTTTTCCTGGTACCTCCAGGCAAATGATTTTCTATTCTTTGGGCTTTTTAATTTAGTCCACAGTGGAAGAATTTGTTCAAATTATCTAGACTGCCTTTACAGGAAGGCACAAAGTCCTCCTTGTAATCAATAAATACATTAAATAAATAAATACATTTAAGATGGCAGGATTTCTTTAGGAAAGCTAATATTAAGTGGATGGCGGTTTAGAATCAGCATCTTACAGTCGCCTCCTGTCACAGGCAGCCTCTAAGATGGCCCCAAATGATACACACCTCTTGGTATTCATGCCCTTAATGTAATTCCTTCCATTTGAGTGTACGCTGGACCTAGTGATTTGCTTCTAAGGAATAGAATACAGCAAATGTGACGGGATATCAGTTATAGGCTTACGTTATAAAGAGACCGTGGCCTCCCTCTTGCCCACCCTCTTTTGTTCTCTCACTTGCTCACTCCCAGAGAAGCCAGCTGCAATATTATAAGCCATCCTATGGAGAGGCCCACATAACAGGTAAGGGAGAGAGGTCTCTGGCCAACAGCCAACAAGAAGCTGAGGCTCTCAGATCAACCGTCCACAGGCACCGGATCCTGCCAATAGCCAAATGAGTGATCTTGGAAGTGAATCTCTACCCACACCCCCATCAAGCCTTGAAAGGTGGTTGCAGCCCCAGCCACCATCTTGAATTAAGCCCAGTGAGAAATCCCAAGACAGAGGCACTACTGGGTCAGGCCCAGATTTGAGCCTACAGAAATTGTGACATATGTTTATTATTTTAGGCTGATACGTTTTGGAGTAAATTGTTACATCACGATAATAACCATTAGACATCCAATTCTCTTTTTAACCTACCCCAGTCCTGTTTTCTTCTTCATCACTCCACTGGGACCACTTGTCAGGATTACCAACCCTCATGACAATATGTATTATTGATAAAAATCAATGCTGGTGGAACATTAAGCGCTAAACCAACCAAGTGGCCAGGTAATCTAGCAATAGCTATTGCTATTTAAAATACATATGTCCTAGGGATCCTAGGTGGCTCAGTCAAGTTAAGAATCTGACTCTTGATTTCAGCTCAAGCCATGATCTCACGGTTAATGGGTTCGAGCCCCATGTCGGGCTTCTCCAATCCAAGCAGTGGAGCCCTGGGATTCTCACTCTCTGCCCCTCCCCCATAAGATAAATAAAGAAACATTAAAATAAAATAAAATAAAATAAAGTTAAATCAAATTAAATTTAAAAATAAAATACACATATCTGGGGTGTCTGGGTGACTCAGTTGGTTGAACCTCCAACTCTTGATTTCAGCTCAGCTCATGATCCCAGGGTCATGTCTCTCTCTCTCTCTCTCTCTCTCTCTCTCTCCTCTCAAAAAAAAATTAAATACACATATCCGTTAGCCCTGCAATTCTTTCTGTTCCATAGATTCCATAGAAGTGAGAGAACCAGTCTGTAAAGCCATACATTCAAAGTCATTATTGCAGCAATGTTTTTAGTGTCCTTAAACTGGAACCATGTTGAATGTCCATCATTAAGAACACATCGGACTAACTGTGGTAAATTCAGGCCATGAAATGACCTACAACCTTTAAAAAATATAACAGAACTACAGCAAATGACTTTGAGCAATTTCTGCAAGATATTGTTTGTTTGTTTGTTACATTTATTTATTTTTGAGAGATAGAGTGAGACAGAGCATGAGCAGGAGAGGGGGATAGAGAGAAGGAGACAGAATCCGAAGCAGGCTCCAGGCTCTGAGCTGTCAGCACAGAGCCTGACGCGGGG
This sequence comes from Cryptoprocta ferox, assembly GCA_028646485.1. Taxonomy (NCBI): domain Eukaryota; kingdom Metazoa; phylum Chordata; class Mammalia; order Carnivora; family Eupleridae; genus Cryptoprocta; species Cryptoprocta ferox. The sequence goes on from CM053564.1 coordinate 30,475,910, forward strand.
TTCGAACCCATGAACTGTGAGATCATGACCTGAGCCAAAGTCGGACACTTAACCTACTGAGCCACCCAGGCGCCCCAAGATATTGTTTTTTTTTTTAATTTTATTTTTGAGAGACAGAGACAGCGTGAGCAGGGGAGGGTCAGTCAGAGAGGGAGATACAGAATCGGAAGCAGGCTCCAGGCTCTGAGCTGTCAGCACAGAGCCCGACGCGGGGCTCGAACCCACGAACTGCGAGATCATGACCTGAGCCAAAGTCGGACGCTTAACCGGCTGAGCCACCCAGGTGCCCCAAGATATTGTTGAATAAAGAAAACAAAATATGGAATATGACTTAGGATGTTATCCCATTGTTTGTAAAACAATACCCACCCAAATACTATGTGTGTGTGTGTGTGTGTGTGTTCAACTAGTGCCTCAAATGAACTGAACTTGATATGCTTATTTATTCAAGCAACTTTATTCTTTCTCGCTGCCGTTTCCTTCAAACCCTCTCCTTAGACTAATTCTTCCCACCCCCTTAGATGAAATCTCAGGCACTTCCCAGGACTTTTCAGTCAATCCCAGGTAACAGTGAGATATAATCCAGCACTGGTATCCTCTCGAAGTAGCAGATGTCCCATGCGAATTTGTATCCCACTGGAGAGCTTTTGGGAGTTCCCGGGACATGACGGCTCCGACTGTGTCTTCCCTGCGCGCATCCAGCAGCCCACCTCCCAGGGGATTCTCACAGGCAAGATCCAAAATGACTCAAGGTCAACTCTTTCCCACCTCGGGTCCCCAGGAAAATCTCCTGTACCCTTTGCAACTCCCAATGCATCCTCTTTCTTTCCCTACCCTCTTGCCTCGGACCAGATCTTCCCATGGCTCCCCACACCCCAATTCCAGGGGACACAGGTTCTCTGAAGCCCCGTCTGTCGTTTGACCAAGGTGAGCAAACAGCATGCTCTCCAAAGAAATTTTCCCTCCCTCTCTCTCTCTCTCTCTCTCAGCTCTTTGATAATTTCCAGGTGATGTGCTAAGTTCTCCAGAAATGGACCGAACTCTGGAACACACTTAACACCAACTATCAGCCTTTACAGCCTCAGCCCAAACTGGGATAGTCATGTTTTAGCAACCTGTTATAGACCAGCACGCACACAGAGCTATGCTGAATGGGAGTTTTTAAAAGTGTGAAGAAGAAAAATATTGAAGGACACACCCCGGGTTGTTACCATGGACTCCTTGCTGGGAGTTTACTCATCATCTCTTCACTGGAACAAAAACTACAAGTGATAAAGAGGGAAGAGGAGAGGTCAAGGGTGAGGTAAGGGCACCAAAGCCAAAGGAAAAGAAGAGAGAGAAAGAGCGATTGCACCGAAAGAGAGCAAGCATGTGATCATATTTAGCCATTGTGACAAAACTACATATATGTGTGGACATATGTTTAAAGATATTAAGTTAAGGGGCACCTGGGGGGCTCAGTCCATTGAGCGTCCGACTCTTGATTTCGGCTCAGGTCGTGATCTCACGGTTCGTGAGACCCAGCCCCACGATGGACTCAGCGCTGACGGTGCAGGGCCTGCTGGGGATTCTCTCTCTCCCCCTCTCTCTGCCCCTCCCCCCCCAATAAACATTAAAAAATCATATTCAAAGATAGTAAGTTGAAAGTATTTTTTGAAAGTGATCACTGACCTCCCACCTTACCATATCCGATGGTCGATCCTGTCTACCTTACTTGACCTCACTGGATCTCGTACAAGTGTTTGACCAAAACGGTCACCTGCTCGCTTGCAACACTGTCCCCACTTGGCTCGCATGATGCCACACTCTGCTGGTTTTCCTCATACCTCTCTGGACGTTCCTTTGCAGCTTTCTTCGCTACATTCTCCTCTAAATAGTGGTGTCCTGGGGCACTCTCTGTCTACTTATTTTCTCTGCCTGTAGTTATCCTTACTCATTCCCATCGGGTCCGTGGCTTTAATGGTGCCTCATATGCTGACTGATATCTCCTCCAGTTTATAGTCCTGACCTCTCCCATGAGGTACAGAATCTTATCCCATTTCACCCTTAACATCAAACAGGTCTCTCATAACTAACATAACCAAAACAGGACCCTTTATCTCCCACCCCTAACCCCGTTCCTCCCCAGCCTTCTCAAGTCTGGAAGTGGCAAAACATTCACAAAACCATATAAGCCAACGTCCTGGGAGTCATCCTTACCTCCTCTTTCCCTCACCCTGGGCATGCGATCCATGAGCAACTGCTGCGGGCCCCACCTTCACACTGTGCCTCTGATCTAGCTTCAACTGCTGACACCAGCATCCCTCTCTTGAGCTGCCCGAAAGCCCCCAAATTGGTGTCTGTAGGCCCACTTTTGTCCCCTTTGTTCCAGCTGCTCTGCTGTGATGGCTCACTTTTAAATTCTTTTTTTAACATTTTATTAATTTTTGAGAGACAGAGAGAGACAGTGTGATCAGGGGAGGGGCAGAGAGAGAGAGGGAGACACAGAATCTGAAGCAGGCGCCAGGCTCTGAGCTGTCAGCACAGAGCTCGACGCGGGGCTCAAACCCACGAACCATGAGATCATGACCTGAGCCGAAGTCGGACCCCAAACGACTGAGCCACCCAGGCGCCCCTGATGGCTTACTTTTTAAAATCGGAAGTCAGATCAGGCCAATGCCCTGCTCAAAACCTTCCGTATCGACTTCAACTAGCCCGTTTCCTAGACAATGTTAACCTTCCCCTCCCCCACGCCTGCTTCTTGGGAAAAGTAATGTGCAAAGCTAGAATCTACATTTCCCAGATTCCCTTGCAGTTAGGGAGGCCATGTGATCCAGTTCTAACCAATGAGACATAAGGAGAAATCACTGGATAGGGATTCTGAGAAAGCCACTGTTTTCCTGAGAAAAAGGGAGAGTGTAAAGCCATAGGTCTTTTGACCCTGTTTTCCTTTGTTCCTGCCTGGAAAGCAAGTACCTAAAGATAGAGCAGCCATGTCAAAGACGTCAGGACAGGAAGGGAGAAGGGATCTTGCTCCTTGAACAGCCGCATCAGCCTTTGAATGGCCATCCCTAGACTTCTTGTTACATGAGAAAAAATACATAAATTCATTACTTGATCAAATCGCTATGATAGAGTTTCTATTGCATGTAGCCAGATACAATTTCTGTCACAAGCTTCTCATCGCTCTTAGAAAAACTTCCCAAAGTCTTACATGATCTCGCCAACAGCATACCTTACCGTTCTCTCTTATTCTTCCTGCACCAGCCTCATAGACCCTCTGGTCTGTTCTTGGTACATGCCAAGTTCATTGCTGCCTCAGCCTCTTTGCCCTTGCTCCTCTGCTGGCATGCTCTTCCCCGAGATCTGCCGCATGGCTTCCTTGAGCCCCTCCCCTCCTCTCTCACTCAGCTTTCTGCTTTAATGTCAGCTCTGGACCAAGGTCTTGCCTTGACTATCCATCCAAAATTGGTTCCTTTACACTCCTTAACTCTTTAGTAATTTATTTTTATTCATAGCACTTACCACTAACTAAAATTGTCTCTGCCTGAGAGTATGTTATTTATCTTCTCGCTTACTTAATGTCCGTCTATTCCACCAGAATGAAAGTTTCAAGGGGTACAGGCATATCCCCAGTTCCTGGAAGAGTGCCTGGTATGAAGTAGGCATTCAAAAGGTACTTGTTAAATCAATCAATTTATGACATCTGCAATTGAGATGCACTCTACCCTACACTTCACTCAGCAGTTCTTTGTAATAAAAAGACTATGTACTATCCTACTAAAAACTAAAGATGTGTGTTGGGTTTACTTTTGGTATTTTTGTCATGCCAGCACTTTTTCGGGCTAGCAAATTTTGAATCGGCACTCTGGACACATACACACTTAATTTCATGGCCTCACCTGAAATTCTGGACTGGCTGTGCAATTTAAGGCTGATCTAATGACTGAATTTTGCAGTAGGGCGTCCAGACATCTGCACTCTGAACAACGCAGGCCATTGTCCTTTTGGTTTCTCCCAGATCACCCAAAGGACCGTGAGTTGGTGAATCAGTTCAGAGACCAAAGACTCGGTTTTTTCTCAGACTTTTTATAGATTGGGCCAGGGCCGCGATCACAATGTGGGCAGTATCATTCCAGAATGATAAAGGCGTCGGGAGGCCTGGTCCCAACTCCGGTTCACCAGTTACATGGCCAGTCTGAGTTTGCGGGGTCCCAGGGAGGAACACCCATCGGGGACCTGAAACCAGCCCCCTCCCTATAAAGAAAGAGACGGGACGTGAGATGTCTGCGGTCGTCCCGGCTCAGAAGCGAATCTGGATCCGAGTTCTTTGCTTCCCTTTCATCCTCCCCGTAGCCTTGCACGCCCACTTCCAGCTCAGACGCCAGGCCCCAGGCGCGCGAACCCATCAACTAGCCCATGAACCAGCCCTTCCGCGCGGCCGGCGGCGTGCGCCACGGACCCGCCCACTCCCGTCGGCCCCCGCGGGCCGCTCCCGTCGCCGTGGAAACGAAGGCAGCCAATCGGCGCGGCGGCTTCCGCTCCTCCGCGCCGCAGAGGGCTCCGGCCCACCGCGATGCTGAAGGCCAAGATCCTGTTCGTGGGGCCCTGCGAGGTGAGGCCGGGAGGGCAGGGGCGGCGGGCGGGGCCCCGGCGGGCGCGGGGGCGACCCGGGGTTGTGCCTGGTGCCTGGAGCCCCCCAGGAGGCGGGAACCTGGCCTCAGCGGAAACTCGGCGCCCCCAGACCTTGACCCCGTTTTCGTGAGGCCTGAAAGTCGTGAGTGGCATTTTGGAAGCGGAGTCTAGGTCCCGCGACTCTCCTTTGCCCGTGAGGTTGGCCCTAACGAACATGGCTGTGGGACAAGAAAAGCAGAGAGGAAAGACCGTTACGTGGTCTTTGAACCGTTGGCTCTTAGTGTGTGTGTGGTGGTGGTGGTGGGAATTAAATCTACGTGTGACGTCATACACTGGAATAAGATTCCCTTGAATTAAAGCTAAATGTGGAAAACAACAACAACGTGGAAATGGTGAATATTCGCCATCTCCTGCACGCATCACAGTTGGCCTGAAGGGCTTGTTAGAAACGCGACCTGCCAGTCCTGTGCCAGAGTTTTGATTCAGTGGGTGTGAGAGGGGTCTCAGAATCTGCCTTTTACTGACGCTGTTGGTCCAGGGACCCCACGTTGAGAATCACTGCGGTATATGCGTATACGGAGAATCCCCTCAAGCACAACACAAAAACGAGGAAGACTTAAAAGACATGACAGCAGAGTGAAGCCTGGGGAAGGTTTCTGCAAAATACACTACAAAGAAAGACTAGGTAGAAAGCAGGAAGGAAGTTTCCAAATCAGTAAAGAGAACACAATAGAAAATCAAGCAAAGTCTGTGCACACAAGTACGGCTGGCCAATAAGTGTAAGAGCTATTCAGCCTCACAGTCAACGAGAACACAAATTAAAACAAGAAGATGCCCCTAATTTGCCCATCGGAGCAGATGAAAAAAGGTTAGAACACTGGTAACATGAAGCATGAGGATGCTTGTAGGGAAATGAGTGCTTTAGGTAGGAGTCCGTTGACGGGCCATTGGTAACAGCTTTTTTGGCAATCCAACTATTAAACTTTAAAATGTGCATAGCACGCGGGGCACGTGAGTGGCTTAGTTGGTTAAGCGTCCGACTTTGGCTAAGGTCATGATCGCCTGGTTCGTGGGTTCGAGCCCCACGTGGTGGCTCTGTGCTGTCAGCTGGAGCCTGGAGCCTTCTTCAGATTCTGTCTCCCTCTCTCTCTGCCTCTCCCCCGCTCCCACTCTGTCTCTCTCTCTCAAACACAAAAACACTTAAAATAAATGTGCATAGTTTTTAGTGTAGCAATTACGTCTCTGCAAATCTACAGTAGCTATGTTCCCTACCTACCTATGTTCCCCGGAGGCCATGTACAGTATTGAACAGTTGGAAACACCCTAGGTGCCTATTTAGTTCTAAATAAACTAAGGGACATTCTTACTGGGGAAGACTCCAGCAATTAAAAGGAGGCAAGTCTGGGGGCGCCTGGGTGGCTCAGTCAGTTGGGCGTCCAGCTTTGGCTCAGGGCATGATCTCACAGTTTGTGGGTTCGAGCCCCGCGTCAGGCTCTGTGCTAACACTCGGAGCCTGGAGCCTGCTTCAGATTCTGTGTCTCCCTCTCTCTCTGGCCCTCCCCTGCTCGCACTGTCTCTCTCTGTCTCTCAAAAAAAATAAATAAAAAACATTAAAAAAAAAATTTTTTTAAAAAGGAGGCAAGTCTGTGTGGAGTGACATGAAGTCACCAAGACATAAGCTAGTAAGTGAAATAGACAAGTAATAACAATATGCGCAGAATTATGAAAAGTAAACCAAGTATATATATCTTTTTTTTAATGGAAATTCTCAAATATATACAAAGGGAGAAAAAACAAAAAACAATGGGCTCCTGGGACTCATCACCCAGCTTCAACAACAAAATATATATCCATATATGCACATCCCTCTCTACCCCAGTAGTCTGCAGATTTGCGAACCTTTCTATTCCTTTAACACGCTGCGCCCATTCCTGGCCTGGTGCCATCCAATTAGTTAATTTTCTCTGCTTGGAAGCCTTGGTTGACTGCTTGTCATTCAAATCTCAGTTTAAACTTCACCCATTCAGGGCCGCCTGGATGGCTCTAAGCCTCTGACTTCAGCTCAGGTCATGATCTCACAGTTCGTGGGGTTGAGCCCTGCGTCAGGCTCTGTGCTAACAGCTCAGAGCCTGGAGCCTGCTTTGGATTCTGTGTCTCTCTCTGCCCCTGCCCCGCTCACACTCTGTCTCTCTCTCAAAAATAAATGAACATCTTAAAAATTAATAAATAAAAAAATAATCTTCACCCATTCAGCCTTCTTGAAGGCTTCACCCAGTTCAAAGTCCCTATGGTGTTATCCTGTTTGATTTTTAATTTTTTTCAAAGCTTATTTATTTTGAGAGAGCAAGCGGGGAGGGGCAGAGAGAGAGAGGGAATGAGAGAGAATCCTAGGCAGGCTGCCGGCATGGAGCCTGATGCGGGGCTCAAACCCACAAACCCTGAGATCATGCCCTGAACTGAAACCAAGAGTTGGACACCTAACTGACGGAGCCACTCAGGCGCCCCTATCCTGTTTGATTTTTATCCTAGTCCTCAGGACTGCTTTATCGTATGTGTTCAAAAGCACCTGGCAAGGCAGACACTTAAAAATCCCTTATGCACCTCACAGGCAGCTTCTTCATTTTCCCAGAACCCTTCCCCTCAATCAGTTGGTTTTGGCTGACATGTATGACATGTATAAACTTTAAGGGCATAGATGAAATATATCATACACTTTGATAATGTTTTATGTATACATTTAAAAGAACATTAAGATATATATTAATTTGGAAATGCTGTTTTATTCCATAGTTGCATTTCATGATAGTTTTTTCTTAAGTTTTATTTATTCATTTTGAGAGAGAGAGAGAGAGAGCATTCACATGAGCAGGGGAGGGGCAGAGTGAGGGAGAACCCCAAGCACAGAGCCCCACTTGGGGCTCGAACTCATGAACCATGAGATAGACCTGAGCCGAAACTAAGAGTTGGATGCTTAGCCAACTGAGCCATCCAGGTGCCGCTCATGACACAGTTTTAAAATTCAAGCCCCTCCCCTGCACCTTTGATGCCCCAGTTGATTTTATGACTAGAGCCACTTTTAAACCACATGACAAAGCACATCATCTGCGCAGTTTAGGATGTAAGTATTTTCTAATCTGAGTAGGACACCGTTTCTGGAAACGTATTCCAGCCCGAAGAACCATTCCTATAACATCAGGCCATTTGCTTAATGGGTTCATCCTATAAATATTCGTGATCTCCCCACACATAACTACTCAACCGTGTTATTTTTAAGTGACATTTAATTCGTGAGGCCGAAGGCTTGGGAAAAATTACTGGCGCCGTATTAAGTCCCCCCACCCCCGCCTTTCTCTGATTGTTTCAAGTGACCTCTACAAGCCCCCAAAACTGGCATTGATTGAAATTGTTCTAGCTAAGCAGTTGTTCAAAATAAAACACTCGAGAGTGGGGCATAATTTCAGAGATGTTTACAAGGACTCAAGTGTAAGAGATTCCCTTCTGAGGAATAATTTGGGGGGAAGAAAAACCCCTTATCTTATATCTAAGCATATACAATATTTGTCAAATGAATGGCACACGTGTACCGAAAATACCTGAAAACAGATCATGGTCATTACCTTTGGGGAGGGGAGGGAATGGAATGGACGGCCGGGTGGGTGTTTGGGGTGGAGGCCCAGGAGGGCTGTCTGGTTACTAGGGATGTGTAGAACTTGTATGATCTAGAAGGAGAAACCGCCCTGTTTGAGAGTGTGGCAGGACCAGCCACTGTGGGACGCAGCTCTGACTCTGAACTGCTCTGTGACCTTGAGGAACTCCCTTCCCCTTTCTGGGCCTCAGTGGCTTCGTGTCTGTGGCGGACTGGTTTCTTGATGCAGAGAGGAGCGTGGCAGGAGAGAGACTCGCACGGACAGTTCCTCTCTGTTCTCAGACAAGTTAACGGAGAGCCGGCCAGGGAATCCAGCGTGGGTAAGGACCCCCCGGAGGAGGCACAGAGGGCATGAGACCCCCGTGCGCCCCGGGTCCCGGACCAGGCCGCGCCCACCACATACAGTAGGGCAGCGAGGTCCTCCCCACCAGAGAGCCCTCTTCCTTGGCGATGCCATGGCGGCCACCACACCGGGCTCCAAGCCAGCTGTTGGAGGGCCCGCTTACGGTTTACTTCTCGGCTCTTCGGCCGGGCCCTTTCCTTATGTTCATTTCCACAGAGCGGAAAAACCGTTTTGGCCAACTTCCTGACAGAATCTTCTGACATCACCGAATACAACCCGACCCAAGGAGTAAGGTGAGCAAATCTGTGTCCCCGAGGGCGCCCCCCCCCCGCCCCGCTCTGGGTGACGGTGCCGTTCCCGAGTATAACGGGCCCGAAGCCACGTGCTGCTCTTGTCGTTATTTCTTAGGATCCTGGAATTTGAGAGCCCGCACGTCACCAGCAACAACAAACGCACGGCGTGTGAATTCGAGCTATGGGACTGTGGCGGTGACCCCAAGTACGTACAGGGTCTGCTTCATCAAATGACCCAAAACCCCAGCTGCCCGCCAAGCACCTTGGACCCGGGCCCAGCACATGTCCTGGCACGGATTAGGGGCTTGATCAATTATTTGGGGACATGCACTGCCCTTGAAAACTTTAAGGATTGGGTTATGACACAACATCAATTAACTCTAAGACGTTATTTTTATAAATTTTTTTCATGTTTATTTATTTTTGAGAGAGACAGAGTGTGAGCAGGGGAGGGGCAGAGAGAGAGGGAGACACAGAATCTGAGCAGGCTCCAGGATCTGAGCTGTCAGCACGGAGCCCGACGCGGGGCTTGAACTCACCAACCCTGAAATCATGACCTGAGCCGGAGTCAGGCGCTTACCCGACTGAGCCACCCAGGCGCCCCAAGACGTTATTTTTAAAGTCCAACCAGAAACGTTAGAAACGTTAGAAATGTTAGAAACCAGAAGCACCTAACGTCTACTCTGAATCCCTTGCAGGTTCGAGTCCTGCTGGCCGGCCCTGATGAAGGACTCGCACGGAGTGGTGATCGTCTTCAATGCCGACACGCCAAGCCACCTGAAGGAGATCGACACGTGGTATTCCTGCTTCGTCCAGCAGCAGTTCTTACAGGATGCTCAGTGTCTGTTAATCGCGCACCACAAACCAGGCTCCGGAAGTGAGAAAGGAGCCCTGACTCTGTGTGAGCAGACCGGAATTCTCTTTCCCCCTCGTCT
>CM053564.1:30486240-30513335 GCA_028646485.1 Cryptoprocta ferox
GGGGAAAGTTAATGGATTCTGCATTTTCTATAATTGGTCTAAATCCCATGCTCCCATCCTCCTAGATAATGGGGAGACCTGGACCACACGTGAGGCCAAATAAAGGTACGGTCGATCCTCATTCACGGGTTCTGCATTTGCAAACTTGCCTGCTGGCTGAAACGTATTTGTAACCCCCAGACCAACACTCAAAGTGCTTTCACCGTGGCAAAAAATGTGAACCCCTGGACACACGCGTTTCCAGCTGAGGCTGAGCAAGGCCACGCTCTGCCTTCTTGTTCCAGCTGTCATACACAAGTGTCCCTGTCACAGCCTATTTAGCGCTGTGACACACTTTTGTGCTTTTTGTTAGTGGTTTCGCTGTTTAAAATGACCCCCAAACGTGGTGCTGAAGTACTGGCTAGTGTTTCTAAGCGCAGAAAGGTTGTGATAGGCCTTACTGAGAAAATAAGTACTTTAGATAAGCCTCCTTCCAGCATGAGTTACAGTGCTGTTGGCTGTAAGTTCAATGTGAATGAATCAACAACATATATTAAATAAGGTGTCTTTAAACAGAAGCGTCCAGGGGCGCCTGGATGGCTCAGTTGATTGAGTGTCCAGCTCTTGATTTCTGCTCAGGTCATGATTGCAGAGTAGTGGGATCAATCCTCACACCGGGCTCCACGCTGAGATGGAGCATGATTGAGATTCCCTCTGTCTCTTTGCCCTTCCCTTCCTACTCACGTGCTCTCTTTCTCTCTAAAATAAAAAAATTAATAGGTTCGCCTGGGTGGCTCAGTCAGCTAAGCGTCTGACTTCAGCTCAAGCCATGATCTCATCGCTCATGAGTTCGAGCCCTGCATTGGGCTCTGTGCTGACAGTGTGGAGCCCACTTCAGCTCTTATCTCCCTCTCTCTCTACCCCTCTGCAGCTCATGCTTTCTGTCTCAAAAATAAATAAAAACATCAAAAAAAACTTTTAAATAAAAAATAAAGTTTAAAAATGTAAACAGAAGAGTTAAAAAAAGATACTCTTTTAAAAAGTATCTGTTTGTACCACTTAAGAAAATTATGCTGACTTGGGGCACCTGGATGGCTCAGTCAGTTAAGCATCCAACCTTGGCTCACTCAGGTCATGATCTCACAGTTCTATGGGTTCAGGACCCGCATCGGGCTCTCTGCTGACAGCTCAGAGCCTGGAATCTGCTTCCGATTCTGTGTCTCCCTTTCTCTCTGCCCCTCTCCTGCTTGCACGCTGTCTTTCTCTCTCTCTCAAAAATAAATAAACATTAAAAAAAATTTTTTTAATAAAATTATGCTGAACTGTGTCTTCTAGGTCTTGATGTTAGCCTTCCCCACCTGATGGTTGAGAATATCTTGGCCTTGGCTGATAGTTTCTCAACACCATATTCTTTCCTCAGGCAACAAGTGAAGGATCCCCGTTTTAAAACCTAAACCCAAAGACATTAAATTAGTGAGGAGGGAGGAAACTGTTTTTGAAATGGTAACAGGTTACATATTTTTGATGTGACTTCGAAACTGCTTTATCAGTGAAATAATTCTCTACATTTATGATACTGGCCATTCTTCCTACCAAAGTTAAAAGCCAATGGAAATGTTGTGTCTGCCAAGTATTCCCACTTCAAAAGGAAAGTTCTCAGTGCTTTGATGTGAGCAACACCTCATTTGTCTTCCTGCACTCTACAGTTCATTCCTATCTAGGCTTTCTGATAGCTTTTAAAAGTATGCCTCCTTTCTCGAAAGCCTCAGTGAAGATTCACCCCCAAACACTCAGGTCTTTGAATAGGAGCATAATTCTAGTTTTTAGATATTCAAAGTGCAAAATAAAAATAACTCACCTATTTTGCATTATTGTCTAACTAGAGTTTTGTGATAAGCACTTTATACAAGAACCATCCTTTCCTCCCTCTTTTGTGTGAATTTACGAGGCCTGGAAAACACCTAGGTGTGTGTTACCCATATCATGTAATGAAATATTTTGTCCAGAGGAATACACTTATAATTTTACCAGAGTATTTAGTGACTTGGTTTCTACTTATAGAAACCTATTTCAAGTACATTTCAAGAATATTTTGCAAATCCAACTACACTTGGAATATATCACCCTTTTGGGGGGGATGCAAATGTTAAAAGCAGGAAGTTGTGCTTTGCATTAAAAATATAGTGATTGGGGTGTGCCTGGGGGGCTCAGTCGGTTAAGCGTCCGGCTTCGGCTCAGGTCATGATTTCACGGTTCATGGGTTCAAGCCCCGCATCAGGCTCTGTGCTGACAGCTAGCTCAGAGCCTGGAGCCTGCTTCGGATTCTGTATCTCCCTCTCTCTCTGACCTTCCCCTGCTCCGCTGTTTCTCTCTGTCGCTCAAAAATAAATAAAAAACATAAAAAAAAATTTTTTTCATATAGTGATGGGGTGCCTGGGTGGCTCAGTCTGTTAAACCTCCAATTCTTGGTTTTGGCTCAAGTCATGATTTAATGGTTCGTGGGTTCACGCCTTGCGTCCAGTCCAGCTCCATGCTAACAGCTCAGAGCCTGCTTGGGATTCTCTCTCCCTTTCTCTCTCAAAACATATAAATAAACTTAAAAAAAAAAACAGTGACAACTGTTTTAAGGTATCAATCACAAATGAGATGAACAATCTAAATAGAATGGTCCTTTTTTTAAAAAACTTTTTTAATGTTTTTATTTATTGTCGAGAGAGACAGCGTGAGCAGGGGACAGTCAGAGAGAGAGGAAGACACAGAATCTGAAGACAAGCTCCAGGCTCTGAGCTGTCAGCACAGAGCCCCACGCGGGGCTCGAACCCACGAACCGTGAGATCATGACCTGAGCCGAAGTCGGACGCTCAACCGACTGAGCCACCCAGGCGCCCCAGAATGGTCCTTTTTTTGATAGAGAAAGAGCGAGCAGGGGAGACGGACAGAAGGAGAGAGAGAGAATCGTAAGCAGGCTCCAGCATGGGACTCGATCCTATAATCCTGGGATCATGACCTGAACTGAAATCAAGAATTGGAGGCTCAACAGACTGAGCCACCAGGGCGCCCCCTAAAAAAGAATGGTTCTTATGTATGAGGAAACTAGCGCAAGGCAGTAAGTTAGGTCAAATATATATGTCAGTCAAGGAGCGTGGACCTGGACCTGATTCTAGTAGCTGCTGAAGAGCCCTAAACAGAACAGGGACAATTACTTTGGTGGCCGCGTGGAGAGTCGACTTAGGGGAACATGACTGGGGGCAGGTTGTCTAGGAAATGCAGGGTGTCTGAAATACAGCATCGAAAACGGGACAAGTTCTGTAACAATGTAGGAGGCAAAATTTGTGTTTGGGTGGACAAGAAAGAAGATGGCGGGTTTAATCCCCTTTCTTCAGCTTGCCCGGTTTTTCGCAGGTGCTCAAGGTAGTGACAGTTAATCAATGACTACATTTCCCATAGTCCTTAGGGCAGCGTCGTCTGCATTTCCCAGAGGGCTGTGCGATGCTCGCTCTGGCCCTGAGCGTCCGTGGAAAAGGTAAACAGGCGGGGATGTGCTACTTACCGTTACTTCATAACCAAACTTCCCATTCTCCTTTCCTCCTCTATCCCTTTTTTCTGTCTCTGCCTCTTCTGTTCATGGGCTTCAGGAGCCCAAATACTCGGGACTTGTCTCCTTTAAGAACAGTTCGGTGTTACAGGTTCGGTGCCGAGCGACCGGAAGCGGAATGCGCCCGGGGCCCTCTGGGAACTGTAGTTCCGTCTTCCCACGGCCTGTGTTCGGCGGAAGGGTTCCCTCTCCTCTTACCGCAGACCCAAGGCCTGGGTGGCAGGGACACGTGAACTGTCCGTTTGGAAGCTGTGGGGACTGTTCCTCAGGCCTAGGCCACCGACGGTTGCAGAGCCCACGAGCCCGACCCGTCTCCGCGGTGACCGACTCGCCGAAGAGGCCTCTGGGAATTGTAGTTGGGCGGGAGCCGGGCGAGTGCGCCTAGGTCCGAGCTGCGACCGTTGCTCGCCCCCGCGGTCGGAGAGAGCTCGGGGGTCGCAGCTCGACCCGCCCTTCCGACAGAGATGGCTTTGCCTCTGCTTTCGGGAGCCCGGGCAGGAGGGCGGCCACTGGGAAAGGCGGGGTGCCGGCCCCGGCTCCGGGGAAGGTAGCTGGCAGGCGTGGTGCGGAGGCCGGCACAGTGGGTCGAGGCGATGAGCGCGGCATCAGAGCGTGGCCTGGAGGGGGAGCAGTTAGTGCGGTCTCCTCCGCTAGAGAGGGGGGACCGAAGCCCAGAGAGTCCACGATTTACCCCAGAGCGAGGGTCAGGCCCTTGGCTGTGTGCTCCCGCCTCTCTTTCCAGCACGGAGCACCGTGCCTGGCACAGAACCGGCGCCCAAATGTCTGTTAAGCGTCACTTCGTCCTAACAGGCAGTTGAAACACTTTTAACAAATTACAAGATTTTTTTTAAAAAGTTATTTTTATTTTATTTAAAGAGGGAAGTGGACCTATAGATGAGACTCATCAGCCAAATGCAACCTGTAAACTGTATTCGGGATCATGAGTCTAACAATCAACTGTGCAATTTTTAAAAATCGGGGAAATGTGGGCATTGATGGGCGATACCAGTTACTGTTTAAAAAGTTTAGCTGTGGGGCGCCTGGGTGGCTCAATCGGTTAAGCCTCCGGCTTTGGCTCAGGTCAGGATCTCACGGTTGGTGGGTTCCAGCCCTGCTTCCGGCTCTGTGCTGACAGCTCAGAGCCTGGAGCCTGCTTCAGATTCTGTATCTCCCTCTCTCTCTCTGACCCTCCCCTGCTCGCACTGTCTCTGTCTCTCAAAAATAAATAAAAAACATTAAAAAAGTTTTAAAAAACGTTTAGTTGTGATGAGGCTGTTAGGGTTCTGCATTAAAAAGGAAAAGTGTCTCAGAGACATCTACTACAGATTTTGTGGGTGAAATGATGTCTGAGATTCGCTTGAAAAATACCCAGTGTGGTCAGCGAGGGGAGGAAAGAACGGCAGAAAATGAAGAGCTATGAAAACCGGGTGAGGGACACCAGATGGTGCATTGTACTCTTTCATTCTCCGTAGTGGTGTTGGAAAGGGCCATAATCAAGGGGTTTTAGTTCATTCTGTTGTGTTTCAGAAAGTTTTGGAAATAAGAGATTCAGGAAGAGTTTCTTTGAAACGAACCCTCCCACGGCACAAGCGAGCCTCCTTGGGGACTTCTCCAGGCAAGAATGACCGCAGCAGTGAGGAGGGCTGTGTCCCAGTGCCCCGGGGATCCTTCAGAAGCAGGACAGGATTCTGACCCTGAACGTGGAAGCAGAGGATCAGTCGTAGGGGAAAGAGACCATGCTGCCAGGTAATCAGCCTCCCAGCCAGAGGCCGGCCCGTCCGCACTTCAGAGACTTCTAGGACCAGAAGGCCAGGGACCCCACCAGGTTCTGAGCTGGCTCTGGGAGCCCCCGCCAGTGGCTGAGGGCACAGGGACAGTCTGCAAGTTGCCCATCCTGGAGCTGCTGGTACTCTAGCAGTTCTTGGCCATCCTGCCCAGAGGCGGTAGGGCTGGCGCTGGGAGGGCACCCTGGGCGACGGAGAGGAAGTAGGAGTTGTGCTGGAGGGCTCGAGTGAGAAAATGAACCAGGCCAGCAGGTGGAAGAAAGAACTAACTTGTGGAGATAGGGAGGGTGGGTCTTCCAAAGAAAATGAAGGCCACGTCGGTTTTGACCCAACACCGTGTCTCTGTGCTCCTCTTCTCTCTTCCCTGGTGCCTTTGGGGATCAAATTCGATCATTTGATGGAATGAAACACGGGATTATTTCCTAGGTTGGTTGGTTGGTTTGTTTCCTGACATTCTGATTCTCCGTTTTACCAGGATGTGCTTCATTTAAGTCATTATTTAAGCCGCTGAAATTTAAACCATTCTCTACGGAAACTGAAAGACACATTCTTCTATCACAACACACAGTCCGTTTCTGTCTGAGCTGCCCAGTCCCTGAGCTCCTTAGCTCTGTGTTCTTGAAACTTCAAAGGAAGGGCTTCACCGTATCCCTCCTTGCTGAAAGGCCAGTGGAGACAGTTTTTAGAAAACTTGTTATCTCTGGAGACAACAAATGAAAGTTTGGAAAAATTCTCCGGGTCAGCAGATACCTTGGCCTCACCCTTGTAACTGCCCAGCTCAGCTGGAAGCCACTGGGGAAAGGTTAGGCTGGATTCAGAAAAACTGGAACTTCTGGGGAGGGGGGGGCGCCTGGGTAGCTCAGTCGGTTAAGCGTCCAGCTTCGGCTCAGGTCATGATCTCACAGTCTGTGGGTTTGAGCCCTGCTTCGGGCTCTGTACTGACAACTCAGAGCCTGGAGTCTGCTTCAGATTCTGTGTTTCCCTCTCTCTGCCCCTCGCCTGCTCTCTCTCTCTCTTTTTCTCTCTCTCTCTCTCTCTCTCAAAAATAAACATTAAAAAAATTTTTTTAAAGAAAGAAAGAAAAACTGGAACTTTGGGCTGTTCTGAAGGCTTTGGAGGGCAACCAGACAGAATATTTGAAACTAGAACATTTAGGGGAAAGTTCCAGAAATACATTCATATCATCATATCAGTAGATACAAGTTATACTTAACATAAATGAGTTACTTCATTTTTCAAATAACTTATCAAAACTTGAATCAAAATAGGGACACCTGGGGGACTCAGTTCGTTAGGCATCCAACTCTTCGTTTCGGCTTAGGTCATGATCTCAAGGTTCATGCGATTGAGCCCCATGTCAGGCTCCATGCTGATAGCTCAGAAGCCTGCTTGGGATTCTCTCTCCCTCTCTCCCTGCCCCACCCACCTTTCTCTCTCTCTCTCTCTCTCTCTCTCTCTCTCTCTCTCTCTCTCTTTCTCAAAATAAAGAAACTTAAAAACAAAAACAACTTGAATCAAAATCACCCGAGTTGTGCACCTTACATGTATACATTTTTTAAATTCTCAACTATACCTTGGGGGATTTTTTAAATAAAATAAATTTTTAAAAATGTACACTATCTCTGAGAAATAAAATTATGAAGGATTTTCTCTTTGAACGTTTTTATTAAGTATGTAACATTTCATTTTTTGCAATGAACAGATATTTGTGGTCAGGAAAGACTAATTTTTAAAGAAATACACTGGGAGGAAGGGACGCCTGGCTGGTTCAGTCGGAAGAGCATGTGGCTCTTAATCTCAGCGTTGTAAGTTCGAGCCCTACATTGGGCATGGAGATTACTTAAATAAGATCTTTTTTAAAAAATACACTGGAAGAAAAGGTCTAACGACATTCTCTTAAAAAAAAAAAAAAGCAAGTCACTACCTTGATCTCCTCTAGAGCTCCCGATATTTTTACTGATCTCCAGGACAGGAAGTTGATTGGGGGGAGCCGGCTCCCCACCCCCGCAGAGGAATCACCACACGTCACCAGCTTCAGCCACTTGAGCCCCGGTTCGAGCGTGGGTCTTGGGAGCCAGGTCATGGTCTTCGATCCTTTTCCTGGGCGCTCCTGTGTTAAAAAGCAGGACAGAACATACAGCGTCCAGAACTCAGCGAGGTCCCGAGATCATTGGAGCACAGCACAGACTCAGGTCATCCACCAGCGCCCCAGCGACATCTTCATTTCCTGAAGAGTCATGTTGGACACACCATCGGGCTGTTTTGAATCCTGGTGCGGTACCTTTGCAGCTGCACCGCACTCTGTGGTGTGGCTCACGGAGACCTTTATTGATGGTAATAGCGCCTTTTTTCTTCCCATCACGTAGCCTCTACTCAACTCAACATTTGAAGGGAAGCCGGGAGACCCAGCCACCCTGGGTATACGGAGGGGAGCCTGCCCTGGGGATAGGCAGGCAGTTGGGAATCAAAGAGAACGACCCAACAAAGCATCCGCCCCAGCCCGAAGAGGAAGCAGGCAGGGTGGAGGGACTGGACGCGCTCCTGTCTCTTACTTCAGAGAAGAGTCATTACATCACTGTTCATTTGCCCTGAATTCTCAGAACTCAGTACCTTGCTCTGTAACGGGACTGTAAGGGCTCGTTGCAAAGCCAAATGCCACCGCTAGGGGGCTGCTGCGCCCCCTGCTCTTTGCCTGAGTTTGAGAAATCAAGAGCGGACTTCACAAATGTGGACACGTCCGTGGACGCCCACCTCAGGAGAACATCACGCCCCCTCCTGTGGAAGTGTGGTTTGATTGAAAAGCTCCCACACTGAAGTAAGTGACACTGGACAGCTTCTGGAGTCTCCTGTCACCATTGGGATCTTTGGGACACAGAATTAGGGGCAGCCAGAGGCCAGCATGGCATTCATCTGGTGCCCACCGGAATGGATGGTCCGGTCGTTAAAGTATTGAAATGCTTCCAGACTGGTTGCTAAGATGCTGCTGGTATGTGTCCCCAAGTGACCTCCCAGCCTCCTTGGCCACCCCAGCGACTCCTCCCTGACCCTCGGGACCTTTCTAGGGTCCGAGATCTAATGGTTAACACCCAGTCATACACGAGGCCCCGGGATCTCCGATGTGACCAGCGTCTCCAGATGAGATCATGACCTGAGCCAAGGCCAGACGCTTAACTGAGCCACCCAGGCGCCCCTCATGACCTGCTTTTCGAAAAACACATGGTTGGGGCCCCTGGATGGCTCACTTGAGCATCCGACTTTGGCCCAGTTTATGATCTCACGGTTCGTGAGTTCGAGCCCCACACAGGGCGCTCTGCCGTCAGCCCAGAGCCCCCTTCGAATCATCTGTTCCCCTCTCTGCCCCCCCCCCCGCTCACGCTCTCTCAAAAATAAATAAAACATTAAAAAATTAAAAATATAGGGGCACCTGGGTGGCTCCGTCGGTTAAGCATCCAATTTCGGCTCAGGTCATGATCTTGCAGTTCACGGGTTTGAGCCCCGCGTCGGGCTCTGTGCTGACAGCTCGGAGCCTGGACCCTGCTTCGGATTCTGTGTCTCCCTCTCTCTCTGCCACTCCCTCACTTGTGCTTTATCTCTCTCTCTCTCAAAAATAAACATTAAAAATTTTTTTAATTTAAAATATAAAAAATGTATGATCATTAACTAACTGGAGTTTAAATAAAACTTTGGAAGAAAAAATGTGTGGTCAGTAATATTCTGTAACTTTATCATTGCTGTATTATATGTCATCGTTTATTCAGTCCATCCCCCTGGCAGGTGTGCATTTTACTTCCGTGGCCTTTCTCTGCAGAGCAAACAGGTAATATTTGGATTTTCCACATATGATTACAGACGGTGGCCCGAGGAGTAAGGACGAGGCGTCTGGCTCAGGTCAGGAACTTGCTGAAAGAAGGCCCCACAGGTGACTCTTCACAGGTGCCAGAGCTGGGAGACGCCTCAGAATATTCCAGTATCTTAGACCAGCATTAGGGAACCTCCAGATGGGAGGCCAAGCGGCTGCCCTGCCCCAGAGAAGAGTTTCAAGCAGAAAAGGGAAGCAGAAGGCATGATGGTGATGAAAGTGGCCCAAACTGCAGGCCAGGTGAGTACCTTGTTCCAAGTCAGAAATGTGCAGACACAGCCCCCGTGTATGTGGAACACGCGAGGCCACGGTTTTGGGGCAGACCCAGCCCTCCTTGGCCATCAGCCCGCACGGGACAGGGTCCCCGACCACTCGAGGTCACTCAGAACCTCGCAGGCTGGACAGCAGGGAGGGCTCCTTCAGGAGGCCCCATCCCCAAACACGGGCTTTGCTGTGGCCCTGCAGCTGGCCAGATTCGTGCTCCCCGGGCGTGGAAGGGCACAGGGAGCTGGCCTGGCAGTGGCTCGTCACCCAGCCGCTCCACTGTCACCCCAGCCACCTGTCTCCACTTCAGTCCCCTCTTGGGCCACTTTTCTGTCATTCTGCCTTTTTAAAAAATGGTAATACAGTTACTCGCTTATCAACAAAAGTAATACATGTCTGTAACAGAAAATTTTATTTTATTTTTTTATATTTTTAATGTTTATTTTTGAGAGAGAGTGTGTGTGGGTGGGCTAAGGGCAGAGAGAGGGGGAGACACAGAATGTGAAGCAGGCCCCAGGCTCCGAGCTGTCAGCAGAGAGCCCGACGCGGGGCTCGAACACACAAACCATGAGATCATGACCTGAGCTGAAGTCTGATGCTCAACCGACAGGTGCCTCCGTAACAGAAAATTTTAAATACATCTGCACAAAATGAAAAAAAAAAAAAGTCACCTGCAACGTTGACTGTCCTTCTAGCATTTGGTCCTAAGCCTACATACACAGTTTGTCCAGTGTTCAGATGTCTCACAGGCAGGGAACCCCCTGGGGCCCACAGCCACCTCCAGCAGGGACCTCATCTTACTGGCCTTTCTGGGTGGGAACCGAGACGGGCCCCCGCGGGCCGGTGTGTGAACCGTGCGCAATACCTCTGTCTGCCACGAGAGGGGGGTGCTTGCTCACGCACGTCCCGCGCCTCCTGCTGGGGGCCTGAACTGGCGGCTCCCAGCTCCCACCGAAGGCACCGCGGTCAGCCCCCCTGCTCGGCGCCCCCCTTGGAAACCTTCTCCGTTCACGAGGGGGAAAAAGACAGAAATCGCTGTTTGCCCACGTCTGTCTGAATCCCAGGAATCCTTGGACAGCTCCTCGCTGTTGCCGCCTGGGGCTTCCCAGGAAGGGGTGAACCGCCCGCCTGCGGGGCCCTCTCCCGGCTCAACCCCCTTCTCGGTCTCCCACCCTCGGGGCCAGCTCTGAACCATCCGCCCCCCCGCCCGCCGCCGCCGCCGCCGCCCAGCACACCTTCCCGCACCTTCCTCCCTGCACCCCAGGCTGGTGCTTCCTCCTTCGGGTCTTAGCCGGCACGTCACCCCTTCCCAGAAGTCACTCTCAGCCCTGCGAGTCTGGGCTACGCGACTGTCCGCTGTGCATAGCCCGGTAGCGTGCTGGGGCCTCCGCCACCCCCCAGCATGGAAGCTCCGTGAGGGCAGGGCCCCCCTCGCACGCTGGCGCCTGGCGCCCCGCGAGGCTCCGCACAGATTTGCTGGATGGATGAAGGGGTGAGCGACTGTGCCTGTCCCTGTCCCCTGAAGTAGAGCCTGCAGAAGCCAGTCCCCGCCCGCCTTGCATCCCCCTCCCCCCAGGTCACCGGGTGCCTCTCACCGTTCAGTGTCTCTGGAAACGCAGCCCCAGGAGGATACGGTGCTGAAGGGCAGTTGTCTGCCTGAGGAGCCGGACACCCCTAGTGTCAGGCCCTGGCTCTGCCACTTCCTAGCTGTGCCTATGCCTCAGTTTCCTTATTTACAGGGCGGAGCCCACGGGTACTGGGCTTGCAGGGTTGCTCTGAGAAGTTAGCCCAACAGGCGGCAGACAGTGGTGAGGTCAGACCTTCCCCTCCGTCTGTCCCCAGCGTCCTCTCCCGAGCCCTCCCCTCCCCGAAGCCGTGGGACACGGACTCCCATATGGTCTCAGAGACGCTACGGTTTTCCTGATTCCCTTCTTTCCCCGAGGTCACCCACGCCGCTTGTCACTGACACCTCCTCCTCCCCTGTCCTTTGTCCTCAGCACGGATGATAGCGCCAGGCGCAGCACAGAGATGCAGAGAGGGTGCCCGTTGAGTGGATGGACAGATGAGTGAATGAATGAGTGAACCAGTCACGGCAGCACCCCTGGGGTATGTTCTCCAGTGGTGGAACATGTCACAGTTGTCACCAATGGACGGGTGGCCTCCTGCCTGCAGATGACACCGGGGACAGGTGGGGCATATGTGAAGGCACGGGGACCAGCCACACCTTCGTGAGGCCACAGCAAGAACAGAAAAGGTGACACCACATTTGAAGAATGGTGAGGAAGGAGGAGAGGCGATGAGGAAACATCGGAGCCCCATGGAAAGGCCCAGAAACACGGAGCCCCAGAGCCCTGGTTCTTCTCTTCCGCTCAGCGTTGTGGACCCCACGGACGATACATACGCGACTGTCCTGCGCAAACAATCCTACGGGGCGTCTGCATCCCCTACATGTGGTCTGTGCTCCCACCACTGGGGCTAAAAGTTCAAGTTCCAGCCAAATCCTTCTCTAGGTTTCTTTTTGTTTTATGTTTATTTATTTATTTTGGAGAAAGAGCACAAGCAGGGAAAGAAGCAGAGAGAGAGAGAGAGACAGAATCTGAAGCAGGCTCCAGGCTCTGAGCTGTCAGCACTGAGCGTGATGCGGGGCTTGAACTCACGAACTGAGATCATGAGCTAAGGCGAAGTCAGACGCTCAACTGACTGCGCCCCCCAGGGGCCCCTCTAGATTCCTTTCATGGTGCTTTTCTCGGATATGAATGTCTTCCGTGCCACAGCCCCCTGCGGGGCCCCCGTGAGCTCCCTCATTCCCAGGAGCACCCGCCGTCTCCCCAGTCAGCATCTCAGGGGGTGAATGAGGGCTGATTTCGCCTCTGATGATCATGGCCCTCGATTCACTGCATTTGAAAGATGTAGCTCCTGAATGACTCATCTGCTGGAGGGCGAGGTCTGTGCTCTCGCAGAGCATCGCTCCTCGGCTCGCAGAGGACGTCAGTGTCTCCCGCGTGACGCTCGAGAGGTTCGGGCTGACGTGGCTTGGGCGATCTGTGCCCCGCGCGCCCCTCCCCTGTGACTTTCTCATCTCTGAGAGCAGCTTGCCACCCCCTGAGGGTTTTCCTCCGTCGCTGCCATTCACAAGGACGCTCTTTACGATGGATTAGGAGATGAATGGAAATGTTCTCTTATGCCTAATGAGAATCAGAGATCTCCTCTGTACGAATGCTTTGCGATCCTGCCAGAATTCTGCCCCGACGCGCGGCCACACGTATCACCACCCCCGCCACCGAGCCGAGCGAGGTTTGGGGTTTGAGTCTGTGGTTTCCCAAAGCGATGCCTTTATCAGCATAAAGTGTCCCGATTCCGGTCTCTAAGGAGCAGCCCTCACCCTCTTCGAGGCTGGCCCCGTGGTTCTGCTCTGGCCGGAAGGCTGAGTGTTGGTGTCAACAGGATGTCCTCGGTCCTGGCCTCACACTGTGATGACACCATAGGAAATGAAACTCTCACAAGTCCCCGTTTCCATGGGGTGGGCGCCTGGGTGGCTCAGTCGGTTAAGCGTCTGACTCTTGGTTTCGGCTCAGGTCGTGAGCTCACTGTTTTGTGAGAGTCCCGCGCTGGGCTCCGTGCTGTCAGCGAGGAGACCGCTTGGGATTCTCTCTCCCTCTCTCTCTGCCCCTGCCCCACTCGTGCTGTCTCTGTCTGTCTCAAAATAAACTTCAATCGCTTCTCGGCCTTTTGGCTAAGATCAAGTGTAGTATCTGTTCTTACCAGTTTAATAAACTTCAAAACAACAACAACAACAAAAAAAAAAAAATACGAAAAAACCCCCACCAAGTCCCCATTTCCGAGAAACAGCGCTCTGTGACTGCACCGATGTCCCAGCCCCGGCCACCGCCTCTGGTGACAGCTGAACGGGGGGAGAAGGCACTATGGGTTGAAGCCTTTCTGTCACAAGGGGGTGACAGAACTCACTGAGTTCTGAGCGCCTGTGGTCACTGCCCGTGTCACAGGTCCCCCTGGAAGGCAGGTCCCCCCACTGCTCCAAATTTTCCCACCCTCCTGACCTGGCCCAAAGCCCGCCTCTTCCCTGAAGCCTTCCCGGGACTCTGCAGGCCTGCAGTTAGAGTCCCCTCTCTGTGCTTCCGAGAGAAGTCCCGGCCCACAGAGCCCCCTGGCTGGCACTCACGTGGCGTTCTAGGCCTTCATGACCTCTCTCCGCCTTCTCCTTCTCAACCAGACTTGAAGGAGGCCCTGTGAGGAAGAAGCACGTCCCGTCCTCAGTGTTCTCCGTGGCTCCTCTGAGCGCCGCGGGACTCGGGCTGGAGGCTGGCGGTGGCTGCGGACACTGCGGTCCAGGCGGACGGACCAGCGCTTCAGCACCGTCGTGGGCGGAGATGCGCCTGTGACTGAAGACCAGCCTGCCTTCTCCAGGACGGCTGCCGGCCGCGCCTTCCAGCTCGTGCAGGAGGAAGGTGACCTCGTCTTTGTTGTCACCCCTTCCCCCTGCCCCCCCCCAACGCCAGGCAGCCTCGCCAGGTTCGCCCTGCTACCCAGAGGCTGGCAGCGGCCTCCTCCCCACTGCGTCTGCTGCCGCTTGGCAGTGCCGTTGGGGAGGGCGAGGCAGGGAGCAGGAAGGAAGGGGTACTGTTGCAGAGCTGTCCACGCACGTCCTGGCTGGCGTGGGGACCACCCTCCCCATGAACTTGTAGCCTGTGTCTGAAGCATCTCTGTGTTCACGGTGCTGGCTTAGCACCTGGCACGTAGTACGGCTTCACCTGGCGTGGAGCAGGGGGTGCTCCCGTGGTTACTGGCAACCATGGAGTTCATGGAGGTCAGGGGGAGAACAGGTGTTAGTGACCATCCCAAAGTATCCCCCCACCCCCCAACTCCCTTTGGCACATGGTGAAGGCCTGAGTCCCAAGCACAGAATGCACACAGTGCCCCTTGTCTTTCCTTAGCCGCAGAGTCCCCGTGTCCCCCATGAGCAAGGGACACACCCCGTGTATACGTGCAGGATTTTGTATCGCCGGGGAGGTCTCCTCTGCTTTGTTTTAAAGCTAGTAAGTTAGAAATGTTGTTGGCCAGATCGTAAGAGCTAGTGCCGGAAGCTGGCAGCGCCCCTGGGACCCGAGTCTCCTGGGGAGCCCGGGGCTGCTTCTAAACAGTCGAACCCTGAAGCCAGTGGAGATGCGAGCACGTCACTGAGGGTTAAGGAGAGAAAGCAAAAGAAAGGGAGGGCCCTTGGCGGCCACCTCTTTATCTGCTGACCAGGGGCCTCTGGGCTCACAGGGCGGTCTCTGGGCAGGAGCGCAGCTGCTGCCAGGGGGCTCTGCTGCAGGCTTGGAAGCTTGTAGATGGAACGTCATTTCCAGTATTGACAGTGGGTCTCTGGAATACTCTCTCAAAGTACTCCCCTGATGACCCTCCCAACACCCCACTGAATAGAAATTCATACAGATGGGTAGAAGGCGTGGAAGTGGCTAACCAAGTGAAGGCGTTGGGGGAGCAGGGCGCTGGAGGGGCAGGTGCCTCTGAGCTCGGCGCTCCTAGGCAACTGGCAAAGCTGCTCCAGAGCCTTCTAGAAAACTGCTCAAGAAACCAGGTCTAGAAGGAAAGCCGTAAAGGGCTTCGTGATATGTAAAGTCCCCCCCGTCCCCGCTGCTCCCCACCCCATGCAGGACACCAGTAGAGCCCTGCTCCTGGAAAGGCCAAGCCAGGCTCTCTGTTGCTCGCTAAGCACCGGCTCTCTGCACTGGGCCTCTGAGCCTCTCGGCCCGTGTGTGACGTTCTCCCGGTAGCAGCAGCGGCCCTGCCTGCAGTGCCCACACTGCCAAGGGCTTCAGGAACATCTCTTGTGACCCCCCACAGCCCTGGGAACTAGGCTGTTCCTGTCCTAGCATTAGAACGAGGAAAGGAACTCAGGTTAAATCACTCACCCAACAGCACGCAGCTGCTAAGTGGAGGCGCAGGAGCTCAGTGCTAGAAGGTTCCGTGTGGCCTGTCATGGGACTGTTCCTTGCATCGCCGGAATCGCCAGCCCACTTTCTGCCTCTGATATGTGGCTGCGCCAAAGTGGCCTCCGTCCGCAATCCCTTCTGCAGCCTGTCAGAGCCACAAAACGGTTTCTAAGAGACCAAGTCTAATAGGCACCGAACTTCCCGATGCCGGTGACGGCCGCGTTCGCGAGAGACCTCCCGCTTCCTGCCGGCAGCCACTGGAATTTCTGCTGTGGCAACTCGGGGGGAGCCGCTCAAGTCACGGCAGATGCAGAAATCTATGATTCTGCTCACGATCCTGCGAGTCAGGGAAGTGGGCCAAGCAGAGCAGGAGCGAGTTAGGTCTGCTGCGCCGCATCCGGGCCTCAGCCGGAGTGGCCCAGGGGCTGGATTGGCTAAGATGGTTGGATTGTGGCCAGAGTTCAGGGGCCTTGGTTCTGTGTGCCAGCTGGCTTCCTCCTCTTTGTAGGGCATCTGCCGAAATGGGGCCGAAATGCCCAAAATGGCTTTTTTCACTCATGTGTCCGGTGCTTCAGTGTTCTCCCTGGTGACCTCTCTCTTCAGAGCGACTTAATCTAATCCGTGTTCTTTGGTGCCACAGAACGTGCCTTGCCCCAAGGCCCTACTGCAGGGGCATCGCCGCTGGGGGCTGTGTTGTATCACATGACCGTGCATCCTCATCCCTCTCCCCCAGGAGGACCAGGACCCAGTAGAGGCTGCCCGATGACTTTTGAAGTCCCCTGGCTGGCTCAAAAATTTGAGGAATGCCAGTGAGACCAGTGAGATTCCCCTTTGGGGACATTTGATCCAAAAAATCAGACAGTATCGGCACAGTGCCTGACAGGATGTCGTGAGGGCCAGTAGGGCCCGGGTGAACCAGTGTGCTGGCCAGGATTAAAGGAAGAAACTCGGGAGATAGAAGAGAAACAGGCCGTGACACGAGAGAATGTACTGAGCGTGGAGGGAACCATGAGTCTGTTACTGGCGACGGGAGAAGGGAGGGAATAGCGAGAGCAGAGCTGAGACCTGTGAGAGGCCGAGGAGGGAGCCAGTCCCAGGGCCACCCTAGTGCTCTCTGGTCGCCGGGCCCAGCCCAGCCGTGTGTGTCAGGGCAGCAAGCTCGTTACTTATTCTCTTGGCTGTCAGGGGGCTTTGAAGTGGGCATGTGACCTGGTTCTGCAAATAAAAATTATGAGGAAGTGGCTTGAGAACCTTCTGGGAAGAACTTTGCTTTTTGATTAAGGGGAGGAGGCCTGCCCCTCCTTCCAGCCTTGAACGTGGATGTCGGAGGACATGATATTTAGGACTGTAGCCACCAGACCTAGAGGCAACCAGACCAAAGGAAAAAGCGAACATACCAAGGTTGGCCTCGCGGACAGACAAAAGGAGCCTGGGTCCTTGATGATATCGTTGAGCCACTATACCTATCCTGGAACCTGATATATTAATTAAATGTCCTTGTTTTCTAAGCAGATTTCTGCTATTTGAAACTAAGGCATTCTTAACCAGTATAGCGTTCTTCTGAGCCTGTCCATCATCAACTTCTTAGAGCCCCATCATTCTCGGTTGAGATACAGATGGAAACCTACCCCGCACTTAGCCAGTGGAAATCTTACTTCCTACAGGTCAAGATTTCTCACAGCCTACAGAGCAATTCCAGTGCTTAGTCCCAGATCCCAGAGCCTGTTGGACACAAATGAGGAAAGATAGACTCAGGAAAGTTCTAGATACATGGAGATGAGTCTTCTTCTAAAATGGGGCTCAGTGATGAATTTGTAGATGAACAAGTTCAGTGGAGGGAGAGGGGGAGAGCCTAAGCATGGGCTAGAAAGCCATGGAAAGCACGCTGAGGGAGCAGCGAGCTGGAACGGGCGAATGGCGGCGGGTCAGATCACTTCTGCAGGAGGCCAGGGTGCACAGCAGGATTTTCTAAGTACCGGGTACTAGCCTGGGGGGGGTGTGCTATGGCAACTGGAGCTAAACTGGGGAGAAACTAGGCATTTTAGTGAACCCTCCAGCCAGTCCTGCTGGAATTTTTGATCCTCTGAGGAACAAGGTGGCCGAATTGTGGCCCTTTGTGCAGGCGCCCCCCCCCCAACCGCCACACTCTTCACTCTCTCTTCTCCACGTGTCCCCTTTTCTCCACCACTTCTTCGTGTCTTCTCGGCAAAGCCAGGAGCCAGAAACGCACAACATCTGAATCTCTTCTGCCTCAGTTGGAGAGTAAAGAAAACGAGAGGCAATGTCTTTAGGAAACATTGAAGCCTCGTCTGGGGATAATCCAAGTTACCTCGGGAGGAAGGCAGCAGTGGGCTGCTAAGGACTGGATAAAGCTTTCTGCTGCCCCAACTCTGATCAAGCCATGGGGACGGAGGCGGGGCGGGCTTCTTCAACACACCACAGAAAATGTGTGGTCCTTCCTTCCCTTATGAAATGAGAGGTTGAACTCTAGGCCTTCCTCTTTCGATTTCCGGTTTCAGATAACACAACAAAGATACACCGGCATCCTCCTGACACATTCAGACCTTGAGAGAAGTCACCCACCCATCTGACATCCCCAGATCGTCAATAGTAGAGATGTGGCCCATGGAAGGCCATCAAATGAATGGGGCCCAAACACGGATACGCTGCAGTGACATTCGAATTTGCGACCAGCAGATTCTGCCACTAAGCCTGTCGCAGGGGTCCCCCCCACCCAGGGGCCCACACCAGGCCAACCCTGATGTTTGTCTTCTGTGTTACTTCATTCATTTAGCAGAAGTGTACTGAATACCTAGTAGAATTATAAGCCGAGCATAGAAAAGCAATGATACTATTAGGAAGATAAGTCACTAAAAACACAAGCAAAACAAAATTCCTGACATAATCAGAGAAAAGAATGAAAGCTCTGGGGTGGATGAAAAAGTTTAACCCCCTCCTTTGATGTGATTGATGCTCCAACGTGATATACTTAGTAAGCCCTGACTTCCCCACCACACCCCCCAGTTGCCCCATACATTGCAAGCGTTTCTCTGAAATCCAATAAGGAAAAGAACCGAAGGCTTTTCTTCCCTTTTGGTAATCAAGGTTTTTTCTCCAGTATGAATTAGCCTGATTACGGATTAAACGCTCTCCCACAGTCTGCGCGACACTAGAGTGTCTTTCCCGTGCATTTTCCAGTGGCGAGAAAAGGCTGCACGATCCCCAAGTGATTTTCCGCATTGATTATACCCACAGGCTTCTCCCGAGGATGAATGATCTCGTGTTCAATACGCTCCGCACTTCCCCTAGATAGTTCTCCATATTCATCACACGTGACCGGCTCATGTCCCCGCTAAATTAGCTGACGTTGTCTAAGGATGGAACTCTGAAGGCTCTCTCTCACCCATTATGCTCGCAGAGCACCTCCCTGCTCTGAGATCCCAGATGTCTAATTAGCTCCAAGCACCGTCAAAGCATTTTCACAGCCGTTACGTGCATGTGGTTTTTCTCCAGTGTGAATTCTCTGACGTTGAATGAGCTCTTCCGCCCTGAAAGCCCTCACATTTGTTGCATCTGTAGAGTTCCTGTTGCTTGTGAATGAGCTGATTCCGTGTGGTACTAGGATGCTGGCAGGTGCCTCCCCCAATTGGGATTCTCTGCAAGAGGAATGTTCCAGTGTTTAGTAGGATGGGAGCTCCCACCCCCCTCCGCCGTGGAAGTTGCCTGTATTCATAACAAAGTGTTCCCTCAAATACGGATACTGTAATACTGAATAAATTCTGACCTCTGTTCTAAGATTTGGCCGCATTTATTGTGGGGTTTTCTCACTTCTAAAAGATACAGGCGGGGGGCACCTGGGTGGCTCAGTCGGTTAAGTGTCCACCTTTGGCTCAGCTCATGATCTCGCAGTTTGTGAGCTTGAGCCCCGCGTCGGGCTCTGTGCTGACAGCTCAAAGCCTGGAGCCTGCTTCGGATTCTGTGTCTTCCTCTCTCTCTGCCCCTCCACTGCTCGTATTCTCTGTCTCTCTCTCAAAAATAAATAAACATTAAAAAAATTTTTTTAAGATACAGGCGGAATTGCAAACTGTCCCCATATTCCTCCCACTCATGGGGTGGGGTCCCTGACGGTTCTCTGGGAGGTCTCCATCTTCACAGACCTCTGCACCCTCGGGGACCAGGTCGCCCTCCACGGCCCCTCTCACTGCATTCACCTACGGGTCTGCTGCTGCAGAAAGTCCCTGCTTTGGGGCCAAGCTTGCTCTTGGTCATAGCAAATGTAAATACCAACCGTTCTCTCTTAAAGAACCAGAACATGTCTTGGACTGAGAATCTGGGGAGAAGATCGAAGGGTAAAAGTGGCCTGTGGGTGAATTTATAAAGTGATGGGTGTGACAGGCGGCTGGTTACTTATATTCTCCTTCTCTTTTTTAATGAACCCTATTTTGGTCCCAGTGAGAGTGTACCCATTAAAAATACCTGCTAGGGGCCCTTGGGTGGTGCTTGAGTTAAGCATCCAACTTCTTGATTTTGGCTCAGATCATGAACTCACGGTTCACGAGTTCGAGCCCAATTCAGACTCTCTTGATGACAGCTGGAGCCTACTTGGGATTCTCTCTCTCTCTCTCTCTCTCTCTCTCTCTCTCTTTCTCTCCCCCCCATCTCTCTCTGCCCCTCCCCATATCCACGTGTGTGTGCTCTCGTTCTCTGTCTCTCTCTCTTTCTCTCTCAGAATAAACTTAAAAATAATACCTTCTCTAGTGCCTCGAGGGAGCACGTGAGGACTTGGAAGGAGGCTGTGCCCACTCTGTTCCTTGATCCGGATGCTGGTCAAATAAATGTGTTCACTGTGTGAAGACCCATAAGGAGTGGGCTCGGGAGTCACCCATTTTCTATAAGGAAGAGTTAAAAGTGACCCCCAAGCAGCCAGCAAATGAGCCGTAGGCCCAACGTGGCTTCCGTGAAAACTCATTAAAGGACTGGGGGGAAGGGGACCCTGGAGCAGAAACCTTTTCCCTTTTCCCTGCCCGCCACCCCCCCCCCCCTGCCACCTTCTCTCCGATCCTGGAGGCACAGCAGCTGTCCTGGGAGCGCGTGGAGGAGGGTCACATACGAAAGATGACACACCAGCCTTGGGAAGGTGCCCGGTCCCTGTGGCCTTGAGGTCTCACCTCTGGAATTTTCACTTTTTTCAGTCTAGTGGGTGAGAAGTGACTGACACTTAGGTTAGGCATCTTTCCCTGTGTTTACTGCCTCTCGCATTTGATTCTGTTCATCTTTCTCTTTGTCCCTTTGCAAAAGTTCTGTGTTCATTGAAGGTATTCTCCCTTTGCGTGTCAGACGTGATGTAGACGCCCTTCGACATCCTTCCGGACGGGTCATTTGTCTCTTGAGTTTGTGTTACTACCCAGTGAAGATGACTACATTTTTATTTTATAGCTTCTGAATTTTGCACGTTTTGACTCCAACCCCCCCCCCTTCTTGCAGGCGCTTTCAGACTTTGGTTGTTTTATAATAAAATCTTGGGTCCATGTGGAATTTCCTGTGAGGTAAGGACCTATCAAGATAAAGGTCTGGCTCTTCCCTCCCCCATGTGCTCATCTCTCAGCACAAAAATACCTTGTCTCAGCTATTTTGAAATGCTACCTTCGTTAAGGGTTCAATTCCCATCTGGATGTGTGTCTTTTTCTTGAATCTCTATGTCATGTCTACACCTCCGATACATAATTATTTTAGCTATTTTTTTCTTTTTAATTAAAAATTTTTTAATGTTTATTTGAGAGAGAGAGACAGACAGCGTGAATGGAGGAAGGACAAAAAGAGAGGGAGATGGAATCCTAAGAAGGTTCCAGGCTCTGAGCTCTCAGCACAGAGCGTGACTTGGGGCTCGAACTCATGAACCATGAGATCATGACCTGAACCGAAGTCAGACGCTCAGCCGACTGAGCCACTGCAATTTTTCTTTATAAGTTGCTTTCCTATCTGCTAAGGCTACTGCCTCATTGCTCTTTTTCAAAACTCTCATATATCCACGAAGGTGGATAAGTGGGAGTCAGTGATCGTCACTCAGAGATTGCCATGATGTCCGGGGCTGTGCAGGGCCTCCTCAATACACATAATATTCTAACAATAACCTCATCTTAGACAGCACCCCCCCTTTCCTCCGCGATGTATTCCTGGAGCCATTTGGTCAGCAAAAGACATATTCTCCCTTAATAATTACTCACGTCCAGAAACCCAACATCAAGTTACAGTTCTGATAAATATGTCATAAAAGCAAAACCATAAACCTTAGGGTGGACTTTAGAAATATAAAAGGGCAGCATTATGCTTCAGGTCCTATGGCGTGGACCTACGGGGACTCCAGATGATCATGTCACAGGCCTCTACATGCTGTGAAGTTAACACAAAGCCCAGACCGTTCTGCCGTTCTGTGCAGTCTGAAAATAGCCCTCTCCGTGTCAAAAGGACAAGTGCAACACGAACAATTGTGTTTCCCTTTTTAGAATTGAGGAGATTCATGAGGCACTTATGTGTAAGATCCAAGTTTCTTTTTAAAATAAACTTTCCAGGGGCGCCTGGGTGGCTCCGTCCAACTTTGGCTCTCCCAACTTTTGGCCACTTAAAAACAACACAATCCAACTATATACTGTAGATAAGAAACTCACTTCAAATATAAAGATATGTGTAGATTGAAAGTAAAAGGATAAAGATACACTATGCAAACATCAGTCAGTAGAAATCAGGAGTGGCTATGTTAATATCAGATGAAGTAAACTTCAGAGCAATGAAAATTGCGAAGGATAGAGAAGGACATCACATAGTGGTAAAAGGCTTTATCCACCAAGAAGGCATAGTGGTCCTAAATGAGTATGGACCAAACAACAGAATTCCAATATCCATGAAGCAAAGTTAATAGAACTGAAAAAGAGAAATAGACCAATCCACAATTGTAACTGAGGACTTTTAACACCATCTGAACAGTAGAATTACTAGTGAGAAAACTGGCAAGGGTATAGAACAACACTGTCATTCAGTAGGACCTGATTGATATTTATAGCACCACTCCACCCAAGAACAGCAGAATACTCATTCTTTTCAAGTGCACCTGGGGCATTCACAAAGATAGACTATGTCCTGGGTCATAAAACAAATTTCAGCAAATTCAAGAGAATTGAAGTCATACAGAGTGTGACCTTTGATCGCAATGGAATCAAACTAGAAATCAGTAACAGAAAGATAGCAGGAAATTCTCCAAACACATGGACACACACAGTAATCCACGTGTCAAAGAGGAAGTCTCCAAGGAATAAATCACATTGCACTGGATGAAAATGGAACGTATCAACATTTATGGGACACGGCCAAAGCCGTCTGAGAGAGCAGCGGTGAGGGTGACGTTCCACACCCAACATTCAACTCCGATCCGCCAGTAGAAGTGGCTAGAGACATAGCCAGAGAGACAGCGGGTCAGGACATACACCAACATGGCACCGGGTCGATGGCCTCATGAACATGCCCAGCAGCACCATGATAACGGTGCCTATAGAGGAGCAGCAGAAAGCCCGTGTTAGGTCTCGTCTGTCCCTCTTCCGCTACATTGCAGAGGAATCGGCCCCCTTTCTTCCAGACCCAACGCCTGCAGCAAAGCAATCTCCCCCAATTCTGTTGTCCAGAAATCCTAAAATAGAATATACTCGTCCTCCCTAGAGCCACTCCACCCCTTAGGTCTGTCCCTCACCTTCGAAAGAAGAGAAGATCTGCAAGCCTTTTCCGAACAAAGGATCTATCTAGTTCTACCCCTTGAGAAATCCCCGATTCATTCTTATCACCTCACCGGTGCCAGAGGTCGGGAACTGGGCGCCCATGCCGAGCACAGCACAGAGCAGACCATGGTCTGGAGGGGAGAGGAAGGCATCCGCAGGGACGATTTTCCAGCATTGTCACCCTGGTCCAAATCATCACCAGAACCTCCAGAGGTCACCTCCTCATCCAAGTTGTACCCAGTGAGATCATTCCAAAACACACCCATGAGAATGACAGCCACACGCCCCATCTGTGAGAACACAGGCACCCTAGAGGTGATAACGGACAACCAATCGATTTCCAGTGCTTGGGGACAGAAGCCACCGCCATCAGCACCATGACACCTGCCACCCCCAACATTCCACTGACGTATCAGACCAGCACATTCTGTAAGTGTAGACAAGGCCGTCACCCAGCCAGGGTGTGGCTCTGGACAGCCGACACTGAGACATTGGCAGAATAATTCCGTCTCCAAGGATTCAATCTAGAGTCCCATCTTGTGGCCACGTGGCAGGAAGCCGCTGTCCTCCTCGAAGCCCACAAGGCCACGGATTGACAAGTCATCCCCCACAAATTCAAAGCATTACAGCCTTGGTGGCCCGGCGTAACTGCGCCACATACACGGAGCCAGTCAGGAGCCAGAGGAGGCCTCCCTGGGCATAGGATGAGAGCAGGGTTTCTCAACCTTGGCACTACTAACATTTGGACCAGATCATTCTTTGTTCTGGGCGGGGCAGTCTTGACACTGATGGGATATTTAGCAGCATTTCCGGCCTCTTCCCACTAGATGCCAGTAGCAGTCCTCCAGTTGTGACAATCAAAAAACATCTCCGGGGCACCTGGGTGGCCCAGTCAGTTAAGCGGCCGACTTCGGCTCAGGTCATGATCTCTCGGTTTGTGAGTTCGAGCCCCACATCAGACTCTGTGCTGACAGCCTGGAGCCTGCTTCAGATTCTGTGTCTCCCTCTCTCTCTGCCCCTCCCCTGCTCATACTCTGTCTTTCTCTCAAAAATAAATCAACATAAAATTTTTTTTTTAAAGATAGGATTCAATCAGGAAAAAGCATGACAGGGGAAGGCTAGGCAGAGAGTAAAGGAGCCAGTTAAGAAAGAGCCGAGAGGTAGGGATGGAAGGTAACAGAATTATGTGGGAGTGATGGTTGGGACCTTATTACCAAAAGGGAAGCTTGGAGTCAGGACCCCTGGGCTCTAATATCAACTTTGCAATTTTCTGTCCATGTGGTCCCGAAACAGGCACTTCCGAGCAGGTATGTTTCTTTGTCAATTAAATGCAGATAAAAACGCCTGCCCTGCCTGCCACACAGGGTCCTAGTTAGAAATCACATCAGATAATTTCCATGAAGATGCTCTGAAAACAACACACCAAAAAGAATAAAATATTGACCATTCCCACAGACTCCAAAGACTAATAATAGGAGTAGTAGGATAATAGGATGGTAAAGGAACACGTAAACAACTGTACCTGTATAAATTCAACAGCTTGGATGAAATGGACCAATTCCTTGAAAGCTACAAACTACCAAAATTGCTCAATTATGAAACAGATGATTTTTGAAGTCTTACAACAATTTAAAAGACTGAATTCTTGAGGCAACTGGGTGGCTCAGTTAGTTTAGCGTCCAGCTCCTGATTTCAGCTCAGATCATGATCTCACAGTTGTGGAATCGACCCCTGCATCGGGCTCTGTGCTGACAGTGTGGATCCTCCTTGAGATTCTCTCTCTCCCTCTCTCTCTCTTCCCCTCTCCCACTCACACGTGTGCATGTACACTCTCTATCTCCTGCTCTCTCTCTCTCAAAATAAATAAACATTTTTAAAAAACTGGGGTGCCTGGGTGGCCCAGTAGGTTAAGCATCTGACTTCTGCTCAGGTCATGATCTTGCAGTTCATAAGTTCAAGCCCCACATCGGCCTCTGTGCTGACAGCTCAGAGCCTGGAGCCTGCTTCGGATTCTGTCTGTCTGTCTGTCTCTCTCTCTCTCTCTCTCCCCCCTCAAAAATAAATAAACATTAAAAAAAATTAAGGGCGCCTGGGTGGCTCAGTCAGTTAGGCGTCGGACTTCAGCTCAGGTCATGATCTCTGCGGTTTGCGAGTTCAAGCCCCATGTTGGGCTCTGTGCTGACAGCTCAGAGCCCAGAGCCTGCTTCAGATTCTGTGTCTCCCTCTCTCTCTGCCCCTCTCCCACTCGCACTCTCTCTCTCTCTCTCTCTCAAAAAGTAAATAAACATTAAACATTTTTTTTAATTTAAAAAACAAACTTAATTCTTAGTTTTAGAGAAAACAACTCCTGTCCCACAACTAATCTGGTGTTACACTGGCAGGACCCACGGGACTCCACATCAAGTTATACTTGAGGTTAAGATTTATTACAGCAAAGAATACAATGCAGGAACAGCAGGAAAAAGATATTTATAAGCAAAGTCTGGAGAGGTCAAATGCATGCTTTCTTATTTCTCTGCGGGGACAGTAACACAGACACACCTCCATGTGCAAACAGCAGGAACATATGTGAGATGTCCTGGCCCAGGAAATACTTCCTGAGCCTGAGTCTTGGGGTCTGGAGTTCTTTTAAATAAATTTTTTTTAACATTTATTTATTTTTGAGAGAGAGAAAGGAAGGGAGAGAGAATGAGTGAGGGAGGGGCAGAGAGAGAGAGAGGGAGACGCAGAATCTAAAGCAGGGTCCAGGCTCCGAGCTGTCAGCACAGAGCCCAACGTGGGGCTCGAATTCTCAAATTGTGAGGTCATGACGTAGGCCAAAGTCAGACGCTTAACTGACTGAGCCACTCAGGCGCCTCAATCCTTATGTTTATTTTAAACATGCTGACAACCTGGCTCCTCTCAACCCCCTGCTTTGGGTATATAGAATAACATCTCCCCCGTGGCTGTGTGAATGTTCCAGGAGTTTTGTTCTCAGAGTCAAAGGGTCATCACCCATGGTTACACAGATAAGTGAGAAATGGGTGACACAGAGCTGCTGTGTTCACTTTTGGCTCACATTCTCAAAATTGAGAAAACTGAGTTTTGAGGAACCTTGGCCTAAACAAAAAGTTCTTAGACCTGACACAGAAAGCAGGATCCACCAAAGAAAAAAATCGATAGATTTAAATTGTATCAAAATTAAAATTTTTGCTCTGCAAAAGACCCTCTTAAGAGGTTGAAAAGACTAGCTACAGACTGGGGCAAAACATTTGTAAAGCGCATATCTGGCGAAGGACTTATATCTAGAAAATACTCAGCAGTAAACAAACAAGCAAACAAAGCGCCCCAGATAATCCAGTTAAAAAATGGGTGAAAACATGAACAGGTGTTGCACGAGAGGTTATAAAATGTTCAACGTCCTTAGCCGTTAGGGAAATGCAAATAATTCACTTAACCATTTATGACTTGGACAAAACGAAAAATACTGATAATAGCAAGTACTGGCAAGAATGCAGAGAAATTGGATCTCTTCTGTGTTTCCAAAGGGACATTCGCTTTTGCCAGATGCCTGGGGCGCCATCAAAACCAGCACCGCCTTCAGCTAAATTCTGACTTATGCACCCACCTCTGAAGTATGAATTTAGTGTTCTATTCCTCAGGAAGCCTGGGCTTGGTTTATTGCCTCCCAGGAATCTCTCCCCTTGTGCCAAAAGAACATGGGTTTCTAGAGGAGAAAGCAGGAAACAACCTCCTTGACCTCAACTGCAGCAATTCCTTACTCGACACATCCCCAAAGGCAAGGGAATCAAGAGCAAAAATGAACTATTGGGACCTCATCAAGATAAAAAGCTTCTGCACTGCAAAGGAAACAATCAATAAAACTAATAGGCAACCGACAGAGTGGGAAAAGATAGTTGC
>CM053564.1:30513835-30557187 GCA_028646485.1 Cryptoprocta ferox
AAAAAAAAATAAAATAAAATAGTTTAGGAAAATAAATAAATAAATAAATAAATAAAAATAAATAAATAAATAAGAACACAGGTTTAAGTCTGGTGTTCCCTTACCCTGAGCATGTGTGTTCGGTGGGGGATTGTTGTGTCCCTTGGACTTACACTTCTGATCTTCCCAAGCAGTGAGGCCAGTGAGCAGAACTATGGCTCCATTTCACAGCAGCAAATGCCTTCAGGTCAAAGGCAGTTCTAAGAGTTTATTTATACACCAAAAACAAAAGCAACTACATCCAACAAAAAACCTTCTGTACAACCAAGGAAACCATCAACAAAATGAAAAGGCAACCTATGGAGTGAGAGAGATTTGCAAATCATATTTCTGACAAAGGGTTAATATCCAAAATATATAGGGAACTCCTGAAACTCAATGGCGCAAAAAAAAAAAAAAAAAAAAAAAAACCAATGAAAAATGGCAAAGGGATCATTTGCAACTACGTGGATGGAACTAGAAGGTATTATACTAAGCGAAATTAGTCAGAGAAAGGCAAATATATGACTGCACTCATATATATGTGGAATTTAAGATACAAAACATAAACATAAGAGAAGGGAAGCAAAATAACATAAAAACAAGGAGGGGGGACAAAGCACAAGACACTCTTAAATACAGAGAACAAACTGTGGGTTGCTGGAGGGGCTGTGGGGCGGGGGAATGGGCTAAATGGGCAGGGGGCATTAGGGAAGACACTTGGGATGAGCACTGGGTGTTATACATAGGGGACGAATCACTGGAATCTACTCCTGAAATTATCATTGCACTAGATGCTAACTTACTTAGATGTACATTAAAAAATAAATAAAATAAAATTTAAAAAAGGCAAAGGGACCTGAATAGGCTTTCTCCAACAGGATTGAAAAGGGGCTCAGGGCACCTCAGTCGGTTAAGCGTCACACTTTGACTCAGGCCATGATCTCGCAGTCCATGGGTTCAAGCCCTGCACTGGGCTCTGTGCTGACAGCTCAGAGCCTGGAGCCTGCTTCATAGTCTGTGTCTCCCTCTCTCTGCCCCTCCCCCGCTTCACACTCTGTCTCTGTCTCTCAAAAATAAGCATTAAAAAAATTTTTTTAAAGGCACTCAACAGTACT
Source organism: Cryptoprocta ferox (assembly GCA_028646485.1). Classification (NCBI taxonomy): domain Eukaryota; kingdom Metazoa; phylum Chordata; class Mammalia; order Carnivora; family Eupleridae; genus Cryptoprocta; species Cryptoprocta ferox. Next base: position 30,514,972 of record CM053564.1, read on the forward strand.
AATCATTAGGGAAATGCAAACCCCAACCCCAGCGAGACATCGCCTCACACCTGTGTGCAAGGTTATTATCAAAAACGACAGATAATGAGCATCAGCGGATGTGGAGAAAGGGATCCCTAAGCTCCCTCCTTCTCACCCTGCAGTCCAAGGGGGCAACTGCTTTCTTTCCCCTCCTGACTCTGATGCCTCTCAGATGCTCACCCCACGCAAGGCAGGCTCCCGACTCCGAGGCCCATCTGTCTTCGACATGCGGGCATCTGCTCTTCCGAGACACGTCCTTACCCCTGCCTCTCTGCATCCATCCCGGCTGTCTCTGGTATTGGTCCCTGTCCCTTAGCCTTAATCCAGACTCCCCCTGCGTCAGCCCTCACCAGGACCAATGCACGTCCCCTCGTTCCCTCCCACCATCCTCCCTGGTGCTGCCAGAGCGATATTGCTAAGATGTCAATCTGATCATGTTCTTCTGCCTACAACTGTCAATGGCTCCCCACGGCCTACAGGGTGAAGTCCTAGCTTCTTTAACTTAGCACACAAGCCCCACATCATCCGGACCTGCTGCCTCTTTAGCCTCATCCCTGCCAATCCCCTATTTATGTAACGAGTCCGTGGTTTCATTCCTTTAGACATCCTTTATGATTTATTGAGCACCTACTTTTTCTCCAGGCAATATGCATTATTTCATCTGATCCTCAAAATAATATGAGGTGGTTATTTCCCATTTTATAGATGATAAAACTGAGGCTAAGAGATGTCGAGAAACTTGCTCGAGGTCATTTTGCTCTTAGGTACTGGACCTGGACCCAGGAGTACGACTCCAAGCTCCCATTCTTTTTTTTTTTTTTTTAAGTTTTATTTATTTATTTTGAGAGAGGGAGCATGCGCGCTCATGAGCAGGGGACGGGCAGAGAGAGAGGGAGAAAGAGGATCCCAAGCAGGCTCCTCACTGTCAGCACAGAGCCCAATGCGGGGCTCGAACTCACAAACCGTGAGATCATGACCTGAGCCGAAATCACTCAGGGCCTGGAGCCTGCCTTGGATTCTGTGTTTCCTTCTCTTTCTCTCTCTGCCCCTTCCCCACTTGTGCGGGCTCGTTCTCTCTCTCTCTCAAAAATAAGTAAATACACTTAAAAAAAAAAAAAAAGGCGAGGAAGCTTAACTGATGGCTTCCCAGTCTTCACCTTGGCAGTGAACAGCTTGCTCCCTTTCCACGCCGGGCCAGCTGCGTTCGGCTTTCAAAACTCAGCTCTGCGGTCACCCCTTGAAAACGTTTCCTTAGCTTCCCAGCCTCGCATTCGAGACCCGTCATCACGGGCGTCACTGAATAGGAAACGCTTGGCCCACTATCAGCATAATCGCTTTTCTGAACCATTTTCTCTCACCCAGCGGGTTTGTGTTGAGAGGCATCTGGGCTTCTCTTTACTGCTCTAATTTCCACACCTAACAGTGCCAGGCATGCGGTGGGCCCTGAATAAAGGTTTACTGTGTGGAATTTCTGGCCCTGCGACTTGCTGGCGTGTGTAAACCTGGGAGGAGTTATGTCACCTCTTTGTGCCTCAGTGTTCACATCCGAACCCGTGTCCTTATCTGTAAAATGGATCTAATAATAGCCACTATGGAGCGCCGCTGTCAGGATGAAGGGAGAATTTACCTCCAGGCTGGCATACAGTCGGTGCTCAGTAAGTGGTATTTGTTATTAGGTTGTAATATACACCTTCACAGAGGCTGGCCTCTCTGCCCTTCAGGCTAAATATCTTTTTTTTATTATATTTTTTAAGTTTATTTATTTTGAGAGAGACAGAGACAGCATGAGCAAGAGAGAGAAGGAGGGAGAGAGTGAATCCCAAGCAGGCTTTGCTCGAACTCGAACTCACAAAACCGTGAGATCGTGACCTGAGCCGAAACCGAGAGTCTGACACTTAAATGACTGAGCCACCCAGGCGCCCCCTAAATATCTTTTTCTTAAATGCTTATTTGTTTCTGAGAGAAAGAGCATGAATGGGGAAGGGGCAGAGAGAGGGGGAGGACAGAGGATCCAAAGTGGGCTCCACACTGACAGCAGTGAGCCCGATGTGGGGCTCAAACTCACAAAGCGCGAGATCATGACCTGAGCCGAAGTCAGACGCTCAACCGACTGAGCCACCCAGGCGCCCCAGACTAAATATCTTTATTACCGTTTTCTCAGAGGCCACTGGGACGGGGCTCCTGCCCCACCAACGAGGCTGCAGGGTGTGTGGCCAGAAGAGAGACCCCCCCTCCCCACACCCAGATCTCGCTACCGGGTTGGCAGGGCTGGCAGGGCCAGCTGCGGAGGCCTCTCTGGATGTTGAAAGCTGAGGGGAAGTGACGTGCCCCCAGGCCGGCCAGAGCAGGGAGGAGAGGGTGACAGGTCACGCAGGGAGGCAAGCTCACAGGTCTCCAGTCTTACTCCTCCCACACTTCTGAAGCCCAGCCCTGTGCCCCTCTCTCTGGCCCCTCCAGCCTCAGCAAGGGAGGGAGGCCCCACAAATCCCTGCAGCAGAACATGAGTAGGGTTTCGGGACCGGTAAGGGGCCAGGAGAGCGCTATTCAGAGCCTTGGCGTTCACAAGGAGATAGAGACCTTTGCCTTAGTGCCTTTGGGAGTTAAGCAACACTCTGTAAAACTGTCTGCATTCCACACTCAGAGTGAATGGCAGGACCAGAGAGACCAGGAACACACATGACTTGTGTGGGAGTCAGATCCAGAAAGCTCTGGAATGGAGACACGGACCCACGGGAGAAGAGCATCGTGCGTCACCGACGTTTCCGTAGAATTATATGAAGAGGTTAGTCATCTGATGCAAGATGATGTTTGCATGTTGTCTGTCACAACAAAATACCGCAGACTGGGTAGCTTAAAAACCAGAACTTTATTTTTTCGCTGTTCTGGAGGCTGGAAGTCCAAGGTCAAGTGAACACGGTTGGCTCCCAGACATCTTCTCCCTGTGTCCTCACTGGGTCTTTCCTCTGTGTGTATCTGTGTCCTAATTTCTTTTTATAAGCCCATACTGGATTACGGGCTACCTTAATGACCTCATTTTAACTCAATTATCTCTTTAAAGACCCGATCTCCAAACACAGCCATTCTGACATACTGGAGATTAGGATTTCAACACTCGAAGTGGGACAGGGGGCACCAGTCAGCCCCGCGACACACGTAAGTTTCAGACACTTCAACACTGAACAGAGCCCTTTTGAGTACATAAAACATTTATCTAAGTTACAGATTTCTTCACTTTTCTACCACTTTCATCCCCTCTCGGCTGTTAAAGCAATAAAAGTCCCAACGTTTTAAAAATAGCTGACCGATTTTGACATTCAGGAAGGTTCGGTGCCTTCTCGGGCTCTTAGATTTGCCCAGCTTGATATGACCTCGGGTTTCAGAGGAAGCCGCCTCTATTCAGCCCTTAGTCACAGCTGGCCTTCTGGAACGTCCTTCCTCGAATCTGAACACGTCCAAGGGGTGGGAGGGGATGATTTTTAGACTGGAGCATTTCAAGGAACCCTTGAACTCACGCAAACGCTCTTCCTCTTGAATGACTGAGCTACCTGCCCTTTTACCAGAAACAGATGATTTTGCATCAGAATTCCTTTCTTTAAAAAGTTGCCCCACCACGTCTCAGAAGAGATAATAGTGCATTGAAAAACTGCTGCGGACTGAAAGCCAGGAGACGCAGGGATTTTGAGGAAATCATTTCACCTCCTTAATCCTGTGTTTTGTTTTTTTTCACATGAAACATGAGGGGGTGAGTTCGACGCTTTCATGTCTCTCCTGGTATAAAATTCTAAAAACTCAATATGAAACAAACATGCAGCTTTCATCACACTGCCGTCCCCCTAATTTATGCTTAAAATAACAGTGTATTCCTCGTGTAAAATTACCCCATTATTACCCAGCCCGGATATTCCATAGCAACGCAGACTTGGAGCCCGTGGGGGCGGGCCGTCTGGAGGGCTCAGCCGGGACCGCTGCTGTCGCGATATTGACCAGCTGCCACAATTCTGCTACCTGACCCCCGTCTCATTCAAACAGATTCTTCTGGTTGGCCTCATGTTCCCTCCGTGCCTCCTGCGTCCCACTCCCATGACTTAGAAAGGGCCTTGCTCTCCTGTATTTGTGATTTGAAATGTCTAATGAAAGCTATAACCTCTCCTTCGCCCAAACGCAAATGTGTATTTGCGGATATATTACAGTGTTACGGAGTTCAAGAACTCTTTCAAGCCCATCCATAGATCCTGTCAGCCTCCACCCCCACCCCCAGGTCAAGGACCCTGGATGTCTGCTGGACTGGCAGGGAGTGAAGTGGATCGTGAGTCCAGTAACTGACTTTGTTCTACTCTTAGGAAAATGGAGCTCGCGTAAAAACAGATATTTTAACTGGTAGAAGCGTGGCTATTTTTTGTCAAGCAGTTTATGGGCTTTGTTTTTAGGTTTGTATTTTAAACTATTGTACTTGTGTTAAGCGTCCGTGATCTACTTCACCTTCTTCCTGTCGCCCCCAGTTAATCTGAAATTGACGGCGCACTCTCACTATACAACAGATTTTGATGAGGGAAACAGCGGCAAGAGAAATATACCTCGAATTAAATCTCCTTACAGCTTGCTGCCCACTGACAGACACCTGAAACATGCAGAGTGTGACCTTCCTCAAGGAACCCACAGCTGGGGCGCCTGGGTGGCTCGGTCGGTTAAGCGTCCGACTTCGGCTCAGGTCATGATCTCACGGTTCGTGGGTTCGAGCCCGGCGTCGGGCTCTGTGCTGACAGCTCAGAGCCTGGAGCCTGCTTTGGATTCTGTGTGTGTGTCTCTCTCTCTGCCCCTCCCCTACTCATGCTCTGTTTCTGTCTCAATAATAAATAAACATAAAAAATCAAAAAAAAAAAGGAACCCATAGCTGTCTTTTTCCTTAATGTTTTTGTTTTATTAAAGACTAAAAGTAACCTTATCTTAACAGTAGCTAGCCTCTCCAGGTCCTGAAAGCCCTACTTTCAAATTCCTTAGAGACTCACACTATCCCCCAATCCTCACTAACTTAAAAGTCACTCCTCACAACCCCAGTGTGGCTCTCTCTGCCCACAGGTCCTGTCCTCTTGCTTTAATAAAATCACCTTTTTGCACCAAAGACATCTCGAGGATTCTTTCTTAGCTGTTTGCTCAAGAACCTCATCAGATTTCAAGGGCATCATTAAATTACTCGAGCAAGCTGACAATTTCTAAGAATCTTTGCCATATTGGTTTATCTGCAAATAGTTGATGTTTTTTTTAATTTTTTTAATGTTTTATTTATTTTTGAGACAGAGACAGCGTGAGCACGGGACAGAGGGTCAGAGAGAGAGGGAGACACAGAATCCGAAGACAGGCTCCAGGCTCTGAGCTAGCAGACAGCACAGAGCCTGACGCGGGGCTCGAACCCACGAACACGAGATCATGACCTGAGCCGAAGCCGGAGGCTCAACCGACTGAGCCACCCAGGCGCCCCAAATAGTTGATGTTTTAATAGAGAATGTTCCTTTCACAGATTGACCCTCAAGGGCTCTTATTAATTAATACTCGCCTAGGTCAACATGCTATACTTGGTAGTCAAACTATGCCCTTTTAAAAAGAGAAAAGGGGGCGCCTGGGCGGCTCAGTGGGTTAAGCGTCCGGCTTCAGCTGAGGTCATGATCTCGTGGTTTGTGAGTTCGAGCCCCATGTCGGGCTCTGTGCTGACAGCTCGGAGCCTGGAGCCTGCTTCCGATTCTGTGTCTCCCCCTCTCTCTGCCCCTCCCCTGCTCACACTCTGTGTGTGTGTGTCTCAAAAATAAACATTTTTAAAAATAAAAAAAAAGAAAAAGAGCCCTAAGAGCATCTTTTGTTCTAATGTTAGGTGTTATTGGCCTGGTTCCTGAGGCAGAGCTCCTAAATCCCTGGGGACATTCTGGTGTTGGGAGCATCTGGAGCCTGGTCACCGGAAAGACCGAGCCATGAGTAGAAGCTGAGAATTTTCAGTTCCACACCACCACCTCCCCCCATTCTCCAGACAGGGGAGAACTCGGAGAAAACTACCGGAGTGGTTTTTACCTTCTGGTAACTTCTCCTTCTGGCAATAGTAGGCTAGGGATTCAGCCCACCTCTCCTGCTGAGGAGACTAAAGTCAGTTAGAATATTAAAAAAACATCCACTTGAAGGCCTCAGAGGGCTAACAAAAGAGTGACGAATTACCAGCCCCAAATCCAGGAAAGGACAGAGGCTCCCTAACGTGAGCCTGGCCAGGAGGGCTGCCTCTCTCCTGGGGACACCCCCCCACTCCAATTCCAGAATTGTTGTTGGCCGGGAGGCCAATCAGCTTTTTTCTTTTCTTAACATTATATCGAAGTGAATTATACACCCTGAAATGTGCACAAACCAAAACTTTACAGCTCAATGAATTTTTGTAATTGAAGTATAATTAACACAGTGCTATATTAGTTTCAGGTGTACCATATAGTGAGTGATTCAACAATTCTATACATTATTCAGTGTTCACGGTAAGAGTATTCATCATCTGTCACCAGACAATGTTATTACCATATTAATTTTTTATTTTTTTAATGTTTATTTCTTTTTGAGAGAGAGTGTGAGCAAGGTAGGGACAGAGAGAGAGAGAGAGAGAGAGAGAGAGAGAGGGACACAGAATCCGAAGCAGACTCCAGGCTCTGAGCTGTCAGCACAGAACCTGCCATGGGGCTTGAACTCACAAACCGTGAGATCATGACCTGAGTCGAAGTCAGACATTTAACGGACTGAGCCACCCAGGCGCCCCTGGATGAACAATTATTAAAAAATAATGAAAGAAGACAAACTTTATGTAACACTTGAAGAAGTGGACACTCTCAGAAAACTGCAAAATGGAGCAAAAGGCAGAAAGCTTTGATAAGATAAAGACAGACTAAAGAACGAGGAAGAGAAAGGTAGAAAATCTCTGATTGGCTGGGGCCAGGTAGGCAACCTCATTTGGGTTGAGAACGACCAGAGTTGGGCTGGCGTTAGGGGATTGGCTGACTGCATAGACTGTGCTCTGGGCAAGCAGAGCACTCACAGGGACAGGAAAACTATCTAAATTTCGGTGTGCTGACCTGGCACCGGGGCAGGAAGCGCTCCATCTTGGGCCTAGAAAGTTATTTCAATATAATCTTATTACCAATAGACTCTACAAGAGTTGGTGTTTGTGACTTCTGATCAATTTACAGAATTAAATGGTCAATGATTTAATGTCTCTTAATCTACCAACTTTTTTTTTAAAGTTTATTTATTTTGAGAGTGAGAGAGTGCTAGCAGGGGAGGGGCAGAGAGAGGGAGGCAGAGAGAGAATCCTAAGCAGGCTCCGCCCCAGCAGCCCAGAGCCTGACTTGGGGTTTCAACTCACAAACCGTGAGATCATGACCTGAGCCAAAAACAAGAGTCTAATGCTTAACCAACGGAGCCACCAGGCGCCCCAGCAATGAATGTGAATTACAACAAAAGTGCAAAATCTTCCTCCCTACGTGGCAGAATCTATACCCAGTAAACCCATGACATTCTGGAAAACGGGGCCCTGGTCCAAGCAACTCCCCTCATCTTTGGTGACATATAGAGTCACATTCTGGAAGGTCAGTGAGTCCTGAAAGAATGCCTAGAGCCAGTAACCCGGTCGCTCAGCGTCGGACGAGGGGGCGATAGGAGGTTGAGGTAGAAGATGGGCTGTTTCCTCTTTCGGCAGCTTGAATTTACTGCTGGATGAAATGAATGAAAATTCACTGACCCAGGAAATCCTCTTGCCTCTTTCTGAGTTTTCCTTCTTCTTCTCTTTCCCAAATCCTAAAACCAAAGGGGTAAATGGCAAAGGTGATGTTATTTCCAGAATAGACAAGCAGGAAAATTATACCGAAATAGTTTAATTTAAGGTACATCTGTTGTTTGGGGGAAAAAAATCCCTCTTGGGGGCGCCTAGGTGGCTGAGTGGTTGAGTGTCTGATTTCAGCTCAGGTCACTGTCTCACAGTTTATGAGTTCAAGCCCTGAGTCAGGCCCCTTGCTGTCAGCATGGAGCCCGCTTCGGATCCTCTGTCCCCCTTTCTCTGCCCCTCCCCTGCTTGCACTCTCCTCTCTCTCTCTCTCTCTCTCTCTCAAAAATAAATAAACATTTAACAAATGAAAAAGTCCCTCTTTGTCTATGTCATTGCTCTCCAAATCTGGAAGAGGTATTTCAAATAAGTGAAACAAAATTATTCATTATCCCAGATGACTGACTTTGTAGATAATCACCATCGTTGAGAGGTAATATTGTTGGGATCAGTACCATTGGAGCCCTGTCCTTCCACTTTGGTGGACCCAAAGAATTGTTTAAAGTTATTTTTCAGGGGGTGCCTGGGTGGCTCAGTCGGTCGAGCGTCCGACTTTGGCTCAGGTCATGATCTCATGGTTCGTGAGTTCCAGTCCCTCTGTGCTGACAGCTCAGAGCCTGGAGCTGCTTTGGATTATGTGTCTCCCTCTCTCTCTCTCTCTGGCTTTCCCCTGCTCGTGCTCTCTCTCTCTCTCTCTCTCTCTCTCTCTCAAAAATAAATAAACATTAAAAAATTAAAAATAAAGAGCGGTTCACCCTTACACCAAGCTGGAGATCTAGAAGCACTCCCTCGTCTTCCACATCCATTTGGCCACCAAGTTCTGTCCATTTTATCAGAAAAACTTCTACTGTTTTCCTGTTACTTTCACTGCCAGTGCCTAAGCCCTAAGTCTTCCTTGATCGCAGCCTGAGCTAACACCATCGCTTTCAAACTGGTCTCCCTGCCCCTCAGGACAGCGTCCCCACTACAGTTGCAAGATTTGCCATTTCTAATAAATATGGCAGATCCTGTCCTTCCTGTAAAGTCATTTTCTCTGCCTAAATAAATGAAGTGTAAATATCACTGCGTGACGCACCAGATCTCTAGGATTTATCCTGCAGCCACCTCTCCGGTTGTCCTCCCACAACACGTTCCCTCCCACACCTGGACTTTTCCTTGAGACTACCTAGAGTGCTCCCTGTTCCTAGAATACCTCTTCCCACCTTCTCCACCTGGGATTCCTATCCTTCAAGATCTTGGTTCAAATGTCAGTTCCCATTTCTTCTCTGAAGACTTTCCAACCACTTCCGCACCAGGGTTATCTATCCCCTCTCGAATCGCCCTTGGGTAGTCCACTTAAATGGTAATGATAGCTTAACTTTTATGGAGCGCTTGTTCTGTGTGCCAAGTACCTTATTTTCATCATCTCACATTTCCTTCTCATAACAGATTCCCTAGGAAGGCTTTAGTATTTTTAGTATTTTATCCTGATTTTTCAGCTGAAGAAACCGAAGCTTAGCTAGATTAAGGCAAATTGACTACAGTCGGAAGTCTATAGACAGTGAGGCTCAGTTTGTTTTCCACTGTCCACTGGTTCTCGAACTCCAGTGTGCATCAAAATTACCCATAGAATGGGCACCTGGATGGCTCAGTCGGTTGAACGGTTGAACGCCCAACTCTTGATTTTGGCTCAGGTCATGATCCCAGGGCTGTGGGATCGAGAGCTGCTTTGGGCTTGCGTTGCGCATGGAGCCGGCTTAAGATTCTGTCTTCCTCTACCCCTCTCCCTTGCTCACCCGCACTCCCTCTAAAAGAAAAAATAATAACCCATAGGGCTTGTAGAAACACCAACTCTTCGCCCCACCAGCAGACTTTGTGATTCAGTGCGTGTGGAGTGAAGTCCAAGAGCCTGCATTTTTTTAACCCTTTATTTTTGAGAGAGAAAGCAAGCAAGTGGAAGGGGGCAGAAAGAGAGGGAGACAGAGCATCTATAGTGGCTCTTTGCTAAGAGCAGAGAGCCCGATGCTGGGCTCGAAAGCACTAACTGTGAGATCATGACCTCACTGCTGAAGTAGGAAGTTTAACCCATTGAGCCTCCGAGGCGCCCGGGTAATCTGCATTTCTAAAGAACTCCCAGGTGATGCTGTTGGTCCAGGGACTGCACTTTGAGAAACAGTTTCACACCTTTGCTCCTGAAAGTCTTAGAAAATCTACCGCCTCAGCATCCTCTGGGAACTTCATTCTAACCCTACTGTATCAGACTCTACATTTTTAACAAGATTCCAGGCGATTCGTGTGCACATCGTTTGTGTGTGCAGGTTGTGTGTACCCATCAGACACTTTTGAACCGAGACAGACTCTAAAGGAGACAACACGTGAATTTTAATTTACAGAGAAAGTCTCTGCGGCAACGGTTAGCACGGAGCACTTCGGTCACCCCGGGGTCACGGAGGCAGGGGAGGAGCTTCCGTACTCTCAGGCGTTGGCGCCCGTCGCCCCGCCTCCAAATCGCGCCGCGCTCCGCCTCTCTCTAGGAGCCGAGCCCGTTAATTGGCCATCGGAGTCCCGCCCCGCCCTGCGCCCTACCCCGGGCTCGGCTCGGCCCCGCCTCCCCGGGGAGGTGGCTACTGCGCAGACGCCCCTGTAGCGCTCGCCCCCTGCCGCTCCGCGAGTCCTCCGGACCACCGAGCCCTCTTCCTAGAGCAGCCCGGGAGAAGGCATCCGCTCCTCCCTTCCTCGGGAGCCAATTTAACCGCCACCCGGAAGTGCAGCTGTCTTAGCGACCACCTGAGAGCGCCGGTCGTTACTCTTTCATTTACCTCGTGAACGATGTTTCTCTGCCTGGCCTTTGGCAGAGAGAACGAGACCCAGTCCCTGTCCACATCAAGGACTGAAAGGCTGGGTGATAAACGCTGTACCTCCGAGGAGCTGGAGGCGCGGGGGCCGGATACAAGAGAGCTGTCCCGGAGGCGTGACGGCCCTGGGGCTGGCAGTCGCCTGCCCTGTTGGCACTCCGGTGTTTGGTGAACGGAGAGCATTCCGGGTGGAGGGAAAGGGCTGCCAGGAAAACGCCTCGGCGTGCAGGACGTGTGGGTGCCTGGAGATAAAGCTGGAAAGGTAAGCAGGGGCGACCCTGGAGGGCTTCGTGTGCGTGGTAAGACATTTGCACAATGTTCCGCGTAGCCCGGACCGTATTTTAACCGGCTCTGATTTACACTTTAAAATACAACTGGCAGCCAGGCTCGGTTGGAGGAGGAAAAAAATTGAAGTATGTGTGAATTATGGTGATAGAATGGAGGCGGCGGTGGGCTAATATTCATTTATCCGTTAGCAGTCTTGTCTCTTCCATTGGGATGGAACTTGTATGAGAGAAGGACTGTGTCTGTCTAGTTCATTTCTCTTGCCCAGGACTCAGAAGAGTGCCTGGCACACAGTAGGCTCTAAGCTACTGTTTGTTGGATGGATGGATGGATGGATGGATCAACTTGCAGTGGATAGGCCTTCCTGAGTGGATAGCAGATGAAAGTGGGAAGTAGAGGTGAGCGATCACTGAAGACACGAGGAACACAAATAGTGGAATCCTGTTTAGTGGGTGTTTGCTGAGCTCTTCTCCTGGGCTGTCCACTAACAAGGAGCTTTAGGGCAAAAGACCAGAGCAGGCTCGAAACTAATGGTGTAGTTACAGGAGGGGGCCAGGGCCCAGAGTGTGCTAACAGGTACCAATTCTAGGTTTTAGTTCCACTAACAAAAAAATGTCAGTTTCCCTTCTGCCCACTTACAGGACCAAATTTGAGAAGTGCATACTTTGTTTCGTTGTTGTTTTTTTAAATTTTTTTAATGTTTATTTATTTTTGAGAGACAGAGCATGAGTCGGGGAGGGGCAGAGAGAGAGGGAGACCCAGAATCTGAAGCAGGCTCCAAGCTCTGAGCTGTCAGCACAGAGCCCGACGCGGGGCTCGAACCCACACACTGTGAGATCGTGACCTGAGCCGAAGTCGGATGCTTAACCGACTGAGCCACCCAGGCGCCCCTCGTTTCGTTTTGAATATTACCATCCACATCTAAAGAATCCAGATGACTGTGACTTTAAGGCTGTGTGTTATTTCATTATACTGATGTATCATCATTTAATAAAACAATTCCCTGGAGCTTTTGTTGTTTGTTTACGTCCACAGATAATGTAGGAATGAATATCTTCATGGCCTCCTTTTCTTTTTTTGCTTTTTTTTTTTTTTTTTGCTTTTGTTGAATATTTCCACAGATTACCAAATAATATTACATCTTGTAGCTTTTACTACATACTCCCTTGTTGCTTTCCAAAAAGTTAATGATGGCAACTGCCGTATTTATTTATGCAACAATTACAACGGGAAGGTGGCATTCATCAGGTTATCACACAAGTGTATAATTACAAACTGACAAATAGTGTGAATTAAAAATACTGGCCGCTAGCCAAGACAGGGAAACCAGTATTACAATGTCAGCAGCACTAGTGGTAGTTTGTGGGGTTCCATTTTTAATTTTCCTACTGTACTAACACATGGTTTCGCAGGATTGCCCTGCCTTTTAGATTTTATTTTACTTTACTTTAATTTTTTTACATTTATTTACTTATTTTATTTAGTGTTTATTTTTTGAGAGAGAGATGGAAGCATGAGCAGGGGAGGGACAGAGAGAGAGGGAGACACAGAATCCCAAGCAGGCTCCAGGCTCTGAGCTGTCAGCACAGAGCCTGGACGCGGGGCTTGAACCCACCGACTGAGAGATCATGACCTGAAGAGAAGTCGGATGCCTAACCGACTGAGCCACCCAGGTGCCCCTACATTTATTTATTTTTGAGAGACCGAGCGTGAACAGGGGAGGGGCAGAGAGAGAAGGAGACACAGAACCCCAAGCAGGCTCCAGGCTCTGAGCAAGTGTTCAGCACAGAGCCCAATGCGGGGCTCGAACCCACGAACGCAAGATCATGACCTGAGCCAAAGTCAGACACTTAACCGAGTGAGCCACCCAGGCGCCCCACCTTTTAGATTTTTAATTAAAGTGAATTGTTTCTTTCTAGTTTACCCTGCTGCCTAAAAGAAGTCCTCTATTGTAAACCAGCAAAAAGTTACAAACTTATGCCCGAGGTTTTTAAAGATGTATAGTTAGAGTGTACTTATGAACTTGTCCTAACCTCTCCTTTATCTTTTGATGGACTCCTCATGTCAGTCATTTCAACTGTTAGACCTAAATAGAGAAGAATAATTCTTGCCTACCTCCCTCACAAGGCTACTATGAGAATTTAAAAAATAACAATTAAAAGGGCTTTGCAAACATGAAAGATGTTTGGATGATAATCCCCTGCATTGGCACCGCCCTCTTTAGTTTTGTTTGCTTTATTTCATGTCAATTTAACAAACATTTATTGGACGTTGATCTTGTGCCAGGTGCTGGAGATGCAAAAATGAACAAGAGCCAGTCTCTGCCCTCATGGAACTCTGGAGCACTGTGGGTCAAGGTGAAAAGAATTTGAAAGTCACTACCTACCCAGTCCCATCACTGCACAGCACAGGAACCAGAGGAGCGAACATTTACCTTTCCCATGTGTGATTGCTCCTCGCTGCCCAGGACCCACGGCCAATGTTTCCCCTCGGGCACACCTGGAGGATGCTTTATCTAAGTATTATAAGATTGGACCCCCTCTGCGAGTAGTGGGGTAACAACTTTAAATTCCCATTTAAAGACTTCTGTAGTATCCCCTATGCGTATGGACTGCAGTCCCTGCGTGTGTGTTAACCGGTCCAGTTGTCAATCCTCTTGTAAGAGTCAGCAGAGGCCCTAAAAACCTTGGTACCAGTTACGATTTTGTTACAGGCACCGAAATGCCACGCAGCCTTCAGGTTCCTAGACTTAGAGGGGATGGGGCCCGAGGGCAGGAAGTTTAGATCATGCCTCTTTCTGCTGTTTCTCAGCCCAAGGGCTAGCTCTCAAGACATAGTTCCAAACTTTATTAAGGCAGCCTCGGTGGAGGAAGGCACATAACAGGGCACTCGGGAGGACGAACGTGGGACTCGGAGTAGGAGCTTGAGCTGTCCGCAGGTGCTGATGCAGGGGAGTCAGGCGGGGCTTGCGCATTAGGGCGCCGAAGCTTACGCAGAGGGCGCGGGGTGGAAGGGGCGGGGCGTCACCCGGTGGCGAGGGGGGGGAGGGATGTAGGAGGGCGGGCTCGGCGTCAGCTGCGTGAGGTGATTGGCTCTGCGATGGGGAGGGGGCCCCCTTCCGCCGGACGACGGAAGTGGCTCTCCGGCCCTACCAGTGGGCCATGGAGCCGGTGGCACAGTAGCGAGCTAGGTGTGAGGATTGCAGGGGCGGCGGGCATGGAGGCCGTACTGAACGAGCTGGTGTCTGCGGACGACCTGCTGGTGAGGCCTGGCCCCGAGGGAGGGAGAGGGAACATTCGGACGGGCGGGTCCGGAGGAGAGTCCGACTGGGGCCAGACCCTCTACCCAGCGTCGGTTTTGCCTACGGAGGCCGAACTACGGCTCCCGGCACCCTCTGCAGCGTCCGGCCCCTGCCCGGAGGCTCTACTTTGTCCCGCAGGCCAATGGGACTTGTAGTTTCCGGCACCACCACGCCCCAGACGCGGGGCCTGGCGTCTGGCGTGGAAAGACTGACAAGTTCTGGGTGCGTGCAGGGGTTAGGAGGTCAGGGTGTGGACACCTGTGTTTGAGTGTTCCGTCAGTGACAGGGGACTATAGTGACTACCGTGAAGCTTCATTTTTACTCCCCGAAACCGGCACGGTGCTGAGTGCTTGCCGGCGATATCTCAATGTTTGTAACTCCAGGAGGTGGGCACTTTTATTCCCATTTAGCAGATAAGAAAAGGCCCAGACCCAGCAGGGTGGGGCTGGTTGGGGGGAGCGGCCACCGCCGAGGGACCGCGTGGGCTGTTGTGGAGCAGTTGACAGCTTGTTTACTGTTGGGCACGCCTCTCGGCGTCAGCTGCCTGGCGGGCGGTGCCTGGAGCCGCCAGCAGGTGGCATCTCCGCTCGGTACCACTAGGGGGAGGGAAGCGGACGGGGGCAGGGTCCGAGGAGACACCCCGCTGCTAAGAAGCAGGATACCTGGACCCCAGGGATGGAGATGGCAGAACCTGGGGTGCCAGATGCCAAGACCCGCGAGGGAAATGTAGCAGAGACTGGGGAAGACGGAGTGTGGCGGTGACATGGACACGCGGGTCCTGGTAGAGAACGGCTCGCCCCTCCCTTTCTGAATGACTCCTCTCCTCTCCTGTGGCAGAAGTTTGAAAAGAAATTTCAGTCTGAGCAGGCAGGAGGCTCCGTGTCCAAGAGCACGCAGTTTGAGTACGCCTGGTGCCTGGTGCGAAGCAAGTACCATGATGACATCCGCAGAGGCATCGCTCTACTGGAGGGTGAGGTGCTAGGCTCCCCGACCCTCCCCTTCCCAGCGGCCTTTGGGCTCCAGCCTTCCCCACCGCCATGACCTCCTTTCCTCACTGCATCTCAAGTGCTGGGATCCTTTGTCAACATGGGACCCTGGGGCTGTCACCTCACAGTTATTTTCCAGTAAACACACTGCAGCGGAGGGCTGCACCCTGGCCTGGCTTCGCCCAGTGTGCTTTTGGCCTCATCACTGTTTAGCCAGACAGAATCATGGCGTGTCAATCCCCCCAGGACTTGGTGATCTGGCCGTCTGACCAAAAAGAGGGTGGCCTGTCTCAGGTCACACGGCTCATGAATTAATGGCTGGATTGGGACTAGAAACTCCTGTCCTGTGCTCTTTGCCCCCACCATGCTGCTTATTCAGCAGCTGAAAACCTTTCGTGAGGGTGGCATGGCAGATGTGCAGAAGACAGTCCCCAGCACCTGCGAGCAGATGGTGTTTTGACTGGGATCCTGTCTCCTGTTGGTGTTCCATAGGTCACTGTTGGTCAGAGGCCATACTTGACCTTTAGATTTCTCTGCACCCTGGACCCCCTTTCTCTTGGTCAAGTATTCATGTGTAAGCAAACAGCATGCTAGCAAAGGATGGCTATTGTAAATCTGTAAAAATAAGAATCTTTTTGAATGCAAATAACCTCACCCGGCATTTGCCACTGGTGCTAATTCGGATTTTTCAGGTTTGCTCTACAGCAGGGCATCCCCGTAGAGGATGTGGTCTCTGAGCATCACCAGTTCTGACTGAGGAAACAGTACGCACCCTGGGGAAGATTTACAAACACGTGCAAAGCTACTTAGCCACAAATTATACAGAAGCCTCTGGGAAGTCACTGAATTAAGATAGAGTCAGGCAGGCATCATCAGAGAATGCTATTTTAAAGGGGGAGGGAGTGCATGTTTATTCTAACATCCATCTGGGCAGCAAACAACTGCAGTGAGAACACACAGCAGGTACCTTACGCTTCTCCAGGGCCTCGATTTCCTTTCAGTTCACTTGAATGAGCCAGAGCTGGCTGTAGTATTGAAACCAGGGTGTTGATCACCCGGGCATTTGGCAGCCTGAGTTTGTGCCACCCCAGAACCCCGACTGGGAAGCCAAGAATGGCCAGGGCTGAACCGGAAGCTAAGGACTGTGACTTTGACCCAGAGTCATACAGAGATTTGGAGAGTGGAGGGACCCTCTGGGACACAAGTACTAGGAAGGGACAGAAGCGATTTTCACGCTCTTCCCTCCACCCTCCCCAGAGCTGCTGCCCAAAGGGAGCAAAGAGGAGCAGCGGGATTATGTTTTCTACCTGGCTGTGGGGAACTACCGGCTCAAGGTAAGCAGGCACTTCCCTTCCTCCCACCCATCCCTCCTTGGGTGGGCCACAGCACCCTCTCATTTCCCCTCCAAGGTAGAGCCCTGGCCATCAGGAAGGCCCAAGAGGGCAGGGGGTGGTGTCAGGTACAGAGGTGCAGGGCAGTAGCAGGGCAGGAAGCCGAGGGAAGGTGAGAGACAGAAGATCCAGGCGCCGTGGGTGTGGGGAGTGGGGTGACCTCAGGATTGGGGTGCATCCCCAAGCTGTGGGCTGTTATCTCCCCCAGCTTATCACCCCCACACGGTTGGGGTTGTTTGTGGACTCTACTCCATTGGGTGGGGCTGGAGTAGGGGAGGAGGTGGAGGGAGAGGGAGGAGCCCCTGGGGCAAGCGAAGGCCCCTCTGGCCGGCGGGGAGAATCTCGAGAACACGCGGGTGTCTGTTTTCCCCGAGCGCAGGAGTATGAGAAGGCGCTAAAGTATGTGCGGGGGCTGCTGCAGACAGAGCCCCAGAACAACCAGGCCAAGGAACTGGAACAGCTTATCGACAAGGCCATGAAGAAAGGTGAAGCCTTCCCCTCTGCCCTCCTCCCCCTGGCTCCCTCCACCCCCTGTTCTCCTGTCTTCCTCTTCCTGGCCCCATCGTCCCTGGGTACCTCTCTGCTCTTCGCCAAGTCCTCTTCCTTCCCCCTGGCCTGGGCTCTCTGGTCTCCCTTTTTTATTTATTTATTTATTTATTTATTTATTTATTTATTTATTTATTTAAATTTGCCCTTCAGGAGACACTTTTTTTTTTTAATGTTTATTTATTTCTGAGAGCGTGTAAACAGGGGAGGGGCAGAGAGAGAGGGAAATCCAGAATCGGAAGCAGGCTGCAGGCTCTGAGCTGTCAGCACAGAGCCCGATGCGGGGCTCGAACCCACAAACTTCGAGACCACGAGCTGAGCTGAAATCAGTTGAACCAACTGAGCCACCCAGGCGCCCCCTCTCTGGTCTCCCTTCAAAGGACTCCCTCCCCCCTCCCCCTCCCCCAAGTGCATCCTCCTCAGTCCCTCAGAAGCCTTCTTTCTGCACGCCTTGGAGCCCCTCCCCTCATGACCCCAGAGGAAGAGGCACGTCTGTTGAGCACGGGACAGGGTCATTGTGGGGGCTGGGCTCCTGACAGTCTCCCCTTTCCCTTCCGCAGATGGCCTAGTGGGCATGGCCATTGTTGGAGGGATGGCCCTGGGCGTGGCGGGACTGGCTGGACTCATCGGACTTGCTGTATCCAAGTCCAAATCCTAAAGGAGACCGCGCCTCCGCCTCTGCCCAGGGATGCGTTGGGAGCCTGTGGAGGACGCTCGAAGAGTGGGGAGCCCGTCCATCCTTTCCGTCCCTTCTCCTGCACCCCATCACTGTCCTCTGCCTTCAGCCTCCTCCACCCCAGAGATCTGTCCGAAAGCCCCAAACCTCGTGCTCCAGGATGAGTGTAAATAAAACTGGGCTCTGGCTTGGGAACTGCCGTGTCCGTGTTGAGGAAGGGGCGGGCTCCACTGGGCCCAAAGGTGGGGGGTCACCCGTGGGCCTTTCCTGCTCCTACCCCTCCCCAGGCTGGTGTGGGGTTCGCCTTTGTCCGCCAAGCTGCCCAGACCCCACGCCCTTCCTTCCTCCTCCTCCCCCAAAGCAGTGGTAGGCAGCACGACATGGGGACATGGGACGGGACGTGGCCTTTGCACAGCGCTAGAATCCTGGGAGAAAGCAGTGACGGGAGGCGGGAAGGGAAGAGCTGAGGGGACAGGCCAGGATTTATGTCTCCTGTCTCCTCTGACCCACACAGCTGCCTCTTAGCACGTGGAGTTTTCCACACCAGGGGGGCCCCCCACCCAGTTTCCTCCCAAACCTCCGCCCTTCCCTCCCTTTGTCTTCCTGCGCCCCCCCTCCTGTCCTGTCCTCTCCAGGGGAGGGGCCGCAGCCCAGGGGCAGGGCTGGGCATATGGCGTGGACTCATCAGGGTGCTTGAGAAATCTTGCAAACCAAGGACATCCCAGTCATAGGCTCTGAGACGGAAGGTCAGGACCCAGTCCCCACCCAGCCTGCTTTGCCCCACACCCGCCCGGTGCCAGGCTCAGCATGGGCCTGTCTTGCTTCACCGCATACCTCTCGTTCCACAGCCAAGCCAGCCTGGCTGGAGGGGCTTGGGGAGGAGGCAGCTGAGGGGAGTACAGAGGAGCCTGACCTGGGGAGGAGGGTGATGGGGGGAGACCCTTCAGCTCCTCCATGTCCCCTGTGACTGCCTGGGGGTAGCATCGGTTCCTCCCCCCCTCCTGGAGACCAAGCCCCTGCTACACTTGCCCGAGAAGATCCAGAGCTGCCCTGGCCATGGCCTTGACACAGGAAAGGATACTGTCTGCACCGGGACAGGTGCTCAGCCTCGGCTTGAGGTTGGGGCCCGGCGGTTTCTAAGTCGTCATAATTAATAGAGCTGGTGACAGTTCTGATAACTGACTGCTTAGATTAGCCACAGGCTCACGTTCTGGGCCTGTGATTTATCCCCCTTGGTGGCCCTTGGCAGCAAGATCAACCTTGTTGCCGAGAGTCAAAGATCAGCCCAACAAGGGGGGAAATTGAAGTTCAAGAAGTTGAAGGTTGGAGAGCAGTGACCCACTGGTGGCCTCACCACAGGCCTGCGGCACCCAGAGCCAGGGTGGTCGCCAAGCATGGAGTAGTTCACCCTCGTGGGGAACTTTTGATCTGGGGTCACAGAGGTGAGGGAGCTAGTTCTAGTTCACAGGGGCAGGAACAGGCCCAGGGGGCTCAGATCCCTGCCCGCGATGCTCTGGCAAATGGTGGGTCTGGTTTGAATCCAGGCTCCGCCCAGATGCCCCGTTCCCTTACTCAGCCTTCATCTTGGCGACTCGATGGCCCAAACCCTAGGTCTTTGGAGTTTCATAAATTGTTCTCACCAACATGCAGGAGGGTGGCTCCGCTCCCCGGATCCTGCCCCACAGAAGGGCTGTCTGTGGTCACTGTGCCTCTCAGTCACCTTCTCTTTCCTTGTCCTTCTTCCGTTCTCTGGCCCCCAGATGAGAGCTGAGTCAGAGCTGTTTCCCCGCTTCCCCTCGGCTCCCACTGCCTCCCATGGGGGCCCCCCTCAGCCACATCGTGCGTGCGTGCATCCCTTCGTTCGTTGGTCACTCCCATTAGTCCTCTCCGCCTCCCTCATGGGGCGGGGAGCCCAGAGCAGCCCAGAGGCTGGGGGGAGGGGGTGGACTTTTGGCCTGTTCCGTTGATTCCCTCCATCTCCTCGTCAACAGCTGCCCGGCGCTCTGGGCTCATTCCTCTACCCGGACCTTCAGGGAAGCAGGAACCTAGAGAGAGGGCAGCGGACAGAAACCAGGGGGCAGACCTGAGCCCCAGGTTGCAGCTGGCCCCCCTGTGCTTTCCCCGTTTCTTTCCAGCCTGTGTTAACACCCCTCCCTAGCTAGAGCCCCTCAAGTTCCTCTGGGGCTCAGCCCCTCCCCTTCTCCGGGGCCCCAGGCGCCCCTCGGGGCCCTGCATCCCACCATGTCGGTGGCCTTGGAGATCTTCGGCTTCTTCATGGCGGCCCTGGGGCTGCTGATGCTGGGGGTGACCCTGCCACACAGCTACTGGCGAGTGTCCACCGTGCACGGGAGCGTCATCACCACCAACACCATCTTCGAGAACCTCTGGTTTAGCTGTGCCACCGACTCCCTGGGAGTCTACAGCTGCCGGGAATTCCCGTCCTTGCTGGCCCTCTCCGGTATGGGATGGGGAGAGCTCCGGGCCGCAGAGGGAGGCGGGAGAGACCCCCGGGAGGGTGACTGCTGCCCATGGTCGGGCCTTGGGCACCGTGCTGATACGGGAGGTGTGGTCAAGCTCGGGGAGCTGGGAGTGTGGGGGGCAGCCCCAATCTGGAGCACCGTGGAGACCTCATCCCACGTGTCCCCCTGCCCTAAGGTGACACTCGTAGTGGTTACAAGTGCAGGCACCGGGGCCAGACTTCCGGGCCCAGTTGACCAGCTCTGTGCCCCAGGCAGGTGATGAAGCGAGCTTCTTTTACGCCGTCTGTAAACCCAGGGGATTAGCACAGGCCCATGGGATGGCTGTCAGTGTGCAGCTAAAGCCTGGTGTGTGAGCGTGTTAGGTTAGCCCGTGTGCACGCCGACTTTAGCACCGTAGCTTTGCCGTGAGAGTGCTGGGGTTTGTGGAGGTGAAGAGGAGGCCCCATCTTGGGTTCTTGGAGTTGAGGCACTTAAAAGGCATTGGTGCCACTGCCATGGCGAATTCTAAAGGGCCCTTTTAAAGCGAGCCTCCCCGCAGCTCTGAGTGTCTAGTGGAAGCAGCTGGGGGGCGTGCGTGTGCATGTGTGTGTGTTCGGTGCTCTCGGGCAGTGGAGTTTTTGTAGTTCCCAGCGGGCTGGAACCTATAGGTCTTTTGGTCCAGAAGGTTCTCCCCAGTGCTGTAGCATCTCCCTGCTTCCCGTTCACCGAATGAGCGGGCCCCCAGCATCCCTCGGGGGAGTCTCTTCCATAGGCCCCGTGCCAGAGACCAGGAGGGGAGGACCAGGGCCCCTTTCTGGTGCCACTCCCGCACCCTCCTTGGCGCCATCGTGCTCTTTCGGCTCCCTACCGTAGGTGCCGGGCAGTGGATGGAACTAAAGCCAACACTGGGTGTGGCACAGGGCCCCAGGAATGCCACAGATGCTCTGAGAGGCTAGGGGGTCTGGGCGGGTCTCTCGCGCCCCTACTGTTCCCAGAATCTCCTGATGCAGCAGCAGGGGCTCCGTGCCTTCACCCCTCCCTCCAGGATCTGCCGTGTGCGGGGCACTGCCACCCAAAGCTCCCATAAAAGCTGGGGACCATCTGCACCAGAAGCCCAGAATGCTGGGTGACCAGAAGGGACGCTGGAGCCAGCCAGCTTAGCAGCACTGGCCCTCCCCGCCTCACCCATCTCCTCAACCACAGCGCGGTTTGAGGAGGGGCCTTTGCTGTGAGCCTGTCGGCCTGAGAAGGGCCCCACTTGGAACTGCCGATGGAGGGGCAAGAGCCTGGCCCAGCACCGGGCTCATCTGGGCACCGACATAGCGCTAGGTCCCTCCCGCATTCCAGCGCAGTGCCGTCTGCGGCGCTGGTAACCTCATTTCCTCCTTTCACCGAAGCTGGAAAACTACAAGCACAAGCGTTAACCTGCCCACAGTCCCACGGGTGGTAGGGGCGCTGGAACCCAGGCTGGCCGGTACTTCCAAGGCCACTCTGGTCCCGAGGGGGATCCTGTCATTTAATCCCCCACAGCTGCCCAGCCCACGCTCCCTCGAGGCCCGTCAATAATCTCTCCTTTGTCTACCACAGCCGTCTGGGGGCCCAGGGCTGGTCAGCCCCAGATAGGGACGGGCGCAGAGAGAACACGGGGTAGGCGGAAGGGTGGGAACCCCAGAGGGAGTGGCTGGGAGTGAGAAAGTGCTCCCAGAGAACTTTGTCCCTCCTCTCTACCCACCAACTCCGGGCCACTTCACATCCTCCTGGCAGGGACCCAGCATCTTCAGCACCAGTGGCACTGCCCCACCCAGGAAAGGGGAGCAAGGTCCTTGGGGCGGTTGGCAAGTATAAAAGAGAAGGGGGAAGGGGGAGCAGGAAGGAAGCTGGCCGTTTCCTTCAGCTTTGAGAAAGGGGAACCTGAGGCACCAAATGTATATGAGCTAGATGGGCTTGGATTGGTCCTGCGCCCAGATATCCCATTTTCCAGATCAGAACCTGCCCTCACCCAGTAACCCACAGGCAACTGCTGCCCCCTACAGGCCGCTGCAGGAGAAAGCTCAGTTCATGACTCAGGGCTGTGCCATGTGGGACCTAGAGAGAAGCAGTGTGGGGCAGGGGCTGAGTACTCAGCTGCAATTTCTGTCCTTCTGATAGAGCAGCGGTTCTCAACCAGAGGTGATTTTGTCCCCCAGGGGTCATTTGACCATGTCTGGACATTTTGATTGTCCCTCTTGGGGGACATCTAGTGGGTAGAGGCCAAGGGTGCTGCCAAACATCCCACAGGGCACGGGGCGGGCCCCCAGACTACAGCACCGTCTGGCCAAAGTGGCAGTAGTGCCAAGGAGACAGCCTGTGAGGAAGTGCACGGAAGCCAGGGGAGGGGGGGCGGGGCTGTGAGGTGAGCTCCTGGGAAGGAGGGCGTGTCACCGCTTCAGCTGAATAGGGCCCGAAAGGGAAGGACAGAACTTGAGGGCCCTTATGGACTGAGACCTGAGCAAGGGCTGGCCGTAAGGGGCTGGCTCAGTCATGGGGGGTGGGGGGGAAGGGGCCAGCTTAGGGACCCATGGCTGCGCCCCACCTCCCCAGGGTACCTCCAGGCCTGCCGGGCGCTCATGATCTCCGCCATCTTCCTGGGCTTCCTGGGCCTCTCCCTAGGCATGGTGGGGCTGCGCTGCATCAACATCGGGAGCCTGGAGCTCTCCAGGAAGGCCAAGCTGGCAGCCACCGCAGGGGCCCTACACATACTGGCTGGTAATCGGGGGAAGGTGGCGGGTGTGGCGCCAGCGGAGCCGGGTTCCCTGTCACCTCCAGCCCCCCACTCCTTCCTCATTGCATTGACACCTGCCCTCCCCGCTCACTCCAGCTTCACTCCCCACATCAATCCATCAGCAATGTTTCTTGAGCCCCCACTGGGCGGCAGGCATGAGCGAGGTGTGAGAGGGACCCCAAAGGTGAGTGAGCGAGCGTCTGTCCCCCAGAGATTGCAGCCTGGCCGGGGTGCGCGGCCAGCACACTGCGCCCCGCAATGCCTTTCCAGCCTGTAGAACATCTGCATGTACCACCTCACAGCAAGCCTGGGAGGTGGGGGGGGGGGGTCTTGCCCTGTTCTCCAGATGTGGGAACCGGCTCAGAAAGCTCAGGTGACTTACTGGAGGAGCCCCCAGACAGCGGCAAGGCTGGTCCCGTAGTCTGGGGGTCTCACTGGCCTCAGGTCTTCACTGTGCTGAGTGACAAAGGCAGGTCGCAGGCTCTGGGGGGTTGGGGAGGCCAAAGGAAGGGGGGGTCGGGGCGGGCTCTGCGGGAGGATCGCCAAGGCAGCCGGACTCTCCAGGATGGGTAGGACTTGGATGGGCCAGGTTCCACGTGAGGCAACGATGTGATCAGGATGCTAGGCAGGAAGGGCAGAGTGTGGGAGACTAGGCAAGACAGGGGGGCTGCGGTTGGGACCCTAGGAGAAAGGTCATGAGCTAGAGAGGGCAAAAGAAAGGGAGGGAGTGCAACTTGCTCTTGGACTTGAGGACGCCCCACTCCCCACGTCCAGATCTCGGGCCTGCCCCCCGTGGCCCACCCAGGCCCCTTCCTCCGCTGGGCCGCGGGCGCGAGCGCCGCCCTCCACTCCCTCCCCAGGTTTCTGCGGGATGGTGGCCATCTCCTGGTACGCCTTCAACATCACCCAGGAATTCTTCGACCCCTTGTATCCAGGGACCAAGTAAGTGTGGGAGCCCCGCCCTGGGGGTCAGAGGGTGGGACTCGGCCCTCACCGTCCCTGTCCCCAGGTACGAGCTGGGCCCCGCCCTCTACCTGGGCTGGAGCGCCTCCCTGCTCGCCATCCTGGGCGGTGTCTGCCTCGCCTCCACCTGCTGCCGCACTCCCCACGCGGACCCGGCCCCCAGGTAGGGGCGGCGCGCGAGGATGAGGGGGAGCGGCGGGAGCCCGGTCGCCCCTCTGCTGACCCAGGCCCCTCCGACCCAGGCTCCCCCACGAGGCCTCCGCGGTGCGGTCCCCCAGCCTCGCCGCCCGCCTGCACCCCGCGGTCTCGGACGAAGAAGGCGACAGCAGCTTTGGCAAATACGGGAAGAACGCTTACGTGTAGGAGGCCTGTGGACCCCGTGCCCCTGCCACTGCCCCCAGGGCTAGAGGTCCCCGCGAATCCCGGGCTGCAGGCCACGCCCCGACTCCGCCCCGTGCTCTGAAGCCACGCCCAGCCCTGACCGCGCCTCCAGCCCCGCCTCCTTCGTCTGGCCAAGAACGCGCTTCCAGAGAACTCAAGTGGGACTCCTGAGGCAGGACCTTCTGGGGCTGGGCTCTGGTTGGTTAAGGGAGCAGAGGTGTCCCCGACTGTTTGTATTCTGTATAATCCCTGCAGAAATAAATTTGTACTGTGAACTGTTCAGGGTTTGGGGTTGTCATGTTCGTGTCATGAAGTGGCTGGCCAAGCAAGGGTTGGGGGGGTGGCCCCCAGGGTCGTCTCAGTTCTTGGACCCCAGGCTGTCACCTGTCCCTCTATCACCTTTGGACTGCCTCATCCGAAAAAGAGAGGAGCGGTTGCAAGCGATTTCAAGAGTGGAGCACCCATAGTTACTGCCAAGAGTCATCAAGGAGCAGCCGTGGTAAGACCCACCTCGAGGAAACTGAAAATGGCAGAGGCATCCCCTGGCCAGCCCGAGTAAACAAGTCATTCTCTTTATTCTCAGCCTTTCTCACAGCAGTACAAGGAGACAGCTGGTCTTGAACACCCGCTGTAGCTGTGCCTACGAGGGGACATCACAAACCGACGAGCCCTTTGAAATTGTGTGTCCAATCAACTAGGGCTAGTACAGGCAGATTTTTTCTGGGGCAAGGTCCAATAACTTCCAGAAAAGTCTCTGAATGTCTCTTCACAGAGGCTTGCATGTTGGTATGTGTGTGACTTGGTGTCCAGCTCAGACATGGCACCGGGCGGTGGGCTGCCTTGGAACAGCCTGGTGGGAGACAGGAATACGAGGCCACAAGAGGGGGGCCTGGCGCCCGATGGAAGGAGAGAGACAAGCCTCCCCTCCCCCCTTGTGCCCCCACCCCACCCCACCCCCCGCATTGGGCTGGCACACTGTCCTGTTTAATCCTCCCACGATCTAGGCAGTGGCTGGAAGAGGGTCAGGGGAGACGTGACCTGTTCAGGCTACGCAGTTAGTGAGCAGTACACTCATGATCTGTCCAAGACTGAAGACACAACTGGCCTGCTTCCCGGAATTTTTGGCTTTCCAAACGCATTCCCATCAACTGAATTCGCCCATCATTGAGGGCTTCAGGGCCTTCCAGTCCCTAGCATTAGCCTCTCCCACCCGTGTGCCCAGAAGGAGGCTGTGCTCCATCACACGACACCGGGTCAGCCTCTACAAGCTTTCGGCACAGTGTAGATTTCCCAAGGACCCGGGTGAAGACCAATCTCCCCAACACAGGGAGCTGGCAAAAATTGTCCAAGGCTTTCCATAGGGAAGTGTGCTTTCTAGTGGGGGGGTCCAGCGATCCCTTCCTAGAGAATGTCAACGGAGGACTCCTGGAGTCACTTAGCTCAGAGCAGCGGGAAGCCATTGGGTCTGGGTCTGTCCTATCATGGTCAGTTGGGGAAGGCTGAGTGTGTCCCTGAGCAGACAAATCTTACACCAGGCAGAATCTACGTGATTCTTTTTATATCAGCAAAATCTGACATGAAGCCAGTGAACTTAGGAAAAAAACCAAAGAGATGGTGCTAGCTCAGTGCAAATCTGACAGGAGTTCCGATGCAGGCGGCCACAGTGAAGTGCTGGTGTGTTTCTCAGCCAAGAAATAGTCTTTTCTTCTATTTCCTTCCTTCCTCTTTTTTTCTTTTCTTAAAGTTTATTTACTTGAGAGAGAGAGAGCACGTGCGAGCTGGGGAGGGGCACAAGGAGAGGGAGAGAGAATCCCAAGCAGGCTCTGCATTGTCAGCCCCAGTGTGGGGCTTGAACTCACGAACCGTGAGATCGAGCCAAAACCACGAGATTTTGACCTGAGCCAAATCAAGAGTTGGCTCCTTGACCAACTGGGCCACCCAGGTGCCCCTCTATTTTCTTTCTTGCATGTACTTCTTGTTTTAAGTAAGCTCCACGCCCAATGTGGAGCTGGAACTCACAACCCTGAGATCAAGAGTCACATCCTCTACTGACTGAGCCAGCGAGGTGCCCCCTTGCATGTACTTCTTGATGGAGAGGAAGATAGAAAGGTTAGGGCCTAGGAAAGTCTCCCTTCATGGGAGGGAGACAATAAATTTAGGCCAGAAGCTAGAAGCCAGCAAACTGGATTCTTGGTGTCCCCATTACTACTGCTTCCTAACCATCCCAAGGCTCAGTGGCATAAACCATTTGGTTATATACACGGACTCTGCAGGTCAGGAATTTGGAGTGTGGCAGGGATGGCTTGTGTCTGCCCCATGACAGTGAGGACGCAGTCATGAAGGCTCAAACAGCTGCGGGTGATCTGAGGCCTGGGCGTCTTCACTATCAGGATGGAAGCCTAGGCTGGAATGGCTTGAAGGCTTGACTCGGCCACCTGCAGGTAGCCTCTCCGTGTGGCCGAGGCTTCCTCACAGCAAGGGGGCTTCAGGATGGTTGGATTTCTTGATTTTTCTCTTTCTCTGCCTCTCCCTTTCTCTCCTTCCTTCCTTTCCTTTCCTTCCCTCCTTTCTCTTTAGTAGGCTCCACACCCAGTGTGGAGCCCGACATGGCGCTCAAACTCACAACCTGAAGATCAAGACCTGAGCTGAGATCAAGACTTGGGCACCTAACCTACGGAGCCATCCAGGCACCCAGAGGATGGCTGGATTTCTTCCACGGTGGCTGAGCGATCCAAAAGTCAAGTGTCCTATTACCTTTTACCACCTATCTTTGAATGTCACATGGCCTCACCACTGCCACCCTATACTGGTTGAAGCAGTCAGAAGTCTGCCCAGATCCCAGGGGAAGGGGACGAAGACCCTACCTTTTGATCAAAGGGTAGTCAAAAGGAAAACGTACAGCCATCTTTTAAAACCACTGTACTTGGGACTGTCCTCACACCACGTCCTCACCACCATTCAGCTTGGAGTGGCCACCGACACCACGGACCCAACCTTCAGAGAAAGGGCAGGCAGCTTCTCAGGAAGGGCCTGGGAACATCTGAGCCGGCTGTAGGAAAGTCCCAAGAGGTGGGAGGAGAGCCTATGAAGGTGTCTAACACCGAATTTACTGGATCTCATTCATACCTCATGGAGGTTACTGGTTCAACAAACACTTCCTACGGACTTGCTTTGCTGAGTCCCAACAGGGTACGGGGCCTTGCGACAACAACTCCAAGGCGCTTATAAGCTCCTAGCACACAATGCACTTAGAGGAGGCGTGAGTAAGCTTACCACCACCCAAGAATTAGAGCACCCAGGGCCACCAGGCCTCTGTATCATGAATTCCCCCATGCCTCCAGAAACGTCTGGGTTTTCTCAGATACTAGTAATTTCACACACTGCAGCCCCCGGGAACGGTGGCCTCCTCGGGACAACTGCTCCTTGGACCGGCAGCACCAAGGGCGAGGGCTGATCTCGCCACTGGGTTAAGTACCAGAGGATGGGGTGGGGAGGGGGCTCCCCCCTCAGTCTCCTCCTGTGCCCCGCCCCCAGCCCTCACTCCTCTTCCCCGTCACCCAGTCCTGGCTGTGCTCAAATGACACTCAGGAGAGCCATGGAAACAAAAAGCAAACGCAAATGCACTGAATCCATCACCAAAAAATGACACAAAGCGGCAGCCAAGGAAGGGGGAGACGTGGGCGTGGCAGGAGAATGGGGCGAAGTCTTCCCCAGGTAAGGCAGGGAGGCAGCGGGAGGAGCGACTGACAAGACAGAAGGAAAACCCACAGAACAGTGAGTAGCACAGAGCCGTGACCCTCATCCCCAAATCACGTGACCAAAGAGGCAGGCTCCTCCTGGCATGAGACCTTTTATTACAGCGGCACGCTGAGGGCCCAGCCCACTTCCCCGCAAACAGCCCCTGGGACTCGCACTGGTCTTCCCTGGTAGGTAGGACTCAGCTTTGCTGGGCGAGTGAACGGCTCCTCTCTCGGTCCAGAAGAGCACCTCTCCCCTCGGTCGAGCCCTCTCCAAGGCCGAGGTGATGCGCAGGGGGTCTTCCCCTCTGGGGACGCCCAGGTTCACACAGTCCACTTCAGGCACCTGCAGGCCGAGGAAGGCCAGGACGAGGAGCGGTCCCGGGAGGCGGGTGGATGGGAAGGAGAGGATGTGAGCCCAGGGGCAGGTTCCAAGCTCACCTTGTCTCCTGGTGGGTGCCCAGACAGCGCACGGTGCAGTACCGGGCACCACAGCTGACACAGGTGTACGGGGACGGGAAGCCGCAGACGGCACAGAAGGGGCGCTGGGGCCGGGACGGGGGTCCTGCGCAGGCCGTCAGATAGTTGGGGCCCTCGGCCACGCTCAGGTTCTGCAGAGACAAGGGGAAGGCTCCACACCTCCTCCGCCCACCCACGTGGCACACACCTACCCGCGACAAGGGCCTCTGGCAGCTCCGTCCTCCCCTGTGGGGCCCTCCCAGCCCCCAGGGCCGCGCCCTCTCACCTGCTCCTCTAACAAGGCCTGAAAGTTCTTTCGGAAGCGAAGTTTAAAATGATCGCCTCGAGTTTTCTTCTTTTTCTTTCCTACAGGTGAAAAGCAACTACAGTTGACCCGTGAACAAAGCAGGGGTTGGGACCCCGGCCTCTTCCACTCAGCCCAAGACCTGTGTACATCTCTGGACTCCCCAAAACAACGTCAAATAGCCTACTGGTGACCAGAAGCCTTTCTGGTAACATAAACAGCTAGTTAACAAGTGTTAACACATGTATTATATACTGTATTCTTTAAACAACACTAGGGAAAACAAAATATTAAGCAAATCATAAGGGGGGGTGGTGCCTGGGTGGCTCAGTCGGTTAAACATCCAACTCTTGGTTTCGGCTCAGGTCATAGTCTCACAGTTTCGTGGGGTTCCAGCCCCGCGTCAGGCCCTGTGCTGGCAGCACAGAATCTGTTTGGGCTTCTCTCTCTCCCTCTCTCTGCCCCTCCCCTGCTAACACTGTCTCCATCGTTCTCAAAAATAAATAAATAAACACTAAAAAACAAAACTTAAAAAAAAAAAAAGAAAGAAACAAAGAAAATCATAAGGGACACAAATATATTTCCAGCACCCGACTGTAAAAATCCCACGTCCTAGGGACCCGCGCGATTGGAACCCGTGTTGCTCAAAGGTCAACTGTGGTTATTTGGCACGTGCCAAGAAAGACACCATCGTTCCCAATACACACGTGTCCACTCCCTGCGCACACGCTCACCTGGGTTCTGAGCCGGCCTCTCTCTACCGTGTGTCCCTCCCCTCGCTTCTCTAACCTGTGCCTACATTCCTCTCCACGCTCCCCTAAGTACAAGGCTTTACGTCAGAGCCGGCAGCGCTCTCGGAGCTCAGCTCCTCCGTGTTCTTTACTCTACGTGTGCTAGAGGAAGGTGACACAGAGGGGGAGAGCAGCCGGCTCACGGTCACAGAAGTCAGTCCCTGGCAGAGCCAGAGGGGCTCCTGTGTCATCTGCCCCCCACCCCCCGCCCCAGCCCGATGTCCCTCTACAATCCCTCCCCCTTCTTTTGGCCTTGTCTCCCCAGCCCGGTCCTCCCTTCCGTCACCCGCCTCACCGGTGTCTGCATCGTCATCAAACTGAGGCAGCCTTTTGCCCAGCTGGGGGAGTCCCGCATGAGGGTCGTCCTGGAAGTTGTCATTCTCCAAGGCCTCGAGCTGCCTGTTGATGCGGCGCTGTCTGGCGGCCCGGTCGAGCACCCGCCGCTGTCCAGGGTCCTGGGAGCGAACTGGATGGGGCAGAGCCAGGGAGTCACGAGGGCACAGTAAGAGAGAAGCTAGGGTGGCCTTGGTTCTGGGAGCTTGTGGACGGAGCCACAGCTCTCTGATGTCATCCGAGTCACCAAACCCTTGGCCCCTGTACCTTCTCACAATATTTCAGCCTCTGTGGTTTGCCTTCCTCCTGGCTAACAAGGCTGTCATGCCTATCTTCTATCCCTTTGGCCCCGGCCTTTCCTTCCAATCCCCAGACCCAGCCAATGAGATGCCTCCTGGAGACCTCTCACTGCTGGCAAAAATCACACTGTACACTCAGGGCTTGCAGCCTCCACGGCGCTTCATACACTCAGCCGTCATGCTCAGCAATCTCATTTCCTACTTCAAAGGTCACAGGCCACCCACATGTAGAGATGCTCATCTTCCAGCCCACCCTCAAACATAACTGCATGGGCACCCACCTTCCCTCCATTCCAAGAGGATGCACCCCCCTCCACCAAGTCCCACTGCTAAACCCAACCCTTTGCCTCCAGCTTGAGTCCTTCCCTCCCTCCTGCGTCTTCAAACCCTCTTCCCCAACAGGGACTTTCCCTTCGCTGGAAAAAACCTGCCAAACCCTCACGTGTCGACCCAAATTCACTTGTCATTGAGAGAACTGCCTATGGGATGTTTCACTTCCTCACCTCCCATCTACTCTTCAACCCCCAGCAAAATGACTCCCATTCAGTGGGAACCATTGACACTCTGGTGGCGCCCTACCGCCAAACCCAGTGTGTATTTCTAACATCTTCCTTTTACTACACGCTGAGACTGTACTATCTCCCTCCGGTGGAAAGAATCTGTTCATTTGCTTCCCTGGTGTGACTTCAGGTTTTTCTGATGGTGAAAGACATTCAGTGAACGCGTTTGATGAAGAAAGAGACATTTTGTGTAGAATTATCCGATCCCAGTAAACAGCTGGGAGGTAAGAAGAGAGAGGTTTAAAATGGTGAGGTCAATGGGGCACCTGGGGGGCTCGGTCAGGTAAGTATCCAACCCTTGATCCAGCTCAGGTCATGATCTCATGGTTTGTGGGTTCAAGCCCTGCATTGGGCTCTGTACTGTCGGCACAGAGCCTGCTTGGAATTCTCTCTCTCCTTCTCTCTCTCTGCCCCTACTCACTCGTGCTCGCTTGCTCGCTCTCTCAAAATAAATAAACTAAAAAAATAAAATAAAATGGTGAGGTCAGCAGGTGACTTCCTGCAACCAACTGAGCCAGTTGTGGAGCTCAGGAGAAGGTTCAGGATTGAGAGAACCACTCTTTGGAGTCATTTGCTTTTGGGTGAGAGTTTGAGCCCTATGTTTGGGTTTGAAATCCCAGGAAGAGAGATCAGACTCAGAAAGAGATGGAGACAGCCCTCTCCTTAGAGGCGAGATAGGAGGCCACATGACAGGCTTTGGGGAGTAGCCAGAGATGGCCCCATCGACACTGCAGCTGCAAATTTAAAATCTTCCCATCCAAGTCTGCTTCTCCTCCTGTACTCTTTAAGTAAACAGGACCATCTACACAAAGATCCTAAACAAGAAACCTAGGAGTTATTATTTTAAACCTCTCTCTTCTGTCAGGGTCTGACAACTCTATACAAAATCATCTCTTTATTCATTGAACAAATATTTATCGAGTGCCTGGTGCCTGTAACCATAACAGTAGCATCGGCACGAGTGGCTAACAATGGGCATGCACTATGAGCCAGACACCATGCTAAGCTCTTTGTGTAAGAGCCTTAACTCTTTATCAACCCTAGGAGAGACAGATCATTATCATCCCCAGTTTACACAAGTTCAGAGATTAAGAAACGTGTCCAAAGCTCATGTAGCTGGTATGTGGCTTGGGAAGAACGCAGAACTGCCCAGCTCTGGATCACTGCGTATTGCCTCCCTTCCAAGTGCCAGGCAGTGCCCTTGGCCCTGGGAATACGCGAGCTCACAGTCGAGTGGGGATGATGAAACACACGTGCAGGGCAGAGCACAGCGTATGTTAGCACAAGGAAGTATACAGTGCTACAGAGCACGTGCCAGAAACCCCTAACTGGCCTTGGGCTAGTCAGAAGATTTTCCAGAGGAAAAGAAGAAGTCTAGGTTGAGATCTGACAGATGAATAGAAGTTACCTTGAGTGGGCACCTGGGTGGCTCAGTCGGTTAAGCATCGGACCATTATCTCATGGCTCATGGGTTCGAGTCCCATATTGGGCTCTGTGCTATCAGCACAGACCCTGCTTTGGATCCTCTGTCCCCCCCCTCTCTGCCCCTCCCCTGCTTGTTCTCTCTCTCAATAAATAAACTTAAAAAAAAAAAAAGAAAGAAATTACTTTGGGGGAGAGAAAAGGATGTTTCAGGCCTTCATACTAGCAGAGGAGAAAGCTTGGATGGCAGACTGGGTGCCTTCAATAAATTATAAAAAGTTCGGTATGGCTGGAAATATAAAGCATATGGGGTAGGGGTGGTGTGAGGATATAAAGTCAGGCCAACTGCTAAGAGTCTTACCTGTAAATGTCTAAAGGACTTTGAATTTGAGGATTTATAGTGAGAATGATGAAGATCCAGCAAGAGTTTAAGAAAGGGCTGACAGGATCGGATTTATTTACTTATTTACTTTTTAATCTTTTTTTTTATGCTTATTTATTTTTGAGAGACAGAGCATGAACAGGGGAGGGGCACAGAGAAAAAGACACAGAATCCGAAGCGGGCTCCAGGCTCTGAGCTAGGCCTCAGAATCTGAGCGGGCTCCACCCACATCTCTTACGGGAACTACTCAGTGGCTCCCTAATTGGCCTTCCAACCTCTAGACCTGCGCCATGCAATATGGTAGCCACTACTCACGTGTGGTTGGTTAAATCTGATGTAGCTTAAGTAAGTTTAAAAAAAACTTAAAATTCAGTTCCTCCATGGCACTAGCCACATTTCACATGCTCAACCCCCACATGTGGCTAAAGGCTGCCATATTACACGGTACTGATTAAGACCATTCCCTTCATTCCAGAAAGTTCCGCTGTACAGCGCGGCTCTGCATTGAAGCCAGAACTGCCTCTCTAAAAGATAAATCTCTTTCGGCCACTTCCCTGCCTTAAGAGAGCCTGTCATGCTCCCCCACTGCCCTCTCCACAGAATTCAAACCCTCTGGCAGTATACAGAATGCCTTTCAAGTGTACCTTTCCCCAACCCTCCGGACTCTTACTATTCCTCCGCAAGCTCCGAACAGTGAACTTGGCCCCCTAAGCGACTTGCTTTCTCTTGCTTTCCTGCCTTTGCACGCGCGGTTCACGCTGCCGGGAATGAGCCTCGGCGCACCTGCACCGATCGAAACCGTAACTCCACTTTCAAAGCTTCAATCCAAGCGGTTTTCCCTCCCAGCCTTCCCGGCCCCCTCCATCCCAGGAGCTAGGTTAGGTGCCACTCCCCTCCACCCCCGCGCCCAGTAGCTGTGCACCCTTCTGCCATCGCACTGGACTGCAATGGCAGGTCTGCGTGTCTGTCCCCCTCCCAGAAAGCCAGTTTTGGGACGATAGGGATCTTTTCATGCTCTCCAACCCCAGCGCCCGACGTGGAGCAGGCATCAATTAAACATGAATGGATGGTCTGTGGGGCCACCCCGACGCCAGGGCCCGAGGGCCGGGGAAGGGATTTGAGACTATCCTAGGCTGGGGTGGGATGTGGGAGGTGGTACGGGGCCAACCGCCCGGGGCTCACATACCCGAAGTTTTCTTCTCCACCATCTCCACAACACAGCTGACGGAAGTGCAGACTGCGCACGCGTGCTAAACCACGCTCTGTGGAAGGAGGGCCGTCACGTCCGGCAGCGCGTGCTTTTGCGCATGCGCAGAATTATCGCACTAGCATTCCTAAAGCTTCCACCCGTTACGTGATGTTCCCTAGGAGACGCGAAAGCTTTCCGCCATATTTTATAGGGGCAAGACGATTTCCGGCCTCAGGATGGCTGTGTATTTTGTGGGGCCCCCTACATGGGTCATTTTAAAGAAGTGGTACCGGTGGTCTTTTGAGAAATGTTATTTTCCTTTCGTCGTCCTGCTGAAGATGCCACCATCACAAAGGCAGCCCCCGGAGATTTCTCCCCGGGGTGGTAGAGATGATGGGCTGGACTACCCAAGAGAGTGTAGGCTCGAGTGGGCAATCCGAGAGGCCCTTGGTGACCCTCTGCCGAAACCGCAACCCCCAAGCGCCCCTGGCGCCGCAGACTCCTCGGGCTTCCCCCTCCGGGCCGCCCGCCGCTCCGCTCGTCCCCGCTCCGAGCGCCCCCACGCCCCCACGCCGTGCTCCCCCGGCCTTCCGCCCAGCCGCTCCCGGCAGGGCTGTGGCAAAGACCCGCCTCCGCATCCCGCCGGACCTGCAGGGGGTCACTTCCCCTCTCCGGGTTTCAGTTTCCTCGTGTGTCAGGCGGCGCTGGGCCGGACTGGCTCAGATCGAAGTCCTCGGCTCGCGACCGCCGGCCCGAGCCCCCGCCTCCCGGCCGGACGCCCCCTCCGCTGGCTCCGTGCAGCCCGCGCGCTCTTGCCCGGGGACAATCCTCGCCTTGTCTAGGGCGCCGGCTTCTCGAGTTTTCAGTAGCCTCGGGCTACGCCTTTTTTCCAGGGCGGAGCCCGAGCCCTGCACCTCCTCGCTGCGGGCCGCAAGGCGGCCCCGGTCCCTCTGCCCACAGCCCCTCCCCGGAGTTGGGATCCCGGCACACAGCCCGGCCGCCCTGCGGGCCCGTGTGCCTTCTCCGCCGGCTTCCCGCCATGGCCTCCTGGGGCCCGGGACTCCGGCTCCTGCTGGGGCTCCTGCCGCTGCTGCTGCCCCCGCCTCCTGCGACCTCTGCTTCCGACCGTCCCCGGGGCAGAGACCCGGTCAACCCAGGTGAGAGCCCCGGGAGCGGCGAGTGGGTGCCGGTTTTGCGTGTCTCCCGTGGGGTCCGGGAGGGGCGTGGAGGCCGGGAGGGGGTGGCCGGCCTCCCCAGGGGGAGCCCTGCGGGACGAATCACGCGACCCCTCGCCCACCTCCCACCCTGGGCTGGGATTTCCACCCGCTCCATGTGAACTCATATCCCGGATTCCGGGGTCTCACTCCCATCCAGCTTTCAACGGGGGCCGAAGTTTTGGCTGGGAAGAGTTTAAGAGGGAATCGGAAAAATACAGAAGGACAGGGGCAGAGTCGGAGGGAGGGCAAGGGGGCCTGCGGTGAGCGGAGCTCGTGGGGCAGTGAGCTGGGTGAGTGGGTCCCGAGCGCCACTTCCCGGCTGGTGACAGAGAAGCTGCTGGTGATCACGGTGGCCACAGCCGAGACGGAAGGCTACCGGCGTTTCCTGCGGTCAGCGGAGTTCTTCAACTACACAGTGCGGGTGAGGAGAGGAATGCCCTGGAAGCCCCTAGGAGGGGCTTCCCAGCCCCTGGGGCGGGCTGAGGGCTGGATGCCTGGGGCCCCGCGGTGAGCCTGGTCAGGAGAACCCTTCTAGCCGACTGAGCCCTGCTCTGGCATGGCGGGTCTCCCCCACAGACCCTGGGCCTGGGACAGGAGTGGCGAGGGGGTGATGTGGCCCGAACGGTCGGTGGAGGACAGAAGGTCAGGTGGCTAAAGAAAGAAATGGAGAAATATGCTCACCGGGAGGATATGGTCATCATGTTTGTGGACAGGTATAGAAAGGGGCAGGGGCTGGGGCTGGGGCTGGGGATCGAGGGGTAGGGGGAAGGGCAAGCCCAAGGAGCCGATAAGGATACCGAGGTTCCTAGTGGCTGTCCTGTTCAGGGCCCTCTTCCTCACCCAGCTACGACGTGATTCTGGCCGGCAGCCCCTCGGAGCTGCTGAAGAAGTTCGTCCAGAGTGGCAGCCGCCTGCTCTTCTCTGCGGAGTTCTTCTGCTGGCCCGAGTGGGGGCTGGCAGAGCAGTACCCTGAGGTGGGCACGGGGAAGCGCTTCCTCAACTCTGGTGGTGAGTGGCAGAGTGCCCAAGGCGGAGGGGCCAAGGGGGGGGGCGTGGAGTGTTCCAGGTGCCTGAGGGCTAGCGAGGGAGTGGGGACCTGTCCCTGGGACCCTGAGAGTCTTGGAGTCAGTACCTCCCCACCCCCGCAGGGTTCATCGGCTTTGCTCCCACCATCCACCAAGTCGTCCGCCAGTGGAAGTACAAGGATGACGACGATGACCAGCTGTTCTACACTCGACTCTACCTGGACCCGGGGCTGAGGGTAGGGAGGGGCGGGGGAGGATGGCCCCTTGCAGCTTCACGCGGCCTGATGGCCGAAGGTGTGGGGTACGGGGCTTTAGGGAGGAAGTAAAAAGGGTGGGAAATGATGGCCCACCCGCTCCTTGTTAACTCCCGCCTCTCATCCCATCCAGGAGAAACTCAGCCTCAATCTGGATCATAAATCCCGCATCTTTCAGAACCTCAATGGGGCCTTAGGTGAGGAGAAAAACAATCGGAGGGGGTTGCCGTGCCTGACATCTGTTGGACACATACTTTGTGCCAAGGCTCTGGGTTGGGGCTCTATTTCTCTCATTTTGTTTAACCCGACCATCCTACAGAGGGAGGGTCTGTGGTTACTACCTATCACAGGTGAGGACACTGCCTCTCTGAGGGACTGGGGACTTGCCCAGGTCACCCAGGTAGTGTGGTGGAGCGCCGCAGGGTGGCCTGGTCAGTACCCTCAGAGAGAGAAGGTGGCCTGTCCTCGCCCCGCCTGGAGCCACAGTCCTTCATCCTCTAGAGAATCCGGGATCCCCCGCCCACCATATTTAGAAGCATCTGTTGCTTGGCAGCCTTGAGAGGAAAGGAGAGTAAAGCTGGGCCTTTCTTCCCCAGATGAGATAGTTTTAAAGTTCGATCGGAATCGCGTGCGTATCCGGAATGTGGCCTATGACACGCTTCCTGTTGTGGTCCACGGGAACGGTCCCACTAAGGTTTATACCCACAGACCCTGCCCCTGCCCCAGTCAGACCCGCCCCCTGCCCCTGCGTACCTCCATCCCTTCTGAGCAGCCATTCCTCCCCAGCCCCCGCAGCAGAGGTGCTGGGAGAGGGTCTAAGTGTCCACCCCTCCCTCTCCTGCCCTGTCCCCTGCCTGTCCACCTGGCTCTCTGCCCCTCTCCTGCTGGACTTCTTCGTTTCAGCCTCTCACTGCCTCTTCCAACAGCTCCAGCTGAATTACCTGGGAAACTATGTCCCTAATGGCTGGACTCCCCAGGGAGGCTGTGGGTTCTGCGGCAGGGACCGGAGGACACTCCCGGGGGGGCAGGTGAGGAGGGGTGCCAGGGTCGGGCAGGACAAGGCGCTGAGGCAGGGGGTGAGGGGAGAGCACGAGGGGCAACAATGCACGGGGCAAAGCTCCTGGGGACCCCCAGGACACACCCAGGGGGGAGGCCTGGGCTTTCCTCTGAGCCTCAACATGTCGTATCTTCCAGCCTCCCCCCCGGGTGCTTCTGGCCGTGTTTGTGGAGCAACCTACCCCGTTCCTACCCCGCTTCCTGCAGCGGCTCCTGCTCCTGGACTACCCCCCTGACAGGGTCACCCTGTTCTTGCACAACAACGTGAGACCCCCGGCAGGCTCTCCCCTGCGCAGCCTCCCAAGGGACCCTGCCCCCGCCCGGATCGGAGCTCGCACCCCCTCACCCCAGACCCCTTCCTGCACCCTTTCCGCTCCCTGCCTTCCCTCTCCTGTTCCTCAGGCACCATCTTTCCTGCCCTCTCTCTCCCTTTCTCCATCTCTCCCCCCATCTCCAGGAGGTATACCATGAGCCCCACATTGCAGACTCCTGGCCCCAGCTCCGGGACCACTTCTCAGCTGTGAAGCTAGTGGGGCCAGAGGAGGCCCTGACCCCGGGCGAAGCCAGGGACATGGCCATGTGAGTGAGCACTGGGCGGGGCGGACGGGGGACACTGCTGGCCACTGCACCCGTCCTTCCCTCTCCATTCAGCACGTGGCCTCTGCTCGGCCTCCGCAGGGGCACCCTCCCAGCCAGGAGAACCTGGGGGTCCCGGGGAAGCAAGCACACCTCCTCCCCACCCCATCCCCCCACCTGCTCCCATTTTAGCTCCTCCGTTCGTTGATCTGTCACCTCCAGGGACAGTTGTCGGCAGGACCCCGAGTGTGAATTCTACTTCAGCCTGGATGCCGACGCCATCATCACCAACCAGCAGACCCTGCGCATCCTCATTGAAGAGAACAGGTCGCTTCCCCAGTTCACCCAGAGGGCCCCCAGATAGTCTCCAGGGAGCCCCCAACTCCTCCCCTGGGCACAGGCCTCACCCCCGCACGTCCACAGGAAGGTGATAGCGCCCATGCTGTCCCGCCACGGAAAGCTGTGGTCCAACTTCTGGGGGGCCCTGAGCCCCGACGAGTACTATGCTCGGTCTGAGGACTACGTGGAGCTGGTGCAGCGGAAGCGAGTGTGAGTCCTGCCGGGGCCACAGCCCCTGTCCTCCAGCCTGCGGCCACCCGCATGCTCTCCCGAGCCCTGCTTCCAGGGCCCCGGCATGGCCACCGGTCGGCAGTGCCAGTGCCACAGCTGTGGGGTAGGAACTGAGCGGAGCCAGACCGAGGTGCCATAACGGGCAACGCCTGACCCGGGAGGCGGCTTGGAGGGTGGGGCGCCCCGGGGGAAGGGGCTCCTGGGTCGAATTGGGCAGAACTGTGCCTACCTGACCCCGGCATGGGTGCCTCTAGGGGCGTGTGGAATGTGCCCTACATATCCCAGGCGTATGTGATCCGTGGCGAGACCCTGAGGACAGAGCTGCCCCAGAGGGAGGTGTTCTCGGGCAGCGACACTGACCCAGACATGGCCTTCTGTAAGAGCCTGCGGGACAAGGTGAGCTCGGCCTGGGGGCCCCGTGCTGGGGTGCTGGGAGGCAGCCCCTCGGGTCTTCTCACACTGTGCCCCCCGCTGCAGGGCATCTTCCTCCACCTCAGCAATCAGCAGGAATTTGGCCGCCTCCTGGCCACCTCCCGGTACGACACCGACCATCTGCACCCTGACCTCTGGCAGATCTTCGACAACCCCCTGGTGCGTGATGGACCCCTTGCTCGAGAGAAGCGGCGCGCCCCTCTCCAAAGGAGCACACGGACACACAAGTGCTCACCCCGGGGTCTGCTTGTGCCTCGGGACAGGGGGTCGTGGTAGTGGGGCCGGGGCTTCCTGGGTGGGACCCAATGGGGCGTAGAGGGCACAGGTCAAGGTACGCTCCCCTCCCCTCCCGCAGGACTGGCAAGAGCAGTACATTCACGAGAACTACAGCCGGGCCCTCGAAGGGCAGGGACTCGTGGAGCAGGTGAGTGCCCCTCGGGACCCCTGACAGCCCTGGTGGCCGTCACGCCCTGAGTCCGCTGCCTGGATTAGAGGTCTCCAAGCAGACCTCCCTCCGTTGCCTCAGGGTGCTCCGGCCAGGCAGATAAAGGCGCAGGCTGGACAGACAGCCCTTCAGCTCCCCACCCCGCCACCAAGCAGAGTGGGCCTCTCTTGTCTCCTGGGACCGTTAGTGTTATGGGTGAAGCGACAGTTTTGTAAAGAAGCTGCAAGCCCGGGGCTCCAGGAGCCCCTGCCACCTGTGCCATGCTCTCTGAGCCACTCCCACCGTCTCTGGCCCAGCCTTTCCTGGCTCCCCTCGCTGGCCGTGGCCCGTCCCCGTGCTCAGACCCCCACGTCGCCGGCTCCTCTCGTGTCCCGGCTTCCCTTTCCGCTCGCGGCCTTTTCTCCCCTCTGTTGGCTGCCTGGCTTCTCCTCGAGAGGTTCCCAAGCGCCGCCCCCCACCTCCAGCCCTGTCGTTCCTCCCCTACCCACTCAGCCGTGTCCAGACGTGTACTGGTTCCCGCTCCTGTCAGACCAGATGTGCGACGAGCTGGTGGA
This sequence comes from Cryptoprocta ferox, assembly GCA_028646485.1. Taxonomy (NCBI): domain Eukaryota; kingdom Metazoa; phylum Chordata; class Mammalia; order Carnivora; family Eupleridae; genus Cryptoprocta; species Cryptoprocta ferox. The sequence goes on from CM053564.1 coordinate 30,555,018, forward strand.
GGAAATGGAACATTATGGCCAGTGGTCAGGAGGCCGGCACGAGGTGAGGGGGACTGGGGCAGGGGGGAGGGAGGGCCCCCGGGGGAGGGAGGTGTGGCTGTGAGCCAGGGACATGGAATCAAGAGGGTAGCACTAAAGAGGGGTCCCCAAGGGGGAGGGAACCCACAGAGGGCACAGCTGTGTTTGTTCATTCATTCATTCATTCATTCATTCAAGAAATACTGGGCAGGCAAGTCCCAGGTGCCGGCCCCTGGCCTAAGCGCTGTGGTGCGTTCGTTGGGCTGTGCCAGCCCAGCCCCCCTGCACCTCACCCACTGTAGTCACTAGTGGGAGCCTAGCTTCGGAAGGCTGCGACAGGCAGCCAGAGGCTCTGGGCATCACAGAAGGGGCCCTTGGTCCAGACATGAGGGACCCGAGGGGCTTCATAGAAGAGGTGACGTCTTCACAGAGACATAAAGGGCCTGCAGGAACGAGTCCGGCTGAGTGGACGAGGCTGCCAGACCCAGGTTCCACAAGCTTTAAGGCCTAGAGCAAGAGGAGGGGGGAGGCTGGTGCTGCCCCGTTGGGGCTCAATGCCAGCCGCCCACAGGACTCCAGGCTGGCCGGAGGCTACGAGAACGTGCCCACCGTGGACATCCACATGAAGCAGGTGGGCTATGAGGACCAGTGGCTGCAGCTGCTGAGGACGTACGTGGGGCCCATGACCGAGAGCCTGTTCCCAGGCTACCACACCAAGGTGGGCCACTGCCCCTGCCCCAGCCCCCTGCCCCGCCTCCACCTCCCCCACACTGCAGCCCTGGCCGGAAGTCTCCACGCAGCCCCTTTCCGTGCCCCCCCATAGCATCTGGGGGGCAGTTAGCAGTGCCGCCCCTGCGGCCCCTCCCTCTCCTGGGACAGGGGCTTTCACCCCCTCGGGAGGCCCCCCCCCCCGGACCTCACAGCCGTCCCTCCAGCTCCTCTCTCGCGCCCCCACAGACCCGGGCGGTGATGAACTTCGTGGTCCGCTACCGGCCAGATGAGCAGCCGTCCCTGCGGCCCCATCACGACTCCTCCACCTTCACCCTCAACGTGGCCCTTAACCACAAGGGCCTGGATTATGAGGTGCGCCTGCGCCACCAGGGCCCCTCTACACACGCGCGTGCGCCCTCCTGCACACACATTCACCCCGCTGTCCCACCCCCCGACAGCCCCCACGAACCTCCTGGGCCTCCCTCACCTGCTTCTCCCCCGCCTTGTGGCCGCCTGCCCCCCAGTCCCCTGCGCGCTCACTCCCCACTTCTGTCCCCCTCTTCCAGGGAGGTGGCTGCCGCTTCTTGCGCTACGACTGCATCGTCTCGTCCCCGCGGAAGGGCTGGGGGCTCCTGCATCCCGGCCGCCTCACCCACTACCATGAGGGGCTGCCCACCACTCGGGGTACTCGCTACATCATGGTGTCCTTTGTCGACCCCTGACACTCAACCACTCTGCCAGACCTGCCCAGCCGCCGTGCCTTCCCCAGGGTCCCCCTCCGTGGAAGGGGGTCTGTCTGGCGCCTCGCTTCCTGAGCGGATGTTCGATGTGCCTGGGACTGAATGTGTCGCCTCCCCCTCCCCCAACACATGGCCCTCTCAGGAAGCTCCTGGAGCCCCCGGGCCCCTCCCCACGGTCCCCAAGGACGCATGGAGAGAAGGCTTCTGAGGGCTCCCCGTATGATAAATTATTGGCTCTCAGCCTCCCTCTCAATAAAGGAGGATTTGTAACCCTTGAGTCCGTGTTTCGTCTTTCCCCCCCTCCACCGTCCCCGGATCCCTCCTGCCACCAGAGTAGAGGGGACGCCTGGGGTTACTCCCAACACAAATGCCAGAAAAGGGGAAAAATGTGGGAACCTGGAGGCTTCCCTGGGTCCCATCTCCCCCCCACCTTGTTTTTTAAGGTTTTATTTATTTTGAGAGACCGAGACAGAGCGCCAGTGGGGGAGGGGAACAGAGAAAGAGGGAGACAGAGAATCTGAAGCAGGCTCCAGGCTCTGAGCTGTCAGCACAGAGCCCAAGGCGGGGCTCGAACTCATGAACTATGCGATCAGGACCTGAGCTTAACTGAGCCTGCCCGGGCACCCCTCTCGCTCCCTTATATTGCATAGGGGAGGAGAGCCTGAGAAGGCCAGGCCACAGGGACTTCAGAGTCCCATGAA
>CM053564.1:30557287-30569451 GCA_028646485.1 Cryptoprocta ferox
GCTGTGGCTTCTTGGACCCAAGCTATTAGTTAGGAAGGATCAGGAAAAGGGAAGCCTGGGAGGGTCATCCCAGGAAAGCTTCCTGGAGGAGGGAATTGTGAAGCAGCCTGAAAAAGAGACCTCCTGAGAGCTGATGTGGCTTCCAGCTCTAGGGGGCCAACGAGCCCTGGAGGCACTCTGAGGCCTGCAGTCACATTCCATTAGCTTGGTCCTTCTCAGCCTTGCAGGAGCCTGCCTTCCTGAACTGCATCCCCCATGGGCTCCCTTGTGGAAGCCTTTCGAAAACCAAATGTGCCTATTCCCCGGGCCTGGGGCATTTCTTGCCTCCAGCACCTCATGCCATTCACCCCTTCCCTCCTATTGCTCAGGCTCCCAGGAACACTTCCTCTATGAAGCCTGCCTTCAATTTTTCTTTAATGTTTATTGATTTTTTTTTTAAAGAGAGAGAGAGAGAGAGAGAGAGTGCACGCGGGTGTGAGCGGGGGAGGGGCAGAGAGAGGGAAACACAGAAGACAAAGCAGGCTCCAGGCTCTGCGCTGTCAGCACAGAACCCGATGCGGGGCTTGAACTCACCAACCATGAGATCAGAACCTGAGCCAAAGTCGAACGCTTAACCGACTGAACCCCCCAGGCGCCCCAAGCCTGCCTTCTTGATGGGTGGGGCTGGTCACCCTTCCGTGTGGAACCAGCACCTCCCCCCTGGTCTCCCTGCAGATGGAAGTGGGCTGACCACGGATGGGAGGTCCCTGGAGGCCGAAACCCACATGACAGTGCATCAGGGGACGGGGACCAGCCTGAGAGGCCCTGGAAGAAGCCGGTTTGTCGTGTCTCGTGTACTGAGTACCCCCATCTGCTGGGCACTTGTCAGCTGTGCTGATGAGAACCAGGCCTGTCTTCCGGTTGCTTACAGCCTGGGGGAGACCTTCGTCAGAAAATCACCAAGAAGGAGGGAAAGGGGGGGAGTATTTTATGCTGGGAGAGCACGTGATAGAGCCACCTAACGGCGTGTGCGTCCGACTTCTCTCTAAAGAAGTGACATTCCCAAAACACCCAGGCGGCTCAGTCAGTTAAGCATCCAACTTCAGCTCAGGTCATGATCTCACAGCTTGTGGGTTCGAGCCCCCCATCAGACTCTGTGCTGATAGCTCAGAGCCTGGAAACTCCTTCAGATTCTCTGTCTCCCCCTCTCTGCCCCTTCCATGCTCATGCTCTGTCTCTCTCTCAAAAATAAATAAATAAACACTAAAAAAATTTTTTTTAATTTAAGAAGTGACATTCCCTGACCTGGAGAAGCTGGCAGTCCACAGCTCTGGCCAGTGTTGGGGGAGAGGGAGGGCCAAGGTGATGTGAGGCCTGGTCCCGGGCCACTCGGAGGGTGTGCATTTGGGGGCTCACCAATCCTTGGCCTCCCCCAAAAAGCCCTTCCCTCTGGGATGTCTCCCCTGACAGAGGCCAGAGCTACTCCTTAGGGGCCAGGCCAGGGTGACTAAGGAGTTTTCTAGCTGTTCTCACTCATGTGGGGAGCTCTGCCATTGGTGGGACACACCCCTCTGGCAACACCCCGCTTTCCCAGACCTGTGTCAGCCAGGCTATTCACAAAGACCCAAGGTCCTGACCTCCCCAAGGTCCAAACACCTTCCTCACCCCCAGGCTGCTGGCCACACCCCTGGGCATCTCTGTTTGGTCCTATTGGTCACAGGCCTGTGGGCTCAGGTAGAGGTTAACTCTTCGTCCTGGGCTCACAAGGGTACAGTGTTGCACATGAATTTAGCCTCAGTCCTTCCATTTTGACCCAGAGTTTACCTTCTAGGCCTGCACTGGGTGGGTGGGTGGGGCTACATGACTATCCCCAGGTACAAGAAAAGAAAAACAAACAAGTAAAAAGACAAGGGTTAATGGTCCCTGTTAATGGTTAGCTACGACACAGGTGGCATACTCTGTCCTTGAGGTAATAACTATTTCTTCGAAGCCCCCCTACGACCCTAAACCTTGCCTTCAGAATGACAAATGTTTTCCTGCAGACCAGGATACAGGCCCTCTCCTTGTCTCTTTGTAGACCCCTGCGATAACCGCTCAGCTCTGCTTCCGTTCCCTCCTGCTTGCTTGCTCGTTATACAAAGCCCTAAGTTCTTGGACTCGGGGCCGCACATTTGGAGAGTTCTGTGTTAACTCTGCGCGGTCCCGGCCGGTAACAAAGACTCCCTTAATTTGGCTTCAGTGGACTCGGTTGGTCTCTGTGTCTCTCGGCATAACAACAGGGCACAGAAAAGGGGGTGGAAACCGGGGCCAGGCCAGGACCAAGGGTTGGGGCTGGTGGGCTGGACCACGAGGGAGGGTACTTAAGAGCCCCCAGCAGCCCCTGTGGGATCGCCCCTCCATAGCATGCCGGCCTCCCCCAGCCGCCTCCTCCAGGGTCTCCAAGTGGTTGCCGTCCTTCAGTGGAACTTCTCCTTGGGGCTCAGTGAGTGAGGCTCACCATCCGGCACCCCACTTCCCTGTTTCCTGGAGGGAGGCAGAGCAGGGATCTCTGGGGGCCCTTGAAGGCATAGAAGGAATTAGCCAGAACAGAAGAGGCTGAAGCCATGTGACAGGGAGAGGAGACAGAAGGGGGTCCTGAGTGTCCCTGCCCCCCCCCCGCCCCCACTCCATTCTGCAGCCCAGGTGTGCCTGGCCATGCTCGTCCCTGTGCTCCTAGGCTGAGCCTGGATCCTAGCCCTCCTCTACCTGGTCTGGCTCTCTGGGAGACAGGGACACGCCATGGGCAGGAGGCCACCGCTCTGCCTGGGTCCCCAACTGGGCCATCTGGAGACATTTCAGAGATTCCTTTTCTGGCTCGGTGAGTGGCACCCAGGAAGTGTGCTGGGCAGGACTCCTCTAGCCACCACTGAAAGTCTGGTCTCCCCTCCAGGGAGGGGTCTGTTCCCTGTGCCTCCAGCTGCTTAAAACCACAGAGCTGGGTCTCTCTGGCAACTACCTCTTTGGCTTCCATCTTCACGGGCTCCTGGTCATCAGGGCCTTCAGCAACTTCTGCACAGAGGCCACCGGCTTCTCCTGGCTGTTCTTCTGCCCCCACCCCCACCCCGGCACCTGCTGATGCTGCCCTGTTGCTTCCACCTCCCTCTCTTTCAGGACTAAGTCATGTGTAGTGGTGAGGAGGGGGGAGGTCAGCCTCAGCAACGCCCCACCCCCTGCCCAGCTGGTGCCTCCTAGTTCACCCTCCTGCCCTGAGCTGGGTGCCCCAGCTCTACCTGCCTGGTCCCTCCTCCCCCTTTTCTCAAGGACCAGGCATCAGGCCCCCAGCCTCTGCCCTCCCCCCAGGTTTGGGATCCTCTGACAAGGCCAGCACCGCCTATCTGCAGTCTCCGCCTGGGGGCGGTCAGGTGGCGGTTCTGGCCGTGGGAGGACCGCTGGAAGCGCTGGACGCAAAAGTGGGCACGCTGATCTTCCGGATCCGAAATCCGAAGGTATTTGTCAAGTTGGCACTGGAACACGGGTGAGGAAGCCGCCAGTGGCCGGGCGTGCCACCGCGAGCTGCCGGGTCCCGGAGGAGGTCCGGGTCTCCTGCCGGGGGGTGGGGTTGGGACTGAGTCACGCACGCCCCTCGCTCCCCTAAGGCCTCCCTGGTGCCTGTCTTCTCTTTCGAAGAGAAAGAGCTCTTCCAGCAGTTCCCGAACCCTCCGGGCTCTTGGCTGCGGAGAGCGCAGGAGGCGCTGCGGCCGCTGCGGAGGGTGTCCCCGCCGCTGTTCCACGGGCCCCTGGGGAGGCCCTTCCGCACGCCCATCCACAGCCGCAGTGAGCCCCGGCCTCTGGCCACTCCGCTCACCCGCTCCCCCCGGAGCCCAGGCGCCGCGCGCTCCCAACCCCGGGAGGCGAAGGTCCCTGGATGCGGGCCGCGCCTCGGTCACGCCGGCCTCACCTCCGCCCCCTGGCCCCCAGGCTGGCCTTTGGCAACCGCCCGGGCCCTGAACTCTGTCCCGGACCTTTGGGCGGGTGGGCGGAAAGGGGACGGGCTGAAGATCCCGGAGACCGTCCCTCTCACCTCCCGTTCTGCCCGCAGCGGGGGCCCCCCAGCCCCGTTCCCGGTGCCCCGAAGCTCGCGGTCCAGCCGGGCGCCGGTGGACGCGCGGCACGCGCTCAGGTGGAGAGGCGCCCGCAGCTGTTCGAGGAACACAAGGCGCGCCACCGCATCCCGGCTCACCAGCACCTCGCCCTCACCCAGGCACGCCGCCCTTACCCTCCAGGTCCCAGCCGCGACTCTGGGCGGGGAGGGAAATTAAACGTGGGAACAGAGCTGCAGTGTGCGCGCGTTCGTGCGCGGGGGGTCTTGACACTCCCGGAGACCTGCGCTCCCGGATGCGCACTCGGAGATCACACGGCCTCAGCGGGGCTTCTGGCCACGGCCGGCCGGCGGGCTCCCCAGCTTCCTCTGAGACTCCTTTTCGCAACCAATACCCCACCTTCCTCGCACACTTCCTGTCGCCTCCCACCTCGCCTAGAGTTCAAAGATCATTCCGGATACTCTAGCGCTCCGAATCCAGAATCTCCCCATCCACTCCACACACGCACACAGCACTGCCGCGGTCCCGGGAGGCCCCGACGGCTTGGCCCTTCTCGGGAGAAAACCATCCCGTCGGTGCCCAAACCTTTCTGGTTTGGGCTCCGACCCGCTCTCCCAGAGCCGGGCTGGCAGAGGGCGCTACTGGGATAGGAGTCTCCCAGCCCCGCTGCGCGTCTCCGCCATGGAAATCCTGCAGAAAGAGTGGCTGGAAATAATAGGCGCCTACCAATTGGTGCTCACTTTCCTCTTCATGGGTGAGGGGCCTGGTGGCCTGGGGTTCCCAAGGGGAGCAGGGAGGGAGGGCAGGGAGGCTGGAGTCACCCTTGCAAAGGGAGCAGGAGAGGGCCAGGGTGCTGGGTGCTGTGAGCCTGAAGAGAGGAGTGGCTGGACCGGAAGACCCAGGTTCAAAAGCCAAGTGACTTTTCTTTCTTTCACCCAGGCCCCTTCTTCTCCCTTCTCCTCCTCTTCCTTCTCTTCACGCCACTCTGGTCCTTCTCTGTTCTCTACTTGCTGTGGCTCTTCCTGGACTGGGACACTCCTAACCAAGGTGAGCATGGCCGGACTTGCACCCAGGGAGCAGAAAAGGTGGCTCAGTGCCCCGGAGTCTTTCAGCCATCTCTCTGCCCCAAGGTGGAAGGCGCTTCGAGTTCATGAGGCACTGGACTATTTGGAAACAGCTAAGAGATTACTATCCAGTTAAGGTGACATGTCCACAAAGGCTCTCTGCCTCTCCCCCACTTCCCAGCTTACTCATCCCTGCCAATGCACCCCTGGGCATTCTAAACTCAGACAATGGGCCAGTCGGAGGGGGGCGGGGTTGTGTTCCAGAGTAGCTCCCACCCCTGCCATTGATCCAGGGAGGACCTCGAACTCTCAAGTCTGTGGGGTGGAGGGCAACTCTTTTCATCTGGTGTCTTGCCTTCCCCGCCGCTTTCTCCGCATCCTGCCCAACGCCCCCAAGCTGGTGAAAACAGCAGAGCTGCCCCCTGACCGGAACTATGTGCTGGGAGCTCACCCACATGGGATCATGTGCACGGGAATCTTTTGTAATATCATCACCGAGGCCAATGACTTCTCCAAGTGCTTCCCCGGGATCCGGGCCTTCCCGGCAGGGCTGAACTCCCTCTTCTACTTCCCAGTCTACCGAGACTATGTCATGTCCTACGGTGAGGCACCCCACCCCCACCCCCGCCAGACTGCCCCTCACCCACCCAACACGGGGACCTGGCCTGAATGTTGGCCTGGCTCACAGTGAACGTCAGTGAATACCATTGGGGCAAGTGTCTTGTCCCCTGGCTTGGAGAGACACTATAGGTCACATGACATGGGCATGGGGCAGCAGGTTTGTAAGTAATGGGATGTGGGGCACACCCAAAAAGGGTGGAGAAGGGTGGTGATTGCTCCCCACCTCCTCATGCACGCAGGAGTATGTTCTGTGAACCGGAGGAGCCTGGACTTTTTCCTGTCTCACCCCCAGCGTGGGAAGGCCGTGGTCATCGTGGTTGGGGGGGCCCATGAAGCCCTGTACGCAATTCCAGGGCAGCACCACCTCATTCTGAGGAATCGAAAAGGCTTCGTGCGCCTGGCACTGAGGCACGGGTGAGTGGGGTGCAGGTGCCCAGCCCGAGGGTGCTGCTGGTGGTTAGAACTGTGCATTGCATCTGGGGGCCCACACTCTATGTCCCTACATAGCCAGGTCCTTGTAGCTGGGCTTCTGTGTCCCCAGAGCTGGCACTGTGCCTTGCACCTACAGGGCTCTCTCATGCCAACACTTTTTTCTTTTAATGTTTATTTTTTAATGTTTTTTTTAATTTATTTTTGAGAGAGAGAGAGAGACAGCGTGAGCAGGGGAGGGTCAGAGAGAGAGGGAAACAGAATCGGAAGGAGGCTCCAGGCTCTGAGCTGTCAGCACAGAGCCTGACGCAGGGCCCGAACCCATGAACGCGAGTTCATGACCTGAGGCAAAGCCGGACGCTCAACCGACTGACCCACCCAGGCGCCCCTTAATAGCATTTTCTTTTCTCTAGTTCACTGTATGGTAAAAATACAGTATAAAGAATAGATACAAATATACGTTAATTGACTGCCCCTGTTACTGGACATGCTGTTAGGAGTTAAGTTTTGGGGGAGCCGTACGAGGAATTCTGTCTGCACCAAGGTGGGGGGCAGGGTGCCCTAACCACCACATGCTTCAAGGCTTAGCTGGCGATGAAGGCCCCGTACACACTCATTTCTCAGGAATTGTGAGTCCCTTCTTGCAGATCTTTCTTTGTCATTTGCTGGAAAAGACCTTGGGAAGTGGAGCCAGGTGTGGGGAGGGATTTGCAGTCCCATCTTGGGGCACCCTGAAAGCCATTGGCCTGAACACCCCTCCTTCTCTCGCTGTCCCTACCCAGTGCCTCCCTGGTACCCGTGTACTCCTTTGGAGAGAACGATATCTTCCATTTGAAGGTTTTCAACCCCAACACCTGGCAACACCTGTGCCAGATTGTCTTCAAGAAGCTCACAGGCTACTCTCCCTGCATCTTCTGGGGCCGCGGACTCTTCTCAGCCAACTCCTGGGGCCTGGTGCCCTTTGCCAGGCCCATCACCACCGTGGGTGAGTGCCCGTCTCCGGGGGAGGACAGCGGCCGTCGGCTGTAGGGGCGGCAGAGGCCCCCCCACCCCGCAGCTCACCTCTGTCTCCCCTCTCCCTGCAGTGGGCCGCCCCATTCCGGTGCCCCAGAGCCTCCACCCCAGCCAGGAGGAGGTCGACCACTATCACATGCTCTACATGCAGGCTCTGGAGAAACTGTTTGAGGAGCACAAGGAAAGCTGTGGTGTCCCTGCCTCAACTCACCTCACCTTTATATAGCCGTGGCCTTGCCACCCCCTCCAGCCTCGAGCCCCCCCCACCCCCCGCCGAGCCCCAGGACACTGGGATCTCCACCTACGGCTGACTGTACCACTCTAATAAAAGCTCCTTCTGTCCCACTACTGCTTTGTAGAACCGGATGCCTGCAGAGCTCACGTTGCTCCTCCACTCTCACGTACCACGGAGCTGGTACTTTTTCTTTTTTAAGCATTTATCCATTTTTGAGAGAGAGAAAAATCGTGAGCGGGGGAGGGGCGGAGAGAGATGGGGAGACACAGAATCCAAAGCAGGCTCCAGGCTCCGAACTGTCAGCCCAGAGCCTGATGCGGGGCTCGAACTCACCAACTGTGAGATCATGACCTGAGCCGAAGTCGGATGCTTCACTGACTGAGCCACCCAGGCGCCCCCGGAGCTGCTGCCTCAGATTGGGTGTCAGAACCTTGAATTCTCCTCCCTGCAAGACTTAATCCTGCTGCAGGATCGTGCATAGGCTTCTTTCCTTTGCTGAGCCCTTTCTCCCTCTGTGAATGAAGGCGTCTGCTTCCCTGAGAGCTGCAGGGCCTCAGGATGGAGTTGAGGAGGGCGGCTCTGTGGAGGGATAGGCGTTGCAGGGTTCTCTGCAGAAGACAGGATGCCTGGTGCAAGAGCATGGGCAAACACTGAGCTTGGTCAAGGGCATCTGGCTTCATGGGGAGGGAAATGATCTCCAGTTGTAAGAAAAGCAGCGTTAGTACGTAGCTCACTTCCGCATCCTCTCTCCATCCTTTATGTTTCCTTGTAGCTGAGAGCTGAGGGGAAACAGACCTACCTGACCAGCACGAAGCCTACTTGCAGGCCCAGCATTAGGCCAACAGGAACCCATCTTCTCAACAAGCTCAGAACTCTGGTGAAGATCAAAGAATTAATATGGAAGGGCTGGGGCGCCTGGGTGGCTCTGTCCATTGAGCGTCTGCCTTTTGATTTCAGCTCAGGTCATGATCTCACAGTTTCATGAGTTCAAGTCCTGTGCTGGGCTCTGTGCTGACAGCTTGGGATTCTCCCCCCCACCCTCCCGCCCCCATCTCTCTTAGCCCCTCCCCTGCTTGCAGTGTCTCTGTCCCTCTCGAAATAAATAAACTTAAAAAAAAATATTTAAGGGCTTAGAACAGAGATTGCCAAACTATTGTCATCCCCATCACGGGCATGGCATCAGTCCAACCAGAGGGTAAGACCGAACAGTCTGGGGGACCTCATGTGGTCATAGCGTCCTCTGACTATGTCAGTCCCATTTGCTGACCGGCTGTGGCCAGTCTGTATCCAGGGCTGAATCCAGGACATAAAAATACCTTGTTGAAATGTAATTGGGAGGCAGCTTTACTTGCTTCCCACTGTCCTATACAATATATTCAGTGGAAGAATTTGTTCTTGCTCTTGGATGAAAATCTGGGCAGTCCTGTGACTTATCTGGGTCATTCTGGGGTGGTAACTTCATTCACCTTAAGTTGGCACATAGAGGGGCATCTGGGAGGCTCAGTCAGTTGAACGTCTGACTTCTTGATTTCGGCTCAGGAAATGATCTCACAGTTTCGTGGGTTCGAGCCCCGCATTGGGCTCTGCACTGACAGGCAGCACAGAGCCTGGCTGGGATTCTCCCTCTCTCTCTGCTGCTCCCCTGCTCGTGCTCTCTCAGTCTCTCTCAAAATACATAAATAAGTAACTTTAAAAAAAAGTTGATACACAGACCTGTTGCTTGGGTAGTACTCTGCACTTCGACCTTTATCCAAGGGTAGGAAATTTCTGTCTCCAGCAGGGGCGGCAAGCTGGCTGCCTGCTTGGCAACAAGGGACGGCCCAGCCCGGGAAGGCAGAGTAGAAAGGAGTGGGGTTGACCCCTTTTCCTCTCTCTCCCTCACTAGCTGCTGTGACTGATTCCTTTTCCTCTTGGGGGGCTCTCACGGATTCTCCGGACCATCCCGTTTTAGATTCCTCTGGGGCTACCTACTTCAGAGTCATAGGGTTTAAAAACTTTTTTATTGAAACACAACGCAGACAAGTATACAACTCACAAGGGCACAGCTCAAATTGTCACCGACTGAACATACACAGGGGTTTTCTGGAAAGGGGTGAGATGCACACGCAAGGCCATGGGATAGCTACACGGACGCCTTTGTGTTTAGGTTGAGGAAAACTGTCACCCACCGGCTTCCCAGCATTCTCTACCCTTGGATTTCTCTCTTGGGTGGGTGCCTTCTCACCCTAGTGGAGCCAGGAGGAAACATCTGGAAGCCCTTCCGGAGAAAGAAAAGCAGGCTGGAGGAGGTTAGGCCTTGCTCAGCTGTTTTGGAGCTCCAGACCCAGTGAGAATCGTGCTAGGGTCTGACTTGAGCCCTGTGCCCAGTGCCCATTCACCCGCCCCCTATGCAGACCCTAACGTGCTTTGGGATTCTGGCCGTCACCTCTCAGGGGTAAGCTTTCCTCCGGCCCTTCTGCCAGTCCTTCCTCCCGAGCTCCAGCCACCATGGATCCTCCCCACCTCCTTGTTTCTCTGGCCCTGAAAGCCAGGCTCTCTACAGGCAAACATCAGCATCTGCGTTTTCAGTGAGCTCCGTGTCTCGAACTGCCTGGCCCCACCAGATTATCATTCCCCCAGTTACACGCTGGAGATGCCCGAATGACCTTCATTTCCCTCCTCTCTCCCCACCTTCCAGAACCCCACTCAAAATTCCTGGCCTCTTGTGTCTGTTAGCGTCTCCTTCCCTTCCGTGCCCCCATCCCTCTATGGACTCCCTCTGGGACCACTCCTCAGCCATCAGGGGTCTTGCCTCTTGTCTCCCATCCAACACCTTCTCCTGCTGTCAAGACGCTCTTCCTAAAATGCTGTTTTCGTCATGTAATTCTCCCTATTGGATCCTCACTGCCTTTGGACCTTTGTTGTTAGAAGGTGCAAAAATCCTCAGCAGGGCTGTCGAGGTACCCCTCAAATAGAGCCCAGCCCAGCTTCCCAACCAGGCCTGACTTGGCTCTTCTTCCTGTCTGGAGAATAGGTGGGACCCCTACCATCAAGTCATAGCTCAACCCCGCCCCCCCCCCCCCCCCCAGTGTTCAGCACTTTCCACGTGCGGATATTGACAGGCTCACATGCCCCCTCTAATCCTGTCATCTACACCACAGTGTCCACACTGAGCTCTCAGTGAGGGCTTAGCGTGGCACCTGGCAGGGGTGCTCAACAAACATCAGCTAGTGTCACTATTACCTTGACAACAAGATCTTTTCCTGACCACAGCCACCTCACAAGTATTACATTACGTGTAATTACATTACATTGCATTGCATTACTTATGTTACGTTACATTGTTCCATTACATGATCGCATTAGGTGGACCGTGGTTCGGCTACCCCAACACAGGGCTTGCTCGTGATCTATTCTCTCATATTACTGAACGTTAATGTTAAGGGCAGGAAGTGTGTCTTGTTTGTTTTTGCGTTTTGACCGTGTTACGGTGATCACCATGCCTAGTGCTGAACAGATGAAGCAACCTGGTCGAGGAGACCTGCTGTAGAGGGAACCAGCCACCAGGTTTGCAGATTGTGCCCAGCACCAGGAAGCCCAGCAGAGGGCAGGGGAGGGCTGGGGGGGGGCGGGGCTTCACAGAGCCAGAGGGGGGCAGTGCATGGGTCATGGGAAGGAAGGGAGCTTATCCTGGTTTTGTAGGGCTACTGTAACAAAGTACCAGTTGCTTGGTGATTTAAAACAACAAGTTTTTTGTCTCAGTGTTCCGGAGGCCAGAATCAAGGTGTCAGCAGGGTCCGTTCCCTCTGACACCATCAGAGGAAAAACCCTCCCTCCCCTCTTCCAGCCCCTGGTGGTGTCATCAGCCCTCGGCTGCTGCTACATCACCCAGTCTCTGCCTCTGTTGTCACACGGACTTCCCCCTCTGTGTCGTGCCCAAAGGTCCCTCTCCTTACAGAACACGGGTCATACTTGGTTAGGGTCCACCCTTAGGATGACCTCAGCTTAATATGGTAATGTCTGCAAAGAACCTATTTTCAAATGTCTCTTTCATGGGTAGGAGGGGTTAGGACTTCCATATATCTTTTTGAGGCAGGGGGGCACAATTCAACCCACAACAGGTTCCTTTTAAAAATTCACACAGGGGTGCCTGGGTGGCTCAGGCAGTTGGACATCCAACTCTTAATCTGAGCTCACGTCTTGATCTCAGGGTCGTGAGTTCAAGCCCTGCATTGGGCTCCATGCTGGGCGTGGAGTGTACTTTAAAAAATTTTTTTCCCACAAAAATCCTCTCTGCTTGTGCCTGGGGGCTGCACCCACCCAGAGATGCTCTCTTGTGCAAATTATGTTCAGTGAAAATGATGAGCATTCGCCACGGGATCTTTCCTTGGGGACGTGTGCGGGGCAGGTGCACAGAGAGAACATGGATCACTAGACTGTCCTGAAGGGTCTCTTCTGTTTTCAACCTTACTGAGCTTCCCTGTGCCATTCCTCCTCCTGTGTAGCTGGATAATAAGCCCCAACACTGTGACTTCTCTTTCTAATCTGGAAGAGTCTAACTTACAAATACATGAACTCAAGAAACCTTATGAGTTCAGCTCTCTCCCTGTTCTCTGCTTTTTCCTTCCCTGCCAACCTCCATGTGGCCACCAGAGGGCTCTCTCTACTCACAAGGCAAATGTGTCACTCCTGCTTAAAACCCTCTCAACCCTCTCCTTCCCCTTCCTCTCTCCCTCCCTCTCCTCCCATCCCCCTCCCTCCCCC
>CM053564.1:30569551-30667051 GCA_028646485.1 Cryptoprocta ferox
CACCTCCCTTAACGTACCAGCCTGCCAGGCAGGTTCAGTACCTCCCACCTGTGTATCCCCGTAGCTCTTTCTAAGGATCCATCATGACCTTTCTGTGTCACTGTAAAGCACCAAACAGTTGGATACCTTGAGACATCAGGAAGGGACGGTAACTGTATCACATGATGGCTCAGTGTTTAAAAGTCCATGAGGTCACAGTGGTTCTAAAAATAAGAGTTGATCACCACTGAAAGTTGCTAAGGCATCAACTTGTTCTTTTGAAAATTAACAAATAAAAGGAAACATTTTTAAGCATTCATTCTGTCTGTCCTTCACAAACTACGCCTCAGGGTAATCATAGTACAGGAGAACACATTTTCTTTTATAGGCGTATTCCAACTAGTTAAAAAAAACCACACACACACACACACACACACACACACACACAGAAAGAAACACCTAGAATGACAGAATAAGATTATCAACATTTTGCAACCCCTAGTAACTCATTGGATTGGAGCCTTGAACATCAGTGTCTGATAAGATCCCAACAAGATAAACTACATTGGAGCCTTTGATGGAAGAATACAGTCCTTCCCAAAAAAGTGCAACTTGATCCTCAGGAAGAAATTTACTATGAGCCACGTGTATGACTTAAGCTTTTCTGGTAGTAACCACTTTAAACAAAGAAAGAGGAGTGCCTGGATGGCTCAGTTGGTAGAGCCTGCAATTCTTTTTTTCAAGTTTATTTATTTTTGAGAGAGAGAGAGAGAGAGAGAGAGAGAGACAAAATCGAAAGCAGGCTCCAAGTTCTGAGCTGTTAGCAGAGAGCCCGATGCGGGGCTGGAACCCATGAGCCATGAGAACCTAAGCCAAAGCTGGACTCAACTAATTGAGCCACCCAGGCACCCCAGGCCTGTGATTCTTGATCTCAGGGTCATGAGTTCAAGCCCCACTTTGGATGGGGACCCTAATAAAATAAAATAAAATAAAATAAAATAAAATTAAATTAAATTAAATTAAATAGGGGAAATTGGTGTAATTAATTTTAATAATATTTTTTATTTAGCCCAATATGTCCAACATATGCTTTCGATATGTAATAAAAATAGTAATGAGATATTTTACATACTTTCTGTTGGGGCTAAGTCCTTGAAGTCTGGTTTGTATTGTACACTTAGAACATATTTCAATGTAGGGGCACTTGGGTGGCTAAGTTCGCTGAGCGTCTGACTCCTGACTTCGATTCAGGAAGAAATCCTGGGGTTGGGGGATCAAACCCCATGTCAGGCTCCGTGCTGAGTGTGGAGCCTGCTTGAGATTCTCTCTCTCCCCCTCTGCCCCTCCCCTGCTCTCTCTCTCTCTTTCTCTCTCTCTCTCTCTCGGATAAAAATAAAAATTAAAAAAACACCATATTTCAATTAGATGCTAAACGTGCACTGGAAATGTTTGATCCATATTTAAAGTTTATAAAATTCACAAGTGAAAAAGTTATTCTGAACCTGCTTACAAGTTTTCCAGGGTTGCCGGATGGCTCAGTCAGACGAGTGAGCGACTCGTGATCTTGTGATTGTAAGTTCAAGTGCCACGCTGGGTGCAGAGATTACTTAAAAAAATTTTTTTTTGAAAAAAGTTTTCCAATAACTAGATCAATGATCTATTTTAAAATTTAATTCAAATTAAATGAAATAAAAAGCTCAGTTCCTTAGCTGTGCCTGCCACAGTTCAGGTGCCCAACAGCCACAAGTGGCTAATGGCTACCATATTGAACAGGACATGTAGACTTAATTCCCAGGCTACAGGAAAAACAGAAGAGAGAGAAATACAGCAAACACCACCATGGAGGTGTAATCAGCAGAATCCAGCTGGTGAGGACATTTATAGGGAACAACCAATCTTGTTTCTTCAACCAACAGTTGCAAAAAGGGAGAGATGGGAGGGAAATCTATAGATTAAAATAAGTCTAAAATATATATCAACTTTATCAGTTCCCTGTTCCTGCAGAGCAAATAATCCCTAAACCCACCAGCTTAAAAGAACAAAGATTTATTATGGCAGAGGAAGGGGCTTACCTGGGAGATTCTGGCCTAGAATTCTCAGGCTACATTCTAGCTGCTGACCAGGACTGCAGTATCTCAAGGCTTGGCTGGGGGGTGAAGGATCCGCTTCCAAATTCACTCACATGGTTGGTGACAGGCCTCAGTTTCCAGTGGTTGGATTGAGGCCTCAGGTCTTTGTTGTTTGTTGATAATTTTTGAAGCTAATGATAAGTTAGTGGGGCTTCGTTATACTGTCCTTTCTATTTTTTATAATGTTTATTTATTTATTTTGAGAGAGACCATGCGTGTGAGCAGGGGAGGGGCAAAGAGAGGGAAAGAGAGAATCGCAAGCAGGCTCTACACTTGATGAGGAGCCCGATGCGGCACTCCATCCCTTGACCATGAGGTCATGACCTGAGCCGAAATCAAGAGTTGGATGCTTAACCTATTGAGCCACCTAAGTGCCCTTGTTCTATTTTTGTTTATATGAGGTATTGTCCAGAATAAAAGTGGATGGCCAACTTGACTGAGCTCTTTGAGAGCAGAAGTGGGTCAACCAGGCGTATAGAAGATGTCATTAATGTTTGCCGAATGAATGACTGACATTACAGCTGGTGTTGGCTGATGCGGACTGGAGAGAGGAGCCTGGTGATGGGTAGGAGAGAGAAGAGGTAGCCTTTCAAGGACTTCTAAGCACAGTGTCATGCTGAACCTTTAGAAATGTAGTGCGAGAGAGACTCTTGAATACTGAAAACAAACTGAGGGCTGACGGGGGAGGGCGAAAGGGGAAGGGGGTGATGGACATGGAGGAGGGCACTTGTGGGGAAGAGCACTGGGTGTTATATGGAAACGAACTTGACAGTAAACTATAAAAATAGAAAAAAAAAGAAAAAAAAGGAAATGTTGTGCAAGGCTGGGTTGTCCATTGGCATGGGGTTAGGATACCGGGAGTCTGGTCCTATCTCTACCCAGTGGGTGACCTTTGATAAATGATCAAAAGCCATCTTGCTTTACCCCACTCCAGAAATAGGTTGAAGTCATTCATTCATATCATACTTATTAAGCACTTATGTTGTGCCAAGACCTGAACAAAATACCAAAGGTATAAAGTTAACTGTAACGTCAACCCTGTTCTAAAGGAGTTCACCGTCAAGCTCAATGGTTTCCCAGCTTCCTATTGCCTGGTTCATGAATTTCTTAAAGTCTGACAGCCCCAAAGGAAGAATACATGAGACAGGCTTCTGGTTAGGTGTGAATTCCAGTGTATAAGCTACAATCCACCACATGTGAGAATTGCTGTTCCAGTGGGCTGAATAGTAACACCTACCTTTAACTGAATTTCTATGCAATGCCAGGCACTTTTTATTCATTATCTTATTCAACCTTTACTGGAAGTTAGGTGCTCTTAACCTAACAAGGAAACCGTGAGTAACTGGGAGTATGTGGCATCTGTGATACTTTGCCTTCTGAGATGATCTGGATGATTCTTTTCAGTGTTATAATCCTGAGTAAGACTTTTATACTTTCTCTGGCTCTGCGGCTTGGGGCCAATTACTTAACCCTCTGATCTTTGGTCTCCTTCCTTATCTGCAGATGAGCTGGTCGTGAAGGTTGTATGACAAAAAGCATATGAGGTGCCCAGCTCAGTTCCTGTTAAACAAAGTTTATTTCTCTGCTATCAGCCAAGTGCTGTTGTCCCACAGATAGCTGGAGACAACCTTGGGAAGTCAAGCCTTGACTTGTAGATTAGGGAACTGCCCAGATAGAGGGGTCACTGGATCAGGGTGAGAGCAGGGGTCTCAGCCTTGATCTCACAGCTTGGAGGGTCGGAGGGTGAAGAGGGATCAGAGAGAACAGTGAAAACCCAAAAATCTGGAGGAGGAAGTCCTGGACACAAGAAACCTGGGGTGCGGAGGTGTTCAGAAGGTGGGGAGGAAGACCTAAGGTGGCCTGTTGGGGATGAGGGGTGGGAGAAAAAGACAGGGATGGGGAGGGCCCTGCAGCAGAGGATGGGCCCAAAAGAAATGACAGACAGCAAGAGTACTGGCCTGCCAACAGTAAGGCCCACCTGCCTAGAGAGGAGGCAAACAAAAAACAGGCTCTCCCAAATAAAAGGCCCAAATAAACAAGCCCAGAGTGAGGGTCAAAGCCAATACAGACCCCAAGGTATAAGACAGTGTTTTACAAAATTCAGAGCAACTAAGGGAAATCTCCAGCATTGACGGCACTGACACTTGCTTTGTGCTTTACAGCTTGCAAAGCACAGTACATCTGACCTCTGAGGGGTGAGTGGGCAGTGGGGTCTGAGTTTGCAGTCAGAAAACCTCACAGTGTCCCTAGCCCACATCATGGGACCCTCAGAACCCACTCTATGGCCTCACCCATCCTACAGTGCGGTGAGAATTGAGTAGAAGTGCTCTGTAAATATTCTGGGTGGTTCTGTGGCTCACCATCAGGAGGGGGGTACAGGGTGGCCCTGGAACCCAGACCTGTGAAACCAGATTTACGTCTCTACCAGCACATCACTCTTCCATCCCCACCGGTCTTAACCTTGGCCGATTTTAAAGCACAGTAGCACAGGGTGATGTCCCGCCTTTCTACATCCTCAGAGCCCTTAAGGATGCTGAAAGCCTCTTCCTTGCTGGGAGGGGCAGCCAGGAGATTAGTCATCTTCCAACCACTACCACCCGCTAGCCCCTCAGGGGAGTTGAGACTTTAGAAGTCTGAGCTTGGTGATTTGGGAATCAGAGGGTTTTTGAAAGGCCCAAGGAGGGCTGAATTCTTCCTTCTGAGTGGTTTGGACCTGAAAAGTTTCAGGGAAACTTTCTATTCTGATTGGTTGGCAGATCTGGAAGTGGAGAACATTGGACCAATCCCAGAGTTTCTGGTAGCAGAAAGCGGGGCTTCTGGTGAAAAGGGAGGGCTTAGAGCCTGGTTGCATCTCCCGCCTGCCACTAGTGATTTTCTTCCTCGAACTCCTATAACTTTTTGAGGTGTTATCCCACAATTGAGCATATCCCACCTTAACTGCGGCTTTGTGAGATGTGCAGTGTGTTAGCAGTTTTAAAAATCAGAAATGGGAAAAAAATTAGAAATGGGGAGAAGTTCTATTAAGGAAAAGGAAGAAGAAGAAGAAGAAGAAGAAGAAGGTTGAGTGGCTTGTCAGTTATTGTGTGGCCATGTGTGTGGGAGCCCAGGAACATGACACGAATCTTCATCTGATCACAGCCCATTGGAAAGTACAAAAAAGTGGAATGAGATAGGTGAGAAATTAACTCTGATGGCAAAGGGGAGCACGGGAGCTGGGCAGACCTTGGAGGGAGGGCGAGGGAGAGGGGTTCTCACCCCCAACAGACCTCAATAATCCCTGCAGCATTTTACAGTCACTAAAGGGCTTTCAACATCCATCAGTTACTGGGTTCCTTACAGGTGGTAACTGCAGCTGGTTTTTACCTCATTTTGGGGGGTGGGGGTGGGAAGGAGCCCCTCGGGAGTTAAGAGCCTGGGCCACCAGCTCACTGGGGACAGTGCTCCGAGTCCACTCTTCCCCCACACACCCGGTTTAGCACGGGGTGCAGAGAGAGAGAGAGTGTGTGTGTGCGCGCGCGCAGAGGTCTGTGTTGGTGTGCTGGGAGTGAGGAACTGGTTCGTGGGTGTACCTGGAATTGTTCTTTCTTCTTGCTGCCCTGCGGGGGCCCGGTTGCCTGACGGCCAGCAGCTCAGCGTGAACTGGGCCCTCTGGTGCACCTGCGAAACGAAGCTACCCTGCGTCCCCCCTCCCCCCGGGAGTGGTGGACACTCTCACCGGTCTTGGCCTCGCTTTGCTCCCTTCAGCCTCTCTGCTTCTGTCTGCTGGCGTCCCCTCGCATCTCCATCTTCACTGCCACGGCTTTCCAATTTCTTTGATCGGTTTTTCCGACCTGGTCCCAAGGGCTCTTTGTGCCCTTTCCAGTAGCTCTGACTTATCTGGCGGCGGGAGGTCGGAGGGAGGACTGCGAGACTGGGGGAGGGGAGGGGGCGTCGGGACAGAGCATAGAGGTGCGGGGGACGTGGGGGCGATAACTAAGCCAGCAGTTCCCCCCGCCCCACACACACACCAAAACCCGAGGCACCTCCCACCTAAGGTCCAGCTCCCTAGCCAGGACAAGGGGCGGAGTCTCGTCCGCCAGGCTTGAGGCCACCCAGCTGCGCCCGCCACCCGGGTCCGCACCCCCACACCCCCGCCTCGCCCGGGCACTGCTCTCCGCCCGCCCTCCCCCAAGGCCGCCCCGAGTCCATTCCAGATCCGGGCCGGGTTTCCTCCGCGTCGCTGGGGTCTCCGCCCTTCGGAGCCGCTGCCCCGGCCTGTCAGAGCGTCGCCCCTGGAGGTGCCCGCAGCGCCGAACCCCGAATCTCCCCGCGCGCGCCCGCGTGCCGACTGAGCCGCGGCGCAGACCCTGCATTCGCATTCCAGTTCCGAGTTGGGACTGCTCCGGTCCCCGAGCGTCACCAGAACTCGACCCTCGGGGCTCCGAAGGGACCCCTCTACCGGGACCGTTCGCTGCCCGCGTGGCCGGCCCCGCTCCGTGTCTCGGCATCCCCGCCCGGGTTCCGGCTCCGGCGAGGTAGGGGGCCGCAGGCCTGGGGGCTGGGGGCTGGCGTGCTCCTCCACGGCGGAATGGGGGCAGCAGAAGGCCACCGCCCCCCAGGGGAAGACAGCCGCTGCGCCCCCTACAGCTCAACCCCTCCCTGTCCGGTGACCTAGATAAGTGGGACCTGGACTTCGCCTAGATGTTGAGAGACACTTTCCCGGCCGTCATCCCTCCCCGACCGCGTCGTCATTGCGCCCCCACCTGTCCCCAGAACCTGGTGCCCAGGGGGACCCCTGTCAAATAGCTTCCTTCCAAATCTCGCGCTCCTGCCGCCCCCACTCCTCCACTCTTGGAAAGGGGCAGAGGGAACACTGGAGAAGACCCTCCAGTACAGTCCCCAAACCACGGCTGTGGGGACCCGCCACACACACACACACACACACACACACACACACACACACACACTGTTCGTTGGTCTATCTTCCTCATCCCCTGCCTCTGCCCCCATTTCATCTTGTCTCCTCGCCTCTGTCCCCTAGGTCTCTGTTCTCTTCCAGACTCTTTTCTGGCTTTCTCCTCCCCTTGACCCTTTCCCCCCATCGCACACCATGGGGTTAGAAGGGGGTGTGTCGCTGCTTTCTATTTATGGTCTCTCTGGGGAAGGGGTGCAGCCTAGGACTTTTTTTGGCATCAGAGTCACAAGGTGTCATGTCTGTGTCTGATATCCGTGCCTGCTGCCACTCCCCTCTCCCATCCCCTTCTGCCCTGCATCTCTCTGTCTGCCTTTGTCTCCTTCCTGCCTCCCTTCCTGTCCTTCCCGCTCTGTTCTTTGGGCGCTTTGTGTAGCTGCCTTCTCTTTGTCTCCGCCTCTCCGCTCTCTGCTCCCTCTGCTCCCTCTGCTCCCTCTGCTCCCTCTCCTCCCTCTTCCAGCTCCGAAAAGCTGTCGACCTCAAGGGCATCCATATTTCAGGTGTGTGGGGTGCGGTGGAGGTGGGGTAGGGGGGCTCCCAGCATGCCCAGCGAGGACTATAATCATCCTCTCCCAGAGTGATCATTCATATTTATAAGACTGAAAGGATCCGAGGATGCGGGGATATGGAGGGCAAAGGATATGCTGTCCCTCTTCCTGGAGCTTGGTCCAGGAGGTGCCTGAACTACATCTCCCACAGTGCCCTGGAGGCACAGGGCTGCCCCTTCCTCTGCCTGGACACCTTATGGGAATGATAGTTCAAGGAGCCAGGTTGGAGGGCGCTGTTCTGAGGAATGGGAAGGGATCAGAATGTGGAGCCAGGGTTGTGGGGCTAGCCAGCAGCTTTGGCTTGGCCTGGAACCTCTGACCTACTTTTTTTTCCCAGTCCCCCCCGCCCCCCGCCACCCGGGGTTTAAAGAAAGAATTTGGAACTTTTGTGTCCCCCCCCCAAAGGTAACAGGCTTAGAAAAGTGCCTGGGGGGGGGGAATGGAAGAGATGACTATGCAGGCTCTTCCTTCTTCCCTGTGACCCCCTTACAGACATTTTTTAAATAGTTTATTGTCAAGTTGGTTTCCATATAACACCCAGTGCTCATCCCCACATGTGCCCTCGTCCATGACAATCACTCCCCTTCCCCTTTCCCCCTCCCCCTTCAGCCCTCAGTTTGTTTTCAGTATTCAAGAGTCTCTCATGCTTTGTCTCCCTCCCTCTCCCTAACTCTTTTTCCTCCTTCCCTCCCCATGGTCCTCTGTTAGGTTTCTCCTGTTAGACCTATGAGTGAAAACATATGGTATCTGTCCTTCTCCGCCTGACTTATTTCGCTTAGCATGACACCCTCGAGGTCCATCCACTTTGCTACGAATGGCCAGATTTCATTCTATCTCATGGCCACTTACAGACAATTCTATCCAAGACATAGACACACCCTTTGGAAGTACTCCCCCCACCCCACCCCCGTCTTGAAAGCAAAGGAAGGTAAGCGAAGCCTCATATCTTGAATTGTTGGTTGGATGTGTCCCAGTCTACAAGTTGCTCACATTCTGTCCCTTTTTGGGGCTGTGGGGAATTGCTGGAGTCAGCACAGAACTACCAGCTTGTTATTTTCCGGGGATTCGGGAACAGCTGGTGAGGTTGCCCGGAGAGATAGATGGGAGCCCCAAGCTAACTTGCTTTTATCTCTGAGAATCATCGTTCGTGCCTGTTTCAAGGAATCTGATGCTTGAGCTGGTCCCCGGCTTGTTGTTGGCATAGGAACTGCTCACGTGGGTAGAGGGTAGTGGGGTTTCCTCCCATGATTTCATCTCTGGTTCTTAGCCCTTAGCCCTTGGGACCTTTGACTCCTGCCAAGGACCCAGTAATTACTTGCTCTTCAGGCTGGGTTTGGAGACCCAAATACACCAAAAAGAGGTCTCCCCACCACTGGCCTAGGGGCCAGGAAAGCTTAACTTTTAGCCTGGCTCTGTCCAAGCTGAGTCACCTTAGGCAAGACCTTAGCCTCCTTGGGGGTCTGTT
Source organism: Cryptoprocta ferox (assembly GCA_028646485.1). Classification (NCBI taxonomy): domain Eukaryota; kingdom Metazoa; phylum Chordata; class Mammalia; order Carnivora; family Eupleridae; genus Cryptoprocta; species Cryptoprocta ferox. The sequence goes on from CM053564.1 coordinate 30,578,624, forward strand.
TCCTCAGCATGAAAGTGGGTTGAACCTGATGGTCCCCGATGGCTCTAGCAGGGGCTCTAGGATCCTCTGAATCTGTGCTTCCCCATCCCTCTGATGACATTGGTTTGATGCTGTCTTACCTCATCCAAGCTTACCTGGGAGAGCCGTAGACATCAGCATCAGCCTGAAAAGAAAGAGGGAAATGGGGCTCTTGTTTTGAAGCTTTGCCCATACAGCAGGCACGCTGTGTTCATTAGCTATGTTTATGCCATGGAAGCTAGGATCATCCCTAAACTCCTTGGTGTCATTGTTTGTCCCCTATCCCAAACCTAGGTCATGTTCTTGTTAACAATAAATAAATAGCCAACCAAACCAATATCATCCCCCACAAAGTAGCTGGTATATGTGTCCCCTGGGATGTTGGTTAATGAGGCTTAATGTAGGTTATATGAAGGGACAGTTATAATTGGCTGAAAGAGAGAAGGAGGATTTAATTGGAGGATTTAGGGGGCACCTGAGTGACTTAGTCGGTTGAGCTTCCAACTCTTGATTTTGGCTCAGGTCATGATCCCACAGTCGTGGGATCAAGCCCCGTGTTGGGCTCAGTGCTGATCATGGAGCCTGCTTAGGATTCTCTCTCTTTCTCTCTCCCTCCCTTTGCCCTGCTCCCCCCCATCAAATAAAAAAATAATGATTAGTTGATTTGGATGGTTTGAAGGAGAGAGGTCTGGAAATGAGGAGTCATCAGGACTTGGAGAGGGGCCTTTCTCTTTGGTCCTGTCTCTGGCAGGGAAAACAGAAGAGCTGGGGGCCAAAGGGTACCAGATGCATAGAAGTTGACCCAAAAATGAGAAGGGGAAGGGTACAGAAAGTCTTGAGTAAGAGATAGAGCAAGAACCTATAGGAAGAAATTAAAAGCAGAAGAACAGAGGGAGAGAGGGAAGAACACAGAGACTGTCTGCAGGGAAGGTAAATGGGGAGAGGGGCATCGGTGATCTTTGTTGGACAGTGTGTTTGCAGGAGTTCCAACAGAGCCCACTTCCAAATAATCATCTAGGCCTAGAGTGGAGCCAGATCTTCCTATGGAGAAGGAGGGAACAAACTTCAGCAGGAGGAAGGGAAAAGTAGGTTTGATTAGCCTGGGAGAAACGACTTGAAATTTTCTAATGGAGCTGTCCATCTGTCTACTCCTCTGGCTTATGTTTGAAAGTATGTGTTGGAGGGGAGTGGAGGGCACTGGAATGGACGTGGGGGAAGATCTGGAGTCTACATCCTCCTCCCTTTGCCCCGGGGATTGTGAGTGCAGTGGTAGGAAGGGGTGGGGCGGGGAGGGAGATTGAACCCTCTGCTTTTCCCAGGGAACCCTCTTGTGGGAGGAGTGGGAATGATGGGGGCTTCCCATGTTCTTGCAGAGACCTTGGAGAGGTGGTGAGACCCTGGAGGGATGTCTCTTCAATTTTTTACCCGTCCAAGGACCTTCTGCCCCTTGCCTGAGTCCCTGAGGGTGACTGGGGTTGAAGAAGATCTGGGGCCAGTCTCTGAGGAGCTCATGGGGTTCCTGAGTTTGTCACTGTTGAGGAGCACCCTAATAGGGTGGGGCAGGGTAGGATTGGGATGTCTGGGAGCTGGCCAGAGTTGGAGGCCCCATATTTCTAGGGTCAGTGTGGAGAGAGAAAGAGAAGGGGTATTTGTGTAGGCAAGTGCTGTGGGCACTGTGCGGGGGGTGCTATATGTGGAAACAGGGGCTCTGACCACGATACTGGGTTGTCTGTTTTCTGCAGGGTAATGAAACTGAAGCCAGTTGTGATACAGCCAGCTCGGAGGTCCCTAAGCCTGAAAAAGAGGCCCAGCCAGATGTCGGGCCACACTCAAAATCCGGGGACAGGAGGCTGAGGTCAAGTTCAGATCCGGATGGGGCTTGAGGCTGAGACTGAGCGCCTGGAGGCTGAATCAGGGCCTGAGGCCAAGGCCAAGTCCTCGGGGGCCAAGCCCAGGTCCAGATCGGGGCCTGAGGTCAAGGCCCAGCCATCGGACTTCCTGGGGGCCACAGAACAGGAACTTGAGGAGGTGCTGGCCATCTGGTATGGCCTCGACTACCTTCCCAGCCGCTAGGGCAGCTGGCTTTGGGACCCCGACTGCACCTTGGTGCTGGCGAAGCGAAACTGAGGAGTGAGGAGAGCCGGGGCCCAGGCGAAAAGGGGGTGAAGCCACGCTTGGGTGAGTGGACCTTAAGAAGGAGAGGAGGTGAGCCTCTCCCCCAACCCCCGTCCGGATGCTGAGGAGCCAATTGGCTTTGGAACCAAAGAGTAGGGCATGCGGATCCAGGGGCCCAGCCAATGAGGGTGGGATGGAGGGCGTGTAGAACTCGGAGTAGCAGAGGAACTGGTGAGAGGGGCTGGTGAGAGCTTCGTGTTTGAGCATTCATTTGCAGTTTCTGGGGGCAGGAGCACAAAAAGAAGAGAGCAGGCAAGAGAGGGTAGACTGGGAGTGAGAGCAAGAGTGGGGTCAGGACCTCTGATAGACTGAACTCGCTCCAAAGAGCACCTGGACGCGGTTAGCAGTACCTGCCCCTAGACGGGGTACGGGGCGGAGCCAAGAAGAAGCGGGGCGTTGCAGGGCCGGGCGGGGGTGGGGGGGTGGGAGCGCGTAGCAAGCTCCTGGGATGGAGCCAAGGAAAGGGGGCGTGGCCAGTGCTCGGGAACGGGGTGCACGCGGAGCTGGAGCATCTCAAAAGGTGGACGAGACCCCAGCTAATGCTCCTTCTGCTGGCTCTGGACTTCGACACCCAAGTGCTGAGATCTCCTTCGGCAGGCCCGGGTCTGGCCTGGCGCCCAGAGTGGTGATGAGTGCTCAGCGTGTGGGAAGAGGCGAGCCCTGTGAGCCGAGAGCCCCGGTAGGGGCGGAGGGCCCCCTGACCGCCTGGGTCCGCAGATCGCGCTGGCATCGGTGCACGTGATCGATGCCGGCGAGACGGCGCAGGTGGAGGGGCTGCGCGTGGCGCGCTGGAGCGCGGCAGGGCCGTGGCCGGGCTGCTGCGGCCCTTCTGTCCGTAGCTGGTCAAGCGACAGAACTCGGGGGTCAAGGTGGCACGGCCCACCCGGGACGACCAGCTGGGCCCCCGGGAGCTCAAGAAATACGGCCTAATCACCAAGCAGGTGAGAAGGACTAGGGAGCTCACGTAGCGGGGCGTCCTCCCCCTTAGCCCAGTCACGGCTTTCTTTCTCTGCGGGCTCTACCGAGTGGGGGCGCCTGTGGGCCCCGCCCCCCGACTCCCGGTCCTTCCCCAGGCCCTTTTGCCCAGGGGAAGTCAAAAAGTTCCCGACTCCCAGCCGTCAAACCCTGAGTCCTTACTCGAGATGGCTGAGGAGCCTAAGCGACCGGAGTTCTGTGACCCTGCCTCCGCTGTATCGATCCTGCCTCCCCAAATATCCTAATGTGAACCTTTGTCCTTCCCGTCTGGGTCCCCTATGCTACCGAATGATCTGTTGCCCTCCCTTCCACTCCCCTCCGAGACCCAGGGGCCCACACCCCCAGTCCCCTGGCTCCCCCACACTAACTCCGCCCCTCCTTGGGGCTCCAGTTACCTATTCCGAGGACTTACCCCTGGTTCCTCCATGCTACCCTCGAGGCGGGGGCAGGCTTTCACGTACCCCACTTCACTTGGCCGGGCACAGTCGGTCTTTCTGAAGGGCCCTGCTGGGAGCCCGTGGGTGTGAAGATGCTGAGGCGCCGGGCTCTCCAGCCCTTCCGCTGCCCACTCCGCGCTCACTCTCGCCCCCCACAGGAGCATCCTCTGGGTCTGATTCAAGGCCTCCGTGCTACTGGTGCGGCTGGGCGTGTGCAGCTGGCGGCGCTGCGGGCCTCCGTCACCTTCTCGCAGCTGCCCAGCGAGGCCGTGTTGGTGGCTGGTGGCGACGTGGCACGCTTACTGTCGCCTTCCGTGCAGCGCGACGTTCATCCAGGACTGGCAGCCTTACCGGCCACGTGAGAGCAACCTGCACCTGCTGGCGGCCAAGGGCCTGGGGAGGCGGCGTAGACAGCTGCGCGCGCCCGCGCTTACTCACGCTGTGCACGCGCTTCCTCCGGGTTCCGCACTGCGCTGACGGCACGTGGCGCTGCCTCAACATCGACGCCTTCCGCAGCGCTGGTGCGCAGGTGCAGAGCCAGCTTTTGCGGCACCTGCAGGGCCAGGCCCCGCTCCTCGCCGGTCTCAACGTCATGCTCCAGCTTTTCCTGGCGTCCCAGTTATGGTCGCAGCTGGCTGACTTCTGCCAGGCGGGCCTGGGGCTCCAGCTGGTCAAGGGTTATACAGAACAGTACCTGCTGGAAGCTGACATCTAGGGCCTCTCCTCTCGGAAGGGACAGGAGCATTTAGATCCGCCCCTTTCCCCTGATCTTCAGAAAGCCCCGCCCCCTGTCTTTGCAAGCTCCGCCCCCACCCCTACACCCCGCAGTCGGCTTGGAAGCCTGCTTACCCTTACCGAAGCGCCCTCCCTAACCTTTTAGCCTTACCTCTCAGTCTCCCATCTCGCCTCTAGCGCGCCAAACTCTGTTGCCCACACCTTGATCCCATCCGCCGGGTTTGGGGGAGGCCCTTGTTCTGCTATTGTCCGCCTTTCCCCCTTACGGGCCGAAGAATGGGTTCCTTCACAGGCTTCAGTACCTTTCCTTGTCCGTCGCCCTGGCCTGACAGAGATCTCTGTCCTTCCTGGCTTCTCCCTTCTGCCTTCTCGTGGGTGGAAGCGGGTAGAGGGATGTGCAAGGTCCAGCTGCCCAACACATAATACTTTCCTTCCTCCCGTCCTTTCTCAAGCTCGCGCTCCCCTCCTTGCCTCCCTCTAAGCCTCTTGCGCCTCTACGTCAGTGTCCCGCTCTCTCCTTCTCTCTGTGCCCCTATCCTCCTATTGTCCGCAACTCCCAGACACTTAGCTCCTCATTGCCCATTTGTCTGCTCCTCCATTCCTCTTCCCCAGGACCTCTTCATCACCTGACCTGTGTGCAGTATGGGAAGTAAGCCTGTAAATGAAATAGAATTATAATACCCTGTTGACCCTCTGGTGACGCATCTTTCCAAGTCTGCCCCCTCTGACGGGTTTCCTCCAACTTTGCAGGATGTTGCTGTTTCACAGGCTCCCTTCACATGCCCCCAGTCACTGGCCCGAAACAGGACATGGAACAGGGGGTTTGGGCTGGGGAGGGTAGGTTCCTCAGCCCAGTATGGGGCTGTCTTCTGCTTCTAACCAGGCTTCCTTCTAGTGCCACTGGAACCCCCACTTCCAGATATTTCTGGACATCCCTCCCTTCCTCTGGTTCCTTTATGTGTTTTTTTTTTTTTTGGACTTTGACAGTTTTCTATTTCAATGCAAGTAGTAACAGCTGCAATTGCACAGGCTGTCTTCTACACTGGATCCTCACATCTACCCCCGAGGGAGGAAACAGAGGCTCAGAAAGATCAAAGTGACTTCCAAGTCCTTCAGAGTAGCTGGGAGCCTGGCAGGGACTAGAGTTCAGATCTGTCCCAAGCCCAGAGCATGCCTTGGAACCTCACTCAGTGTGGCGGTGATTGCTTCAACTTCTTGTTGGACGGTGGACAGTTGCTGGGAATTTGTTGACAGTAAGCACAGGGGTCACTGGGGATGGAATCAAAGACGTGGGCAGAGGAAGTCGCCAGGAGATGAAAGAAGGTGGGCGCAGAGGACAGCCGCTGCTCCATCACTTCCCCCAGTTTCGGTTTTGCTGTTGTGCTGCACTGCCTTGCTTGTCTGCCTTCAGCGCCTGGCCACGCTGCCACCCTCCCTGTCACTTCAACCGTGGCTGTATTACAATAAAAAGGACCCTTAGCCCACCCTCTGTGTCTGTTTCACTTCTCAGTGGGGGAGGGATGAGGCGCATTATCCAACCCCCTTCCCCAGCAGCCTGTATTAGAGAGGATCTCTAAGCCCTGTGGCAATGGGGCTAATGACTTCCTGGAGCTGGAGAGGGCTGCTGGCCGTTGCGCGCCCCCACCCCCACCCCAGCCAAGCGGCAGAAAGAAGCGGTTGCTCAGAAGCGAGGCGGGCAGCTGCGCGGCGCCCTGACAAGCCTGGGTCTCGCTTTCCCCTGGGCCTGGGAGTCCGCTGCTACCCAAATTTTATGGGCTTTTCTCCCAAGTTCCCCTTGGCATCCAGGACCGGCCTCCCTCAGGCCCACAATCCAGGCGTCTAACTCCCAGCTCTCTTGGCCAGCGCGCTGGCTTTCCGGATTCCTGGGTGGGCAACGCGCGGAAGGGGGAGGAGGTGGAGGGAGCTTGGGCACCGCCCCCCCCCTCCCCTCCGCAAACCGGAGCCGAGCTCCAGAGTGCCAGAGACTGCGATTCCGAAAAGTAACACGCGGGGGCGCCAGGACGTGCGGACGCAGGCGAGGTAGCGCAAGGTGGTTTCCGTCCGTGTGAGTGTGTCCATGGGCGTCTTTGTGTGTCTGCGTTTCTGTACATGTGTGTACGAGTCAGAGGGTGTCCGGGTGGGATGTATTCGAGACAACGTGCCTGGTGTACCCCAGAATCAGGTACTCCAAGTGGCTTTTTGATGAGGAAGATGCTTGATATGTTACTATGTATGTGTGGATGGGGAGGTAGGCAACTGTGTATGGTGGTGTGTGCAAGGCATAGCCTGTGAGTCCCTGAAGCCGCATCTTGGATTTCTGAAGTCACATTCCCTCAGGGTTTTTACCCCCTCCCACCATCCCATGTAAAAGAAACGAGGGCTCTCAACGCAAATCTCCATTACCCTGGTCACGTCTTGAGCATGTGTCTGAGTGACACTGCTAGGCTAGGTGTGATATTGTGTTTGTGCAAGTGGGTGTGTCTCAGAATATCAGTGTAACTCTGAATAATAGTATGTTTGTATGTGACAGGTGAATTTTGGAGAAGGCTGGTTCAGAATTATGAAAGTAATTTGCTTTCTCTGATTAGTTTGTGGATATCATTTTCATGGCATGTGTTTTCCTTTCTCAGTCTCTCCAGAAGCTGTCTCTCTTTGTGTCTCTCCTCATCTCTGTCTCTTTCTCTCTCTCTCTCATTCTCTTGGTGACTCATCTCTGCGGTTTTGCCCTCCCCCGGCTTGCTGGATCTCCCATCCCCCACTCAGGAGTGGGTGGGGGTATGAGGGAATGGGACCCCGGAACTGAAAATCAGGGTGAGCACCCCTTTCCTGTCACTCATCATCCCCAGTCCCACCAGTGGCCCTCGGCCCCCTCTCAGTCCCCTCCTCGGGACTCCCCACCCTACACCCTACTGAATTGGGGTGGGCAGGGGACAAGGCAATGATGCTTTCTAATGGGGCCATTTTCAGGGGGGACCTTCTGCACCTTCTTTCAATTCAAAGTGGAGACCCCTGCCCCTCTCATAAAGTGCCCCCCTTCCTGTGTGTCCCCCCCCCATCGCTGACGCAATGAAAGGCTGCAGAGGTGAGTCACCGGTTGGGGGGAAGGGAAAGATTGGGGGGAGAATGGTGAGCTGCAGGGTCCCCAAGCCCCCGCCCTGTTTTTCTTTTCCAAATCTTCTCAAGGAAAAGACACAGTGCTCTGTCCCCCCTCCCTTGGCTTTCCAAATCTTCATCTTGGATCACTACTCCACTGGACCCCATCTTCTCCTGTTACCCTCTTGGAGAGTATGAGAGATTCAGAAACAAAGACAGAGATGGATTTATACAAATAACTCAGAGCAAGCACCAGGCATTCCCTCCAGGTTCCCATCTCAGCAATGCCTTTTCCAGCTCTGTCTCTCCATTTTCTTTCTTTCCTGCCACCTCCCTCCTCTATTGATTCCAGGAAACTGTCCCCAATCTAGCTTTTTTCCAAAAGCCCCTAGAGGCAGTAGGGTATGAAGGGGTGCAGCACATCTCTGAGAGGTGGGGTGTGTGTGAATGAGCAGACCCAGGTAGGGAACTGAGACGAAGAGAGGCAGAAACAGACCCAGAGATTCAGAGTCCATGCAGACATGATCCAGATCGTGGAATTACCAAGCCTATCGCCCCAGGTGCCCTGGCTTCCACCTTGCTGCCCCCTACTCCACCCCATGCTGACTGAAATTCTTGGGATGTCAGTGTCTGAGAAGCTCTCTTGAGCTTCTGGGCTGAGTGAAGGAGTGAAGGGATGAAGAGTTGGGGAAGAATGGAAGAATGGAGGAACGATCTGAAAACGGGGGGCAAGGACCCAAACTTGGGGGCTGCAGATGAGTGGCTTTACTTCACAGAAATCTAGAGATGGCAGATGGGGGGGGGGTAGGGGCAAGCCAGAGCAAAGACAGAAACATCCACATAACTTCTAACATATATCAAAAAGCATGGAAGGATCTAGAGAAATGCACACACACACACACACACACACACACACACACACTATTGACACATCAAGCCAGGCTCACTTTTTCAGACACCAGCAGATGCCCAGACTGGATGCACTCAAAGTCTCCCAGCCACACAGGTATATGGACACTCAGAAGGATCAGAACCCCCGGCACACTCATACTTATACAAAGACATCTGGAAACAGGCAAAAACACAGCCACACAGATTGGAAGAGATTTCATATTTAAATTGGAACACTACCATGCCCATCCACTGTATTTGATTAAATACACAATTGGTCTTCCGATTCCCTTTCTCCCCACCTCTTTATGTTTCATTAATCTCTACACACACACAAACACACATGCACACATATGTACATGCACACACAGGTGGGTGGGGACGTACACAAGCCCACAGGAACACAAACCGTTTCTCTAGGTGCCCGTCTCCCCTGCTCTCACACTTAGTTGTTAGCCCCATCAGCCTCTCAGCCTGCACCCCCCACCTTGGCTCCTTCCCTCCTCCCTTTCTTCTCTCTTGGTTGGTTTCCCCTCCCCCCTCCAGATGTCAGAGCCATCTCTCTGATTCATCCTCCTCAGGAAGGTAACGTGACCCCCTCCCCATTCCACCGCTCTCAGTAACCAGGCTGGGAAGGTAAAGTAGAGAAGAGGAGGAGAAAGAGGAATGAAGGGAGCCCACAGGGTTAGGCAGTGGTCCTAGATAGTTATGTGTGTTGGGGGGATGGGGGGTTAGGCATAGCTTTGGGGTCTGCTGCCCCCTCCTCTCTCTGCTTTCTCTGGTATCTCTACAGTCACCTTGGTTCTCAGTGCTTTTTTCCCCCTCTCCTTTAGCCTGTTCCTTCTACCTGTTCCAGATTCCTTCCTCCCTCCCTCCCTCTCCTGCTCCCATCTCCTCTCTCTTGCCTCTCTCTCTACTCCTCCCCACCTCCTTCCCTGCAGAGCTGATGGGTTTTCTTCTGGGAAAGTCGAGCCACTGATGGAACCGAGAAGCCACTGCTGGCTATAGAGGGAAAGCACGTGAGTGTGAGTGTGTGTGTGTGTGTGTGTGTGTATGTGAGAGAGAGAGAGAGAGCGAGAAGGAGGGTCAGTGCTAGGAAGAGATGAGGAGGGGGTTGAGGACTGCCTCAGAAGAGTCTCTGAGCCCTAACAGACTGCCCTGATCTTGGTTTCCAGAGTCTTAGGGCACGGGTGCCCTGCGTGTGCCCACAGGCACCCCTGTGTCCGCAGTTCTTGTGTGTCTGGCATGTGTCATTGTCACTCCCCCCTTTCCCTGCCCACGCCCCCGCACAGCTTTCTGCCTGCACTGCAGCCCCCTTCAGCCTCCCTCCTCCCCTTCATTCCTGCAGTGGCTGCTCCCCTTGCCTTCCTCCCTTCTCCCCTACCCCCTCCCCATTTCCGTCCTCCCCCCCCACCCCCGCCCACGGCTGGTCTCCCTTCACTGGACCCGGCTCGCTGATGGATTCTCTTTGCGCAATCTGTGCGTCATCGTCCCCCCCCCACAACCTCTAGTTGTCCAAGCCCCCAACCCCAACCCTTCTGGCAGGAGATACGGACGAGGGGTCTGGTGATAGAGAGGGTCTGCCTCTGACGTTGCACACCCACCCCCACCCCTCCGCAACGCGTTCAAACCTTCCCTTTAAGCAGTGGAGAGAGCTGGAGTTGAGTCACCCCCCAACCTGCACAACCCCCTCCCCACCTGGTTTGCTCTCGCCCTCCAAACGTCCTTTGGGGGGGAAGCAGAGGGAGGGAAAGAAGCAGGAGGAGGGTGGGGAGAGGTGGGCTGACAAGGGGCAAGCGGGGCCGCCAACATACGCTACAGAGTGAGATGGACAGAAGGACAGACACACCTTTTTCTCCAAACACGCACCGACTGTGAACAGACAAGACAGAGGCACACACACACCCTCAATCTTTCCCCTTTCTTCTGACTCGGACCCTTTCCAACGGGATTACAAAACCGCAAGATCCACCCATCTGCCCCGGCCCAGGGCTGGCACCCCGCACCGTAGATCCGCGAACAGCGCCCGCAGGCGCGCAGATCCGTCCCTCCTCTCTCGGGTTCACGCCGTCCTTGGGTGTGTTCCCTATGGACCGTGCGTGCGGTCGGGGGATGGGGAGTCCAGCCCCCTCCTCGGCTTTGGAATCCTTATCGTCCCCCTCCCCAGTATGGATCTCCTACTGATACCCAGTCAGACTCCGGGAGTGTCCCCATCCTATTCGGCTCAGCGACGCGGGCTCCCGCAGCTGCAAGTTGCTCTGTAACCCACCCTCCCTCCTTGCAACGTCTCCGCATCCACCCTTCCATTCATTCTTCCATTCATTCATTCATCCTTTTCTCCTCGTCCCTCCTTCATTCATTCATAGCCCCCTGCCCCGCCCGCCTCAGCGATTTCATTCATTCATTCATTCATTCATTTCCCCGGTGCTAGGCTAACGCACGCCCCTCGAGCCGAGCCTCCCAGTGCGCAGGCGCGGGCCGGGGGAAGAACACATCCTCCAATCACTGGGCAGCCCCCCGCTTCGAGGCACCCGCCCGCTTCCCCATGAATGAACATTGACGTCAATGGGGCGGGGCTAGCCCACGTGACCCTGCGATCTCCCCTTTATAAGGAGGCAGCGGCGCGGGCGCTGTCCAGCGTGCTGAAGCCGGAGCGAGCGAGTCGCCCAGAGCCGCGCGGACCCAGCTGAGCCCAACCCACTGGACGCCAGAACTCGACCGTCGCTCCTATCCCAGCCACTGCTCGGAGCCGAGGCGGACGCGTCCCGATCTTTCCCTGTCCCCACCCCGTCCCGACCCTCCTCTCCACCTCCCGCATCGTGACACCAGCTGGTAAATACTCCGCTGTCCATCCCTCAAACCCTCGGCAGCCGTGGGCGTGAGGGAGGGTTTCTCTCTCCTCCCGGATGGGGGTGTTTAAAACACAGCGGGGAGACCCCGGTAAGGGTCCCTGGTAAATGGGGGAGTCGCCGTTTTTCTCTTGCTGCTGAAGTCGCCCACGCACCATCCGGGGAGTCCTGTGGGGAGGGAGCAGAGATTTTCCCCCCCTTATCTTAGCTGCTTAGTACGTGGGCGCTGACAGTGAGATGGCTTAGGCAAGGGGGCGAAGAGGCATTGGGGGAGCGAGGGTTGCGGGCGTTTTCCCATTTACACGACTCCAGAGATCGGCACATCTTCCTCCTTTGCTTCTAAACGTCCCTCTTCTGGGTAAGGTTAGGGGGATGAGGGAAGCCCTGGCTTTCCTGATTAAAGGTGGGGGAAGGGGATATAGAATCAGAGAGCGGAAAATTCTTACAGAAACCCTCTCTTTCTTTGGTCCCTTCTATTTTTCACAGTCTCCGGCAGTCCTTTGGTCATGAAATCGCTCAGGTTGCCGGCTTCCACCCTCGTCTGCTTCCTTCTACTGATCAAGGGGTTGGGAGCAGCGCCCCCGGGGCACCCTGAGGCGCAGCCACCTCCCCTCAGCTCTGAACATAAAGAGCCGGTAGCTGCGGACGCAGCGCCCGGGCCGAACGATGTTAGCGCCCCAGAGGTCCGAGCCGCTCGAAATTCTGAGCCGCAGGACGAGGGAGAGCTTTTCCAGGGCGTGGATCCCCGGGCGCTGGCCGCGGTGCTGCTGCAGGCACTTGACCGCCCGGCCTCGCCCCCGGCGCCCGGCGGTTCCCAGCAGGGGCCAAAGGAAGAAGCAGCAGAAGCTCTGCTGACCGAGACCGTGCGCAGCCAGACCCACAGCCTGCCGGCGCCGGAGACCCAGGCACCTGCGGCCCCGCCTCGCCCTCCGACTCAGGAGAATGGTCCCGAGGCTGGAGACCCCTCCGAGGAGCTCGAGGCGCTAGCTTCTCTGCTCCAGGAACTGCGAGATTTCAGTCCGAGCAGCGCCAAGCGCCAGCAAGAGACAGCGGCGGCAGAAACGGAAACTCGCACGCACACTCTGACCCGAGTCAACCTGGAGAGCCCCGGGCCAGAGCGCGTGTGGCGCGCTTCCTGGGGAGAGTTCCAGGCGCGCGTCCCGGAGCGCGCGCCCCTGCCACCCCCCGCTCCCCCGCAATTCCAGGCGCGTATGCCCGAGAGTGGGCCCCTTCCTGAAGCCCACCAGTTCGGGGAAGGGGTGTCCTCTCCCAAAACACATCTAGGTGAGGCATTGGCACCCCTATCCAAGGCGTACCAAAGCCTGGGCGCCCCTTTCTCCAAGGCGCGCCGTCCGGAGAGCTCACTCCTAGGCGGCTCTGAGGCAGGGGAGCGCCTTCTACAGCAAGGGCTGGCGCAGGTAGAGGCCGGGCGGCGGCAGGCAGAGGCCACACGGCAGGCCGCGGCGCAGGAAGAGCGGCTGGCAGACCTCGCCTCGGACCTGCTGCTCCAATATTTGCTGCAGGGCGGGGCTCGGCAGCGCGGCCTTGGGGGTCGGGGGCTGCAGGAGAAGGAGGAGGAGCGAGAGAGCGCGAGGGAGGATGCGGAGGCGGAGCAGGAGAGACGCGGCGGGGCGGAGAGGGTGGGGGAAGAGGATGAGGAGGCGGCGGAGGCGGAGGCAGAGGCGGAGGAGGCGGAGAGGGCGCGGCAGAACGCGCTGCTGTTCGCAGAGGAGGAGGACGGAGAAGCCGGAGCCGAGGACAAGCGCTCCCAGGAGGAGATGCCCGGCCATCGTCGGAAGGAAGCTGAGGGGGCAGAGGAGGGCGGGGAGGAGGAGGACGACGACGAAGAGATGGACCCTCAGACGATCGACAGCCTCATCGAGCTGTCCACCAAACTCCACCTGCCAGCGGACGACGTGGTCAGCATCATCGAGGAGGTGGAGGAGAAGCGGAAGCGGAAGAAGAACGCCCCTCCCGAGCCCGTGCCTCACCCCCGGGCAGCCCCCGCCCCCACCCACGTCCGTTCCCCGCAGCCCCCGCCTCCCGCCCCCGCCCCCGTCCGAGAGGAGCTGCCCGACTGGAACGAGGTGCTCCCGCCCTGGGATCGCGAGGAGGACGAGTTGTTTCCCCCGGGGCCCTACCACCCTTTTCCCAACTACATCCGGCCGCGGACACTGCAGCCATCCGCTGCCTCGCGCCGCCGCCACTACCACCACGCCCTGCCGCCATCGCATCACTATCCCGGCCGGGAGGCCCAGGCGCGGCGCGCGCAGGAGGAGGCGGAGGCGGAGGAGCGCCGGATGCAGGAGCAGGAGGAGCTGGAGAATTACATCGAGCACGTGCTGCTCCGGCGCCCGTGACCTGCTCCGGTCCCGCCCCTGCGCGCCGGAGCCGCGCGCTCTGCCACCCCCCTCCGTGTTGCTCCTCTCCCCTTCTAGGTGTTTGCATGCACCCTAGCCCCGCCCCTGGCCGCCGTCCGGCCCCGCCCCTACCCCCGGGTCGCCCCGCCCACGGGCTGCGCCGGGACCTGTCAGACCGCTTCCAGGATTCGAAGCCCGAAATCCCCAAATTCATTCAAGGGGGCTCCCGGGGCCACCCCAGGCGGTCGGGTGGTTTGTGCGAATTCCCTACCCCCACGGGCCTCTGTCCCCACTAGTTCCCCTCGGGACGTCCCCGTCCTAAACCGGAAAAGGCTATTCCAGTTAATTGTGTGAAGAAGTGTCTGTCTCCTGCCCTTTGGGCCTCCCAGGAGCCACTCCACCCTCTCCGGTTCGCTGTGAATTTACCTATTCTTTCCCTTCTCTGTTGTAAATACCCCTCACGGAGGAAATAGTTTTGCTAAGAAATAAAAGTGACTATTTTATTAGGACTTTGTTCTCCGTTATTCACCCGTCCCCTTGGGCCTCCGTGGTCCTTTCCAAGGGGCGGTGAGGGAAGCGCCAGCCACAACACCCTGTTCAAAAGTGAGGGTAGTGGAACCACTTTCAACCATATTCAAGAGTAGAATATGGTCCACATCTATTAAGAAAGCCTAAGTTCCACTTCCAGCTTGGGGGTGGTGGTGAGGGTTAAAGTCATTGGTCCCCAGGGTGGGGCAGCTCTGGGCCACTTTTTTTTTTTTTTTTAATTTTTAATGTTTATTCACCCTTGAGAGACAGAGACAGAGCATGAGCTGGGGAGGGCCAGGGAGAGAGGGAGACACAGAATCTGAAGCAGGCTCCAGGCTCTCAGCTGGCGCAGAGCCTGATGCTGGGCTCCAACTCGGGACCTTGAGATCATAACCTGAGCTGAAGTCAGACACTTAACCGACTGAGCCACCCAGGCGTCCCAGCTCCAGGCCACTTTGAAGGCTCTTCTGTCCACGATCCTCTGGCCACTTAGGCAGTACTGGTGGCTCCCCCACAGTCCCTGTTCCACCTACTCACCTCCCTTAACTGCCCCCTAAATTCCCTGGTCCTACATACTTCTCAACAAACTGGGAGGAGCGGCCTCCAGCTATAGAAACACCTTGCTTTTAGCCACTTCTCAACCCTCTGCAAAGCACACAGGGTTGGATATACTGATGGACTCCTGATTCCTATCTCCAGTTTAGAACTAAACCAGCTGAGGGGCGCCTGGGTGGCTCAGTCGGTTAAATGTCCAACTCTTGACTTTGGCTCAGGTCATGATCTCATGGATGGTGAGATGGAGCCCCTAGTCGGGCTCTGTGCTGACAGCACTTAGCCTGTTTGGGATCCTCTCTCCCCGCCCTCTTCTCTGCCCCTTGCTCCAGCGCTCGCTCACTCTCAAAATAAATAAACTTAAAAACTTAAAAAAAAGAACTAAACCAGCTGAATGAAATCTTGCACAAAGAAACCTCAGAGGTGTGAAACCACATGCTCAGGCATTGCTCCTCCCTGGCTGAAGGCAGCTCCAGAGTGGAGAGACACCATGTTCAGATGAGAGGCATTGAGGTCACAAACCTATTTGGAACAGGGGCACCAGATAAAGTACAGGACACCTGGTTAAAATCTCATTTTGAATAAACAGCGGATGTGTTTGCATAGGACACATATACTAAAAATATTATCACTCAAATTGAACTGGGTGTCTTCTATTTTTTTTCCTCTCTCTCTCTCTCTCTCTCTCTCTAACCCTGGCAATTCTAGTTCTGTGGAGGTGAACAGGCAGTATTCCCGTCCCCTCCTGACTGATCCCGGGAGCTTTTCCTTCCTTCACAGAGCCTAAGCAGGCAAAGTCCAGAAATGCTTTTCCTTTTATTTCAGAGGAAAGGAAATAAAGTCAGCCACTTCCCACACCCCACCCCTTAGCTCCTGCCTCACCCAGAACACGGAGTGAAGGAGGCACAGTCTCCCATAAAGCCTGCCCTTTCCCCAAAGCTCGTTTCCCTCAAAGTGGCAAGGTTAGAAAAAAATTAACCATGTTGTCCCTCCCCTGGCACTGGACAGAGTCCCCACTGCAGCCAAGGAGGAGGGAGGAGGAAGACAGATGAGGGGAAAGGACTTCCCTCTCAAATCCACAGAACCTCCCCACCACCGCCCCTGCCCACAGCAGAGAGGCTGCCCTAGCTGGCTACGGGGCAGGGTGGAGGTAGGTTATGGGGCAGGGAGCAGAGAAGAACCCTGAAAACCTTTTCCCTTTAACCTGACATATTTATATATTTACAGTTATAAGGGAGGGGAGCGAGTTTGGGGTAACATTAGTTCTTCAAAGGCAGGGAATGAAAGCCAGATAGCACCCCCATTTTGGTCACATTTGCCTACCTCCTAGCTCCTAAAACCTTCATTGGGGAAAGGGGAAACAGGAGACAGAGGTGGAGGGAGGGAACGTTTGAGGGTCCTGAGCCCACAGCTCACTCCAAAAGAAGGTGAGGCAGCAGAAGAGGGGCAGCTGGGTCCCAGCAAGAAAAGGAGGCGCTTGTGCCCTGCTTCTCCACCAGCTCCCCACATCTCCACGCGTCCCGGGTGGGGGCTATGCCAGACCCATCTCCTCCAGCACACTGCGAGGCGACTCATCCTCCTAAGGCAGAGAGGGACAGAGGGTGACGCAGAGACACCGGGAGTGGCGGATGGGGAATGAGGCAGAGGATGGTGGGGGCAAGACAACATCATGAGTGGGGGAAGCACAGAGAGACATGAGGAGGGGAGAGAGAAGCCAACATGAGCTCAAGGCTGGAACAATTGGGGACCCTTTGGGAGAGCTCCCCAGTCTCCAGGGACCACCCCCAGAGGCCAACCGTGGCAAGGAAGGAGGTCCAGGTTGAGTCCACCACCTGCCCAGAAAATCCCCAACCAGAAGCTTGGTGAGCAGGGAGTGGAGTCTCAGTATCTGAGGGGGAAGGGTGTGAAGCTGGGACAGGGGTGTGGGGGGGAACCTGCTTTCTGAAGGCTGGGGTCCCAGCAGGCTGGGTTCTTTTATTCAGAGTGGGGGCAGGGAGTAATAAGTTGGCATCAGGTCCCTGAGGGAAGGTGAACCAGACTGCAGAGAAATGAGTCATTAGGGTCTGAGCAGAGCACTAGTAACAGGGGTGTGTGTGTGTGTGTGTGTGTGTGCCGGGGCGTGTGCGTGTGTGTGTGTGTGTGTGTGTGTGAAGGAGAAGTCAGACCAGTGAGGTGGCAAGTTCGATTCTGCTCCTTCTCCTGCAGAGATGAGCCCCCATCTCTCCCCCTCCTCAGAGCTAGCTCAGGCCAGCTTGCTTGTCATTGCAGATTCCGGTGACTCATCTCCCTGCACCAAGCCTCAGCGGTGGCATAGCAGAGAGGGGGCAGGCAGTGATGGGGTGAGGGCGGGGGCGTCAGAGAGCAGGAGAACCCCCAGCCAGGCATCCTCCATCTCAACCCCCGAGTCCCCACCACCCTTTGCTTCTGAGGAGCAGAAGCTTTTGAGTGTGTGTGTGTGTGCGCGCGCGTGTGTTAAAAAAAATGGGGGAAGGAGAAGACATCAGGGGAGGGAAGAATCATGTGCCCCTTCTCCAATTCCCTGAGCAACCCTAAATGCCCTAGAGGAGTATGGAACATGGGACATTTAGCTGGGATGAGACACCTTGGGTCCTGGGAGAAGGAGGGAGAGTGGGTCCCAGCAGGCTGCCTGTCACCTGTACCTCCCACCCTGAGCAGTCAGTGCTTGAGGGCAAGCTGGCCAACTGGGCGCTGTGGGGGCCAGACGCCACAGGGAGGGGGGCCCCCTTGGCAGCGGGAAGGGGGCAGTCGTGGCTGGCAGGCAAGGTGTCCAGGGCAGGGAGGGCACCCTCCGCCATGGTACTTGGCTTCCTCCTCACTGTCCCAGGCCCGTACCTCCTGCAGCAGGTCTGCCTGCTCGATGGCCTTCAGCACACTCTTCTTGGAGGTGTCCTGGACGTCACCCCCCATCAGAAACTCATCCAAGATGAAGTAGGCCTTCTCAAAGTTGAAGATGATGTCCAGTTCGCACACCTGGGAGGAAGGGGAGAAGGCAGGGTTGGGTGTCAAGGTGCATTCCCACCCCACTTGCACCCCAGCCGCCCACTTCTTTTTTCTTCTTTTTTTCTCTTTTAAATGTTTATTTGAGGCAGGGAGAGGCAGAGAAAGAGAGAATCTCAAGCAGGCTCCATGCTCAGTGCGGAGCCCCATGTGGGGCTTGATCTCACAACCAAGAGGTCATGACCTGAGCTGAAATCAAGAGTCAGGCGTTTAACTGACTTTTCTCATCATGGCTCCGCGGTCGTCTCTTCGGGACCACATCGCCCACCTCAGGCTCTTGCCACAGGTCGATGACCTCCCCAACCCCTAGGCCTTAGTGCTCATTTGACTTTTCCTTCTTGACTGTCGTTCCTGCTGCCTTCCCCTCAAAATCTGTGACATTGTTCCCACCAGGGGCCTGGCTAGCCACCGTCCCTAGACACTATGGGGCAGGGAAGGAGGAAATTCTGAATCACAGGTGGAAAGACTTGAGTTCCAAGCAGGGCTCTGGCCCTAGGCAGCTAGATGGACATGTCATTTCATTTCTCTGAGCTTCAATTTTCTCATCTGAGAATGGAGATGACAACACCTACTCGCAGGATAGAATAAGGAGCAAACACGAGGGCCTGAAAGTCCTTTGTAAACTGTTAAGTGGAATACAAATTAGGACGTTATCACTATTCCCCACGCTATTCCCCAACTAAGATCTGAGCTGACCGTCAATGCCCAGGCTATCCCCCAGATCAGTTAATTCAGAATTGCTGGGCGTGGGACCCAGGCATCACTAATTAAAACAACAACAACAACAACACCTCTCCAGGAAATTCTAGTGCAAAGTCAAGGTCAGGAGCCACTGATAAAATCTGAACTTGGCCTCCATCCTTACGGGAGAGGTCTGAGCTGAGCTCCACTTGATTAAGTGGCAGATTCTGGTCCGCACCCCCTCCCTGGGCCGATTAAGGGATATGGCTAATAGGCTTAAGGCTTAAAAAGGGAAATTAATTACTGTTGTCACTGCTCCAATTTCACCTCGCCCAAATCTTCTAGGCAGAGCCTGGAAGGGTCCCAGGGTTTGGTAGGAAGAGGGGACTGCTGGGTCCGGAAAGGGTGGGTGGGGGCACTTACGCTGCCGAAGTATTTGTCCAGGAGCTCTACATATCGGTGGATCAGCTCCAGCGTGATGAGCTCATTGTCTTGGCCCTCGATGGCACAGCAGAAGTAGAGGCTGGCATATCTGCAGACAGAGGCACAGGCGGGGTAGCTGGAGGGCCTGCTGGGCCCAGCTTTCAGCTCTCAAACCTCCCATTTCCCCCCATTCCCAGCTCAGGGTCTGTGTCCCTATTGGACACAGGCAGGATGGCCCCAGGGTATGCAAGCTCTCACAAACACAGGCAAAGACAGGCACACACACTCTTGCCCTCTTGCCCTCTGACCTGTTCAGTTTGACTCAGCAAAAACCTGAGCCAACTAATCCACCTGCTCAGAGAAGGAACTGGACAGGGTGCGTGTGGTGGGAAAGGTGGTGCAGGACCTAGAACTGCTGAATGAGGCTGCGAGGGACGCGTGCAATGGAGAAGAAGAGGGCCTTCGAGACGGAGGTGAAGTAGATGTCGGGCGTGAGCAATACAAGTGGGGAACAAGAACGCCTTCAAGGGAAGTTCAGAAAGTAAAGGAGGCTGAAATTCATCCCTGCTCTCCAGATGCCCTTAGCTCCCAATCCTCCCTGACCCGAAGGGACGCCTTATTTTTCGGCCGTTTGAACCCACTGCCGGGCCCCAGTCAAGCAGAGTCCAGACCGGTCTGAGAGTTGGTGGTGAGTCACCTCTTATAGACGACTTTGAGATCCCTCCACTCCAGGAAGCTGCACATCTTGGGCTTGCGAGCCAGAACGACCTGCATGAGCTCCCGAACCATTTTCTTTCGCTCCTTGTCCGATGTGGCCAGGTACCATTTTTGCAGCCGCAGCTTCCCCTGCCGGCTGAACAGCAGCATGAATCGCATCTACGGGGAGGGGGCAGAGCTGAGGGTCAGAGATTCTGTTCTCTGAGTGTGTTTACTCCATGAACACAGCCACACATGCATCCCACACACGCGTCTAACTCTTCCCTACTCATGGCTCCTGCCTGCTTCAAAAATCAGTCCTTGCCGTCACCTCTCGGTATTCCCACCAGCAGGTGCCCTTCCTTCTGGAACATGTCAGAGCTTCTGGGTCTGCTACTTGGGTTCAAATCCTGGCTCTACTAGTTGAGTCATTTGCCTTGGGCAATTATTTCACGTCTCTGGGCCTCAGTTTCCTGGTCTGTGAGATGGATGTGATCAAAGAACCTTCCTGTTTGGAGGGATTAAATGAGTTGATATATGCAACTGTGCCTGTCACACGGTAAGCACTGAAACACATTAGGTGTCAGTATTTTTATTCCTTCACCTTCTGTTTCCTATTTCTGTCTTCCAGAGGTTGGTAAAATGCCTAGTAGGGTGACGAGCAGCCCATAGCTGAAGTCAAAGAGAGGTTTGCTTTCTTCCATGGTCCTTCTATCCACCACCACGCTAAAATGGGGTATTCTGTCTCTCAAGAAGCTACCTCAATTCCCCACCCCATCCTGGCCATACATTCTTGTGATGTCCCCAGTGCACTGCCTTCAAATGCCAGTAGAATGCCCAGGGGCACGGGGACCTCCAAATTCCACCCTCCTCTCTCCTCAGCCAACCAGGCATCTGACAGTCCTCCCTTGTTTCCCTTTTAGGGTGCCCCCTATTAGGCACACGCACCCCTCTAGATACTAGGCGACAATTTCCCTTTCAGTTCCTCAGTTAGGACACCGCCATCCAGGGTGGCTCCTGGAGCTTTGTGCAACAAAGTGCATGCATGAGGAGGGCAGAGCCCTCACTACCCTGTGCACCCCCCAGCTTCCCAGTTCCAGGGGGTCCAGTCGATACATCCTGGAGTTATCGCCTTGTCCCTGCAGTGCCCCTCTCCCTGGGCATCACCAGGGCTGGAATCCGTGGGTGTTTGAAACAACACTAGTTTAGGGGTTTGGGTGATGGGGAAGGGAGAACGCTGCTAGCGTGGTGGGAGGGCAACAGAGGGGCGCAAGGGAGTCCTACGCGTCTGAGATTGGGGGGCGGGGGAGCGGGAAGCCAGCAGGAAGACGGAAGGCCTGGGCTCCGGAAAGAGAATGGGATGGGAGGCGGAGAGCCAAGAACACTGGAGCCCAGGATCCGAAGCCTGGGTTCTGGAGAGCAAGATCTCGAGCCCACTTGGCTTTCCCACCTCACCCCAGTCTGTAGGCGAGCAGGGAGATAAACCGAGGCAGGACGTCCACTCCTCGGACCCGGAAACTCTCCCCTCCCACACACGGCTCTCCCCGCGGGCGGCCGCTCCTCTGGGCTGCACGGGAACAGAGGGTCTTGGTGACCCGCCAACCCCGCCGCCTCCCTCCGCCGGTAGGCCCCCGCGCCCTTCTTCCTCGGGCGACTTCCCTGCGGCAGTGGTCGGGACCCCTTGGACCGCCATCCGCGCCGTCCCCCCCGCTCGGGACGGTCCCGCCGCCCCCTAGTCACCCCCCTCTCGCCCCACAAATGCGCCCCTCCCCGCCCCTTCTCCCTAAAGCCATTTCCAGCTGCTCTTCCTTCCGAGGCCGGCTCGCCCACCCGCCCAGGTAAGTGGGGCCTGCGAGGACCGGAGGAAGAGAGGGCGGCCCCCACAGAGGGCGGCCCCCAAGGACCCCCGCAGGTGCAACCCACGCCCCTCGGTTCCCCCTCCCCTCCCTCTCCACACTGCCTACCATCCTGCAGCCTCCGGCTCGGCGCGTCCCTCTTCGGCCACCGTACGCGCCAGCTCCACTCCCTTTCTTATCCTTTCGCCTCCTTCCCTCCCTCTCGCTTGAAGCCCCGCCCCGTACCGCCCCGGCTCGGAGGCCCTTCGAGTGGCGTACTGCGCAGGCGCTAGCGCTGTCGGGCGCGCAGGCGGGGCTGGAGGCGGAGAAGCGGAAGCCATGGCAACCAGGTCCCCGACTTCGGCTTGAGTAGCTCTGTCGTCATGGTAACACGGCTGCCGGGTAGGCTGGTTGGAGGAAGGGCGGGGGGAGGACAATGAGGTCCTCGCGCTTCTGCACCTTGCGGGGGGGAAAAAGGCGGGAAAGGGGGTGAGAGGTGGAAGGGACGACCGTTGAAGTTTGTGAGGAAGCGGGGAGGACCAACGGAGGGGCTGGGGCGATGGAGACGGGGCAGGGTGGGAACTGGATTTGGGATAGGAGCGATGGCTTGGGGAAGGCTAGACAAAGCGCGGTGGTGGGGCTGACATGAGATAAGTATGGAGCCCAAAATCGATGTGTACTGGGAACCTGCTAGATGCAGCACTCTCCTAAAGTAAGAAGTGTACAGGTAATGTGAGGGAGACGGGAAATAAGAACAGGAGGGGCTGATGTTTAAGCGATGTGAAGAAAAGGGAGAGGGGCATGAACGAAAGCGAGAGGGGAAGAAATGTAGAGGATCTTACAAGGTGAGCATGGGTCGAAGCCTGAAAAGGGACACCTGTAACCTAGACATGAGTTTAAAAATGAGGAGGCTGTGGATTGGGATACGCGCTTTTCGGCCATCGATGTGCGTGTGTGTTTCCTTGGGGTCAAGTAAAGCGGTTCGGACATCAGGAGAAGAGAAAATCTTAAATTTTGTCAAGTGGAAAATGACGTTTTTTATTTCTGGGTAGCACTTGAAGCAATTGTTGGGAAGGCCTCGCCTGTGTCCATTTTATGTTCTTTTTTTCTTACTCTGGAATATGGAAGGAATATGCTATTGTTGCAAGGCAGGGGGCCTCATGCACCTGGCATATAGTCTGGTCTCTGACTCCTACTGGATGTGTGGCCTCAGGTGAGTCATTTAAGCCGAGTTTCCTCATTTGAAAATGGAGGATGGCCATACCTGTCTTGCAAGATTGTTTTGAGGATGTGTAAAGAGTATCTGCCATACTGTCAATACCTGTTCATGGTGGTGCTGATCATTTTCTCCATTCTCAACTTTTTGTTCTACTCCTTTGTCTTCTTCCTCTTCTTTACTCCCCTTTCTCCTCTGCCTTCAGCTTGCCAGTGACATACATGTTGGTTGAACTATCTTCGTATTTTTTTTTTTAGGTCAAGAATAAGATCAATAAAGCAAGCTGTTGGAGGTAGGAAGGGTAAATCATTAGGGAGCGCAAAGAAGGAAAGGCAATGTGTAAGAAGGGCAGAAGCCAAAAGGAATGAAAGAAATGTGCTTCTGGGGGGAAGAGGAGAAGGTTGTAGATAAGGAAGTAATGAGCCGTGAGGCAAAGATGTAAAGCAGAGAGCTGAGCAACAGCCCGTGGAAATTTGGAAGCACTAGAGATGTGAACTCCTACACTCCTTGGAAAGCTGATACTTTCTAGAATTCCTTGTCTCAATGTGGCATTGCCTCGCTGCAGAAAAGAGAAGATTCGTGACAGAATTGTTAGAAATATGGGTTTTGCTCATATAGAGTCCTAGACTTCAAGTGGTTTGCATCACTTTGAAGACAGTGAACTGGATTTCTTCACTGTTAGCAAATGGTGAATGTAGCAAATCTATGAGTTAGAGGATCCAGTGTGGCTTGTGTCTGCAGAGTTCAGATTTGAGGCCATGGGCATCTGGGAGTCATTATGGTTGCCTGAGCTGGTAGATAACTTGGTGAGGGCACTTTTAAGAAGGTTCATCTTATAATCATCTGGGGGACAACTCGAAAGGATAAATGAAAGCCTGGAAGATCATCTTTGGGAATTCAGGCACAAAGATGAAATGGAGAGTTACAAATTGGAGAGGTGCTTGTAATGGGCCAATCAACTGACGTTGATAACTCATCTAAGTAAAGGAGAAAGAGGAAGAGTCAAAGATAAGCCTGGAGGATTAGAGGGGTGGTTCACTTTCACAGGTGCAGATGGTGTTTGTATTGTCACCCTATATATCATGCTGACACCTCCCCAAGCCTTCCCTAATCTGGTTGTAGTGGTGGTTCCTGTGGTGGTTGGTGGGGTGGACTAAAGCCGTTTCATCTCTATGAGTTTATGCTCTTATGATGCTCTGTGCACCCATTTTTTTTGCATAGTTCCTGGATGATGTTAATTTGTAGTCATCTTTGTTTCTTCTTCCTCCTCCTCTTCTTCTTCTACTTCTTCTTCTTTTTCTTTTATTTTTTTAAACTGAGTAATCTGCACCTTACCATGTGCTGTTCCTAACAGTTCAGACAATTAGAATACCTTCTGTGGTAGATGTTTGCCGTTCTTTTTCACTTTCCAGGCTCTAACCCCACTTCCTAGGGTTTGGGAATCCCACCTTATGAGTCTGGGGGAGATAGAACAACCTCCCAGTGAAACATTAGAAGTTTCCTGGGCGCCTGGTGGCTCAGTCAAGTGTCCAACTTCAGCTCAGTTCATAATCTCATGGTTCGTGAGTTCAAGCCCCACGTCAGTCTCTGTGCTGACAGCTCAGACCCTGGGGCCTTCTTGGGATTCTGTGTCTCCCTGTCTCTCTCTGCCCCTCCCCTGCTTGCAATCTCTCTCTCTCAAAATAAATAAATAAACATTAAAAAAAAGAGAGAGAGAGAGAGAAGTTCCCTGACATTCACTTTTGCAGCCTTCTTTGTGCCCACAGCATTGGCATGTCTGCTGCACTCGGCTGGTCTGTGCATCTGTTGGGACTTTGATCCAGGAAGGAATGAGATGGTGGAGGGGAAATAAGGCTCTGGCAGAGGGGCACAGGGTCAAAACCTAGGGTGCCAGTATAGTAGCACCAATGGCAGCATCCTGGGCCCAGTGAAGGTTAGGGCAGGGGCACCGGTGTGATTTGGGGCACTGCCTCTAGTGCGAGACCTCCCTCTGGTTCTCTGGCCCTCCTGACAATTCCCTGAGCTCCCCAGTTTCCATTGGTGCTTCCCTTAGCTAGAGTTGGTTTCTGTCCCTGGGAACTAAGAACCTTGACTGGTACACTTGGTAAGCATGCCTATTGTCCATTGTCTGGACATGTGAGTTGGCCTTGTCTCTTCAGCTGGATTGGAAGCTCCTTCAGGGATGGTATCTTTTTTTATGTTTATTTATTTATTTTGAGAGAGAGAGAGAGAGAGAGAGAGAGCAAGAGCATGGGCCAGGCAGGGCCGGGGGTTGGGAGAGAGAATTCCAAGCAGGCTCCATGCTGTCAGCACAGAGCCTGATGCGGGGTTCAAACCTACAAACCGTGAGATCATGACCTGAGGCAAAATCAAGAGTCAGATGCTTAACTGACTCAGCCACCCAGGTGCTCCTTTCAGGGACGGTATCTTATTCATCTTCTGTTTCTTCACAGCATCAAACAGTGCTTGTTGATCACCTTCAATGATGATTGGTATCCATGGTTATCAAGTCTAGATATTTAAATCTTCTGGTTCAAAATATTCTAAACTCTAATTTTGTATACAGTGGTAGCATATTCAATATGTATTATTTCTGCTAGAGGATGAACTGTCTTCTTTTGCTGTCTCTCCTGTGCCCGGCACAGTGCCTGACGTACGGCAGCAGCTACCCAACATTGGTTGAATAAGTGTCTACTAACTCCCTCATTTGAAAATCCCAATGTCATCTCAACCTTCACTTGCTAAAACCTTCACCCTCCCTTGAAACCATCCCATCTTTCGGTTTCCCACCACGGTCAGTGTCACTGCCTTTTCCTAGGCTTGCAAATTATAAGCCTGGGACATGAAGGATAACAAGAAAGCCTGGCTTCTTCAAGGGACATAGTCCAGACTTGCCTGACTAGATCAGGAGAGGGGGAGAGTTGACTGGCTGGGTTATCAGATGAGGGAGGCAACGGTCTCAAGGAGACTTGGGACTTCCTCCTCAGGTGTGTCCCTTGAACATGCCTTGCTATTATTTTTCCTTTGTCATTTTGTGCACACTGTTTTCTGAAATGCCTTAGCATTCCTGCCCCACAGACCCAAATCCGTCTTCTCCATCTTGTACGTTTCCAGCAAACGGCCCACTCCTGATGAGCCTCACGCTCTAGTGTAGACAGACTATAGCGATCATTTTGACAATGTTCCCTCAGCCCTTTTTGCAGCGACCTACATAGGATTTCAGCTTTTTGGTGTCTGTTCTCCTTATGTGTGGATAGTAAGAAAGTCCACTTACACTTTGCAAAAGTGCTTCACAGCACCCTGTAGCAAGTTAAGCTTTTAAATAAATAGTTGTTTGATTGAATGGGGTTCAAACTTGGGAAGATGGTGGCAGAAGCCACAGCTGCTGTGCTTCAAGAAGAGCTTTCCACTGGAGTCAAAGCGACACCTGGTGGCTAGGGAATAAAAGGCGGTAGGATGCCGGTGTGCAGGCTGAAAGGTGTGAGCGCAGGACCAGTGGTGACAGGCACATGAGACCCCTGTTCACAAACGCCGCAGAGAGAGGCAGCAGTGTCCCGAGGAGCGCAGAGGTGCCTGGGGCTGTTGTGGAATAGTAATAACCCCAGCAGCCAGCTTCTCAACCCCTCTGTGCCTTGGTTTCCTCATCTCTACATAAGGAGTTTTGCTAGTCTCACCCCGAAACTTACTTGCGGAACTACCTCAAAGAAAGCGGCTTGAAAAACAGATGGTGCCTCCTTGACAAGTTTCACTCTGATGGAATATTTTTTACCATTGAGGGATTTACAGAATGAGTCATACCCCTTGCCCACACGTGGGCAGATAAATAATCCTACTGCGTGAGGCTTATGAGAAATGTAATGACGGCTGGAAGCAGATCTTGTTGGTTTTTCATTTCTAAAGAAATAGAGGAAGAGAGATTTGGGAGGGTAAGGAGGGGGCCCGGGCAAAGCCAAGCAGGGCCGGGCAGGCTTTCCACTGTGAGGCTGCGTCGTCATCTCTGTCCTCAAAATATCCAAGAAAAGCAGAGGGCACCGCTAAATGGGGCACTTCCTGGAGCAAACTCTCTGTGCGGGGGTGAGGCCTTCTGATGAACCCTTTTCTTCTGAGACTTCTCAGCATGTATGGATGGTTTCTGAACTGTCCTCTGTCGAATCAGGCTAACTTGTTCTGCTTTTTGAGGCTCTTGCAGTTTCTAAGCAAATCTGTTACAGCTGGGTAAACCCTCAACAGCTAGCCCAGTGCCTGGAATTGGTCAGATTTTTGGGGTGTAAGGAGGACACAAGATCTATCTGGGTCCCTGTAGCCCTGAATTCTTGGACCGTTGCCTTCATGACCCCAGCTACCCACTACGAGCCCAAAGGGAGACCCATGAGAGAGGAAGGAAGTTTTCTTGCAGTAAGAGGAATACTTTAGTGCCAGCTGAAGTTTTGGCTACAAATCTCAGAGATCTCGTGAACTGGGTCAGGCCATGTTTAGTTTGGGTAGCTGTGGTCTGAGCCAGGTAGAAGCAAGCCAAGTTGCCTCTATGGCTCCTTTTCTCTAGTCCAATGACCATACCTTGGTCCCACAGGGGATGCCAGAGAATTGGAAAGGGAAGAGGAAGCACTCACTGAGGCTGAGAGCATCTCTCTAAAGCCTAGAGTAGTTTTAGTGGGCTATGCATTCTGCTCTCCTTTCTTCTGGGTCTTGCTCTGATTCCCATTTCCTCCCTTCCTTCCTCCCTCCCTTCCTCCCTCTTTTCCTTCCTTCCTTGTTTCCTTCCTTCCTTCCTTCCTTCCTTCCTTCCTTCCTTCCGTTAAATTTAAAATTTTAATTCCAGTATAGTTAATCCATTGGCTTTCTAAGGAGAGAGGAAGACTTTCCTTCTAGGTTTGATTGAGCTTTGGGGCCCTTACAATATAGACCCTCTTGGGGGAAGAGAAAGCCTGAAAAAAGATGAATCCAAAGAGATGAATCCATAAAGAGAAGGTGCCAGACATCCACACCCACTTGGAACATGTTAGCGCACCATGTTGGAGGCTTCCAACAACGTCCCTGACTGTCCCTCGACAGGGACACAGGAATGGCCGAGGCAGTGAGAAGGCCTTTAGCAAATGTTGAGTGATTGAGGGGTGAGTAGATGAACAGATACCCTTCCTGAATTTATGTCATAATTTAAAATTGCTCCAAGGAAGTCTAACACAATTTAGAGAAAATTATAACGTGAAGGTTCCTTTATAGTTCAAGACCTCAAATCTATCTTTATCCATGGCAGTGAGCTTATTTAAGCTTGAGAAAAGGTAAGATTCTAACCAGGCAGAATGCTCACTTTTAGCTGTTTTGTGCCATTTGAAGATGTTTGTATTACTGGAGTCCCACGACCATAGAGTTGGGAGGTTCTTCAAAAATACTTAGTCCCTCAGCTAGGAAGTTATCCTTTGGACACAGAAGCACACGTGCACTGGGATAAATGTGCAAGAATGTTCGTCTCAGCATTGTTGAGTGACATTGGTGACAACAATGACAATTTAAAAAGCCATGAAGCATCTAAAATCCTATAAAAGGAATTCTAGTACATCTATATATGCATCTGGTAGAAAGAATGAGGGACAGGTGTGTAGAATGTAAAGCAAGCTGCAGAACTCTGTGTGTGTGTGTGTGTGTGTGTGCGTGTGTATGAGAGAGAGAGAGACAGAGACAGAGACACAGAGAGAGAGAGATAGATGATCTTATCTGTGTGAAAGTAAAGAATATTTTAAATATGCTTGCAAGGGGTGCCTGGGTGGCTCACCCTGTTAACCTTCTGATTCTCAGTTTCAACTCAGGTCATGATCTCACAGTTTGTGAGTTTGAGCCCCACCTTGGGCTCTGTGCTGGCAGTGTGGTGTCTGCTCGAGATTCTCTCTCTCTGTCCCTCTCTCTCTGCCCCACTCCCACTCCCACTGTCTCTGCCTCTCTCAAAATAAATAAATAAAGTTTAAAAATAAGTTACATTTAGATTAAAATACACATTTAAAAAGTAAACCCTGACTGCGGAAGCATCACCATCGAGATGTCATCCTGGCTGCCCTTAAACACTTCCAGTGATGGAGAACTCACTACCTGTTAACTGTCTGGCAGCATTTTGACCACGAGCTCCCAAAAGATAATTAGTTCCTATGAAGACAAGACCTAGGTTTCCAGGGGGCTGGATCTGTCAATCCTATCTTTAGGGTTCTGGGGCTGGACAGCATACAATTTTGAGAGCTAGTTCTAGGAATTTTTTTTCAGTTTAAAAGATTATTTTTTGAATATATGAACAGAAACTACTCGGGGGAAATATGTCCTCTGGCAAGAGCCCACAAGAGACCAGAGGAAGAGAGTAAAAGACTTTTCAGAATGCCATTTTAAGGAGGATATTAAGAGTCTGTATAACAAAAGAGCCTTGTTTTCAAAGGGACCTGATCTGTAGATGGGGATGTCGAGTGTAACGCACACTCAGAGTTAAAGAGCATACGTGAATAAGAGCACTGTTACACACCAGGAAGATGAAATCTTGGTAAATGCCGAGGAGAGAGGGATGGTGTGGACTGGATCCATGGGGGATGCCAGGTGAAGGAAACAGACTCGGTCTGGGTTTTGAGAAGTGGGGAGTGGGCTAGGTGCACGGGTGGGGGCATTTGGCGGGGAAGGAGATGGCGTGAACAGAGATGGGAACTCCCAGGGACAGCGAGCATGAGCAGGCCTGTCAGGGAAGGTGGCAGGTGTTTGGGGGACCCCTCTTTCCTTTATGAGGGTGGCACCCGGAGTGGGGAGGGGACTTACGCCCTGCACACCACGTCTCTCGGTCTTCTTGTGCAGCCCCGGTGGTCAGCCCTGTGGACTTGCCCGTGGCAGGTCTTCGTGCCTTGGGCTTGTGGGCGTGTGTTTCATCAAGATCCCCTTTACCAGAGAAGGGCTGTGAGCTGATGGGATTTTGATTTTGTACTGTGTGAAATGTTGGAAATAAAGGCAGGGACTCTTTTGGATTATTTTTATATACTTATTTATGATTTTTAAAAAATATTTTACTTGTTTACATATCAAAAGTGAAAAAGCATATAATTCAATACAGTTTCAAGACTGTTGGACCCCACACTGGGGTATCCTTATGGGTACTGTATGCGGCTCTCACTGTCCAGTGCATTATGAGAAACAAACAGACAGACACACAAAGAACAAAGATTTTTCACTGAAGAACATGGTGGGATGATTAGGGTCCTACTAGCTCACATTCATTCGTTCGACATCGATGTGCAATTCTTCAATTAATTGGTCTTCAGGCCATGCCCCCTAGCTCGTTGGTTTTCAGAAATATTATCTAGCTGGGGTAGTTGAGTCCAAGCTCATGGTCTCTCTCCTCTCTCCTCCTCCTCTCTCTCAGTCTCTCTCTCTCTCTCCCTCTCTCTCTCTCACGTGTCCACTGCTCACACACAGCAGCCGGAAATGACACGTTGAAGTGAGTCACCAGTGCGGCTATGAATCACCCTGTAATTGGGGAAAGTTCTGTCCTTCTAGGTCGTGCAGCCCCTTGCTCTCCTGTTCCTAAATATATTGGAAAATTTTGAAACCACTCTGTCCTCGCTCTGAACTCTCTTACCCACCACATCCTTTTGGTCCCTAAAGTGGGCTGAAGTTAGATCATCTTGCCCGGGGTCTCAGCCCTCAAGTGGAGAAGGAGAGAAAAAGAAGGCTTGGGCAGCCACAAGGTGGCAGTGTGGGCCCCACCGCACTAGCCACCCAGAGGGGTAGCCAGTCAAGTGGCCAGACTCCTGCAATGACGAAGACCACCGAGGAACACGACGTGCAAGTTCAGATAGCACATTTTTCTTGAGAGTCCTCTTCCTCTCTAACAAGCACACACGGACAAGGCTGTAATAAATACTCAAGCACACCCCCGGCATCCCACCCTCCCCACCAGGAGACAGGGCCAAGAGCCAGGCACACACCTCACTTCCTGCCCCTCCTCTATTCCTGCAAAATAAAGTTTGTGGGAAGCAGAAACCTGCTTCTATGAGTAAACAAGTCACCTACACTCCAAAATAATATCTGCGCACTGTTTCTGGGGAGGGAGGCGGCCAGGTCGGGGTAGGTCTCCGCAGATGCTCTGCCCGTCTGCAGGACCGCCGAGCTGGGGAGCAGAGCACAGGCCTCGAGATGAAAGGGTGTCTCTTCCACTGGCCTTCTTTGGCCCACCGCCAGCCTCCTCGGCAGTGGCAGACGGTGCAAGAGTGACAGCAACGTGATTGGAACACAAATAGTGTCTACCAAGCACACAAAAGCCCCTTAAAGCCTTCTGGTGCCATCCTGCCACCGTCTCGGTGAGGTCCAGGTCCGAAGCCCCTGATGGGCAGAGCATAAACAGCTGCACATGTGCCTGCGCACGTTTTACAGTCTGCTCCGGAGACTCAGCAGAGCTTTGGAGGTCTCCCCAGGGGGCCCCACCAGGGAGTTTTACTGAAAGGTCCTCTTCTGCATTCCTCGGAGAGGCTGAGTTCTAGGAGGCAGATTCGAAAGATTTACCTTTTTTTTTTTTTTTTTTTTTTTAAGGCAAAGGCCTTGTCTTTCTCCAGAAAAAATTAATTAAAATAAAAGTTTTCTTCCTTTAGAGTTCTTTCTTCTCGGATACATCTCCAGTTCTGTCCCGAATGAGGGCTGCTTTCCCCCGTGGTCAGGGTTCCATCACCTGGCCCATGAAGAGGACCGTTCCTGAGGACAGAAGAATTGAGGGAGATGAGAAATGGCCTGGCTCGCCCAGCCCCATGTTTATGGATGAGCTGAGATGTGAGAACGCGAGTGAGCTGTCTGAAGTCCCAGCTGCTGGAGTGACTAAGCTAGGGACCAGGGTCCTGGCACAGTGCTCTGTTTGTGACAGAGCGTCATCCCTGAAGGGAGGAAGGGGGCAGAGTTATGGACTGGGGCAGGAGGGAGCGTCTACACCTGTCTGGACTGGCATCTGAGGTGGGAGACACGGGGGCAGGGGGCAGTGGAGCCTCCCCGACCCAGCTTACCTGTGGGGTTGTGCCGAACCACGAAGAGGAAGGGTCTGTCCATGATGATCTCCTCGGGGGCCATTCGGGCTGAAACGATAATGGCTGAGAGAAAGGGAACAGTGTTAGAACAGAGGGTCTGGGCACTGGTGCCTGGATTGGTCATAAGTGATCCATTGACACCAGCCTTCTGATGGCAGTGTTGGAGGGTGACCAGGAGGGTTGGTTGTTCTCCCGGTCACGAACCTTAACAGTTTAGGGAAGTTTTCTGAGGCCTGGCTACCTCCAGGCATTTCAGAGAGATTTATCAGCTACTCACAAACAGCTATTTATGTAACCCTTTTTAGAGTGTATTGGTAAGCAAGTTCCTTAAGCCGACTGGCCAGCATGAACACAAAGCCAGGCTTCCTTTGAGGGGCCTTCTCACCTTTACGGGACCTCAGAAGCCGCTGGGTGGGGGACTGGGGTCCCAGGAAAAGTGGGCCTACAGCAGGCTGAGAAACTCTGGTGGGGTAAGGGCGATGCCCTGAGCACCTGGTGTGGGGGGTGCCCTTCTGCGAGGAGAGGCTACTGGAGCAGGGCCGCGGGGTCATCCCAGATGTGGGCCCCTCCTTGGAGTCCTGGGAGGAGACTCACCAGGCCCACCTGAGCCTGAACTCACCTGTAGAGGAAGACGCCACCGTGCCACTCTCATTCACCTCAATCTTGACTTTTTGCAGCGCCCGTGACACGTACAGTGCCTCTTGATCTGAAATAAATGTATCCGGGGGCAGATCAGCTGGGGTTCTCAGAGACACACTCCTTTGTCCCCTCAGGGGCCCCACAGTCCACCAGCATAAGAAAGTGGAAGGAAAATCTCTTACCCGAGAGACTCGAGAAGTCCGCCTGGTTTGGCTTAAACATGTCGGTCATCCCCAAGTTCTCCAGGGGCCTCCGGAGGTTGACTTCACTTTCAAGGGAGAACCTGTAAATGGGAGTGGGAAACAGCTCAAGTTCAGGCCGCCCACTTGCTGCCTCTGCCAGGCCCTGTCCACGTGTCCCCCTCAGCCGACGGGATGGGGACAGGTGTGAAAGTGGAGGAGGGAGCCTTGTTTTTTCAACTCTGTGTGTCAGGTCTAATGTAAATGAACATTCCCCTGCCCCCTGGAATCTTGAGGGGGGGGGGCAGTGACAGAGGGCACATTCTCCTGCAAGATATTTGAACAAAAATCTGGTCTGTGGATTGTGTTTCTTGGGGCTAATTCTGAAGAGGACTCCAGAAGAGAGGCTTTGGGCGCCCTCTCCTTCCCATCAGGGCCCAAGTTATCTCGGGTTTCATTTTCTAGAGATGGGGGTAGGTGGGGGTAGAGAACACAAGAGCACCCTAACCAGCTAAATCTTCCTCTTTCCCCAAGCGTGGCATTATAGCATCTGGAAATTGGGGGTAAGTGTGGTGGGAGGCTTCCTTACAAGTCTGGAATTACCCAGCCTCGGCCTTCTCCACCCTCTATACTTCTGCAGAAGGATTTTTTCAGTCTGCTGTGTTGGAAGCCAGCTAGAAGCTGTAGTTCTGGCTGCTTTGTCTCCTTTTGTCTCCTTGTTTGGATGTTGACTTGAGCAGATGGGGGTGGGAGAGGGTCATCCAGAAGGCTGATCCATCCCCTCCCACCTCCCCCATCATTTCTGTGCCTCTTCCTTTGGCTGAGGATATTCTGAGGGTGGTGAGTTTGGGGGCATGGTCTAGGAAAATTCCCCGCTGCCCTCCAGCAGAAACAGGAGCAGAGATGAGGAGAGGAATCTTAATCAAACCCAGGCCAGAGTGTTTCCCATCAGCTTCCCACACATGTCCCTGCCCTGCAAATGTCATTCTTGGGAAACATGGGGTGGTTCTTTCAGGAAGCCCTGGGAGAGGGGAGGGGTAGATAGAGGGGAGTAGGGCATTGGCAAGTGAGGTGTGAGCAAGGGGTGGCTTACTTGGGCAGAACCAGGAGGCGGAGCTGTCTGGTCATATTCCCTTTCCACTGGCTGATGAGCTGGGCATCCAGGATGTTGGTGAGGGCAGAGAGAGGCACTTCTTTCTCATAGGGAGCAGCAATGAACATGCTGAGAGTGTCCCCGTGGTAGGGCAATTCCAGGATGTCATAGTAATGGCCGTCGGGGGTGGAAAACTCAGCTGTGAAGACACCAAGATGGCGCACTGAAAATGGCTTCAGCTCTCAATTCTGACCCAGCACTGGCTTTTCAACTAGTTCTGTCTCCTCCATTCTTTCTGGAAGCCACCTTTCTACCCTGACTTTTGAGGCTCCCTAGTCAGTGTTTTTTATCCCCATTTCCCTCCTCTTTGGCCAATTCTGTGTCTTCTGGTTACTCTGTCTCCTTTGGGCCTTCTTTGCCTTTACCCTCCTCTCCCCCACACCCAGCCACTAATTTATCCCAATTCTCGTCTCCTAAATCTCAACTTCCACATAGGCCTTCCCCCAGCAATGATCTGTGAGCCCCCGGTAATCACCCTAGAAACACGTGTGTCATGTGGTCATATTTGGGCTGGAGGGACTTTTTTTTTAATGTTTTTATTTATTTTTAAGAGACAGAGAGAGACAGAGCATGAGTGGGGGAGGGGCAGAGAGAGAGAGAGAGGGAAACAGAGTCTGAAGCAGGCTCCAGGCCCTGAGCTGACAATAGAGAGCCCAATGCGGAACTTGAACTCGAGAACTGCCAGATCATGACCTGAGCGGAAGTCAGATGCTTAACCAACTGAGCCACCCAGGTGCCCTGCATTTTCATCTTGTGTCATTTAAAGCTACTTTCTGCTGCTCCAGTTATCCCAGTAGCTCCTACTTGGGGAGTCTTTGTCAAAGATGGGCTATATTTGAGGGGCTCTCCTCCCTGAGAAGAGAACACCCTGGGAATGAGGTGTAGTAGTTGTGGGACTTGGGGAAAGAGGTCTTGTACTTACTGTAGTTGAACTTATTGGTCTGAGCCATCATGGGCACAGAGACGGTACTGCCGTCAGATTTGTGGAAGAGGCGGTGGTGGGTGCCTGACTCTGGGAAGGGCGTCTTCCACTGGCCATTGAAGTAGAGGGCATTCACCAGCATCAGGCGTGTCAACTGGTCCACGGCCCCTTCGCCCAGTAAGTCGCCAATCATGCCTACAGGAAAGCCAATGAGCAGGAGGCTAAATATGCTTTAATCCTTTTAGATGGTTCCCTTCAGTCCTTTGAGGGGATCCGGTCAGGAGGCAGATGGGGGGGAGTGTAAGTGAGCCAGTCTCGCACACTCTGGGATCCTGTCCAGGATCAGACCTGGACACTCAAGTGTTCCCTTGCTTTGCTCCCTAAGCAGCAGTCTGGAAGAGCTGTGTATGTTTCTTGTTGTGGTTGTTACTGTTCTCAAGACATCTCCCAGCACTTCTTAGGGAGGCCCTTAGAGTTGGTTCATGAGAGGGCCTGCTGGTGAAAACTAAGATACTCTGATCCTTACAGCACCTGCCCTGTCTACAGAGAACAGCTTGCTGATGGGGAGAGGTTGGGATTCTGGGGATTTGTTTCCAGATTCCCTTCCTCTGCAGGCCCTTGGGACCGGCCTCCTCTCCCTGCCTGCTCACCTTTCGTGTGTTTCTTCACCCAGTCGTTGACGATGAACCTGGCTCTGTCCACCTCTGAGAAGTCCACTTGCTTGACCGTGGTCCGGAAGAGCCTGAAGAAGTGAGGCATGAAGCCCTCGACCAGCTTCAGATCCCTCTGGACGAAGATGGCATCGGCAGTGCTGATCTCATCCTTGTTCCATGGCCCCATGAGCTCCTTGTACAGATGGCGGAGGGCAGGGGCCATGCCTTTCTCTGTGCCGAGGCAGGGCCGAGAGGACGCATTAGCTTATGTTGAGCCGAGGGCCCCCAGCCGGGCCAACTTCCCCCAGGAGAGGCCCAGCCTTGTGCGTGTGGTTGGGGCTCTTCTGTTCCCCCAGGGGTCTCTGTAGGCAGATTCCCTTCCAAACCTTAATCTCTTTGGCATCTCCCTCTTTTCCTCAAAATCTCAGGTCCTAACCCCTTTTTGGGTTAGAATAGTTTTGTCTGCTTTTAAGTTACGAACCCTAGGATTTTTCTTATCATAAGACTAGCTATGCTAAGCATTTCACATGTATAATCCTATTTAATCCTTATAGCAGCTCTATGTGGTAGATACTTCTACTGTCCCCATTTTGCAGATTCAGAAGCTAAGGTCCAGAGGCATTAAGATAATAAGGGGTGAGGCACATCTGTGTTACACCACATCCCCCGGCCTGTGCCCCTTGCGATTGACCCAGAGCCCATTGAAGATGCCCTGTGACATGGCCGCATAGGAGCTGGCTCGGCTCAGTTGGTGGTGGCCCGCCCTCTGCTTCCAGTTGCTTACACCCCTGTCCCATGAAGAGGGCATGAGCACCCATCCCCCACTCTGCCCTGTCTCTCACCATTAATCTGGAACTGCATGGCCGCTTGGATTTGCTGCCGGGTCTCTCCTCCTGTCGTCAGTTGCAACATGGCCAGGACCGAGGCCACCCCATAGGGTGAGAAAACCATGTTGCGGTCCTTGGAGGCCCGTGCCACCTGCTGAAAGACCTTCACTCCAAAGTCTGTGGTCAGTCGGGCTGCCGGAGTCTGGCGGTGGTAGGAGGCAGACCCTTCACCAAAGATGAGGGCCAGGCCCAGGGCTAGGCAGGCAAAGACCAGAGACATCTGCATCCTAGAGCAAGTGAAAAAGGATGTGGTGAGAGTTCTGGAAGGCAGCCCCTGCAGCCACAGGCCAGGCTCCCAGGCTCACTGCTGGCATGCGATACGTAAACGCAAAGGCAGGAGTCCTTAAGAAACCGTGATGGCTCCGATTCTGAGCCTTTCCCCTCTGTCGCAGCCCCAGGGAGTCTTTCTTTTGTTTGTTTTTAATTTTCAAAAGTTTATTTTTGAGAGAGAGAGACATGGAGCCTAAGCAGGGGAAGGGCAGAGAGAGAGAGAGAGAGAGGGAAGGAGATGCAGGATCTGAAGCAGTTGCAGTCTCTAAGCTGTCAGCACAGAGCCCGATGCAGGGCTCGAACCCACGAACCACGAGATCATGATCAGCCCCAGGGAGTGTTAAGTGCATTTCCACTGGTGGGACTTTGAGGAACCCCTGGCAGCACCCTACAGTGTATGTCCCTTCCCTTCCAGGAGGCCAAAAGGCTAAACTGTAATAACACCTTTGATTTGCATAATGCTCTTAATTCTCTTGTAATGCTTTCTCAGCTGTGCATTTTTCAAGCGAGAGGGCCTGAAAAGCCCCTTTCCAGAAGTGGGCTGGGCGTCCTGATGGAACGGGACAGAGAGTTGAAGCCCTTGTTTCTGTGTGTTTGGGGGTGGCCTGGCCACCTTCCATCAACTCAGGTCTGCAGGTCTCCACGGGGGAAAAGAGGAAAAGTGGGGATCGTGGACAGAGACCATTTTGGAGGAGGGGGGTTCTTTGCCTTAACTCTAGGAAGAAATGGAGTTTTCCCCCTCTTACCTGAGCTTCTCAAAGGCGCCTTGTGATTGGTGGTCTGTCCTGCTGTTTCTGATTTGTGGTGATTCTGTTGCCGGAGAGGGGGTGTGGCTCTCTTGACAGTGCTCTTGGCCCCGCAGCCAGACGCAGCTGTGTTCGTCCAGAGGCTGCTGCCTCCCTTTATACCAGATGTGGGCAGGAAACAGATGAACTCATGGTTCAGCCCCACCCACCTTCTGCCTCTGCACCTCCCTCTGAACAGCTGGCCAGGCCCCCTCTGCACCTCCCTCTGCCCAACTTGCAGAGGCGTGTGTGCGTGCTGCTCCCCGTGTGTGCATGTGTCAGAGGGGTCGGGAACAATTGAGCAAACCCCAGTTGTGTTGGCCCAAGGGGGCCTCCCTGGACTTGCTGCCCTCTGCCTGTGTCCCCCTCTTTTTGGAGGATCTGCCAGCTTGACCCCTGGCAGTGGCAGGCAGCCCAAAATACCCAGAGTTTGGGATTACCTTCCCCAGTGCTCAGCTGGGGAAAAACAGTTTACATTTCCTCCTTCTGGAGAAACGGATGACCTCTTTCTGGAGAAACGGGTGACCACATAGCTACCAAAGAAGCTGTGAACTATTGTCCACCAGCGCTGTCCAGCCTGTATGTGCTCGGC
Source organism: Cryptoprocta ferox (assembly GCA_028646485.1). Taxonomy (NCBI): domain Eukaryota; kingdom Metazoa; phylum Chordata; class Mammalia; order Carnivora; family Eupleridae; genus Cryptoprocta; species Cryptoprocta ferox. The sequence continues at coordinate 30,616,215 of CM053564.1, forward strand.
CAGCCTACGGAGAATGCCCCTCCTTCCTCTTGGCCTCATTCCAGTGGCCAGAGGGCACGGAGCATGCCATGTGATTGTCTGGGTTTTGACTGTCTAGGACACGAGCATGCAGAGGACTCCCTTCCGTTTTTCCCTCTTCCCTGCCAGGTGCGCGCCCGCCCGCTGGTCGATGATACACAGCTGACTCTCCCACGTGTCCAGACTCTTGAGGTGCCCCTGAGGCTCTCTTTTGTGCCAATGGCCATGTCTGGAGGGGGTTTGGGTGTGCTGGATGGGGTGATGGCGAATGGAGGCTAAAGGGAACCAGGGGCTAACGGGGTAAAGACTTGGCAAGGAATTAGGGGCTCAATGTGTAAGTTTCATTTCTTTAAGCTGCCCGCTGTGCCTGGGGAGAATTATACCTTATCCTTTCCTCGAGACAGACACTTGGGTGCTGGAGCAGCCAGCGAGAGAGTCGATTCGTGGCGGGTTTGTGGGGTGTGCTCCCAGGACACCAAGCATGGAGGTGGTGGAGTAACCAAAAATTCTACAGAGGGTGGGAATTAGCCAGAGGCTGGTGTGTGGGGCTGGACTCCAGCATCTGGGGGCTTGGCGGGGTCAGGTCATGTGCCCAGCATGTTGTGAACAGAGGGGTGGCTGGGCGGGGAGACAATGCACTTGACCCTGGGCTCCACACACTGTCTTGTTTTGTGTAGGTGGTGGGGTTCAACTGAGAGTATCCATGGAGACAGCGATAGCAGAATCACAGGAAGTTTAAGTGGGTGGAAGCATTGAGATATTTGTTTTGGATTTTTTCAGTAAGCAGATGCTGAGGGCAACCACAGCTGGACGGCTTTCCCACTTTTTACTCTGCCTCCGCCTTTGTTTTCTCCGTTGCCCCTGGGAGTCAGGTGGGGAGGGGGTGGCAGGGAAAGAAGGGGAAACCTCGGTCGGAAAGTTAGGATCACCCACTCTTTTCAAGCGTACAGGACTGTTCCCATGTAACTGCTTCTTGTTTATGTCCTTTTCTTTTCCTGATCTTGTTTGGAGTCCCTGAGAAAGTGGTTAAGCATGAGAAGGCGGTTACCTCTGATCTCTTTCAAGTGGAGAAGACAGAAGTGCAGCCCCCAACCCATCTCCTACTCCCCTGAAAATGCCCCCAGTGCCCTGCCCTCCACCCCTGGGGATTTGAGGAGGACAGGGACATGGGCATCCAGGTTGGGAGCGCCAAGCCCCAAGTTAGACGGGCAGTGGGTCTGGACGTGGCTGGAAGGGGCTCCCTTGAGGCGTCCCACTGCCCATCCTCTCCAGCCACTTCAGCTGACCCCCCCTTCCCTTCTTTCGTTGGCCAGTCAGGAGCCGTTGTTGACAGCCTAATGGATGATCCTGATGCCATTCCAGAAAAGACACTCTGTTCCCAGGCATGGAAGGGAGCAGCTCTATGTTGGGGGGAAAGGGGATGTGATTTACATTGGAAACACAAAGGACTGACCTAATCAGGGTTTTTTCCCCAAAAAACTGGAGGGAACGTGTAAGTATCTGGTGGGTGTAGATTAGAAACTGAGGCAAAGTCCAGTGTAACCGGGCCCCATGCTGGGGTTCCTGACTCTTCCTTTGATGTTCTGATGAGCTAGGGTCACCAGATGATCTAAGCCCAGACGTGACCGTGACCATGGCGCCTGTTGCTCCTCTGTGTGTTAAGGCCTTGCTTCCACCCTGTCTGGAGATGTTCCGCACATCACGATGCAGCCGGATTGCCCTGCAGACCCCTGACAGACTTCCTTGAGACGCCCTTCTCAGAATCCAGCCTGACTCAAGGGACCACATCACTTTCCCTCCTTTCCCCGAACCCCAAACAAAGCCTTGACCCAATCACCTTGCTCAAGCCCTGGCTCTTTTGTAAGGAGTAAACAGCAGAAAGAGAAAAGTCCCTGCTTTTGAAATTGTGGATCTCTGATTCCCAGAGGGTCAGAGATAAGAGGATGAGTTACAAGACTGTGGAGTTCTGGTGAAGTTTCAGTTCCAGCCAATTGGGAAAGATGTTTCCATCTGTCCGCCAGCAGGTGGTTCGTGACTAGACCAGACTCACACTTTCCATGACTGTCCCCCACCCCATGCGTATGGGCCCTGGCAGCCCTGGTTCTCTGCCGGCCTATCTTCCCTTCAACCCTTCACCTCCCGCCCTCCAGCTGCCCTCTTGCCTACTCCCCTCTCTTCCTCTTTGCTTTCTCCTTTCCTTTGCTCTCCCAACGCCACTACCTGCTGTCGTTTTCACTTTCCTTTTCTCTCTCTGAGACTCCCTTTTCTTGACTTCTCTGTTCAACCCATGGTCAACTGGTCTACTCCCCTAGCCTTGGCCAGCCAGGGGAGGTCTCTCCCACTTTCCCTCTCTCTCTTCCGCTCTCTCTGACTCAGTCCCCCTTCCCTGGCTTCTCCTCTTGAAGAAACCCTTTTACAGTCAAAAGTCTTCCTGCGGGGTGGAGAGCGCTTCCCCCTATCAGTTACACAGGCTCCCTGGAATGTTGGAGCCGGCCTCTCGATTCTTGGTGATTTCACTGGGAGAGCCGGGGGTGGGAGCAGAACAGGGTCCTACTAACTCACAGCACTATTTCTGGCCTGGTTGCTCTCCAAACAACACAACACCAAAAATAGCCTGTGTTTAGGCTGGGCTGGCTCTGCCCCTCTCGTAGGAGTGATCTGGGGTGAATGCCCTCCCAGGGAATGTGTCCCTCCCTGCCTCTCCTCGCTTAAGATCATGACCCCGGAACCCCTACAGACATGGGCCACCTTGACCTGTCCAGGGTCTCTCCTCACACTGGTGCCCCTCCCAGTGTCCCGCCTTCCTCTGTCTGCATAACAGCCCCCATCTTCCTTTCCTGGCCACCACCAGCCTTCTCTCCTTGCCTGTAACGCAACAGCTTGAAAAAGGCAGAAGGGCAGCCCTCAGCCCATCCCCCTCCCCCAGCCCCAGCCCCGCTTGTCCACAGTTGCTTTTTTTCTGCAATTATATCCCAGTGTTTCAGAGCAGGAGAGCCCGAAGAACCATTGAATGCACCCCTTCAAATTTTCAGGCACGGGCCCTGAGGTCCACAGAGGCCTCGTGATGTGTTTGAGGCCACACGGTGCCATCCAGTGAGGGGCAACAGCGGTCACTGCAGTGGACGGACCCATCTGGTCCCAGATCTGACACCTTGCTGGTCATGTGTCTTTATGTAAAACCTAACCTTCGGGTGCCTTGGTTTTCTGTTTTGCAGCTAGCTATGCTGATGACATATTTATAGGTAGGTTGAGAATGATCCTCATCCCTCAAGGTTGTTGGGGTTACATGAAATATTGTCCCTAAGTGTCTGGCATGTTCTAGGGTCTCCCTAAGTGGCAACCACTCTTGGTCGAGACAGAGCCAGAAAAGGAACCCAGATGGCCTGAGCTGTTAATTTCGATACAATGCAAGTTCCTTGATGTGGGCGTTCTTTTTCACTTCCCTTGACCTGTAACTGAGTGTTGGCATCAAATGCCTGGGGCCCCAGGTGGCCGGTGACCTGAGAGAATGGCTGCCAGCCCCTCTTGTCCACTTCAGGCCAGATTTTCCACTCTACCCCCTGCCTGATATGCTCCACTGGCTGGCGGGCAGATTAGATCTTAGGAAGATCTTCCTCTCTGGGCTCTGCTCGCAGGTGGACCTCACTGACATCTGACACTTATCCCAATCCCTCGAGCATACCAGGAAGGAGGGGGGCTTGTTTTAGTAAAAGGTAAAAACCAAACTGAGTTTGACCTGTTCTTCTGGTCCTGGCCCACTTGACCCATTCTCTGCCACTCGAGTCCCCTCTTTCTTGTTGAGTCCCCATAACCCTTCCCCTCTTACACACGCTTTCCCAATCTCAATGGTCCTGTGTGTACTTACTAAACTCACCGTGCTGTTGCCACACCTCATTTATTTTTAGGTCCTGGGGGGCTCGAGGGGCAGTGTCCCCTTGAGGGCTCTCTCATAATGTCAGGGTTCAGTGAGCATCGAAGACCCCCCCCAGCCCCCAGGCAAGAATGAGCCTCCTCTCTTAGGGGAAAGAAGCAGAGAGAGCAAATGGGGCCCAGTGTGGCCACAAGGGGAAGTTTAGCGGGCAGGGAAGGGTGGGGTGTGCAATTTCTGGGGGAGCCGTGACCACAGAGTCTGATGGTGTCAGCCAGAATGAGGCGCCTGTGGGGCGCCCCAGGGACACCCCAGGGCCACCTTCCATTTCTCTTTACTCACGAATGCAGATTGTCCAACTCTGATTCACTTCTTTTATCTTTACCAGAACTTGTTCCTCATTCTCTGAATTCCTGAATCTCCCTTTGTAACTTTCTCTGGGACACATCCTGTCTTATTTTACCCTGGCTGTTGCGTGAATCTTGGCTTCCCCAAAACGGCCAAATATTGTTGATGATGAATGCTCCATGGTGTGATCTAGAGACATACACTTCTCTCTCCCTAAGAGAACAGACACACAGACAGGAACAGAATACCAATGAACATGCAACAATTAGATTAAAACATAAAACTGCCTGTTAAGTTGTGAGACTTGGGCTCAAGGGTGGAAGGAAGGCTTCCCAGAGGCAGAGGGGTGGTGCTGGGTTATGAGGGAGAGGCAGCATGGCCTTGGCAGGGATGGGGTGGGCCCAGGAGGTAAAGAGCCGTGTGGGGGAAGGGAAGAAAATGTGCCCATCTACTCTCCGCATCTTCATCTCCAGGGAACAACTTCTCTTCTGGCTGAGGCTTCTCGTCTCTGCCTTGTTCTCTTGTCGGGTTTTGTGTTGCAGATGTTCTTGCTCTTGCCTGGGTCCTGGACCTGGACACCACTGTTTTGCTGAGCAAATGCCCAGAAAGACGGTGAACCTGGGTCAGTGGGGGACCTGTGGGTGGCAGAGGTCCCAGGGATGAAGCAGCCTGGGTGATGCAGTACAGATGGAATTTGCCACTGGAGAGTCAGGGGGCCTCTCGAGTCACTGACCATTCCTTCTCCCTGACTTCCTTGCCATACGGAAGCAGGCTCTCTCTGCGTGTCTTTCCATCTGAGTCAGCCTGGGCTGCTTGGTGAGCAGCTGGCCCGATGAACCGTGATGGGTTCCGGCTGCTGGTGTACTTCTTGGCTATCCCAGAGCCCAGATATACCAGGTTCCAACATAACCTCCCCAGGAGTTGAAGCCATCAGGGCCGGGGAGGGTGGGGCTGGCGTGTCTGCTCTCAACACGGGACCCTCTGACGGTCGTCAGTGTGCCCCGCACAGTCCTGGTTCTGGCCATCATTTTTCCTTACCAGAGCCCCCATCTCCCTAAGATCGACACCACGGCTTGGAACGAGACACTTTCGGTGGAAAGAGGCAGATGTGGCCCCAGGACCAGCGGGAACCTCTGGGCAGCTTCCTTTGTTCCTCTGAGCCTGTTTCCTCTGGAGAGAAAATGTTGCCATTTTCATGTTAGTGTCGTTCGGATTTCAAAGGACGGCATGGATGAAATGACTGAGCGCATCTGTCTATACAGAGAAAGCGATCCCTAGGTCTCAGTTGACTTTATTAATATTTTTTTTAATTTAGTTTTTGGGGGAGAATGCAAGCAGGAGAGGGACAGATGGAGGGGGACTGAGGATCTGAAGCGGGCTCTGTGCTGTCAGGCTGACAGCACAGAGCCCGATGTGGGGCTCGAACCCACAAACCATGAGATCATGACCTGAGCTGAAGTTGAACGCTCAACCGACTGAGCCACCCAGGCTCCCCTGTCTCAGTTAACTTTAAAACTTGCATTCTATTTTTTATTATTTTTTCCCCTGTGCTTCCTCTCTTGAGCCCCTTGGTTTCCTGAGGGTAGACTGGGACTCCTGTGCCAGAGGGGGTTAACTAATCAGGTCCTCGGGTAGGGGACCCCAGAAGCTCAGGGGTGGGGCTGGACAAGGCCTCCATTAGGACAAGGAAGGCCACCAAGGGTTTTGACCCACATATGTCACTGGCAGGAGAGGACCAGGCTTTCTGTGGATGCCGGACAAAAGCATTATCACCATGTTAAGAATTTGGGGGCACCTGGGTGGCTCAGTTGGTTGGGTGTCCAACTCTTGATTTTGGGTCGGGGGAGCAAGCCCTGCCTTGGGCTCTGCGCTGACAGCGCAGATCCTGCTTGGGATTCTCTCTCTCCCTCTCTCCCTTAGCCTCCTCCATGCTCTCTCTCTCTCTCTCTCTCTCTCTCTCTCTCTCTCAAAATAAATAAACTTAAAAAGAATTTGGATCTGAGGCAGGTGCTCCAGGCCAGCAGTGTCTGCTGGCCATCCTGTTCCAGGACGCAGAATTATAACATGCCCTCCTCCCGAGTCCCTTGCCTGGGGGGCCCTGCCGTGCCCCCACAAGTGTGTCAGGAAGTAGCAGGACTGTGAGTAAAGGCTGATGCAGGCAGAGCGAGTAACTTATTCACATGGCAGCTCTGCCTTGAAGGTGGGGGTGCTGGGGGAGGGAGCCGGGTCTGTTGGGGTGAGGGGAGCCGAGATGGCAATGTGAGGCAGTTCAGTCCTGGGAAGGGATCTGGGGGGGCAGGGCAGGGTGACCCCATGGGATATTTAACATCCCAGGAATCAGACAGGCTCTTTCCTGGAGCTGCTGTGTGGGCTGGGGTCTAGGGCAGGAAAGTGGAGGCAGGAGCCACCCCCACCTGCACCTGCCCCTTCTCCCGACCTTGTGCAGCCGCACAGGAAGTGCCATGGGCAGGGAAGTTGGCACAGGTGGGGCAGTCTTGCCTGTCACATCAACCATCCACCCCCTGCCCCGTGACCACATTGGAGATTGGCCTGAGTCTTCCTTAGAGCCAGAGCGGGTCTTGCACCAAATCTAAGGAGAAACCGATTGGGGATCATGAAGTTCCAGGTTGTAAGGGGTGTCCCCATCTATGGGAAACCTCCTCGTATGCCCACCCCAGGCTTGCCCACTGAGCTCACACTGCCCACTGCAAGGCCAGGTAGGGCTCGCCCACCCACAATGGACACACTGCCCACCGTGGATGCTCTGCAGGCCCCCCGGAAGAAGCCTGAGGCCCTGACCAAGGAGGAGTGTCAGCTTCCCACTTCCTGCTTCCCGCTTTGCTGTCCTCAGCCCCTGTCCTCTCCACGAATGGTCGGGGTCCTGGCCAGCGGCCAGCACTGTCTGGACAGGAGGAAACCAGGATATGAGGTCTGGCGATGGTGGTGGCGGCGGGAGTAAAAGAGAACACTGAGTCCTCAAGAGCAGAAATTCCACCGGAAAGAAAACAATGCGCTGAAGGCAGTCACCCTCCGGGGAGCACGGGGGGCAAGGAAAGGGACGGGGCCTTCCGGCCCCAAGCAGGTAAACAACCCCCAGCCTAGGGAAGCCCTGTCATGATCTGTCTTCCAGGTACGGATGCTGCCGTGGAAGGCTTGAGGCCTGGGTCCTGCTTTGGGACAACTGGGAGAAATGGTCCCCTGCACCCTTTCTGGCCTTCTAAGGCAGATGAGCTCCTACAGGGGAAAAACAGGGTCTCCTGCCAAGGTCAGGAGGGTTGCAGGGAGCCCAAAGGCAGAACTGAAGGAACGTCTGGCAAAGAAGGCCGGTCATGCTGGGGCTGGGATTGCCCCGGCCCCAAATGGCCAGTCGGCTGCCAAAAACCAAGTCAGAGGCAAGTCTAGGTTCTAGGGCAGGAGTTGTGGAGGTTGGGGCCTGTGAGAGCTCCATTTGGGATGAAGGAGGTCAGGCCAAGCCAGTGTGGAGGCCAGCCTCGGGCCCCCCACTGTGTGCAGGGCTACAGGTGAGAGGTTCCTTCCTCTTTCGGAGCCCAGAAAAAGCTAACATCTGGAAGAGACAGAAAGAAACACCCAACCAGGGCTGCAGTGCTCCCCAGGGTGTATCCCATCTCCCAGGTTGGGAAGGCCGGGGGGTGCTGACCCTTCGAAAACTCACGCCAGGCTGTCCGGATTTGTGGTTGCCTCTGTCGATTTCTTAGGCAGTTTCTTTTCTTTTTTAAATGTTTTGTTTACTTTTGATAGAGAGAGAACGAGCGCGAGTCGGGGAGGGACAGAGAGATGGGGACAGAGGATCTGAAGCGGGCTCTGCACTGAGAGCAGTGACCCTGATGCGGAGTTAGAACCCATGAACCATGAGATCATGGCCTGAGCCCAACGCAGCCGCTCAGCCAACTGAGCCCCCCAGGTGCCCCTATTTAGGCAGTTGCCGATCTGCTCATCTCTTCATTCCTGAAGTGCTGGGGTCTGCATGCCTTTTCTGCAGAGTTTCAGGGAACAGTTCCCTTTCCCAGAACTGCCGCAGTACCCAGGGCTGAAGTGTGCAGAGCAGTTGCTGTTCGCCAGGCCCTGTTGTCCACTCATTACCTGTGTTCATTCTCATCCGGGTCAGAGACTGGGGATGGCGCTGTCCCATTCTACAGATGAGGAAACCGACACAGAGATGGGTTGGATCTCATGCTTGAGGTCACTCAGCTGATGAGAGGAGCTGGCTCCAGCAAGGCCTGCTCTTAAGCAGCCTCCATTCTGTTTTTCCATGCCACAGCTGTCCCCGTGGTGTCCCCTGCACGCCTGTACCCTTAACCCCCAACCAGGATAGGTCCAGGCTCCTCCCTCACTATGTCCCACAGCTCCCCATCCCATCCCTGACTCCTTCCTTCAGAACCTTCCTGCCCTCTAAGCAGGGCGGCAAGGAACTGTTCTGACTCAAGCCATAATGATTGACTGTTTCATACCCTCGCAGGCCACGCTCACTTGGGAGTTGTGACGTTCTGTGCCTTGGTCCAGTGGCTCTCGGCCCCAGCTTCACATTAGGCCCATCTCTGATGATTTGGGTCTTGAATCAGCATCCCGGGATGCTGGTTTGGCTTGATCTTTCTTAGGTCCCCTCTGGGATTAGGATTGTAACCTCAGACCACCCCATCTAGGGGTGGGGAATTTCAGACCCCTGTGCTTCCTCCCACCCCACCCCCACCCCCAGGTGGCTTTTGGAGACAGGGATCTCATGGCCCTAGAAAGAATCCACCTGAGGCCCTGAGCCTGAGTTACCTGGTGACGGGGCACACTGCCCTTTGACCCATATGCTCAGTTAGCAGTTTTTGTGCCCTGTTCACATTTGTGGGCTGGTTATCTGTTGACCTTGGACTTCAGGCTCGACTTTGAGATGGGTGGAGAAGGCAGAGGGGACATGAGAAGCTGATCCAGGGCATGGAGGCATTGTCCTTACCTTCAGAGCCAGAGAAGCCAGAACTGGCCTCGAATGCCTGGGTGAGATACCCGTGAAATGCTCGGGAGGCCCCTGTGGGAACAGGCCTGTGAGCTAGATCTGAAGGAATGATCTGCAGGCATTTATGGAGAACCGCTTTTATTGCCTTTTCTGCCCGAGGGGCATGTAAAGGTGCTGGGGCTGCAGATAAGGGTCTGGCCCTGGAGGGGCCTTAGGGCCCTGTTCGCCAGCTGTCAAGACAAGGTGTTCGAAGGAGGGGTGTGCCTAATGTCTGCTGAGTAACGCAAGAGACCAGGCATCCGGCCAAGGGATGTCTGAGGCCTGGGGGCAGGCAGGGAAGAGTCCAGCGACCCGACTTTTGGGATAAGGCAGAGGGGCACCGGTGGGGCGGATGAGGACACGTCAGGGTGGAGAAGCAGAGTCATGTGGGGTAAAGGGCCAGGGAAGGAAGGACCCCAAAGAGCAGGCCAAGGGATGTGCCTTGTGTGTAGGAACCCGGTGCCCTGACTCGTCACCCACTCGCCCAGACCTGCTGTCTTAGTCAGTCCGAGTGCTGGGTGCTCCTGCCCCTGCAGCTCCAGGGTGGTGATGAGGCCCCCGTTATTCACAGTGCGGACCGACAGCTGGCTCCCTCTGGCACACTCCCACTTTCCGAGGGTGCAGCCCAGCCTGCCAGCTCACCTCCCTCCAGGGCTGGCCCCAGACCCAGACGGCCTCTGATCTTGCCAGGGTTGTCAGGAGCTCGGGGCCATTCGGATGGAGACCCCTTCCTCCTCCTCTTGAGCCCTCAGCCCTGCTCCAGCCCGCTGTAGCTGCCCAAGGTCTAGCTCCTTCAGAGGGGGACACCAGTGGAATGACAGCGGGACCAGCAGGAGAGCTTTGGGGTCTAGGAAAGCAGAGGGGGGGGGAACCTTCTTATTCTGAGCTCTGGTTTTAATTTTTTAAAATGTTTTATTTTTGAGAAAGAGAGGGAGAGAGAGCACACGCGAGGGAGGGGCGGGGGGGGGGGAGACAGAATCCCAAGCAGGCACAGAGCCACAGAGCCACAGGCACTCTGTGACAGCACAGAGCCAAAGTGGGATCGTGAGATCACGAACAGTGAGATCATGACCTGAGCCGAAGTGGGACACTCAACCGACTGAGCCACCCAGGCGGCCCATACTGAGAATTTATTTATTTTTTAATGTTTATTTATTTTTGAAGGAGAGAGAGAGACAGAGGATCTGAAGAGGACTCTCCTCTCTTGGCGCAGAGCCTGACATGGGCCTCAAACTCACGAACCGTGAGATCATGACCTGAGCTGCAGTCGGACTCTTAGCCAGCTGACCCACCCAGGCACCCCCTGGGCTCCTGTTTTAGACTAGTGCCGACAGACCCCATTCTGCTCTGGGTGTATCAAGTAGACCTAAACCCCCAGGATGGACTCAGGCGACCTATGTCCTCAAGTGCTTGTCCTTTCAGGAACTGGCAGGCCCCTCTGCTTTGTTCATGTTGCCTGTGGTATCGGCTTACCCAGGGAATTGGGCTGAGGTGGGAGCTGAGCCCAGATGGAAAGCCCCTGACTCGGGAACTCCCGGTTATCATTTCTCCAAACCCCAAGGGACTGTAGGTAAGGGGAAGGACTTCTTGTTGTGTCTGGCACACCGGCCTGGTTTCCGGGCTGAATCAGGCACATAGTCAGTGCAGCAGGTGGAAGGAGCGGGGCTGTCACCAACCTGGTCTGGGGCCGAGGCTCCCTGTCCTCCTGCTCTGACAGGGCTTTCCTGCCAGTGGACCATTAGCTCAGCTGGACGGGAGTGTGTGTTTATGGGGGTGGGGGGGGATGAACATCTGCTAGGTCTGTGTTCATTGCCAGGTCTCCTGATGCCTCCTGGGGTTTTGAACAAACCCAGTTCATGTTTGGGGAAGATCAGCAAGAACAGTGTGGGGGAAAGAGGGAAAGTGAGAAGGCATTTATAGGGGACAGGATCTGCATCTGCCATATGTGTCCCCTTCCATCTGCCATGCGTGATTTCTGGTTTTCCCACCCATCTCTGGCCCCTAGCATGTTCCACACCCCCTGCTGTTCATATGTAAATCAGCTCTTCACAGAGCCTCGCAAGGGGGCTTGGATCCTATCTTTTCCCCAAAGCCTTTCCAGCCTCCTCCAGGCCCCCTAAGCTGTTTCTCCTTTGAACTTGAACACTCTTATGATCAGACACACCATTCAGTATTGGACTGTTCTTCATCTGTACCACATGTGTTCATTTTGTTTTCCCTACTAGGTTGTGTGCCCTTTAGAGGTAGGAAATGCTTGGGTCTAGGCTTTCCTCCTCTGGCCCTTAATACGGCCCCACGTGGGCGGGACTTGGGCCTGACAGCCAAGTACCTTGAAGTTAACATTGCCTTTGGAGAATTCAATTAGGAAGAAACCTGGTTTAGGAGAGGATATTAGCCCTCTGTAGAAATTACCTAGGAGACTGTCTGTCTGTAAATATCCCAAATCCAATTAAGGAGACCTGGGTGAAACCTCAGAAGAGCAGATAAGATTGCCATTGATTTTAGGGACCTAATGGCATTGTCTTCTGCCTGAGAGAAAATGCCAGCAGAGGGGAGAGTTCCTCCTCATTATAAATGGGGGATCCAGGGAGACCCAACTTGGGGCCAGGTCTCTAGGCAGTGCAGGACAGTTGGTGCTCCATCCCAAAAACCTCAGGGGCCGGGCCCTGGGACTGGCTTATCCCAAGGTGGCATGGACGCCTCGGGCTATCATCCAGCCATTAAAATCATCCAATGGCCTGGCCTTGTTCTGATCCCATCCTCAGCAGTTCCATTCTGAAGCCCCCAGGAGAGAGGTGCCTGGGGACTGTGGCTCTGTCCGTAAATTAACAAGCTGTCCTTTGGCTCCTAACGCTACCCTTTGTGCATCCCCTTGATGTCAGCACGCCCCGAGATTGGTTTGTCCATGGTGTGTACACATTAGCTGGGGAATCAGGTGCTGGGCTGTGATGTGATGAAACTCTGCAGAGAAGTCACTTCGTTTGGGTGACCAGCTACGTGTCCCATCTGGCCGTGTCTTCCCTCCACATTTTTGCTCTTGCTGTTTGCATTGGTACCTTAGAGGCAGGGCCCAGTAAATGGTTTCTGTATGGTGGGCTCATTGATTGGTGCATGGGGTGGAAGGAAAAGAGCTCAGCCCAGGTGCTTTGTCCCCAGAAGGTGTGAGGAGAAGGCACATGGTCCCAAGAGGTGAAGGCAGGAAGGAACAATGAACTGTGACTGGACATCCCCTACGTGCCAGACACCGGCTGAGCGTGTTGATATTCTTTATCTTATTTATTCATTTGGGAGCCCCACGGGATCTCACTGCATCCATTACACAGGCGAGGAACCGAGGTCCGGAGAGGTTAAGAAACCTATGCAGGGGTCACCTGTCAGTGAGTGACAGAGCTGGGATAAAATAAGGCTGTCCTCACCCTGAATCCCTTTCTTGGAGGGAAGGGACCCCAGAGGGAAGGCATACAACCTTCTGTGTTAGAAGAGGGGCTTCTGGGTAGAGAGGTGGACAGGGCATGGGGCATTCCTGGAAGGCTCTACCCCTTGCCCACTCCCCCAGCACTTGCCCTTGGGAGGCCAACTTGGCAGCTATGGCCCTTGACTGAGGATTGAATGGTAGGAAATGAGAGCCTCGGGGAAATTCCAGTCTTGCTTCTTCGGTGAGGCTCAAGCTGGCATGGCGCCCGCCTGGGAACATCCTAATGGCATGCCAACCCCCGTGTGTTTACAAGACCACAGAGATACACCCCCTCTCTCATATAAACACCAGCGAGGGTGTGTGGCTCCAGCCACATGCAGGATGCCATATGTAAGGCGTGGTACTGCTTCTCCAACATCTGGACTCAGTTTCTCCCTGACAACCCCGGTCCAGCTTCTGCCTCCCCCGACGGCCCACGTCCAGATGTTGCTCAGACATATCAGCTTCCTCATCCTTGCTCTCTCACTGCCTCCCCGAGCCCTTGGATGGAAGCGTAGGTGCTGTGTCTCCCTGAGCACGGACATGGGTGCCCTCAGGTGTCTGTAGGCTTCTCGCCGCTCCTGCTGCTCCTGGGTCTCCATTCTTTTCTCCAGAGATCATTAGGTGCAAGGGGCTGGGCAGAGGCCAATGACAGCTGTGGCCTGCCTGCGGCCAGCTCTCTATCACTTCCCAGGGAGATGCCATGCAGGAAGGCCTTCTGGGGAAAGCCACACCCCGATTCATCCCTTCTGGTCGATGTTATTCTTTATCACTTTTCCAACTTGCCACATGACCCCATCCCACCCCCAAAAGATATCTCTGCCCTGAAGCACAGCATCTCTTCAGCTTCCAGACGCTTCCTGGCAGGAGAACCACAGAGGCTTAGCGGGGTGCAGAGAAGGGTAGGGAAGTGAGGCAGGAGATAAGGGGCCTGCAAAGCTGTCCTTGCCAGGAAACAGTGTCTGGGAGCACTGGCACCCTGGTGTAGGATGAGGCCTTCTCGTGTTCTAGCTTACTTCCCAGCAGTAGGAAGCCCATAAAAAAGTGATCTGGGGGCTTCTGCCTTCTCTGAACTTGGGGCTGGGGAGCCTCCCACATAGTCTGAGGGGTAGCAGGAAGGGAGGTGTTAGGGAGTGGGCTACGGAGTCCTGCCCCAGCTCTGCAGGGCCTGGGCGGGGAGAGCCGGGCCTTGGCTCCCCAGTCCCTTTCTCTGCTCTCACGCCTCTGGTTCTGCCAGGAAAAGTCTGGAAGCTGGGGTGCTGGGTTTTAGGGCAGATATATCTTTTGGGGGTGGGACGGGGTCATGTGGGAAGTTGATAGGAAGAGGGATAAAGAAAAACATCAGCCAGAAGGGATGAAGCAGGGTGTGGCTTTCCTGGAAGACCTTGTGTGCAGTGCCTCCCCGGGGAGTGACAGAGAGCTGTCCCCAGGCAGACCACAGCTGGCGTTGGCCTCTCCCCAGCTCCTTGCCCAGCTCCTGGTGAGCTTGTTCGTGTTACATAATTTCCAGCCTCACCTTCCTCATCTTCAATTTTTTTTTTAACGTTTATTTATTTTTGAGAGAGACCGAGTGTGAGCAGGGAAGGGGCAGAGAGAGAGGGAGACACAGAATCCTGAGCAGGCTCCAGGCTCTGAGCTGTCAGCACAGAGCCGGGCGCAGGGCCCAAACTCACGAGCCGTGAGATCATGACCAGAGCTGAAGTCGGGCGTTTAGATGACTGAGCCACCCAGGCGCCCCTCACCTTCCTCACCTTTAAACCAGGGAGGACTATAATATCTACCTCCTAGAACAGTGAAGGGCACAAAATGAGATAATACATGTAAAAATGGGGCCTGGTTCAGAGTATATGCTCAATAGATACCATTCATTCATTCATTCATTCATTCAGTATCTACTATATTCCAGGCACTATTCTGCGGGTGTAGGTTAGATCAGTGCATGAAATAGACAATATGCCCTGTCCTTCCGGGGCTTGCATCCTTCCAGGGTAGCAACTGAGGAGGAAACACAAACAATAATCAATGAACAGGATAAACAATTAAATGAAATCGGGCCTTAGAAGCTTAAAGGAGTGTGGGAAAAAGAAAAAAGACAGCACAGTGGGATTACTGTCCTTTCCCCTCAGAATTTGGATAACTTCTATTCATGCTTCCCTTCTAAGGAGGAGGGATAAACCTCTTTTGCCCCAGGGCCTGTCCGCTCCTCTCGGGGCTTCCTCCACCGTTAGGGGTTAGGGACGGTGACTAGGGTTTTAGCACAGATTCGCTCATTTGTTCTTTCAACCAACAAATATTTACAGAACACCTGATCACGGAATGCTCCATGTGAATCAGAAGTTCTTGTCCTGAGGGTTTGACAGGGGAGGAAAGGACTGTGTGTGAATAATCGAGGTGAGAAAGTAACTGGGGTCACCAGACAAGGGCGCCCAGGCGCTGGCGGAGAGAAGCGGGTCTGTGCGCCCTGCCTGCCGACCCGGCCTCCCCCACGGGGCTGGGGGGCTGTTCCAGCTCCCCCTTGCTTTGGCTGTTTTCGGCCAGTAAGTTGATGTGCTGTCCCTACCTGAGTGTTAAGGGGAGAGAACATTTCTGAGGAGGTAGAGACATTTTCTGAGTTAACCCTTGAGCAAAATCGAGAGCGGAGCGCCCCATTCCCCTGCCCTCAGCAGGCGGAGGGATGCTGTGACCATCTGGCTAGTCGCGTGCCCGGCCTGTGAAACGCGCCTGCCTTCCCCTGCCACTACAGTGAGGCCCCTGCCGCCCCTCTAGAGAGGCCCGTCGGACCCTGGCGAGCAGTGAAGTTCGGGAAAGAGGCCCCCAGAGTCTGTGGCCACTGGCATCCCGCTGCAGACCCAAGGCCGTGGGGAAAGGAGGCAGCCCCGCCTGCAGAGGAGGAGAGACCCAGGTCTGAGGGAGGGGGCTCGGCCACATGGCGAGGAACCCCAGGCCGTGTGTGTCTGACCACAGAGGCAGATGCGCCGCCTTGGGGTTTGGAGCCTGGAACAGGCCGTTCTCCCCACAGTTACCGCTCACATGGACCGCGGCAGCCTCTCCCGCGCCCGGCCCCCTCAGCTGCTGAGTCACGCTCCCCGGGGCTCACAGAGGCGCCGGTCCAAAGCCAGGCTGAGTCATTGGATGATGAATTGCGGAATTCTTTTTCAGGCTGTCACCGCAGCAGTGGTGGGCCCTGACCCCCGCCCCCTGCTTCCCCCACCAAGCCACTCAAAACATTGTCTCCTCCGCTGTCTTTTCTTCTCCGTCTTGCGCCCCCACCCCACCCCCACCTCCTTCCCCACCTCCATCCCCACCCCCACCCCCACCTCTGCCCCCACCCCAGGCAGTGAGCACAAGCTGCTGGGATGCTCAGAAGTATCTCTGAGTTTCCCTTCCTGTGTCTAGATTCCAGACCTATTATAGGGACAAGGGCCTGGTCTGTTGGCTCAGGAAAGAACCTCCGATCTCATTTCATTCCGCCACCACTGATGGAGGGAAGAGAGACACGGGCTTAGGATTCCCAGCTGGTTGGAAGGGCAGCTTTGGAATCAGAATCTAAGTCTGCTTGAAACCAGCAAGCCTCACCACCTTTGGTTTCCTTGTCTGTCAAATAATGCTAACAGTTCCTCCTTTGTAGGAGTTGAGGCTTCTGGAAGCCGATGGGTATGAAGCACAGGTAGGCGGGCACTCAGTAATTGTTATTCCTTCTACTGTTTTTGATGGGGAGGCCAGAGGTTGTGTGAGTTAGAAATAACACCTGGGGCCCCTGGGTGGCTCAGCCGGTTAAGCGTCTGACTTTGGCTCAGGTCGTGATCTCACTGTTGGTGAGTTCAAGCCCCGCGTCTGGCTCGTTGCTGTCAGCACAGATCCTTGGTCTCCCTCCCTCTCTGCTCCTCCCCCGCTCCATCAATCGCATGCGCTCTCTCTCTCTCTCTCTCTCAAAAATAAACAAACATTAAAAAAAAAAGAAGAAAGAACATCTGAGGTCTTTATCCCTCTGGTTCAGGACAGCTGGGGGCAGGAGCTCCTTGAGGGGCTTTGGAGACTAGGTCAGAGCGGGTGGGCTTGGCGCAGGCAACTATTGCTCCCAGCCCTGCAGGCCCTGCAGCGCATGCTGGAAGGTGCCCACGCATGCTTGTTTGGTTCCTCCAACCAGAAAACAAGCAGAGACCAGTGGTGGGCACAGCCACCCTGACCTGGGCCCCTTGCCTACCTCTTCCTGCCCCCTGACTTTCATGCAGTCATTCCCCACCTGAGTGTGCCCATATGCATTCCGGCTGAGCCAGGTCACCTGGCCCCCACCAAGGCTTAGCCTGGAAGATACATATCTCTGCCCAGAGGGCCCCTCTGTCTGTAGGTGGGAGTGGCTGGGACTAGGGGGGACCTCCTGCAGTGTCCCCAAGGACTAGGTGTTCTCATCTTTGGAGCCATGATACCTTTGCTCTCTGCGCTTTGGTGCCGACAGTTCCCCACAGCCATGAATCCATGTAAGAAAAGGTTCGTATTTTTCAAAAGAATTTATTAAGAAACGGAAGAAAGATATAAAGTACGCAAAGGAATGCAAGAGTTTCCAACACAGATTCTTCAGCCCATGGCAACTAAGAAAAATTTGCTGGGCTGACCCCATGGGTACTCAGGCCTAGATTCGGTCTCCAACCCTGTCTCTTCGCTGCTAAGCTAACCACTTCAAACTTTCTCCAGAGACAAGTCAGGTTGTCTTTCCAAACCTTCCTAATCGCCTCTTTATATGGTCCCAAAGATTCCTCACCTGGGGCTTCAGGTGAGGTCTTACCCCACCCCATGTACCTACTCCACTCTCCTATCAAAGGCGTCTGTGGTCCCCAGAAAACCTACTTTTGCTCCTGTCCTGATCCACTTAATTAAGCCAGATTCATGAACCAGCTGGGTAGGCTGGTTCTGTGATCTTCAGTCAAACTACTTATTTTCCTAAGCCTGCATCTGAACTTGATCTTTCTCCCGATAGGAACATCTTCCTGAGCACCCGCTCTGGCAGCTCTCTGCCCCACCTAGTCCAAAATCGCCTCCCCCCTGCCCCCAAAAAGGACCTCTGTGCCCTGTCCAATCTCCCACTCTATTTACAGGATAGCTATAGTGTCAGCTGACCTGCCATGGAGAGATGGTCAAACACCTTGGTCTTGGCAACCACCTTTTGAGTCCTGCCCAGTTCAGATCACCAACTTTACCAATTTCTTTGGAAGATTTCTGACTTCTCAGACCTCTGCCCCTTTGGAATTCTCCCTCTGTAGCATGTATTAGGTGACATGGCTTTATAGATACAGTAATAATAAGATTACAATGGAAGGGGAAGTTAGTCCCCCCCCACCCCGTTATATTTTCTCTAAATTATCAAAAGATCAGGCCACACTTGCCATTTTGAACTTTTCCTAAATGTCTACGGTTATCGATCCTTAATTAGCACAGTCTGGCTCTCAGCTGACTTTTAGGAACAGCACTGAGTCTTAGCAAGCTGGCCATTGGTCCCTTCTACTCCTATTCTTACTGTTGTGTCTCACATATGGCTTCTTCAAATAACTGCTGCAAGGCAAAACATCTCCTCCAAAGGAGAGACAGGCAACAACTCTACCCAGACCTTCTTGAGTTTTGACGTCGCAATATGTGCCTATAACATCCCCATTCAGGCTTACCCTGGTGGAAGAGTCCATATGAGGTCAGTACAAGTTGGCGGAGACTTTTCCTAACCCACACCTCGGATCTGAACTTCATGGTATACCAAACCCTGCTCTGTGCTTCTCACCCAGTGCTCACGACAACCCTGTGAGGTGGGCATGGTGCTTCCGCGATCCCCGTTTTACTGATGTAGAAACGGAGGTTCAAAGAGGTTAGGAAGCGAGCCAAGATCTCATAGCGATTTCACGGAGGAGCCAGCACTCAAGCCAGGTCTCTCTCTGCTACCTCATTCACTTCCCTTTAGACACAAAGACTATGAAAGAGGTTTTCTACTCCCCCTCTCCCTACCAGAATGGCAGGCTCCTTTTACCAGTCTACGCACAACCTGGAAAGTTCCAAACATGAAATGGAATGAAAATTGTTACAAGTCCAATGGGGTGTGTGTGTGTGTGTGTGTGTGTGTGTGTGTATGGAGTGTTGCATCTTTCATGATGTTCCTGATTTCCTCCCATCTGTAGTTTAACCAGGAATTTTCTCTTGGTGCTGAGTGGGATTCCTAGGTCACGGGTAAGGTGATGGGGATTTTACCTCTAAATTATACTCCATACTGTACTTCCCTTGCATTTCACATTTTGCCAGTGTCCTGTGCACTCCCGCCCCTACCCCTCAACGAGGGGTCATGCTGTCAATGTTCCAATGCCCGGCTTCCCAGGATTCCTACAGCTTCCTCGAAAGCCAAGTGGTTCCCGCAGCTCTGAAGCATCTGTGGGATTCTCTTCCCGCAGCCAGATGGCGTTCCTGTGGTCCCCATGCAACTCTACAGACCCGCTCTGCTAACCTGAAGGCATATGACCCCCTAGAGCCTAGGACCTCCCAGGTCCCCCTTCACACACAAGTCACCCCAATCTCATCTCTTTTGTGGCTCAGAGCAGGGCCACCCCCCAGGAGGCATATGGTAGACTGTGTCCATAGTGCCCCCTACCAGAAAGTTCTCACAAGCCAAGGTTTGAGACAGCTTGGTCGTCTGGGGCTCAGACATCTGAGGTGAGAAACCTCTAGAAGAGCCTTACCACTCCTGTCACCACACCACTCTTACCCACACTTACCACTCACCGTCTGGTCCTTTTTCTAGATATTCATTCATTTCACAGACGTTTATTGAGCACCTACTACGAGCCATCCCTGTGCTCACTCTGGAAAGAGAGCTTGCAAAGCAGCTAAGACACTGCCCCCCCACCCCCATACAACTCACCCTATAGTAGTTGGTTCTGTAGAAATACCACTTGGTTTCCAGTTGTTCTGAATTAGTTGGTGAACTCAATAAGCCCTTCCCCTGCCTTGTGGACACTTCACAATGGTCTGATCACCCTAGAGGACTCCTCGACGTCTGCAGACAGGCCTCTTCCTCCCTGCCAGGCCCTGGCCAGCTGGGATTTGGCTCCAGACTCCCACCTCTCCTTCAACGGACACATTCATCTGCAAATCCAATAGCTATTCTTGAATACCATTCATAGAAGTGTATGTTTTTTGAAGTAAATATTCAAGCATATATGTTACTTAATGGTCAGTAAGGACTGAAGTAGGAATGTGCATATATGAACGTGCATATATATGTACACGAAAGAACTCAGAACCCAGTCTCCCAAATCACTATTTACAAATGGTGAACCTATGTCCACTCGGTAACTATTCAGACATACTTTTACCTTGTTGCTATCAGTAAGTGATCATAATTCCAAATTCTCTCTCTCTCTCTCTCTTTTTTTTTTTTTTTTGCTATGATTGCATCACATAACATATTCTTCTAAATAGTTTTCATAGTTGTCTAGTGAGGGCAATAGCTCATGGCCCGAACAGACCACAAGCTACTTAGCTGTCCCCCATAGCCAAGCAGTTTCCAGTCGATGACTGTGACATATCGGGTGGCCACAAATACCTCTGTGCAAATACTTTCTTCCTCTTGAATTATTTTCCCAGAACGTATTCCCCAAAGTGAGATAACTTAGTCCTATGGCCATTTCTTTTTACCTTTGTCAACGATTGCCAAATTGTTCTCCAGAAAGCATCACACTTTATAATGCTGGCAGCCTGTTTCCTCATGACGCATTTTAAATATATTTTTGGTGAATGCCAAGTGGTTGACTTTATTTTATAGTTTCCTAGTCCTGGCCTGTGTGCATCTCCTCCTGGGTACATTGCCCGATGGGTCTTTTGACCAAGTAGATCTCTGGAGCCTCAGCTCTTACTCAGACCAATTCTACATAATTTCCTCATCTTATTGGCTTTCCTTTCCTTCTCATTACTTTTTGCCGTGCATACATTTCCAGTTTTTATATAATTGAATTTGTCCACTTGACCTTGATGATTTCCCCCATTACTTCAACAGAACAAGCAATGACCTCTTCAGAAGAGGGTTTTCTTTTCCCTGCTCCTTAAGGCGCTGCACTTTCCCTATGGACTTGTCCCAAATCCTTCTGGTCCCCATGAACACTCCATCGTCCATGGTCCCTACACTAAGATTCCCTTTGGTCACCTTGCGACAGCCCCTGGCTCAACACGTCCACCTCGGTTCCGCCGCTGCTGCGGTCCATGCAAGAGTGCAGTGGTCGCGGCTCATCTCTGACAGAATCCATCCCTCCACCCAGCCCAGCACCATGATTGGCTTCTCAGGTGTTCCAGTTGGTTTGGCCCCACAGTCCAGCACCCGGCCTCCAGGGTTAGGGCTAGGTTGTTTTTTCCCAGCAGTAACAGCCTACCTGAAGGCAAACTCCTTCACCCTTTAGTTCAGCCAAACCCAAATGTTCTCGAAAGGAATCATACTGGAAAACTAAGGGAAAACTAAAAATAAGACTCTAGGAAGTATAAAGACATCAAAGCAGAGATTTTACATCCTATATAAGTCTTGCCTTGGATTAGCCTGGCGGTGAGAGGGGAGACCCCGGGGTCTCCCCTCTCATACTCAGAACCCTGTGTTTTACACTCCAACTCTTCTCTTTTCCAGTGGCACATTCACCTCACGGACTTTGAGGTACACACCTCTTGGCCTCAGCTGGTGTCTGTACTTGGTTCCCCATAAAGCCCACCCTGTACCCCACTGGAGAACACCATTATCAGAGGGATCTCTACTTCTAGGCTGCGGCCGGTTCAAAATCCCAGGCCTCTTCTGACCTGGGGTGTCCCCAGTTCCAGTCTGAGGGGAGCTGGGTTCTCAGCTCTCTTCCAGAAGGCACATGCCTGACATACCCCAAGCCCATCTCAGCTTGGAAGAGTCCTTCTGCCAGCCTCGCCAAGACTCTCCCTGGGCCACCCCACTGGGAATGGTTCGAAGAATGCCAATCGGCACAAGCTTACAGATTTCAGAAACCTGAACTACAAGGGTGGCGGCAGAAGCAGCAGTCATCCACAAAAAGCAGGAGGCACGGTTAGCTCCCCGGCGCCCTCCTCCCCTCCTCCCCTGCTTCTGAGAGCTGTGGTCACACCGCTGCCCTTGATCCCATCCCCGCAAAACCCTGAAGAGGGGTTAGCAGTTTGGCACTTCACATTGAAAGGTTGCCAGCCCCTGCCTTCCAGAAAATGCCCTCAGCCACAACATCCCACGGCGGCCTTGCCTCCCTCGTCCCCCCAGCCCACCCTCCATCCCCTCTCCCTCCCCAGCCCTTCTCCTGTCCTAGCCCTTTAACTATCAGGAGAGCGGACCCGAAAGACATGAATGGTCCCGTTACTGAGAGACACGACCAGGTGTCTGCCGTCCACCATGGTGGTCACCCTAGGCTTTTCCAGGCCATGATAGGCCGTCAGGAAGTCTCCGAGCAGTGACCCCTTTGGATCCAAGATCACCACCTTGTTGACCTCGCGAAGGGTCAAGAAGATGTAGCCTTTCTTATCCACGGACACAGAGCCTGGCTGGCAACCATGCAGGCCTGGCCCCCGGTACTCACCAATCACCTGACCCAGCCCATCACAGACCACCACGCTGTTCTGCTGCCAATCAGACCCCACAAAGTTGCCCTGGGGGCTGGTGGTCAGGAACACCAGTGCCCGCAGGCCCCTGTTGGCCTTGCCCCCAGGGATAAACCGGGTGGCCAGGCTGCCTTCCATGTTGTATACTTCCACATGGCCCGACACGCTGACGGCCACGCGGTCCCCACTCGGCATGGCGGCCACAGCATGGCTGGCCTGGGAGAGGCTCAGGGCCCGGCGCCACTGCACCTCGCCATCAGGGCTGATGAGGTAAAGCCTCGCGCCGGCTGAGAAGGCCACCGCTCCCTGCAGGGCAGCCACACTACATGGGGAGCAGCCCTCGGGGACAGGCACTGCACCCTTGTAGTCACCATTGAGGGAGAAGCGCTTCAGCGCCCTATTCTGCTCATCTGCCACCAGGATCTCCCGGGGGCCGAACGGACAGAGCCCTGTGATCCGAGGAGACCGCTTGTCTCCTGGCATCCGTGTGGGGAAGCTGCAGGAAAAAATGGGCCTGGGGAGGAGGCCAGAGCCCTCCAGGTTCAGCCCAGGTGCTGGGCTGGGCTCCCGGGAAACGGACTTGAGCCTGCCTTTGAACTTCCTCTTCTTGTTGGATCTGCCACCCCTTGGGGTCTGGGCTCCTTCATCTTCTAGGGGTGTCTGGGCTCTGCCCTCTTTTGGAGTCTGGGCTCTGTCTTCCTGGGGTATCTTGGCTCTGTCCTCCTTTGGGGTCTGGGCTCCACCTTCCTGGGCTGTCTGGGCTCTGTTCTCCTTTGGGGTGCAAGCTCCATCCCTACTCTGGGGCTGGACTCCACCTTGTCTTTCTGACCTGGCTCCGTCCTCTCTCTGGTTGGGAGTTTCGTCACCTCCCTGGCTTCCAGTTCCTTCTTTCCCACTATCCTTCTGGGACTGTTCCTCAAAGGAGAGCCCTAGCAGGCGGCAGTTCTTGTCCAGGAGCCCAGGATGGAACTCCAGCTGGGGCAGCAGGCGGGGGGCTGGCCCAGGCGTCCAGGGACAGCCCTGCAGCTGCCGGAGCCTCTGGGCAATCGCCCCTTCCAGAGAAAGTATCTCGGCCTCGCGACCCAAGCTGAGCACCCGACGGGCGAAGGCGGCCGCCGCCCTGGCCACTTGCTCCCGGCCCTCCAGCTCCTCCAGTCTTTCCCGAGCAGCCTCCTCAGCAGCCTCCACGTGGGCCCGCAGCTGCCCCAGCACCTCCTGCTTCTGGGCCAGGAGGGCCCGGAGGACCCCCTCGGCCACCTCCTCCACCTGCGTCCCCACCCTAGCTGCCTGTTCCCGCAGCCGGGCCAGGGCTTCCTTTTCGGCCGTCCGGGCGGCCTCGAGCTCCGCCAGGTTGCCGTCCACGCCCGCCAGCAGCTCCTCCAGGCCCGGCCTGCGGGCGCGCACAGCCTCGGCCAGTGGCAGGCAGGGGTGGTCCAGGTGGGGATCCAGGCGGCACTCGCGGCACAGCAGCTGGGAGCAGGGCTGGCAGAGGAAGCGCAGGGCTTCTCCCGCGTGCTGAGGGCACTGGGCCGCCTGGCGCTCCCGGGCTTCTTCATCATACCAGCCGGCCCGGTAGCCCACCAGGTCCACCACCCGGTGGGTGTGGGTCTGCCGGGTGCAGCGGTGCCCGTCCGCGCAGGCCTGGCACAGGTCGTCTGCGCAGTCCAGGCACCGGGCGGTGGCCGGGCCCCCTGTGCCGGCCCCCCCCATCAGGGGACACAGTGCACAGGCTGGCTTCCCCGCCCGCAGGTCTCCGCCAGCCCGGGCCCTCACCAGATCCAGAAGCCCGTTGACAAAGAAGTTGGTCTTGAAGGCGGCCACGCCTGCCGGCGGCACAGGCACGGTCTCTCGGCACTCAGGGCATCGGAGGTGGCCGCCCTCGGCCAGCTGGGCCAGGCAGTCCTGGCAGTAGGTGTGCAGGCAGGGCAGGGTTTTGGGTGCCCGAAGCTGCTCCAGGCATATTTTACAGGCCAGGAAGTCGCTGCTCAGGGCTTCCAGCAGGGAGGGTGAGGATCCCTGGGAAACCATGCTGCAAGGGAGAGGTTGGAGTCAGAGGGCAAAGGGTATCTCCACTGTGCCACCAGCCTGCCAGCCCGCCTCTCCTCTCCCCACATCCTCAAGCCCCACCAGAGCTGAGGTCTCACCTGAATGGCGGGAAATTTCCTTCTGGTCTTCCAGGGCCTGTGGCCGCTTGCTCTGGAGCTAGGGAGCCGCCCCTCTCCGTGCATACATTCAGCAAATGCGACAAAGTAAACACTTCCTGCCTCCCGCCTAGTGCTGTGAGAAAGGACAAGACCAAGAAGCCTAGCCTTAGGGAAGAACAGTGTGATGATTGGCACGCCGGGGGTTGACAGGCCTGTGACAAGTGTGGTGCCAGCCCTGTGTGAAGAGTCCTGGAATCCGGCTGGGGACAGGTGCAGGGGAGAGGGTCCAGGTGTGCAGTCACCTCTACTTATGGCAGCTGGGGCAGGAGAAGGGGCCCCAATTCCTGTAGCCCTACCCCAAAACCTGTCTTCTTCTAGATGCTGGGAAGAGCATCAGGGGTCCAGGGGCCCCCCTTCCTGCCCGATTTCCCTGGTAGGGGTTCTGGAGTAAGTGGAAGGAAGGCCGTGGGGAGCAAGCTGCCCTGCTCTCCTTCCAGCTGCTGGACCTCGGGGTCATGGGGCCTGTGCCTCATCTCCTAGAGGCCTGTCCTGCAGGGGGCCTGGGCTTTTCTAGAAGCCTCTGAAGAGGAGTTGTGTGGACCCGTCTGTGAATCTCCCCAGATCCCAGCAGTGGCCAAAATCCCCCAGGAAGAGACTGTGGGGGAGGGGGTGTCCCCCAAACTTCTGGAGCGTGGGAGCCAGGAGGACAGGCCAGAAAGTGGGAGGGGGCCTTTCCCAGGTAAGCCTCAGGCCTTTGGCCCCGGAGTGGGGCGAGGTGGGGTGCTCCCTCCACCCTCTCCTCTCCTCCCGCCTTCCGGGTCCCTCCCCTCCCCCTTCCTCTTCCTCCCGCTCCCTTCCCCCCCCCCACCTCCCGCTTCCAGCTCATCCGTGTCGTCCGCCCTCCTTACCAGGCCTGAGCTGACCTTGGGCTCCGGGATGGCGCGCGGGGGACCCGGGGCCTGAACGCCGCTGGGGCTGGGTGCCTGAAAGAGAAACAAAACTGAAACTAATGGTACTTCTGCAACTTCCGTCCCCAGCTCGGGACACCGACTCGCACGGCCCCAGGCCCCGCCTTCTTCCCTACCCCAGCCGGGACCTCTTCCTCGGGAGGGGGGCCCTCCACCCCTGGCCGGCGCTGCCCCTCCTGCAGGCCGCGGGGCTCGGTGGGGCTCCCCAGGTCGGCCTGTCAGATCCAGCATCAGGATCCGCTCAGCCAGCTAAGTGTGTTTGTCGCACACGCAGAGGACCTGCCCGAGGACGCGTCCTCTGAGGGGAGAAATGAGAGATCCTCCGCGATTCAGAGCCATGTAACTAGAGCCCAGCCCTCGGGCCAGGTCTCCAGTGAGGCAGCACAGCTGCAAATCTAGTCCCAGGTGGGGCCCTACATGCCTTAAACCTTTGCTGAGCCAGGGGAGAGGCAGAGGAACCAGATGAGGAGTCTCGGATCTGAGCGGCCCTTGGCCAAGGCTTCCTGGAGGAGGCATGGCTCGAGATGAGTTTGAAGGGCACAGAGGGGGTTGGGAGGAAGAACGCAGGGAAGAACGTTCTGGGAATTGGGAACAGCAAGTCGGTGGGTACAGAGAAATGAAATACCCCAACTCTCCCTGAGTATCTCCAAGTAATTTATGGGAAGGGCACGTGTGAATGGCGGCAGATGAGGTTATAGAGCGTCGCAGAGGATCCTTATGTTGTACACAAAGGAGTCTGAGTTTTGTCCAAAAAGTCAAAAGAAAGAATTGAAGGCTATTTCCCCCAATATCTTATGAAATTTTTGAAGCACAAAAAAGTCGAAGGAATGGCCACAACACTCATATACCTTCCACTTAGATTCTACAGTTAAGACACATAGTCGATTTCTTATGTATGTATTCGTGTATGCATCCCTTGGTCCATGGTGATGGGATTTCAGCGGGCTGCTGAACCAAGGAGAGCTCACTCTGGCTGCAGGGTCCAGGTAAAAAGTGGAGGGGTCTGAGCAGACACGGTGGCCACAGGACCTAGCGGAGGATGGAGGAGGATGAGATCCTTCATGGGAGCTACTGTTGAAGCTGCAGCACTGATGACTCGCCCTGCGGAAGGGAGGTGAAGGAAGGAGGGCAGGCTTTGCAGGTCTGGAGGTGAGAAGGGAGGGTGAAGCTGGCGACACCCAGGCTTGTGACCGTTTCACACTCCCAGAGTCTCTGTGCTTTCGATGAAGTCACTCTGCAGTGTCCAGAGCAAGAAGATCAGGGCTGAGATGGCACAATGGGGACCAGACATTTCAGGGCAAGTGGGGGATGGGCTGGGGCGTGAAGGAGGCTGAAGGAGTCCCCAGAGAGGTCAGAGTGCAAATCCAAGGGAGAGAAGATCCTAGGAGCCACGCTAGGGAATGCTTCCCTTCCAGAAGGTGGGGGTGGTCTGTGCTGTCAAATGCTGCAGACCAGACAGTCCAGCCAAGTGAAGACAGAAGGACGGATCGATGCATGTGTGTCCACAAACGTATGCACACACATAGGGCCTCCGCGTGTGCCTCTTTGTGCACATTCAGGAATGATTTGTCAATATCTACTGTGGCAAGAGAGCCTGCCACGCACTATGGAAGATATAGAGATACACAGGATATGTTCCCCGCCCAAGAGGAGTTTTCGATTTAACAGGGGAGGTGAGAGTGTGCATGTTACAATATGAGACAGCAAGGCAAATGTCAAAATAATCATCACAGTGGCTTCTTTTATTGGGTATTTACCATGAGCTTGGCATGGGGTGTCGAAAACATAACCTTATTTAATCCTCACGATAACCTGGTGACATAGGTACTGTTATTGCTCCATTTTACAGATGAGGATGCTGAGTTAAGAGAGAATAACTCTCTTAAATAAAGTGCTATGCCAACAGGAGAGAGGGAGAGTTTGATTTCTCCCGGAATGGTAGAGGTGGTGTGGGAATCAGGAAGGCTTCATGCAAGAGGTGGCCTTACAGTGGCTGCCCTACCCTGCCTCCCCAAACATTGAACAATTACTTAAAATACCTATGGGGTCCAGGAAGACAGTTTCTTTCCCAGAGAACAGACTCCTAAGCTAAGGGATAACTCACCTACAGCCAAGTGATAAGTGTTATCACAGAGACACAAATGGGGGTGGGGTGTTCGGATTCTTGCTGGATGCTCGGGGTCCCTTAAGATAACCCTGGGTCTTTCATGAAAGGTCTCTCATGGGTGATTGGTCTTATAGGACTGGAGCACAGGTGGCTGGAGGGAAGTGGTAGGAGATGGGGGTGGGCAGGCAGAACAAACTTAAAACTTACCTGTCTAGAATCGTGTCAGGCCTCAAGGTAATGGGGAGCCATTTATAAGATTTTTCTTAAGCAGGTTTGAGCTTTGTTCTGTGGGTATTTGGGGAGGGTGACCTAAGCAAAGGTTTTAATCTTAATTTATATAAATAATAAGGATCATTTATTTATTTATTTTTAATTTTTTCATGTTTATTTTAGAGGGAGAGAGAGACAGAGTGCAAGTGGGGGAGGGACAGAGAGAGAGGGAGACACAGAATCCAAAGCAGGCTCCAGGCTCTGAGCTGTCAGCACAGAGCCTGACGCGGGGCTCAAACCCATGAACCTTGAGGTCATAATCTAAGCTGAAGTTGGACACTTAACCGACTGAGCCACCCAGGCACCCCAATAATAAGGATCATTTAAAGTAAAGTTTAGGGACACCTGGGTGGCTCGGTGGGTTAAGCGTCCAACTCTTGATTTCGGTTCAGGTCATAATCTCACAGTACGTAAGATCAAGCCCCACATTGCATTCTGTGCTGACAACACAGAGCTGGGGATTCTCTCTCTGCCCTTCTCTCTCAACTCCTCCCCCTTTTGCTCTCTCTGTCTCAAAATAAATGAATGTGAAGTTAGTTTGTTTTTTTTTTAAATAAAGTTTAAAACATTCCTACCATCATTGTAACAAAATAACTTTTTTCATGTATTTATTTCTTTTGTTCTCTGTCTATGAATATATGCACCATAGTTGTATTTATAGTGTGCTTATACTTTTTGTTTACTTACCTAACTTAATATTATATCAGCATTTTCTGTTTCTTTTTTTTAATGTTTATTTATTTTTGAGAGAAAGAGAGACAGAGTGTGGGAGGGGCAGAGAGAGAGGGAGACAGAGTATCTGAAGCAGGCTCCAGGTTCTGAGCTGTCAGCACAGAGCCCGATGCGGGGCTCAAACCCACGACCATGAGATCATGACCTGAGCCGAAGTCGGACGCTCAACTGGCTGAGCCACCCAGGCATCCTGCATTTCTACACATTCTTCATAGCTATGATTGTTCACGGCTGCATAAATTATATGCCATAATTTAGTTAACTATTTAGTAATATGCTGATAAGCCGGCCTCCCCCACTTAGCAGTTTCCATGATGTAAATAATAGTGTAAATATTCCCATCACGGCTGATTTCATGCTACCGATAACTTAACAACTGACTGCAAAATTCCTAAAATTTAACAATGAGCTTTCAGGAGCCAGTCCTCTTGGGAAGCTTTTAGAATATTCTCTTTGTCCCCAGTGTTCTGACTTTCACAGTGAGTGTGTCGTGCTGAGCATTTAGTGGGCTCTTTCAATCTCAAAGCACGTTTTCCTTCAGGTCTGGGAAATTCTCCTGTGTTGTTGATGATTCTATCCCCTATGATTTCTCCCTCTGAAACTTCCATCATTCAGATGCTGGATCTCCTGGACGGGTCCTCCAATTGTATCTTTTCTCCCATTTTCCGTTCTCTCTCTTTTGGGGAAATTTCTTCAACTTAAGCCTTCTAACTATTGTGTTTTTCAAATCTACTGTCACAGTTTTAATTCGTGAGTATCCTATTGTTTTTACTGCACAAATCCATACAATATCTTTTGCTACCTTTCTGAGGACAGGAATGTATTATTGGGGTGTGTGTGTGTGCGCGCGCGCGCGTGCGCACGTGTGTGTCCTTACTTGCACAGTTTCTGTTTACCTTCAAGTTATTGTTTCTTCTTTCCTTCCCTCCCACCGCTTCCCTCCCTCCCTCTCTCCTTCTACCACCTCTCCCTCCCTCCCTTCCTCTTTTTTTTCAGTGACTATACTACTTATTATTTTATATTTTAAAATTAGCATTCTGAGGTATGATTTACAGACAGCAAAAATCACCTATTTAAGTGTATGGTTTGGTGAATTTAGACAAATGCCTATCGTTAATAATTACCAATGCAATCATATATAGTACAATATAACAATAAGGAAATTGACATCGGGAAAATACTATTAACTGTAGACCTTATTTACCTCTCGCCCTGTGTGTGTTGTGTCTAATTCTGTGCAGAATCAACATGCAGAACTGTCCCATCAACACAAAGAAACTCCTTCCCGCATCCCTAACTCCCAGCAGCCGGGGAGGTGTTGTTCCTGTTCTCTGTAATTTTGCCATTTCAAGAATGTTACATAAATGAAATCACAAAGTATGAAGGCTTTGGAGATTGTCCTTGAGATCCACCCAAGTTATTACATACATGTTGATAGTTCGTTCCTTTTATTGCAGGGTAACAGTCCATTGTTTGGGCGTTCCACAGATTACCCATTCTAATGTTGGAAGACGGTTTCCAGGTAGGCTTATTACACATATGGCTACTATAACCATTTCTATACTGGTTTGGGTGTGAACCTAAGTTTTCATGACTCTGGGATAAATGCTTAGAAGTATGATTTCTCAGGGGCGCCTGCGTGGCTCAGTCAGTTAAGCATCCAACTCTTGATATCAGCTCAGGTCATGATCTCACGGTTTGTGAGATCAAGCCCTGAGTCAGGCTCTGTGCTGACAGCATGGAGCGTGCTTGGGAGTCTCTCTCTCCCTCTCTCTGCCTCTCCTCCCCACTTAAAATAATTTTTGTATATGTTATGAGGTAAGCATTGCTTGTTTGTTCATTTGCATATGGATTTCTCACTGTTCCACCCCTGTTTGTTGAAAAGCCATTCTTTCCTCTTTTAATTTTCTTAGAACTTTTGTCAAAAATCAATTGACCATAAATGTAAGTGTTTATTCTGGACTTTCTATTCTATTTCATTGTTCCACATGTATACACAATGTCAATGACATGCTATCCCGATTACTGCAGCTTCATAGGAGGCTATGAAATCAGGTAGAGTGAGTTCCCAAACTTTGTTCTCCTTTTCCAGACCATTTTGGCAATTCTGGGTCTTTTGTATTTCCATATAAATTTTAGGATCAGCTTGTCAACTACTTTAAAAAAAAAAGCTTTCTGGGATTTAGATAGGGATTCCATTGAGTGTATAGGTAAATTTGGAAATAATTACCATCTTGATACTTTTGAGTCTCCTAATCCATGAACATAGTATATATCTTTCCATTTATTTATCTTTTAAATTTCTCAGCAATCTTTTCTAGTTTTCACTGTGCAGGTCCTGCACTTCTTTTGCTAAATTTGTTCTTAAGCATTTTATTCTTTTTGATGCTTTCGTGAGTGGAATTGTTTATTAAATCTCATTTTGATTGTCTATTGCTAGTTTATGGAAATATAACTGGCTTTTATATTTTGATCTAGGATCATAGACCTTGCTAAACTCACTTATTAGTTATAATAGTTTTTTTCTTTTTATAAATTCCTTAGGATTTTCTACATACAAGGCCATGCCATTTATGAATAACGACAATTTTATTCTTCCTAAGATCCATTTCTTTTCTTTCTTTTTTCTTTTTTTCTTTTCTTTTCTTTCTTTCTTTCTTCCTTCCTTCCTTTTTTTTTTTTTTTTTTTTTTGAGAGAGAATGAGAACAGGGAAGGGACAAAAGAGAGAGGGAGAGAGAGAATTCCAAGCAGGCTCCACACTGACAGCACAGAGCCCAATGTGGGGCTTGAACCTATGAACAGTGAGATCATGGCCTGAGCCAAAACCAAGAGTCAGATTAACTGACTGAACCACACAGGCTCCCTGGATCCATTTCTTCAAAAGTAATCTGTATGCTTTGGGTGCAGAGCCCACTTGAGATTCTCTCTCCCACTGCCCCTCTCCCCAGCTCACATGTGCTCTCTTTCTTAAAAAAAAAAATTAAAGGCATACAGATTACTTTTTTAAAGTTTATTTATTATTCTGAGAGAGAGAGAAAGCATGTATGAGAGGGAGAGGGGCAGAGAGGAGAGAGGGAGAGAGTCCCAAGCAGTCTCTGTGCTGAGCATGGCATGTAGGCCTTTAATTTTTTTCTTTCCTTTTTGTACTGGCTACAATCTACAGAAAATGTTGAATAAAAGTAGTAAGAGCAGACATTCTTGTCTTGCTCTTAAGTCATGTGGGTAAGCAGTCAGTCTTTCATCATTAGGTGTGACATTAGCTGTGTGTTTTTTGTTCCTAGTGTGTTGAGAGTTTTGAAGGTTTTTTTAAATCATAAATGAGAATTGGATTTTTTTCAAATTCTGTTTTTTGCATCAGTTGAGATAATCATGCATTTTTCCTTTGTTCTATTAATGTGATACATTACATTAATTTATTTTTAGACTTAAAGCAATGTTACATGCCTAAAATGAACTCCATTTAGTCATAGTGTATAATTCTGTTTCTATGTTACTGGATACAGTTTCAAAATGTTTTGTTAAAAATTTTTGTGTCTAGAGGCACCTGGCTCAGTCAGAAGACCATGGGACTCAGAGTCGTGAGTTTGAGTCCCACACTGGATGTAGGGATTACTAAAAATAAATAAATAAAAACTTTAAAAAAGCATGTCTATGTTCATGGGTCATATTGGTCTGTTATTTTATTTTCTTGTCATGTCTTTATTTGGCTTTGATATCAAGATAATGTGAATCTTATAAAATAGGTTGGCAAGTGTTCCCTTGTCCTCTGTTTCCTGAAAGAGTTCATATAGAATTAATATTGGGACACCTGGGTGGCTAAGTCAGTTGGGCTTCCGGCTTCTGCTCAGGTCATGATCTCATGGTTCGTGAGTTCAAGCCTGCCTCGGCTGTTCTCTCTCTCTCTGCCTCTCCCCGACTCATGCTCTATCTTTCTCTTTTTCTTTCAAAAACAAAGAAACATTAAACATTTTTTATTTTTTAATTTTTATTTTCTTTAACATTTATTTATTTTTGAGAGACAGAGAGACAGAGCATGAGCAGGGGAGGGGCAGAGAGAGAGGGAGACACAGAATCCAAAGCAGTCTCCAGGCTCCAAGCCATCAGCCAGAGCCCGACACGGGGCTTGAAATCCTGAACCGCGAGATCATAACCTGAGCCGAAATCGGATGCTTAACTGACTGAACCACCCAGGTACCGCTCAACATTTTTTAAAAAAAGAATTAACATTATTTCTTCCCTAAAAGTTTGATAGATTCATCAGTGAGGCTATCTAGGCCTGGATTTTTCTTTATGGAAAGGTTTTTAAATTATTCATTCCATTTTTTTTTTACAGACTATTGGTCAATTCAGGATTTTCTTTTTTTTCCTTTTTTAAAAAAGTTTTATTTATTTTGAGAGAGAGTGTGAGTAGGGTAGGGGCAGAGAGAGGGGAAGAGAGAGAATCCCAAGCAGGCTCTGTACTGTCAGCAGAGTCGGACTTGAGGCTCGATCCTGTGAACCGTGAGATCATGACCTGAGCTGAAATCAAGAGTCGGACACTTAACCGACTGAGCCACCCAGATGCCCCTGCTGTTGAACCCTTCTAATGAAATTTTCATTCCAGTTGTTTTACTTTTCAGCCATAGAGTTTCCATCTAGTTCTTTTTTTAAAAAAATAGATTCTGTTTCCCTGCTGAGATTTTCTATTTTTTGAGTCACTCTCATCAGTGCAATCCCTTTAATTCTTTGCAAATATTCATAATAGCTTCTTTGAAGTATCTGTCTGCTAAATGCCTTATCTGGCCCACTCAGAATCAGTTTCTGTTGACGACTCTTTTCTCCTGAATACGGGTCACACTTTCCTATTTCTTTGTGCATCTTGGAGCATTCGAGGCTGAGGGTTGTTGCTGGTGCTGCTGGTGCTTGGCAACTTAACTAGACCTAACCTGGACTTCATTTCTCCAGTTGTGTGTGGTCATTGATACCTCTACTTGGTTCTTCTGCTCTTATTTATTTTAGTCTGACTTTGGGATCTCCTGGCATCTGCATAGCTTCACTGTCGGTCAGTGATTTGGGTAGAGGCTCTGCTCAAGCACCTGGACCCCTTAAGCTTTCCACTTTCTGCCAAATCACCAGAGTGTAGGCTGGGGAGCACATTTGGAGTTCAGCTGTACGTAAGTCTCCCTTGGCTTTTATTTTCTGCTGGGCTGCCTCAGTTTCCCGGAGGAAACCAATAGGCAGGCATCGTGGGATCCTTAGCAATATTTACATCCCAGACCTTTATCGTGAAAAAGAACCATTAGATTCTGAAGGTAGCTATGTGGCAAAATAGTTTAAAATGAAATTATTGGGTAACATTCACTTAAAAGGAAAATCGTAGTGCTAAACCCAGCCTGCGGTCCTGGTTATGGTGCTTCTGGTATTCAGCAGAGCACACAGTGTGGGTGTGATGTGCACCCTAAACCCATCAGGCTGGATGTGTTTGTTTCCGCTGAAAAGCATGACTGATACATAACTCCTGCTCCAAAGAAAGAGTTCCTACCTCCAGCTGTCCAGGTGAGATGGGTGGTGTCCAGTCCAATTTCCTGCTCACCTTCTGGATACGCAAGCTGATGAACTCAATCCTGATATTTTGGTTGGCGTGGAGCTGGAATTCAGTTGGTCTTATAGGAACCAAAGTTGCTCTGAATCACTCAAAAATCCATCCCGTCACTGGCCAGCCAGCTCACACGGCCCAGCGCCAAAGGCCCTATGATCTGACGCCCAGTGAGAGAAAAATCTGTACTGATGTCCCAGGTTGACAGTAGCTTCTTTTTACGTTTTACATCCCCCAACCTCTCTGACATTTTGTTTATTGTTTTTTTAAGTTTCTAGCCTCACAGTGGTAAGGAAGTTCACTTCTTAAGAATCAGAACCTTAAAAATGTTAGGCATATCCCTGAGATAAGATTTCATTTGACTTATAGGCACTGCAGGTGAAATTTCATGAAGGGAATTTCTTGGCCTGGTCAAGGATAGAAAAACAAGTAATAGAGGCTTTTAAAACTCAAAGCTTTAACTCCTTTAGAAAAATTTCCACATGGAAGATAATTAAAAAAATTTTTTTAAATGTTTAATTTATTTTTGAGAGAGTCAGAGATAGAGCGTGAGTGGGGGAGGGGCAGAGAGAGAGAGAGAGGGAGACACAGAATCTGAAACAGGCTCCAGGTTCCCAGCTGTCAGCACAGAACCCAACACAGGGCTCGAACCCACAAACTGCGAGTTCCTCAAGTTGATGACCTGAGCCGAAGTCGGGTGTTTCACCAACTGAGCCACCCAGGTGCCCGGGGAAGATAAGTTTTTCATCTTAGTTTGAAAAATATTGTATACTTGAAGAGGTTTACATGTGTTGATTTACACCGTTTGCTGCACCTGTACAAATAATCAGGCCAAAATTAAACGAGGGCTCTCAGACATTTGAAACCATTGATCATTCCCTTCTCAAAACGGGCTCCTCTTTTGGCTGCCTGACCTCCTTCTTTTCTGATCACTCGGGTGGGTTCCAGAACGGGCTTCTCTTCCCCTGCCGGTTCCTGGTCACCGGCGCCCTTGCACACCTCACACCCCGCACCACCCTCTGCTCTGAGATGTCTTTGCCACCCAGACCCACCAGAGGGAGCTCTCTCCCCGCTGAAGCGGCCTCTCTAGTCCTGGTCTTGGTGCATTACCGAGGAGCCCACACAAACCGCCTATCCTGGTGTCTGGGCTTTGGGGGATGCCTGTCGGCCTGTGGAGCGGGTCCTGCCAATCGTAAGCAGCCCTGTACCCTCTATTCTGATACACTCACCTCCACTCCACCTCCCTCTTATACTAGGAAATCTCCTGCAAAGATTCCCCTCCAAAGGGCTTCAGGTGCAAAATATGAAAGGGTACAAAAAACCAAAATAAAACCCCAAATCATTAATCAACATAAATAATATTTTAATGCAATATTTTAAAATCAAAATCAGTGCAAAAAATCCACAATGAGCAAAATATCAAAATTTTAAGTGCGGGCTGAATCAGTATTACTGATTTTTCCTTTGGCTTCTAGCTTCAAATATGGTTCAGCCCTGCACGGCTGGGATTCACCCCCTACCACCTACTCAAGGACTTTTCTTCTGTGTTTGCCTCTGCCCTGCAACATCACCTGTTCCTCTCTCCCCTGGATCCTTCTTTAATATAGTTCCTGTCTTAAAACCAAAGAAAAACAGTCCCCTGCTTGACCTCACATACCCCAACTATCATTCTCTGCTTTGTTTTCCTTTTCCTCTTGAACCCACTACAATTAGGCTTTTGTTCTCAAACCCCTCCCTCCCCACCCCAGGCTGTTCTGGCCAAGGTCACCAACGACCTGCACCTTATTGGCACTCCTCTTGGCTGAACATTTGGCAATGGAGATCCCCCACTCCCCGGATCTCTTTCCTCTTGGAGACTTGGTCTCCCAGACCTCCTGTTTCTCTTCCTGCTTCCCTGTCCCCACCTCCTCTGGGTTCTCCTCTCTTCCTGACCCTAAATGTCAGAGTGCATTCAGACTCCTCTCTGTCCACACTCCTTCCAGAGATGATCTCTCCCAGTTCTACGGTGCCAACTGATGTTATATCTTTGATAGGAAGGCGATTTCCAATCCTCATCCCCAGACCAGACTTTTCTCCTCACTTCCAGACTGGTGCCTGACTGTCCCATTGGACATTTCCACTTGTAAGTCAAACAGACATCCATTCTTTTTTTTTTTT
This sequence comes from Cryptoprocta ferox, assembly GCA_028646485.1. Classification (NCBI taxonomy): domain Eukaryota; kingdom Metazoa; phylum Chordata; class Mammalia; order Carnivora; family Eupleridae; genus Cryptoprocta; species Cryptoprocta ferox. The sequence goes on from CM053564.1 coordinate 30,652,456, forward strand.
TTAATGTTTATTTAATTTTGAGAGAGAGGGAGCGTGCAATTGGGAGAGAGGGATCTGAAGATCCCAGAGAGCGGGAGATGGAGGATCTGAAGCAGGCTCTGCATTGACAGCAGAGAGTCCAACCTGGGGCTCAAAGTGACAAACCATGAGATCATGACCTGAGCAGAAGTCAGATGCTTAACCTACTGAGCCACCCAGGTTCCCCCAGACTTCCACTCTTGACATGATCCCCGGATCCTAGCCTGCCCCCTCCACCCTAGGCATCTTCCGGGTCTGGGCTGACAGCTCAGAGCCTGGAGCCTGCTTCGGATTCTGTGTCTCCCTCTCTCTCTCTGCCCCTCCTCTGCTCATACTCTGTCCCTCTGTCTCTCAAAAATAAATAAATGTTAAAAAAAAAAAAGGATTCTAAGGAAATATCTATCTTCAGCCCAATCCTGAAATGGAATATTTGAATAAACCATTGCTAAACATGATCTAATGACAGTTCATTATACATATTAATATATTTGAGAGTATCTTTATGCCCAAGAAACAGAAACTAGCCATACTTTGAGAGAGCACATGGGACATTCACGGACATTGACCATGCACTAAGTTACAAAGAAAACTTGATAAATTTCCAACAATTCTGTACTATAGAAACTGTGGTCTCTGATTATAGTGAATAACTTTAAAAATCAAGAGCAAAAGGCTAACCAAGAAACAAATCTTGTTTGTCTGAGATATAATTTAATAATTACTGCTAACCTTTCTAGGCCAATGAAGGGTAAAGGAAAGAAAGAAAAGAAGAGAGGGTTTTATGTTTAGTTAAAGTAAGAAGTCTTGATCTAGCATCTTTGGTGGAAGGAGTCCAAACAATGTCAGCTGCTTCTCTTTCTAGTCATTTGACGCGGAGAGTCGCCAGTGTCTGCATGGGACCAGGAGTCCGGTGGAACCTTCCTTGACTGTGAGATGTGTACACAAGGTTTGGGTCCCTGAAGTCTGGCTGCCATCTGGGCAGTGAGGAAGACATTGTATAGGCTCTTGCAAGGAGATTCAAGGACAGCCTATGTTTTAACTGATCTCAAATCAGAAGTGTGAGAGAAAATTGTAAACGTTAGCTTGGAGAATCATAGCTAGATAGATGTTTGAGAACCAGAAGAATTTAAGATCGAGTCCACTTTACAGGTATCCCACGAAACTTCAATTAACAAGATTAAAATCTAAACTCTCTAAAGGTACAAGCATAATATTTCTTTCTACAATTAGCCCATTCTTTTTTTTAACCACAGATAATCACATTAAAGCTAGTCCGTTTGCATTAAACTTGGCCTGATTATTTATTTACATAAGTGTAATAAGAATAGTGATGATCATATAAACTCTTTTTTAAGTCTGCTTCGCTGGAAATTTTCATAAGAAATCTCAGATTGAACTCTTAAAAGCCTCTGAGGCCAGGAAGCTAAACCAAAGACTATTAGATTTTACCTGCAGTACTGTATTTTGGGTGAACTCCTCTCTACTTGAGGTCCCCCTAACTATCCTGAGATATTCGTGGGCCTTCCAGGGAGTGACCTTCCTTACCCACCTGGTAAGGCTGCTGGGAACCCTATAAGCAAGGTACTAGGCTGAACTCCCCAAGCAGTTCCTGAAAGCTGTCTGGTCATATCTGAGTCCATACACACATCTCTCCAATAACACATCTCAATCAAAGCCTTGGTAATATATCCATTGTTTCCAATTGTGTCCTGTTTCAAGAAGAACACGTTCTTATTGAACTTATGCAAATAACCAATTCTAGTGCCATGAAAAGAATACTCAAGGGTTTCTAAATTCTGAAGGAATTGGGCGGGGAAAGAAAGTAAATGTTTCATGTTTGTCATAAAGGTATACTTTACCAAATTGCTGTAGGTCATACATAGCATAAGAAAAGGTTTCCTAAATCTTGGAAAACAAGACATTAAAGAACTAGCAATGTTTCAAACAAGAACTCATAAAGAATTATAATCATCCTCCTCAGTTCATTCGATTCCATGTGATTAATCCCTGTTCTGCTTGAATCCAATTTTTCCAGTAGTTATAGAAATTCTTATCCAATTCATTTTTATGATCTTAAAGTTATCATAATCCTGTTCTTGCCAAAGTCCTCTCTATGAATCTCCTTGATTCATGACGCACTTTGGGAGGAACATTATTGCAAAAGCACCTTAGTAAAACAATAACTGTGTAAATGACAACAGACAGAAAATGCCCATTATTAAAGATCTGATGAGAGTTCTTTATAGTGGAATTGACAAGGAAATTTGGTTATTTTTGTGGCACCCAACATTTTAAAATGATAACTAGAATTATGATGGTAACATTACACCCGGACGTATCAGACTTTAGGAATTTCATGTACGTATCTTCAACACAAGGAAGGCTTAGTGTTATTTATTTGACAATGCTTCCCATGTAATTGAACATACCACATACATCTTACTAGTTTAACATCTCTTTCTTTAAGGAGGGAAAACAAATGTGTAGAGATGTTCCAGGACCCCTCTTAAAAATCCCAAAGTTGGGGTGCCTGGGCGACTCAGTTGTTTCAGCGTCTAATTCTTGATTTCTGCTCAGGTCATGATCCCAGGGTCATGGGATCAAGCCCCATGTCTGGTTTCATGCTGAATGTGGAGCCTGCTTGAGAGTCTCTCTCTCTTCTCTCTCTTTCTCTCTCTTTCTCTCCTGCCCCTCCCCGACTTGCACTCTTGCTCTCTCTCCATCTCTCTCTCTCAAATAAAAAAGTCCCAAAGTTCATGAGGTCAAAACTACTTCATTTAGAATTTGGTTTTGCGGAGTTTGTCAAAAATACCAAAATTTTTAAAAACACTTGGTCAAGGGGCACCTGGGTGGCTCAGTCGGTTAAGTATCCGGCTTCAGCTAAGGTAATGATCTTGCGATTCATGAGTTCGAGCCCCGCATTGGGCTCTGTGCTGTCAGCTCAGAGCCTGGAACCTGCTTCAGATTCTGTGTCTCCCTCTCTCTCTGCCTCTCCCCCGCTCATGCACGTTCTCTGTCTCTGTCTCTCTCTCCGTGTCTCTCTCTGTCTCTCTCGAAAATGAATAAACATTTTAAAAATTTAAAAAAAAATAAAAAAATGAAAACACTTGGTCAAATAGGATCATGGGTCACTGTGAACTTACTTACCTATTTAACCATAGTGGCAATTGAAGACTATAGCCAAATACAATTTAATAGTTGTTTAAAAAAAAAAACTTAGCTCTTTTAATAGAGAAGACTGTTTTCTTAAGTAATCAAAGATACCTTTATCATGATAAAGGTAACATGAAGCACAGAAAATTGTTTTGGTAAAAGACACAACTATTTTGCTTTCTGTGCAGATTACTTAAAAGGTAAAGACACTTCATAATCTATTACCAAATGCAGACCAAAAGTCCAAGAAAACTTTGTTTTTTTTAAAAAACAAGAAACCAATTCTTATTTTGCACCACTGTACTTTCAATATTAAAACTCATCATTTTTTTTACTGAAATAAATTAATCACTATTTGAGTCATCTTGACCATGCATAAAATTCCTTTTCCAAGATTTATTTTCCAGAAACTTTCTATGATTTTCTTTTTTTACATTCAGATTTTGTCCTGTTCTTCCTCTTTCCCACTCTGAAACAACCAGCTTCACTTTAGGACAAGATTATTTCCTTTTCCCTCAACAAAAATGCATCTACATACCTCATACCTTTTCTTATTGAAAACACACACCCTACTTTCCTGGCATCTGGAAATTTTTCCCTTATTATTTTCTAGTTGCTATAATTATATATATAAGAATTCTTAACATTTAAAAACCATACTTTCTAGTGAAAATTAAGAATTAAACAATTGTGGACTATCTCTTACACTAGCATTCTGTGGATTGGTAGACTTATAAATACTTTTTATAATTTCCAAAAGTGTAATGCTTTCTCACAGGAAAAATTTCCAGTGTGTCACAAAACATATTTGCTAATAAACACAAATAACCTTTAGTTTTCTATAAAGAGAAGCTCAAAGTGGATAAATCCGTGTTCAGTAATTAGTGTTTCAGCATTTTATCTTATTTAGAAATGATCTAGGTATTTAATGACAATCCATCATTTAATTTAACTTAGCAAAACTTTAAAGTTTTAGGTTACCAAAAAGATTTGGGGAACTATTTAAAAAATTCACCTGGGGGCAGGGTGCCTAGGTGGCTCAGTCAGTTAAGTGACCAGCTCTTGATTTCAGCTCAGGTCATGATCTCACAGTTGATGAGATTGAGTCCCACATGTGCTGACATCGCAGAGCCTGCTTGGCATTCTCTCTCTCTCTCTTTCTCTCTCTGCCCCCCCCCCCAGCTCGCTTTCTCTCTTTCTCAATAAATAAATTAATTAATTAAAAAACAAAGTTCACCTAGAGGAGCCCGAGTGGCTCAGTCGGTTGAGCATCCAACCTTTTGATTTCCATTCAGGTCACGAGACTGAGCCTTGAGTCAGGCTTTGCTCTGAGTGTGAAGCCTGCTTGAGATTCTCTTTCTCTCTCTCTTTCTCTTCCCTTCTGCCCCTCTGCCCTGCTGGCACTCTCTAAAAACTAAAAAAAAAATTTTTAATTAAAAAGTTTGCCTAAAAGCTTTTATCTTGCTTGCATCTATTTAATTCACTTGTTCTCAATAATTACATTTAGATTACCCACAAAGAGTTCACAAGGCATGAGATGAAGTCAGCCGTCATCCCAAGCTATTTTTCTTCCAGACAAATTTTGTAAATGAGATAATGTGAACTTATTTGACTGAAAAACTGAAGTTTTTTTCAGTCTGCATTATGTTTAATGTTGGTAATTCTGAAGACATACCTATTTTAATTAATCCAACAAACCTGAACTACCTTTTATTTACCAAATATTATTTCAGATCACATAAACTTGAAAAGCATTTGGGTTAATTTCAATTATATTTCTGAGAGATTTAGGAATTCTTAATCTATACAAGTGATCAGTTCTGTTCAGGCCAATTAAATAGAGCTCTTTTATAAATTAGTTTTAGTAATACCATCCAGAGGTAGCAAATGCCACACATAGACAGTATGTATATATTAGTCACACATAAACACGCAGGAGGATACAGAGGACTTATAGCTTCAATTTAAAATTGTAGCCAGGAATGAGGATAGTCATAAAAGGGGCTGGATCTCAATTATGTTTTTGGCTGATGGAATAATTTAAGGTTAGCTTCTTAAATGGCTAAAGCTTTTTATTAATATTTATGGAGAAGACATATGATTTTTCAATTGCCTAAGTTTTAAAGTACCCCTCCCTCCACCTTTTCAAATAAGAGTTTCCTGCAGGAATTTGGTATCTTAAAGAGATGGCCTAAGTTAGTGTTCCTGTGAGGAATCAAGTAGAATATTTACTTTTGAAAGACACAGAGAATGAATGCTAGTTTCCCTAAGAAGAATTTTTGTTTCCTAAGGGCAAAATTTTCTCAATATAAAATACAAAAATACTTTTGAGATAAACAGAGGAGGTTTGGGAATTGGAAAAGGAATAAGTGGACTTTCAATTGTTTCTGGAGTCACTTTAGTTTTATAAAGAACTGTAAGTTAAGGACAGTTGATTTAAATTCCTCAAGAAATTGGGTCGATCCACCCATAAACCCTTTTACAAGGTCTTCAGAAGGTTTTTCTCTCCCTCTGGGTACACAGTTTTATTTTAGCTTAGGTGAGAAGGTCTAAAAATAACTTCCTATCAGGTTCTCATTATCAGCTTCTGACCACAGAGATAGGACAGTCAAGTTGATGTTGAAAACTTTGCATAGGGTCTTTGAGGACACATTTTTTTTTTCAGTGTCCCAGTTGGTTACAAACGAAATATTGACCCCTGGGCCATTGTTTTGATGGTGGACCCCTAGGAGGGTGTGATGTGAGCACGCAGGAGTTATTTTAGGTGCCTGGACTTTGAGCTGTTGTAGCTGTAAGGTCAAAAGCTTGGCAGATATTTGCTTGCAATCTTGTTCCAAAGTCTTTTCAAATTGCTCAGGTAGGGTCACAGGTTTAGTCACACTGGTGATATTCTGTTCTATTTTCTGCCTTTTTATCAATCCACTAATCTCAGAAGATAATCAATTTACAAAAACAGCGCTAAAGCAGGTTGGGTGACCTCATTTATTCTAAGGAACCTGAAATGCCATAGGAAGAGACCTTCCACATGGGCTTTAACTTTACCATGGATTCATCTTTCTTTTGTTTGCATGTTTGAATAATACACCAATCAATGCAGGAAGGGAAGGAACGGCTTTTAGAAGATCAGTTGCTATTTTGCTAGCTTTTTTTTTTTTTTCTGTTTTGATTGACCATGTTTGATGACCAGGTTGATGTTCTTGGATACCATCCTCAGGGCTATGCCATCCTGCTTCCTTGCATCCATTTTTGGGCTTCCCTAGGTCCCACCAGCAGGTGTACAAGCGGAAAAGATCTGACAGCCTGGGGTTATAGGCCCTGATAATTAATGAATTTTTCAGAAAACTTTTGGGGATCTTCTCTGGGTTTAGAAAATTCTTTAACTGTGGCCATTAGTTTGGTCTTTGACCAGGAAGAGAAAGATACCTGAGGAGGGCCTTCTGCAACTTCAATGGTTTTATTTTATAAGGTAACTGGTAGATAGTCTTTTCAGAGTGGGAAGGTGGTTCAGAATAGAGGGCTAGTATATTTGTGAGTACTTGGGTAAATGAGGATAAAGGAGTCACATTGGTTTTATCAGCTATTGTTTTAGGTACCCTTGTGTTTTAATTTTCATTAGCTTTTGCAATGAATTGTTTAAATAAAGCATTTTTGGAATCTTGAAGGCTTTTGGAAGCTTCTGTGTGCCAATTAAAATAGGTATCTCTGGGCACCTAGGTGGCTCAGTTTGTTAAGCATCCGACTTTGGCTCAGATCATGATCTCACTGGTTGTGGGTTCGAGCCCCATGTCAGACTCTGCTGACAGCTTAGAGACTGAAACCTGATTCAGATTCTGTGTCTTCCTCTCTGTCTGCCCCTCCCCTACTCCTGCTGTCTCTCTCTGTCTCTCTCAAAAATAAATAAACTTTAAAAAATTTTAAATAATAAAATAAAGAATACAAATAGGTAGCCCATTCTGTTTGTTGAACTTGGGAATCCTTGCTTTCAAGTGCACTTCTTAAATGAATGATCTTGTCTAACTGGAACATTCCCCATAATAGCCATTATAATTCTAGGTTAACTTTTGTAAGACTTTGACATTTATGTAGATATTTATAGCTTTCAGAACATAGTTTTTAGGCAAAAAAAAAAAAAAAAAACCCAAGCAGGTGTGCCAAAGGTGGTGTGCTCATCTTTGGAATTTTGGGAATTTTACTTACTTATTTACTTATAATTTTTTAATGTTTGTTTATTTATTTTTGAGAGACAGAGAGACAGAGCACGAGTGGGGGAGGGGCAGAGAGAGAGTGGGAGACACAGAATCTGAAGCAGGCTCCAGGCTCTGATCTGTCAGCACAGAGCCCAACGCGGACTCGAACCCACGAACCACGAGATCATGACCTGAGCCAAAGTCGGACACTTAACTGACTGAGCCACCCAGGTGCCCTTATTTACTTATTTACTTTTTTTCGTGCTAATTTGTGGTAACGCTTTGTTTGTACAGTTTAATCTCAAACTTACAGAACAGTGGCAAGAACAGCACAAGAAATTCCCAAATACCCTTTGCCGAGATTCACCAGCGCTCATGCTGCCCCTTTTCCTGCCCTGCGCCCTCTCTCTCCCCCACCTCCTCCTCCCCTCAGTCAGGTTCTTGGGAAGCATCTGGGGGTAGGTCTGCTTTCTGCCAAATACTTCCTTGTCCATATCTCAGGAACAAGGACACTCCAGTCAGTAATCACAGGACTGGCGTGAGAGTCAGGGAACGGAATATGCACAGGTCACTGCTCAGTCCAGTGGGCCAGTGCCCCGCTGCCAGGCGCACTGGCCAAGACATATTTCTCCTGTAATCTGAACACTTATGTAGTCTCTCTCTGCCTTTGGGTCTCTTGGAGCCAGACTAATACCTAAAAGCGATGTGTCACTGGCTTGAGGATTGTGTGGTGTTTTACAGTGTACCTCATTACGTGGAGATTTTTCTTGAGGTTGGTGGGTAACCTAGTTCCATGACCTGTTCCATGACCAACTTATCCTAACAGTCTTTGGGTTAGGTGGTGGGCATTTGAACAGCTGTTAAATGCTCTACCAGTGCCCACCAATTCTTTCAAAGTTTTTTATTTTTATTTTATTTATTTATTTGGAGAGAGAGACAGAGCCTAATAACGGAGGAGGGTCAGAAAGAGAGGGAGACAGAGAGGGAGGGAGAATCCCAGGCAGGCTCCACACTGCCAGCACAGAGCCTGACACATGGCCTGAACCCATAAACTGTGAGATCATGACCTGAGCCAAAGTCAAGAGCTGGTTGCTCAACTGACCGAGCCCCCCAGGTATCCCCCAGTACCCACCAATTTTGCTGCTGCTTCTGAGATTCCCATTATCAATAGACTTTATCTATACAAAAGAAGATAGTCAAGCATGTACACCTTAATATGTCCAGTAACCAAAAGATGCTACTGCAACCTGGCCCTGTGTGTACCACCACCAATTCCCAATGTGGAACTTGGAGCTAGGGAAAGGACTGAACCTAGAGACCCCAAAGAATGGGGACTGAGGACTGATTCCAAACAAATAGGCAATACTGCAGCTGCTGCTAGCAGTTCCCAATGTGGAATCTGGGGACCGAACCAAAGGCTGAGGTTTTCCACTCAAAGTAGGGAATTGCAGCTGAATTACTAGCAGCTCCCAACAAGGAACTGACTGGAGAGCCAAACAGATCAGGAGCCCAATGCAAAGAGAGTGGGGCTCAGAGCTGAGAGGAACTTAGCCTAGTCCTCAGAAATGATGAGCAAAACAGAGAACTCAGAGGGTTCATGGGTAACATGCCTGTGTTTCTCATCATCCCCAAACCATCAGAAGTTCACTTCAGGTCCCATTCCTGCCACTAAATCTGATAAATAACAAAATTCAACTGAATAGATTCAAAGATCTAACTGGCTTTATCCAACAACTTGAACCAGGCATCATCCCATCTAGCAAGCAGAAAGAAGCTCTGAGGAGCTGTACAAAATGGAAGGCTTTTCTAGGCAGAAGGGGGCAAAAAAAGGGAATTTCTAACAAAGAGTGGATTGTTTCAGCAAGGTCACCCTCTGTTGGGGGAAGGGCTGGGGTCTATCAGGCAGATGACCTCACTGGTGCTGACCAGGCAATTCCAGATTGACTGGTTAAAGGTTGTATTCCTGGAAGAGACTGAAACTGCAATTAGGTTAGATATTAAGTCTCAGTTTGCTGACGTGAAGTTAGCACAAGTGACTCCATTTTGGGCCTGTTGTCTCCTTTTTCATTTAATGCTGATGATGGAGCATTGGGCTCATTTTCTCTGGGTTTGCTGCTCTATAGACTGCTCTGAGCCCCAGTTGTTCTTGACCTGAACAAACCCCAGCCTCTGGGCCTCTACCTTAAAGCTGGCTAACCTGTCCCTCCCGCCCCCGCCCTGTACCGCCTCCCGCCCTTGGCTCTCTCCAGGAGGCAACCAAGCTAATCAGGCTGATTATCACCCAGGTCCAATTCCACTTTCCCTGGCTACAACACGCAGTAAATTTCCTTAGCTGCCTGGCTCCCTTGTGAGCCCTGCCTCTTGTCAGGCAGCCTGACTTAGGAAGGCGCCAGCTCCCCCACCTGCTGTATCATCACAGATGATGATCAGGCCTGCCCAACCTGGGGATGTAATCTAAAGGCTATCTACAGAGTCATACACCCTGAACAACAAAACACAACTGTCATGTCCTCCCAATCCAGTAAAATCGCTGGGGTTCTAAATGCCAAGACCCTTACTGTTTTCCAAAAGCTATACTATAATCTGCCTGTAAGATAGCTGAGTTTTAGAGGGTGCCTTGGAAAATTATTTCCACACATTTTGTGGGTGAGATAGTAGCATTAGTCTTAATTTATCATCAGGGAATGACTTTCCAACTTCTAGCCTCATTTCACACTTGCCCAACCCTCAGGGTTTTTGAGTGACTGGAAGTGAGCTGGAAGGACCCAGAGAAGGACAAGGAGATAGACCAGGATGTTGTGTTTATTCCCAAACCCAGGGGCCCTAGGATGAACAAAGAAGCTTTGCTGCCATTTCTTTTGTCTTGATCTCTTCCAGAGAGGGGAAGGCTTAGCTATGGGAGAAAAGGAGAAATCCAAGATGTATGAGAGGCCCTGGAATGCACAGTCTGAGCCAATTTCTTTGGCTCCAGAACATGGTGCTTTTCCAGGGTGCCTGTCTGACTCAGTCCATAGGGTATGCAACTCTTGATCTCAGGGTAATGAGTTTGAGCCCCATGGTGGAAATAGAATAAAAAAAAGATAATCAAATTCCCTTTAAGAAGAAGGAGAAGGAGAAGGAGAAGAAGAAGAAGAAGAAAAGGAAAATGGTGCTTTCCATAGGGACCAGGAATTTAAAAAAAAATTAAATTGAGTAAATTTGAAAAGCCAATTAGATATTGGCTTTATTCAACAATTTCTGAATGGGGTGGCATTCCATCTAGCAAATAGAAAGGTGCTCCTATAAAATGGAAGCTTTTATAGGCAGAGGGAGGCAGAAAAAGGAAGTTTCTAAAAATGAGAGGATTGTTTCAGACACAGTCAACCCCACTTGAGGGAAGAGCAGGGGTCTATTGGGCTGATCATGTCACTAATGCTGATCAGGTAATTCCAGAATGGCTGGTTAAAGGCCACAGTCCTGGGAGAGGCTAACACTGCAAGGAGGTTAAGTGTTAAGTCTTAGTTTGCTGACATGGTGTTAGCATGAGTGACTCCACCTGGGGCCTGTGGTTTCTTTTTTTCTTTCTTTCTTCTTCTTCTTCTTCTTCGTCTTCTTCTTCTTCTTCTTCTTCTTCTTCTTCTTCTTCTTCTTCTTCTTTTAACAGACATAAGCATGTGTGAAGCGATCAGAGAACAAGTAGGAATTCAATTATGTCATGTTGACACAAACCCACAAGGGGAGCAGAGAAGGATGGCTTTGTGAAAATGAGTCTTGATTCAATTAAATTAAACAAGCATTAATAGCACCTTTGATGCACAAGGCACTGTGTTAGGCACTGTGGGAGTATAGAGGGGAACAAAGCCACATCCTCAAATTGTGGAGACAGATATGTAGGGAAAATTGTGAATGTGGCATAAGAAGTATACACAACAGTGTTAAGGAGTGCTATGGACTGCGTCTGTGTCCCCTTAAAATTCATATATTGAAGACTTACCCCCCAGTGTGATGGTATTTGGAGGCAAGGGTCATAATGATGGGGCCCTGATATGATTACATGTGGGCCCTTATAAGAGACACCAGAGAGCTTGCTTTTTTGTGACTCCCCTCTTCCCTATGCCCAGTGTGTTTGTGTGCATACAAAAGCAGTCATATAAGCACACAGCAAGAAGTAGGCTGGTCTACAAACCAAGAAGAGAGTCCTCACAGGAACGTGATCTTGCTGGCATCCCAGTCTTGGACTTCCAGCCTCTAGAACTCTGAGAAAGTAAATGTCTATTGTTTAAGCCACCCACGGTTGAAATTTTATTATGGCGCCCAAGCTAAGACATGGAGACATAGATGAGAGAGACTGTAAAGAGTTCTATCACAGAGGGCTTCCTGGAGGAGATGAAATTGGAGTTGCAGGATGAGTCCAGTTCTAAAGAGGAAGGTGTAAAAAAGGCATTGCAGGCTGAAGAAGCGTCCGAAGGGAGAGGGTGGTATTGCAGCAGTCTATGCAGTGGGGTCATAGAGCTCTTAGAGCCTGGTGTGGAGAGGTAAGAGAGAGATGGAGACAAGAGGGAAGGCAGGCCCCAAGTCTAGGAACCTTGAAGACAATAAGGAGCATGGATCTTGCTTTAATAAGAGCACGGGGGCATCAGTGTTTTTGAACAGATGAACAGTACTATTGGGAAGGAGCCAGTGGCTGCACAGGATGCAATGTTTGGCAGGAGGGCAGGCCAGAGAGAGAGCAGCCATGAGGCTGACAAGCCAATGGACTGGGCCAGAGGTGATGCCCATAAAGGCCCATAGGTCATGGCAAGAGCAGCACCCAAAGGTAGTAGGAGTACGTGGAACCACATAACTGTGGGGGTGATGCAGGTGGCCAAAGGTGAGCCTGGAGGGGTGGTTCCCAAATTCCTCTTTGCCTTTCTTTGAGCCCCCACCAGACCCTCCTCTTCACGCTTTGTGTTTCTCCCTCCAATCTTCTTTTGTGCATTTATGCATCTTTGGATTTCCCTGTTTCTGCAAAATAACAGGGCTTTCCTTTCATCTTGCCCCCGGTCCAGCCCATGGCTCTTCTATGGTTGGAGGAGGAGAGGAAAAAAGAGCGTTAAGAGAGAAGGGATACTAGGGAAAGAATTGTGATGGAAGAAGCGGATGCACTAATAACTAATGTTTCCTTCCTCCCTTCCTTCCTCCTTCCCTCCCTCCCTCCCTTCCTTCTTTCCTTCCTTCTGAGAAATTTCTATGTGGAAGGCTTTGTTCCAAGCACTTTATATGAATTAACCCAGTTAATCCCAAGAGTGGCCCTACAGGGAGAGCACATAACTGACGGTCAAGAACAGAGGCTTGACTACCAGACTCCCTGGTTTGTAACTCCAGCTTCACATCCACTGGCTGCATGATCTTGGGTAAGTGACTGAATGTGTCTTTGCCTTGATTCCTTCATCTGTATGATGAGGATGGTGACAGTTCCCACTTCATAGGCTTGTAAGGAATAAATGAGTTAAAATATATAATGGTGATTGGCACAAAGGGAGTGGTCAGTCAGTATTTTCATATAAGAGAACTGAAGTTTACAGAGAATTTACTTTCCCAAGTTCATCAAGGTAGTAAATGGGTGGCCCAAGTTTTGGACCCAGACCAGCTATATGTCTAGTTACTGAATCCTGCCTTTCCATTGAATGAGCAGGAAGAAGTTGAGGTGGACAATGTGGTTCTAAACTGAATGTGGGGTCTGCAGTTCTTTTAAATGGCCCCTCCCATGACCACTGATGCCTGGACCTATGTGAAGTAGGAGGCAGTTTTGAAAAGGTAGACATTCATATTCAGCGTGGGTTATAAACTGAATTTTGACTCCCCCCAACCCCAAGTTCATATGTTGAAGCCTAATCTCCAATGTGATGGTGTTAGTGGGTAGGGCCTCCTGGGAGGCAGTTAGGTCATGAGGGTGGACCCCTCCTCAATGGGATTAGTACCCTTATAAAAGAGAACCCAGAGAGCCCTCTCACCCTTTCTGCCATGTGAGGACACAACGAGATGGCTGTCTGTGAATCAGAAAGTGGGCCCTTATCAGACACCAAATCTGTCACCACCTTGATATTGGACTTCCTGGCCCCTGCAACTGTGAGAAATAAGTGTGTGTTGTTTATAAGCCACCTAATCTATGATATCCTGTTATGGCAGACTGAGTTCAGTTTTAAGAGCTGGGGATTTTGATGGCCTTCCCATGGTGGAGGCCAGGAGGGGATGGCTGTGACCTGACCAGTGCCTGCAGATGCTCCAAGTGAGCATGAGGGGGCAGCAGAGAGCCTAGGCTCCGTTTTAGGTTAAGGTTTAAATGGGGTAGCCTGTGGGAGGAGACATCTCCCAGAACAAAGTGAATCCTGAGCTGCATGCAGGAATAAACCATCTTAAAAATGTTTAAAATGACAGCAATAAGGGGGACTTTAGAAACAACATAGTTGGCTCAAAAATAAATAAACATTAAAAAAATTTAAAGGGGCGCCTAGATGGCTCAGTTGGTTAAGCATCCGACTTCAGCTCAGGTCATGATCTGATGATTCTGGGTTCGAGCCCTGAGTCGGGCTCTTTGCTGACAGCTCGGAGCCTGGAGCCTGTTTCAGATTCTGTGTCTCCCTCTCTCTCTGCCCCTCCCTGGCTTGCACTCTGTCTCTCCCTCAAAAAAGAATTAAAAATTAAAAAAAAAAACTAATTTGGGGCACCCTAGTGACTCTGTCAGTTGGGTGTCCAATTCCTGATTTCAGCTCAGGTCATGATCCCAAGGTCATAGGATTGAGCTGTGTTGGGCTATGCACTGACAGCATAGAGCCTGCTTGGGATTCTCTCTCTCTCTCTCTCTCTCTCTCTTTCTTTCTCTCCTCTCTCTCTGCCTCTTCTCACACTCTCCCTCAAAATAAATAAATAAATATTCAAAAAAGAAAAGAAAGAAACAACTTTGTCCTCACCAGAAAGGAAGACTGAGTCCAAATTGTCAAATATGACTTTTCCCAAATTTAACATAGGGAGTTGAATAGAAAGCTGGAAATAAAACCCAAGACTATCTCTGCAGATCTATGGAAAGAAACAAGCCCATTTCCAGAAGGAGAACTCAGCTCACTCCCAGTTGGAAGTTCCAGTATCACGTGAGTGTGTGTGAGCCCTGCCTCATGGCATCCTCAGTGACCAGCAAATGATACTGGGGAAGATCAAGAATTGTACTCTTCCTGGATGCAGATTTTCTTCTTTTCAGCTTAAGGCCAAACTCATTAGACCCC
>CM053564.1:30672051-30684774 GCA_028646485.1 Cryptoprocta ferox
GATTATTTCCTACCATCTTATTTCGTGCTTCCTATTGTCATCCCTCTCCTTATCGTCTGTTCCTCTTTTCTTATCTTTTTGTGGATTGGCTAAAAGTTTTCCCCACTCTATTTTTCCCTTCAATTTTAACAAGTACATTTAACCTGACAACCCACAGTTTTTCACTTGGCTGATCTATAATTCACCTATCGGTGAGCTCACCTACTCCTAGGTGCCTATCAGTGTCCATATAGACAGTTTTAGGTTCTAGAGAAATCTATGATCATCAAGTAACCTGTGCCTCCCCAATGGTCTAGTTATGCTGTGCCCATGCTGACACCTCATTCAGAGCCTTGCAGGAGCCAGCGGTGGAAATAAGGGTACAGATGTGTAACCAAATGTTTTAGAGATGGAAATACTGTTCCCTTTGCTCTCTTAAGTCCTCTCCCATGCTTCCCATGTGTGTGTCCACACTTTGAGACATTTTGAGTCCACTGAGGATTTCCAGTACCTTCACAGATGTCAAAGCCAACGTTTTGGAAAGTACCAGGTTCTGGTCCTCCATCTTCTTCATGCCACTTGTACAACTGAGTCATTTTATACTTCTGCCTATTGACAGAAACACCCCCAGAGAGATTCCATTATAAGCAGAGGACAAGCATACAGATTTGGGGACTGGCTATGACCCTGTTTTCAGCTCGCCTCCCCCCCACTGTCCACCCTGAGGATGAATGATTGAAGGCAGAGGGATTAAAAGGAGGAGGAGCTGGAGGCAAGTGGAAAAGGTGGCAGCAGTGACTCACCTGTTCACCTCTTTCTTGGAACGGAACATGAACAGCAAGAGAACAGCAATGGCGACGAGCACCACGGCGAAGGCTGCCCCCACGAGCCCAAACACCAGGCTCTTCTTGGTACTGAACTCACAGGTTTCCCCACTGTACCAGTCAGTGTCTGTTGTCAGGCAGCTGAGATGGACATGAGGGGCAAGTGGGGAGAGGGAGCATCCTGAGTCAGGGCCAGCCAACACCCGCAGCCTCCCTGCCTCAGAGCTGGCACTGACCCCACAGGTCAACAAGGCGCCCTGAGGGGATGGACAGAAGTAAAGTCCAGCTTCCCACACCATGGAAGCCCAATACTCAGTCCAATACTTTTAGGTTTTGCAGCCCAGGATCTAGAACAGTTGGCCTGACTCTGGCGCTGCCCTGGGCTGCACCCAGGAATGTGAGATCCCAACATCAACCTTTTTATCCACACACTAACCATCATGTTTTCAGCTTCCCTTTCCATCAGGAAAAGCAATTCACCCTCCTGGATCCCCAGCACGCACTCTGCCTCTGAAGCTCCCTCTCTTCCCTGGAGATACCCTTTTCCCTCTCCTCCTCACACCAGCTTTCGAAATCCTCTTTCAGGAAACCTTCCCAGGACATCTTCTCAGGCCTTTGCATATGTATGACTCCTTCCTCCTGGTCTCTCTTTGGTTTAGTTTCTGTAGGCAATGCCTTTCTTTGCTCACGTACTCCTGTGAGTCAGTGTTTACGGCTTTCCGCCCTCCCCATATGGGTGTGTCCCCTTATTTCATCAGCAGGATCTCCCCCTGGAAGCCAGGCCCTGTCTCCCCCATCTGACTGGGGATTTCCCAGGGCTGGGGTTTTCCTTCTGCTTCTTCAGAGCTTGGCACAGTCCTGGCATAAACCCCAGGGGAGGGGAGCTACTGAGGCTCATTCTAGACCTGGCCTTGAGGCTCTACCTATGCATGTCTTTTGTGGCTGGCTGCATCCAAGAGAGGCCAGGGCTCACTTCATGACCTTGGCCTTTAGACAGAGCCTTGATGGGCGGGGTCCCCAGGGAAGAAGAAGGACAGCCAGGCTAGGGTGGGATGGTGGGACACTCACTAACACCGAGGACCGCTCTGTTCTAGCTGGCACTTCCCAAAATGGCAGTTCATGGAGTTGTTGAAGCCTGGCATGCAGCGGGTGATGCAGTTCGGTTTCTGATTCTTGTATTCCACGAAGAAGTAGTCAGCATATTCTTTCCCAGCCTTCTCCCGGCATTCCTCTGTGGGGCATGGAGGAGTTGCAGTGACCAGGCATCCAGGCACACTGCCCGCCTTCCCGCCATCCCTGGAGCCACCCCCCACCCCCCACCCCGTCACTTACTTTCGGGGTCATATTGGGTAAATGTGATGTTTTGCACCTTGGTGGCAGTCGTGTTGTAACACAGTATGCCTGTGAAAGGAGACACATAGAGCCCCTTACAACAAACTTGCTTAGTAGGGAGTGGGGGAGTGGGGCTGTGATAGGGGGTGGTGGGAAACCCATCCCTGCAGATTGGGAATGCCAGCTTCATGCCTAGCTCTCCAGAATGATGACCCTCCAAGTGCCCTGTGCCTTCCCTGTGTCCTTCTCCCACACACACCTTTGTCAAGATTCCCACATGACTCATTACATTCAGAAGAATCTGCTGTACATAATAAGCCACACTTATTCTCATTTTCCCACAGGCTGGTGCCCACAGGATTTAGCCTGCATATACATCTGCCTTTTCCCTCTCCCCCACCCAGGGCTGACAAAGCTTAAGGATTCCTTGAGGACCCCTCATGCCCCCCCGCCAGAAGCCTAGGAATTTACTTGTGCAGATATTGTTGTTGCTTATATGCTCTTTTGTTACATTCTGGATTATTTCTGTCACCTGCTGGGTGACCTTATCCAAAACTCCCATGTATTCTGGGGTGAACTTGGCCTTCAGGAGGATTTCATGTTCCACCACCACGCTGCCAGCACTGAGGAGAGAAAAAGATGTCCGTGAGCATCCTCCTGGGTCATAATAGGTGCTTACTTCTCCACCCCCTTTCCCATGCCCTCTTTGCCCCCATGGGAAGGCAGAGCTGGGGGAGGATGGTTGAAATGATAACACAGTGTTCGCTGGGTGAAGTCTCATTCCAGGCACTGTGCTAGGCACCTCCCCATAGGGCTCATATCACAACTTGTACTTAAGAGGGCTGTCTCAAAAGTTAGGCTCTGGGCAGCCCTGTGGGAAAGCTCACGGGCAAAGATGGATAGAAGAATGGGACCGTGGAAGATCAAGGTATCATTAGATGCATTCCAGCAGGAGACTGGGTAGCTGCTGTCAAGGTTTCCTTAAGAGGTAAGAGGTCATACAGGGACTCTTACGGGATTCATGAGTTGCTGGGTGGAGGGCTGTAGAAGGTCTGTGAGCCTCTTAAGAGAATGCAAAGATTTGAAAGTTCATATGTACATATTTTCTACTCACATACACTTCTGTCAATTCTCGAATGAATCTCTGACACCTAAAAGGTTAAAATTCTAGCCAAAAGTCTCTTCCTATTCTTTGCTTAGGAGCTAGGAGAAGCCAGGGGCAAAGCTACCAAGAGAGTGTGGTTTCAGACATGCTCACAGGTTCCATTTGAGTCCATTCCTCTTCCCTAACTCTGAATCCCCAGATCAGTCCATCTTTTATGTGTGCAAAACAGAATCAGAAATGCCTGGAGGTCAAAAAGCTCTTATTCTAGAATATGCATTACTTCTGTCTCACGTGGGTTAGGGATTATTTGCACTCCAGGAACGAGTAGTTTGTGGGTTTAAAAATACAGCAACAAGTCCAGCCTTCCCACGCTCACAATTCAGGATTCTTAAATACTGGAAGCCAAAAGCACTCTTTTTCCATTGCTTTCTCTTTACTGCTACATTCAGAGGCTTAAACACAAATAGAAGATGGGGGTGGGGGTGATACTCCTGAACAACATAAAGAATAATATAATATAGAGTAATAGAGTTATATGATATAATAATTAAACTTATATGGAATAGTGGAATTAGAATAACCCATAAAATAACAAGTTAGAGGGGAGCAGGGGATCTTCTAGCTCAATGGCATCTTTCACAATAAGGACATGGCGATCTCAAGAAACCCACGTGGTGGTGGCCTCAGGCATCTCCCAGGTACCGTCACTGTCCTCAGTCCCTATTCTGGAAGTTCTCATGGAGAAACATGGCTTTATCAAGGCCTTGCAGGTGTAGTGGAGTTAGGAGGTGCAGGATGAAATCCTGGCACTGGCCCTGAGTAGCAGGATAATCTTCGACCAGCCAGTTGGCACTATGGGGCCTCAGTTCCCTCATCTGTAACATGAGGTTCACACCAGAGAGATGGTTCCCAGGATTCTTCTTTCCAAAATTCTAAGGTGAATGATTCTCCCTTGTATCTTCCCACTCCAAGACCTCTCTGGAGCCTTCAGAGCCCAGCTGTCTCCTCATATCGGGCCAAGGAGGTAGAGTAGAAAACCCAAGATACCTTCAGGGTTTCAAAAAGTTGTGGTTGATAACAGTGCCAGAATCCTGTGTGAGGTGAGTGGAAGTGAATATTGCACAACTGTGGACATGGACACCTTTTCCCTGTGGTTTCCTCTCAGGCTTCATCTCTGAAGACAAATGGGGTGTCACACAAGTAACCTCCAAGTGTTCTTGTGTGTCAGTGTCTCCAGCACAAGAGGACTTCTGGTTGAGCCTTGGCTCTACGTCTCCATAAATGATCCCTCAGGCAACTCACTGCCTCTTTCTAGGCCTTAGTTTATTCATATGTGCAATGGGAAGAGTTCTGCTGGCCTCACTCACAGGGTGATTATGAGCTTCCAAATTGGAAAACATGTGTGAAACTATAATTGTTGGAGTGTGTTATGGGCTGAATGTGTTCCCCCCAAATTCATGTGTTGAAGCCCTAACCCCAGCACCTCAGAACACATCTATATTTGGGATCAAGGCCTTTATAGATGTGATTAAGTTAAAATGAAGTCAATTCTTGACTTTGGCTCAGGTCATGTTCACGCAGTTTGTGAGTTTGAGCCCCACATAAGACTCTACACTGATAGTGTGGAGCCTTCTTGGAATTCTCTCTCTCTCCCTCTCTCTCTGCACCTCCTCTGCTTGTGCTCTCTCTCTCCCAAAATAAATAAATAAATAAACATTAAATATATATTTTTTAAAAAGAAGAATAAATTTGGGGGGTGCCTGGCTGGCTCAGCTGGAAAGAGGGTGTGACTCTTGATCTTGGGGTCATGAGTTTGAGCCCCATGGTGAGCCTAGAGATTGCTAAATAAATAAGTAAGTAAGTAAGTAAGTAAGTAAATATTTTTTTAAAAAGAAGAGGAAATTTGGTTACACAAAGACACACCAAGGATGTGCATGAACAGAGGAAAACTGTGTGAGGGCCCAGAAAGAAGGTGGTTGTTTGCAAGCCAAAGAGAGACTCAGAAGAAACCAAACCTACTGAACCTTGATCTTGGACTTCCAGCCTCCAGAACTGTGAGAAATCAATTTCCTGGGTATTTTGTTATGACAGCCTTAGCAAACTAATACAGGAGGCATAGTTACAATTGTCTTTATAATAATTATTACTATCACTTCCACCCCAAGACTTTCTTCCCAGGAGTCCCAGATACTCACGACAGCCTTGTGATGTTGACTCCTTGATACTCAGGGATTCCAGCATAAGCTTTGTTCATCTGGAAGGCAAGAAGGTCACTGTGTCATCCCAGAGGCCCCAACTTGGAGCCTGACAGGTCTTTCTATAGAATCTCAGGAGGGCAGAGGATGGACCTGTTGCATCCTGCATTCTCCATCAGAAGTGGCAGTGGCACACTATCCAGATGAAGCAGTCCTTTCTCAGACACTAGCCCCAGACACTACCCTGGGACCCCCAGTATCCCTTAAATGGAACCTTGCTTTGCCTTTCCTCACTCTCTCTGGCAAGCCCTGAGGAAAGGAAGAGCTGAGAAACACACACCCCTAACATGAGAACAGCCCTCAACTGGTTTCTTCACTTCTAAAGACTCCTCCCTGGGGACAGCTGAGTGGCCCACAGGGATTTGCTCTCCCAGGCTCACCTCATCTGTGAATATGTCACTGAAGTTTTGGAATGCTACAGAAGTCCGGTCTTCTAGTTCTTTGGTGAACTCCACACTGGTCACTGTCACGGTCATTTCTACCTGAGCGGAGACAGTCTCCGGCGGATGTGCTGAGGGGGTCAGACAGCAGCACCATTTACTGAGGACAGAGCTTCCCCGAGTTCCTTCCCAAGGAGACCCACACCTCCAGCAATTCCGACCTGGGCCACCACCCTGACCCCCATTCAGGTCTCACCAAAGTGTCCCTGGAGGGTGGGGTGGGGGTGGGGTACACTGCACTTCTCATGGCTTTGGGATGGATCTCAGGGTGTCTCAGGTCTTACATTTTCTTAGAGAATTCCACACATTTTTTTTGTATTCTGCTTCATCACACATTCCTTTATTTTAAGTGTACTTTAGGGTAGAATTGTATGCCAAATTTGTGTTTTGTTCCAAACTGTATCTTCTTGCTTTATTCGTTTTTTAATGTTTCAACTTTCTTACTACTGAGTAAAATGGTTGCCCTGGAAGAGGCCACATTCCTGTGCATGCAGAGGGGCAGGAATGGGGGCCCAGTGTGGAGGCTGGGCCTAGGGTTGGGGACAATAGGGCCCTGTGGTCTTACTCACCTATTTCAATGCTCGGGACCACTTCCTCACACTTTGGCCCCTGGTAGACGCCTTTGCACACACACTTGATTCCATCCCAGTAGCCTTCGTTCTGGCAGAGCATGATCTCTTTCTCGCACTGGTCTCCTTGGAAGCCGGGGAGGCAACTACAGACCTGCCCGTTCAATGTCCCTCCATGTAAGCAGACCACTGAAAGGGACAAGACCCTGCTTACTCACACAGACTTGTACAACACTTTACAGTTTGCAATGCATTTTCACAGACACCATCTAATTTGATATTCTTACGAGACTCTGGGGTGGTCAGGACAGTTAGTGTCATCCCCACTTTACAGATGGGACAAGTGAGCTGGAGAGAGGCTAAGAGACCTGCCCAAGGGTCCATGTGGAGGCCAGACTTGACCTGGTCTTGGAGTATTTCAGCATGATTTACTTTAGCACCAAAGAGCAAAGAACAGGAAATCTGGTGTTGTCATGGGGTGAAGGACAATACACTCAAGACTGAGGAAGAGAAAAGAGGAACTAGAAACTGAGAGAACCCAGAGGAACTTAACCCATCTAGCTTCCATCAAGCCTGGGAATGACTATGTCATTGCTCTTGAACACCTGCTTCAAAAGAGCTCATACTGGAAATTGTTGCCATTATGACTGTTCATGATTCCTTTTTATTTTCTGAGATGTGTTGTTTGAGGGAGAAGTGTAGACTTCATTTAAATAGAGAGGAGGTGGTGACAGACAACTCCCAATACCTACCAACCTGGAAAAGTGAGAGCTCTGTTCTCTTTGGCTTTTCTTGAAAAAAGCTGTACTTGCATAGACTAGTATTCCAGGTGTGTTATGTGCGGGAAGGCACATGAGGTATGTGTATACTCTATGAAGACCTGCCCCACCTCTGCCTCCTGGTCTACTCCCCACCTCCCACCGACAGATTCAGAGTGCATGGGCCACACCCATGGCCATGACAGCACCCAGCCTATGGTTATAGGCCTTCAGTCCAAGACATTCAGGAAGAATGGAAGAGTTGAGTCAAGAGTGGCATCCTGGGCAAAGTAGAGATCCATAAATCCTAAATCAATCTCTCTCTCTCTCTCTCTCTCTCTCTCTCTCTCTCTCTCTCTGTGTGTGTGTGTGTTGTGTGTTACTGAAGATGTCCAGACCTAATCCAAGTGCTGAGCACAAAAGCAGTTACTGGGGTGTGTCACCTGCTGCCTAAGAGTCAACAGGGAAGCCAACCTCCAGGGAACAGGAGGAAGATGAAGGGAGGCCATCTGCCTTCAGAAAGGTGATCAACACCAGCTGTGGGCCTGTTGGTCATTCAGTCACTGCAAGACACCTGTGGGACTTCCTGGAGTTGCAAGGTCCAGACCTCCTTTCTGAAGATTCTCAACACCTCTCTCTGAGAACCAGAGAGCTCAACAAGACAATGCCACATTGGAGAGAAACCAAAGAACAAAGCCACAAAAAATCAAAGCCAGGCAAAGAACTTGCCAGAGGAAGAATTCACAAAGTGGTGAGAAAATGCAGTAGCCAACCGCTGGACAGCTGCCCTTTATTTTCCTCAATTCAAGATAAGATTGGGCAGTGCTCCAGGCAGACACAGACCATATGTCTCTGGGCATATCTAGAGTTCATCTAAATCAGGAAATGTCCTCAAGTATTTTAACTCATATATTTTTCTTAATGTATGCCAAAAATCCTCTGTCACTCTGATAATAAATCTCACAACTATAACAGCATATTGTATAATATATATATTGTATATTACATATTATATAATGACAGTTTATTATAACAGTAGGTGTGGAGCGGGGCAGGTCTCATCCTACTCCAGAATGAAGAAAACTGAATGGAAGCTCTAGAGACAGAGAATAGACAGGGAGGCATAAGGATGTGAAAACATTTGAGTTCAGAGCTGATAAAAGTGAACCCTCTTTGGCTTCTATGGTGGATGCTCAGAGAATAAGAAAAAAACAAGTAAGTGAATGGTAGCAGAGAAATAGCTGCCAGAGACATATGTGAATACTATTGGCAACACCTTCCTCCCAAACAGAAACAAAAATCAATGAGGAAAAAAAAAACACTAAAAAGACATGAAATCCAAATGAAAAATATGAAGTTCACGAGATAATAGAATATAAAATGCAGTGGGACAGAGGCTTGCAGAATACAAAAGGAAGGAATGGGGGTGTACAGACACTTTGCTGGAGGTTGAAGGTGTCCAGACAGAGAGATAAAGTGTGTTGTATGAAAGAGGAGACCTAACTCAAGAAACAGCAGGCAGGACAGAGAGGTGAGAGACAGGGTGACAGCACTGAGGACATTTGATCTCATGGGAAACCAGTAAGAGCAAAAGAAGAGTATGAGGGGTAAAACTTTAAGAAGAAAACCACTCACAGGGGCAGATTGAAAAGAAACGTAAGCTTCAAATGGCAAACTTAAGAAATTGCTTACATGATGTGGTCGCTGGAGCAGTAGATGTTGGGGCAGGGGTGCTCATTGTAACAGTGGTCGAGCTAGTGGAGACAACCGGGACTGTGGTGTAGGTACTTCTCTGTGTGCTGGGTGTTGCCCCAGAGGTCGAGGTGGACAAAGTAGTGGTGGTGACAACCTCAGGAGTCACAGACGTAGAGGAGACAAAAGTTGTTGCAGAACTGGAGTGACCAGGAGTGGATCCAGGTAAGGTGGTGTGAGAAGCACTTGTTGAAAGTGTGCTGCCTATAGAAGATGTTGGGGAAGTGTGGGCTCCTGTGGAAGTTGCTGCCGTAATGACACTGGCAGTGGAGGGTGTTGGGGATGTTTGGGCCCCTGTAGAAGCTGGCACCATGGTGGCACTCTCAGAAGATAGAGTCGAAGATGAACTAGCCCCCGGGGAAGCTGGCACTGTGGAGACAATGTCAGGAGGAGTTGGAGATGGTGTAGCCACTGTAGAAGAGAGCAGAGTGGTGGCACTTTCAGCAGAAGTTGGTGACACACTGGCTTCTGTAGAAGAAGGGACTGTGGTGGCACTGTCAGTGGAGGATGGAGTCGGGCTGAACCCAGGAGAAGGGGGTACTGTGGTGGCACCATCAGCAGTGGTTAGAGATGGGCGGGAGTCTGTAGAGGAAGGCACTGTGGTGGCACTGTTAGCTGAAGTTGGGGAGGGGCTGGCCTCTGGAGATGCAGGCACATTAGTGGTATGGCTAGTAGAAGTTGGCTTCGGGCTAGTTTTTGTAGAAGAAGGCACTGTGGTTTCACTGTCAGTGGAAGATGGAAAGGAACTGGCCTCTGTAGAAGAAGGCATTGTGGTGGCCCTGTCAGTAGAAGTTGGAGAGGCGCTGGCTTCTGTTGAAAAAGGCATTGTAGTGGCACTGTCAGTGGAACTTGGAGAAGAAATGTCCGCTGTAGAGGTCGGCACTGTGATGGCATTGTCAGTGGATGTTGTAGAGAAAATGTCCACTGTAGAAGTAAGCAAGGTGGTAGCACTGTCAGGAAGAGTTGGATAGGAACTGGCTTCTGTTAGAGATGGCAATGTGGTGGCACTGTCAGTGGATGTTGGAGAGGAACTGCCCTCTGTAAAAGATGGCATTGTGGTGTCACTGTCAGTAGTTGTTGGAGAGGAACTGGCCTCTGCAGTTGAAGGCATTGAGGTGGCACTATCAGTGATTGTTGGTGAGGAACTGGCCTCTGTAGATGAAGGCATTGAGGTGGCACTTTCAGTAGTTGTTGGAGAGGAACTTCCCCCTGTAGATGAAGGTGTTGAGGTGGCACTGTCAGTGGTTGTTGGAGAGGAACTGGACTCAGTAGAAGAAGGGGTTTCAGTGGCACTGTCCATGGTTGTTGGAGAAGAACTGCCCTCTGTAGACGAAGGCATTGCGGTGACACTGTCAGTGTTTGTTGGAGATGAACTGGCCTCTGTAGAAGAAGGCGTTGCGGTGGCACTGCCAGTGGTTGTTGGTGAGGAACTGGCCTCTGCAGACGAAGGTGTTGCAGTGGCACTGTCAGTGGTTGTTGGAGAGGAACTGGCCCCTGCAGATGAAGGTGTTGAGGTGGCATTGTCAGTGGTTGTGGGAAAGGAATTGGCCTCTGTAGACAAAGGCGTTGCAGTGACACTGTCAGTAGATGTTGGAGAGGAACTGGCCTCTGTAGAAGAAGGGGTTGCGGTGGCACTGTCAGTGGTTGTTGGAGAGGAACTGACCTCTGTAGAAGAAGGGGTTGTGGTGGCACTGTCAGTGGTTGTTGGAGAGGAACTGATCTCTGCAGACGAAGGTGTTGAGGTGACACCATCAGTAGTTGTTGGAGAGGAACTGGCCTCTGGAGAAGAAGGGGCTGCGGTGGCACTCTCAGTGGTTGTTGGAGAGGAACTGGCCTCTGTAGACGAAGACATTGCTGTGGCACTCTCAGTGGTTGTTGTAGAGGAACTGCTCTCTGTAGAAGAAGGCATTACGGTGGCACTCTCAGTGGTTGTTTTAGAGGAACTGCTCTCTGTAGAAGAAGGCATTACGGTGACACTGTCAGTGGTTGTTGGAGAGGAACTGGCCTCTGAAAAAGAAGGGGTTGCAGTGGAACTGTCAGTGGTTGTTGGAGAGGAACTGGCCTCTGTAGACAAAGGTGTTGAGGTGGCACTGTCAGTGGTTGTAGGATAGGAACTGGCCTCTGTAGAAAAATGGGTTGCAGTGGCACTGTCAGTGGTTGCTGGTGAGGAACTGGCCTCTGTAGACGAAGGCGTTGAGGTGGCACTTTCAGTGGTTGTTGGAGAGGAACTGACCTCTGTAGAAGAAGGGGATGTGGTGGCACTGTCAGTGGTTGCTGGTGAGGAAGTGGCCTCTGTAGACGAAGGCGTTGAGGTGGCTTTTTCATGAGTTGTTGGAGAGGAGCTGGCCTCAGTAGAAGAAGGCATTGTGGTGGCACTGTCAGTGGCTGTTGGAGATAAACTGGCCTCTGTAGACGAAGGCATTGAGGTCACACTATCAGTGGTTGTAGGAGAGGAACTGGCCTCTGAAGAAGAAGGGGTTGCAGTGGCACCATCAGTGGTTGTTGGAGAGGAACTGGCCTCTGTAGACGAAGGAGTTGAGGGGACACTATCAGTGGTTCCTGTAGAGGAACTTCCCTCGGTAGAAGAAGGCATTACAGTGGCACTGTCAGTGGTTGCTGAAGAGGAAGTGGCCTCTGTAGAAGAAGGCGTTGCAGTGGCAATGTCAGGGGTTGTTGGAGAGAAAGAGGCCTCTGTAGACGAAGGCGTTGCAGTGGCACTGTCAGGGGTTGTTGGAGAGAAAGAGGCCTCTGTAGACGAAGGCGTTGCAGTGGCACTGTCTGTGGTTGTTGGAGAGGAAGTGGCCTCTGTAGACGAAGGCATTGTGGTGGCACTGTCAGTGGTTGTAGGAGAGGAAGTGGCCTCTGAGGACAAAGGCGTTGTCGTGAGACTGTCAATGCTTGTTGAAAAGGAAGTGGCCTCTGTAGAGGAAGGCGTTGTGGTGGCACTCTCAGGGGTTGTTGGAGAGTAAGTGGCCTCTGTAGATGAAGGCGTTGTGGTGGCACTGTCAGTGGTTGTTGGAGAGGACGTGGCCTCTGTAGACGAAGGCGTTGTAGTGGCACTGTCAGTGTTTGTTGGTGACGAAGTGGCCTCGGTAGAGGAAGGCATTGTGGTGGCACTGTCAGTAGTTGTTGGAGAGGACATGGCCTCTGTAGACGAAGGCTTTGTGGTGGCAATGTCAGTAGTTCTTGGAGAGGACATGGCCTCCGTAGAAGAAGGCGTTGTGGTGGCACTGTCAGGGGTTATTGGAGAGGACGTGGCCTCTGTAGAGGAAGGCGTTGTGGTGGCACTCTCAGGGGTTGTTGGAGAGGACGTGGCCTCTGTAGAGGAAGGCGTTGTGGTGGCACTCTCAGGGGTTGTTGGAGAGGAACTGGCCTCTGTAGGTGAAGGCGTTGTGGTGGCACTGTCAGTGGTTGTAGGAGAGGAAGTGGCCTCTGTAGAGGAAGGCGTTGTGGTGGCACTCTCAGGGGTTGTTGGATAGGACGTGGCTTCTGTAGAAGAAGGCGCTGGGGTGGCACTGTCAGTGGTTGTAGGAGAGGAAGTGGCCTCTATACACGAAGGCGTTGTGGTGGCACTCACAGGGGTTGTTGGAGAGGATGTGGCCTCTGTAGAGGAAGGCATTGGGGTGGCACTGTCAGTGGCTGTAGGAGAGGAAGTGGCCTCTGTAGACGAAGGCGTTGTGGTGGCACTGTCAGGGGTTGTTGGAGAGGA
>CM053564.1:30685274-30976036 GCA_028646485.1 Cryptoprocta ferox
GGTGACACTGTCAGTGGCTGTAGGAGAGGAAGTGGCCTCTGTAGACGAAGGCGTTGGGGTGACACTGTCAGGGGTTGTTGGAGAGGAAGTGGCCTCTGTAGACGAAGGCCTTGTGGTGACACTGTCAGGGGTTTTTGGAGAGGAGGTGGCCTCTGTAGACGAAGGCGTTGGGGTGGCACTGTCAGGGGTTGTTGGAGAGGAAGTGGCGTCTGTAGATGAAGGTGTTGGGGTGGCACTGTCAGTGCCTGTAGGAGAGGAAGTGGCCTCTGTAGACGAAGGCATTGCAGTGGCACTGTCAGTGCTTGTTGGAGAGGAAGTGGCCTCTGTAGAGGAAGGCGTTGTGGTGGCACTCTCAGGGGTGGTTAGAGAGGATGTGGCCTCTGTAGAGGAAGGCGTTGTGGTGGCACTGTCAGGGGTTGTTGGAGAGGAAGTAGCGTCTGTAGTTGAAGTCGTTGGGGTGGCACTGTCAGTGGCTGTAGGAGAGGTAGTGGCCTCTGTAGACGAAGTCGTTGGGGTGGCACTGTCAGTGGTTGTAGGAGAGGTAGTGGCCTCTGTAGACGAAGGGGTAGTGGTGGTACTGTCAGGGGTTGTTGGAGAGGAGGTGGCCTCTGTAGACAAGGGCGTTGGGGTGGCACTGTCAGTGCTTGTTGGAGAGGAAGTGGCCTCTGTAGAGGAAGGCGTTGTGATGGCACTCTCAGGGGTGGTTGGAGAGGACGTGGCCTCTGTAGAGGAAGGCGTTGTGGTGGCACTGTCAGGGGTCGTTGGAGAGGAAGTAGCCTCTGTAGTTGAAGTCGTTGGGGTGGCACTGTCATTGGCTGTAGGAGAGGTAGTGGCCTCTGTGGACGAAGTCGTTGGGGTGGCACTGTCAGTGGCTGTAGGAGAGGTAGTGGCCTCTGTAGACGAAGGGGTAGTGGTGGCACTGTCAGGGGTTGTAGGAGAGGAGGTGGCCTCTGTAGATGAAGTCGTTGGGGTGGCACTGTCAGGAGTTGTAGGAGAGGTAGTGGCCTCTGTAGATGAACCTGTTGGGGTGGCACTGTCAGTGGCTGTAGGAGAGGAAGTGGCCTCTGTAGACAAAGGCGTTGCGGTGGCACTGTCAGTGCTTGTTGGAGAGGAAGTGGCCTCTGTAGAGGAAGGCGTGGTGGCACTGTCAGGGGTTGTTGGAGAGGAGGTGGCCTCTGTAGACGAAGGTGTTTTGGTGGAACTGTCTGTGGTTGTTGGAGAGGAAGTGGCCTCTGTAGACAAAGGTGTTGTGGTGGCACTGTCAGTGGCTGTAGGAGAGGAAGTGTCCTTAGTCAAAGACAGTGTGTTGGTACTGTAACTTGAGTTTTTCATCAATCGTTCCGCAGGCTTTTGAGACGATGTAGCTTCTGTAGTAGGAGGCACCAATGCATTGTTATCATTGGGATTTCTTACAGGTTGTCTATTCTTTTTGAATGTTGTCACTGTTTGGTTACTCTCAGTAGGATATGATTCTTCCTTTCCAGGTCCTGTAAAAGTTGTCCAATAGTGTCACTTTTGTCAGTGCTTTTGAAAATATTCTAGGCCCTTAGGGTTCCACAGAGGTCTATGTGAGTAATAGGTACTTTAAGTGGGCTCTTTTTTTATAACTTTTTCAGGAAAAAATCTGGTGTCTAAAATCCATTGTCTGAATGAACGAGACATATTTGTTGCCAGTATATTCATGTCTCTCTTGCTCTCTCCTCTAGGCTCTTTGAGTTGGGCAGAGCCTGAACCCCTTTCCATATATCCTGGCTGGTTACCATCTACCTTTAATAACCTTTGTAAAGCCCTAGAAGCCATGTGGCCATGGACTGTAAAATCTAGCGGGGGAGCTTATGAGCAGTTTTCCAGTCCCTTTGCTCAGAGGTGCCCCCTCCCAGCATCTCCATGGCTGCTGGGTCTCACCTGTATCATAGATCTCTTTCATCTGTGTGCACTGAGGGTCCCAGGGATTCCCCTGAGACAAACACCCTCCTCCATCCCATACAGCCCTGTCCTCTTGAAAGTCTGAAGAAGAGAAAAGGAGAAAGGGAAGTTAGTCTCCTGGAACTATAGCATTCCTTCTCATGTGCGAGTCCTTTATTCTCCCCAAATCTCTGTGATTCCCCATCCTCATCTCCCCACCCCCACCTCAGCCTCCCCTGGAAAGGGCCACCTTGTTTGTTTCACTGTCTAGAAATCAAGCATCAGGACCTATTTCACACAGAAGTGAAGCTAGAAGACCAGGGTTTGAGGGATAAGTTCTTGAAGATTTTGAGAGGTTGGGGCAACCTCAAATTTTGCAGCTGTGGGAAAGGGAGCTCTCGCTCAGTTCAGGAGTCAGATTTCGAGAAATTAAGCATTTACACATGACTAAGTCCTTTCCAATGGAATGTGAGCACAACTGAGCATGCCATTTCCAGGCCAGCCCAGAAACTTCCCCAGTGGTCCTGATTGCTCTGCCAGTTGGAGGCAGATAGCAAGGAGGCCCAAGGAAATAGTGAAGCCTCAGAAGAAGCCAGGTCCCTGAATCAACACATGAAGAAAACCTATCTGCCAACCAGTAACATCTACCCTCCTATGGTTACATGAGCAAGGAAAAAACCTTCTACCATGGTTGAGCGATTATACATTTGGGGAATATTTGTTGTGGCAGATACAAAAATATCCTAACTAACACAGTAAAGAGCTTTGTTTAATCCTAGAAACAGTTACACTTACTCTAATCATCCTCAAGAAACTCAAACCTTTTGTATTAAATAATCTTTTCACCCTTGAGATTTAATATATTTGTAATTTTCAAGAAAATTTGGTTTAATGTGGCAACCTTGTGGTTTCAATCTAAAATATGAAATTGAGGGGTGCCTGGGTGGCTTAGTTGGTTGAGTGGCCAACTTCAGCTCAGGTCATGATCTTGCGGTTCATGGGTTCAAGCCCCGCGTTGGGCTCTGTGCTGACAGCTCAGAACCTAGAGCCAGCTTCGGATTCTGTGTCTCCCTCTCTCTCTGCCCCTCCCCTACTCAAACTCTGTCTCTCTGTCTCTCAAAAATAAATAAACGTTAAAACATTTAATAAATAAATAAATATGTAAATGAGGGGCGTCTGGGTGGCTCAGCTGGTTAAGTGTCTGACTCTTGGTTTTGGCTCAAGTCATGATCTCATGGTTTGTGAGTTCAAGCCCCACATTGGGTTCTGCACTGACAGTATGGAGCCTGCTTGGGATTCTCTCTCTCCTTCTCTCTCTGTCCCTCCCTTGCTGTCTCCCTCTGTCTCTCAAAATAAATAAATAAAGATTAAAAACATCAAATAAAATATATAATTGAATGATCAATTTAGCATTGTTGTTTTACATGAAAATCTTGCCAAGATTATAAACAGTATTAGAACATTTAAGAGTATGTAAAATCCACCATATATATAATGTATTAGGCTTGAAGGTTTGAGGTAAGTTTGTAAAAATATACAGTTTAATGTAAACCTTGAAAAAGTTTTGTTTATGAATCAATGGAAGTCTTTAAATAGGAAATGTAATGTATTAATTTTATAAATGTAACTTAAAATGTTTAAAGTAATTTAATTGGCAAAGTATGTAAAATAGATTAAACATTCATCAAAGGCCCTTATAAAAACATTACGCTCTGCTTCTGGGCAAGATGGAGCCTCAGGGATTGGATTCAACCTCCCACCTGAAAGAACACCCACACTCCAAATAACCCAATAACCATACCGAAAGATCAGAGACAATGTTTTTCAGTACACTGGATGTCCCTGTGATCACCCTAGCTTACTGACTTGAGAGGGTTTCCAGCAGATCTCCTAGGTTGAGGAGATGCAGACCAGTGTCTTGAGAGACCGAGCCAGCTAGAGTTCACAGGACAGAATTACTGAGAGGCAGACTAGCACAGATGGGTCCCTGGATATCCTCCAAGCTCTGTACTGATCAGAACGTGCTTCTCAAGAAACTACCCAAGATTCAGGAAATGCCACTGGAAAAGATTAGAAGGAATGAGACCTGACTCTTATGTAGGCATGGGAACAATGCTGTTTCCACCAACCAAACTGGAAAAGCTTATAATTCACAGGGGATTGGGCAGAAAGAGAACTCAGGAAGGTCTTGCATCAACCCTTGGAAATCTAGCACTACACGACTGAGATGTCTCAGGATTCACGTAAGGAATTATTCTTAAAAACAGAGAGAGAGAGAGAGAGAGAGAGAGAGAGAGAGAGAGAGAGATTGAGAGAGGGAAGACTCCACCCTGTGGGGGTTAGTGCCACCATGGAGAAGTACCACCACCACTGCCACAAGGCTGGCTTCAATACTGACAAAGCCAACAATATCCTTAAAGAACATATAAACGGGGTCTTTGGTGGTGAAGATAATAACTGGAACAATATCAACCAATGGGCTGCAAGCATAGAAGAGCAAACCTTAACACATTTGGTTATGTTGGGAAATGCTTATAAACACATCGTGACCTGTGCGGTGGTCCAGAGGAGCGCATATGACTTTCACACAGCCAGCTCCTGTTTTGGGGGATGCCACATCTGATGGAACCTGTAGTATAAGATGTGAGAACGGAACCATGAACTAGATAGTCAATGTTCTCACCATTGCTATTGACCTGTGACAGACTAACAGTGTTCAGCTAAAGTCATTAACTTAACAATTTGCCAGTGTGTCCTTTCTTTTTATTAAAAATTTTTTAATCTTTATTTATTCTTCAGAGAGAGAGGATGTGAGCAGGGGAGAAGCATAGAGAGGGGGAGACACAGAATCTGAAGCAGGCTCCAAGCTCTGAGCTGTCAGCACGGATTCCGCCCATGGGGCTCAAACCCACAGACCATAAGATCATGACCTAAGCTGAAGTTGGGCGCTCAACCAACTGAGCCACCCAGGCACCCCTCCAGTGTGTCCTTTCTAAAAAGAGTAATCGTGGGGGGAGGAACCAAGATGCTGGAACAGCATGAAAGTCTTTATTCTGTCTTGCATATAGGAAATACAGCCAGATCAACACTAAACCATCCTGCACACTGAGAAAACTGATTTGAGGATTAACACAACAATCTGCACAACCTGAACCACAGAATTAATCAAGTACGTGGTGCGGCTTCATCAAGTACTGGGGGAGAGAGGAAACGTGGAGGGCAGGGAGCTGTTTTTGCTTATGGACAGAGGATGGAGATGGGGGGAGAGTACAGGAAAGCACCCCCCACAAAAGCAGCTGGAGAGAAAGTGGGGAAAAGGTGGAAACAGCCACAGGGACTGAACTAAAAAGGGAGAAAGGAGAGGGTTTAAATTCCATTAAGACTATAAACAGGAGGAGCAGAGAGTCTGAAACTCCACAGCTCACATACCTAGTGGTGTTCTGGTGGGAAGGGCAAATTCCCAGGAGAAGAGTGGGTCTGGGAGGTCCTTGAGCCACGTGAGATTTTCCATAATCCTGGAAACACTGCTGCTACACACTCATGTGAACTTTTCTGGGGAGGGTGGGCACGCAGCAGCAAGGTCTCATTAGCATTCCTGGGTGTGGCCAGCACCCAGCCATTGTTCAGTGAGAACCTCCCTGAGAGGATCTGAGCGGGTCAAAGCCTCAGTCCCTCAGAAGTAAGGGGGTCGGGAAATACAGCCGCATCTCAGATAAAACTCAGAAGTGAGGTGCCGCCTGGCAACCTGACGGCGTGGTTAGGGACAGAAACTGAAGAAGGACTGGTGCTCAAGGACTGGTGTGCAATTCCTGCTCTGGGAGAACACAGAGTTCTGATACCTGAGTGACCGCCATTTTCATCCTGCGGGCCCATGCGCATACACACCTACAGGCACCACAGCAATCCACACCAGTAAGCTAAGCAGCGCCATCTAGTGGAGAATGGAGCCATTACACTAAGCCCTGCCCAACTGGGCCAACCTCTCTCTTCAGGAACGCCACAAATCTCTCCACCTGCTTAGTTTACGGACTAAAAAAGTGCTTCATAGTTTGACTTCTAGGGGAAAACGATGTAATATCAGTCAAATTTCAATCTGTTCACTGGTCCATCTATTCAATTTTCTTTTTTCTCTCTTTTTCTTTCTTTTTCGTTTCTTTTCTTTTACTTGAATACAGAAATATAATTTAAAATTTTATTTTTATTTTCAATTTTTATTAAAAATATTTTCCTTTATTTTTTCAACTAAATTTTTTACTTTTTGTAAATGTTTCAAATTCTATTTTACTTCCATCAGTTCAAGTTACTCTATTTCATTGTGTTCATTTTCTCAAATTTTTTGTTTTGTTTTGTTTCTTTTTTCCTTTTTTTCTTTTTCCCTTTTTTCTTTAATCAATCAAGCCAGACCAAAACACACCTAGGATCCAGCATCAATTATTTGATTTTGTGTGTGTGGATGTGTTAATTTTTTAATTTTAATTTTTCCCCTATTTTCTCTAATCAATCAAGCTCCTTTCAATAATCAGACCAAAACACACCTGAGATCTAGCATCTCTTATTTGATTTTGTGTGTGTGTTGTTTTTAACTTTTTAATTTTAATTTTTCCCCTATTTTCTCTAATCGATCAAGCTCCTTTCAATAACCAGACCAAAACACACCTAGGGTCAAGCATCATTTATTTGATTTTGTGTGTGTGTGTCTTAATTTTTTAATTTTAAAAATTTCCCTTGATTTTCTCTAATCAATCAAGCTCCTTTCAATAAACAGACCAAAACACACCTAGGATCTAGCATCATTTATTTGATTTTGTGTGTGTGGATGTGTTGTTTTTAATTTTTTAATTTTAATTAAAAATTTTCCCCTTTTTTCTCTAATGAATCAAGCTCCCTTCAATAAACAGACCAAAACACACCTAGGATCTGCATCATTTATTTGATTTTTCTTTGTGTGAGTTGTTTTCAATTTTTTAACTTAAAATTTTTTTACCTTATTAATTCCTTTTCTTCCTTCAGAATGATGAAATGAAGGAATTCACCCCAAAAGAAAGAGCAGGAAGAAATGTCAGCCAGGGACATAACCAACACAGATACAAGCAAGGTGTCTGAACCAGAATATAGAATCATGATGATAAGAATACTAGCTGGGGTCGAAAATAGATTAGAATCCCTGTCTATGGAGATAAAATAAGTAAAATCTAGTCAGGATGAAATAAAAAATGCTATAACTGAGCTGCAATCTCAAATGGATGCCATGGTGGCAAGGATGGGTGAGGCACAGCAGCAAATCAGCAATATAGAGGACAAACTTATGGAGAATGTTGAAGCAGAAAAAAAGAGGGAGAGTAAAGCAAAAGAGCATGATTTAAGAATTAGAGAAATCAGTGACTCATTAAAAAGGAGCACCATCCAAATCATAAGGGTCCCAGAAGATGAAGAGAGAGAAATGGTGGTAGAAGGGTTATGTGAACAAATCATAGTGGAAAACTTTCCTAACCTGGGGAAAGACACAGACATCAAAATCCAGGAACCACGGAGGACCCCCACAGTATTCAACAAAAACCAACCATCAACAAGGCATATCAGTCAAATTCACAAAATACTCAGGCAAGGAAAGAATCATGAAAGCAGTAAGGGGGAAAAAATCCTTAACCTACAAAGGAAGACAGATCAGGTTTGCAGCAGACCTATCCAAAGAAAGTTGGCAGGCCATAAAGGAGTGGCAGGATATATCCAATGTGCTGAATCGGAAAAATACGCAGACAAGAATTCTTTATCCAGCAAGACTGTCATTCAAAATAGAAGGAGAGATAAAAAGTTTCCCAGACTAACAAAAATTAAAGGAGTTCGTGACCATTAAACCAGCCCTGCAATAAATTTTAAGGGGGACTTTCTAAAGGGAGAAAAGACGGGGGAAAAAAATACCAAAAGCAACAAAGAATAGAAAGGACCAGAGAACACCACCAGAAACTCCAACTCTATAAGAAACATAATGGCAATAAACTCCTATCTTTCAGTACTTGCTCTAAATGTCAATGGACTAAATGCTCCAAACAAAAGACATAGGGTAACAGAATGGATAAGAAAACAAGATCCATCTATATGCTGTTTACAAGAGACCCACTTTAGACCTAAAGACACCTTAAGATTGAAAGTAAAGGGATGGAGAACCATCTATCATGCTAATGCTTGCCAAAAGAAAGCCAGAGTAGACATACTTATTTCAGATAATCTAGACTTTAAAATAAAAGCTGTAACAAGAGATGAAGGGCTTTATATCATAATTAAGGGGTTTATACAACAAGAAGACATAACAATTATAAACATTTATGCTCCAAATGTGAGAACACCCAAATGTATAAATCAATTAATCACAAATATAAAGAAACTTATTGATAATAATATCATAATAGTAGGGGACTTCAACACCCCACTTACAGCAGTGGACAGATCATCTAAACAGAAAATCAACAAGGAAACCATGGCTCTGAATGACACACTGGACCAGATGGACTTGACAGATATATTCAGAACATTTCATCTTAAAGCAGAGGAATATACATTCTTCTCCAGTGCACATGGAATGTTCTCCAGAATAGACCACATACTGGGACACAAATCAGCCCTCAACAAGTACAAAAAAGATTGAGATCATACCGTACATATTTTCAGACCACAATGCTATGAAACTCGAAATCACCAGCAAGAAAAAAATTGGAAAGATAACAAATACTTGGAGACTAAAGAACACCCTACTAAAGAACGAATGGGCTAACCAAGAAGTTAAGGAGGAAATTAAAAAGTACATGGAAGCCAATGAAAGTGATAACACCACAACCCAAAATCTCTGGGATGCAGCAAAGGCAGTCATAAGAGGGAATTGTATAGCAATCCAGGCCTCCCTAAAGAAGGAAGAAAGGTCTCAGATACACAACCTAACCTTACACCTCAAAGAGCTGGAAAAAGAGCAGCAAATAAAACTCAAAACCAACAGAAGACAGGAAATAATAAAGATTAGAGCAGAAATCAATGTTATTGAAACAAACAAACAAAAAACAAACAAACAGTAGAACATATTAATGAAACCAGTTGATAAACCACTAGCCAGTTTGATCAAAAAGAGAAAGGAAAGGACCCAAATAAATAAAATCAAGAATAAAAGAGGAGAAATCACAACCAACACAGCAGAATTACAAACAACAATAAGAGAATATTATGAGCAATTATACACCAATAAAAGTGGGCAATCTGGAAGAAATGGACAAGTTCCTAGAAACATATAAACTACCAAAACTGAAACAGGAAGAAATAGAAAATTTGAACAGACCAATGACCAGTAAATAAATCGAATTAGTAATCAAAAATCTCCCAAAAAACAAGAGTCCAGGGCCAGATGGCTTTCCAGGGGAATTCTACCAAACATTTAAGGAAGAGTTTAACACCTATTCTCTTGAAGCTGTTCCAAAAAAAATAGAAATGGAAGGAAAACTCCCAAACTCTTTCTATGAAGCCAGCATTACCTTGATTCCAAAACCAGACAAAGACCCCACTAAAAAAGAACTATAGACCAATCTCCCTGATGAACATGATGCAAAAATTCTCAACAAGATATTATCCAGCCAGATCCAACAATACATCAAAATAAATATTCACTACGACCAAGTGGGATTTATACCTGGGATGCAGGGCTGGTTCAATATCTATGAAACAATCGATGTGATTCATTACATCAATAAAAGAAAGGACAAGAACCATATGATCCTTTCAATAGATGCAGAGAAAGCATTTGACAAAATACAGCATCCTTTCCTGATAAAAACCCTTAAGAAAGTAGGGATCAAAGGATCATGCCTCTAGATAATAAAAGCCATATATGAAAGACCCAACTCTAATATCATCCTCAATGGGGAAAAACTGAGAACTTTCCCCCTAAGGTCAGGAAAAAAGACAGGGATGCCCACTCTTGCCACTGTTATTCAACATAGTATCGGAAGTCTTACCCTCAGCAATCAGACAACACAAAGAAATAAAAGGCATCCAAATAGTCCAGGGGGAGGTCAAACTTTCACTCTTCACAGATGACAAGTATTGGCAAGGATGTGGAGAAAAAGGAACCCTCTTGCACTGTTGGTGGGAATGCAAACTAGTGCAGCCACTGTGGAAGGCAGTATGGAGGTTCCTCAAAATTTAAAAAATAAAACTAACCTCTACAATCCAGCAATTGCACTGCTGGGTACCTACCCTAAACTTACAAAAACACTAATTCAAAGGGATACATGCACGCCCATGTTTATAGCAGCATTATTTACAATAACCATACTATGGAAGTAGCCCAAGTGTCCACTGACAAGTGAATAGACAAAGAAGATGTGGTATATATATATATATATATATATATATATATATATATATATACACACACACACACACACACAATGGAATATTATTCAGCCATAAAAAATGAAATCTTGCCATTTACAGTGATCTGGATGGAGCTAGAAAGTACTATGCCAAGTGAAATAAATCAGTAAGAGAAAGACAAATACCATATGATTTCACTCGAATGTGGAATTTAAGAAACAAAACAAACAAAGGGAAAAGAGAGAGAGACAAAACAAGAAACAGACTTTTAACTAAAGAGAAGAAACTGTTGGTTACCAAAGGAGAGGTGGATGGAGGAATGGGTGAAATATGTAAAACAACAACAACAAAAAAACAAAAACAAAAAGAAGAGGAAAGAAAGAAAGAAAGAAATGAGGGAAATTTGGGACCCAGAGACAGACTGACACACCAGAGAGGGAAGACAATGTGAAGACACACAGACTGGAGATGGCCAGGGAACTGGCCACAGAACCCCAAGCATGGCCAGCAAGCACCAGAAGGTAGAAGAGGTGAGGAAGGATTCTCCCCAGAGCCACCACACAGAGCATGGCCCTGCTGACACCCTGATTCCAGATTTCTGGTCCCCAGAACTGTGAGACAAGAAGTTTCTGTTTTCAGTCACCCTGTCTGCAGTACTTCGTTACAGCAGGCCATGTAATGGATTAAATGTAGTACCTCCTTTGTAGTTTGGATTTTTACTTCATGCCCACATACTCTCTTTCTTGAAAGACGGTCTTCCCCTGGGATCTGAGTTATGCACTCTGGTTTCCCCCTATCCCTTAGCCATTCCTTCTAGGCCTCCCCTGTAGGAGCTGGGCATGCCCTGGGCTGTGCCCTGAGTTCTCCTTATTTCTCTGCTTGCTCTCTTTTCCAGGGTGAGCTCATGGCTTTAATACCACCTGTAGCCTGACCATGCCCATGGGTGTCTCTTGCTCCAGCTCCTCTCAAAGGCAGGCTGAGTCCCATTTCGACTTGATATCTTCAGGTGATGTTAAATAGACATCCCAGACTTATCCAAAACAGAACTGATTTCTTTGTTAGACCCCACTGACAAAGCAGCCTTCTACCAATTGCTGAAGCCCACGCCATCCCGATTCTCTTTCCCTCTTGCCCATCCACGGCATCAGCCAGGCCTGCTGGCACTTCCTGCAGAGCATATCCTGGACATGTCCACTCCTTTCCATGGCTCCTGAAACCACTGGGTCAGTGCTGCTGTTGATTCTCACTTGGGGTTACTGCCTCGGCCCCCTGCCCCGTCTCCCCGCTCCCCACCTGGGCCTCCCCACCAATCAGTTCTGTATGTTACAGCTGGAGGGATCCCTTCATAACACACATGTCAGGTTACTTCTGTGCTTTAATCCCCTTGGGGCCTCTGTTAGGGGATGGATTGTGTCCTCCTCCCCAGATTCATATGGTGAAGTCCTAACCACAGAATGTGACATCTGGAAATAGGATTATTGCAGATGTCATTTGTTAAGGTCACACTGGAGTAGAGTGGGCCTTGATCCAATATGACTGGTGTTGTCATAAGAAGGGAAGTTTGGGGGCGCCTGGGTGGCTCAGTTGGTTAAGCAGCCAACTTCAGCTCAGGTCATGATCTCACCGTTCGTGAGTTTGAGCCCTGCATCAGGCTCTGTGCTGACAGCTTGGAGCCTGGAGCCTGTTTCGGATTCTGTGTCTCCCTCCCTCTCTTCCCCTCCCCTGCTTGTGCTCTGTCTCTCTCTCTCTCTCTCTCTCTCTCTCTCTCTCTCAAAAATAAATAAGCATTAAAATTTAAAAAAAAGAAGGGAAACTTGGGGGCCCCTGGATTAAATGAGCTGGGTTAAACCCTAGCCTCAGTCGGTTAAAGGCTCCCCTCTTGGTTTCAGCTCGGGTCATGATCTCACAGTTCGTGGGTTTGAGCCCTCCATCAGGCTCTGTGCTGACTGCGTGGAAACTATTTGGGATTCTCTCTCTCCCTCTCTTTCTACCCTTCTTCTTCTCTCTCTGTCTCTCTCTGTCTCTCTCTGTCTCTCTCTCTCTCAATAAATAAATAAATAAACTTAAAAAATGAGGGAAGTTTGGACACAGAGACATGCTCACAGGGAGAACCCCTCAGGGAAAGATGAAGGCAGAGATCGGGGTGACACGCCTGCAAGCCAAGGAATGTGGATTGCCATCAGCTACCAGCTGCCAGGGGAGAGGCCAGGAACAGATATTTCCTTCCCCATCGCCTTGAGAGGGAGCATGGCCCTGCTGACACCTTAGTTTTGGATTTCTGATCTCCAGAATTGTGAGACAAGAAATTCCATTGTTCAAAACCCAGGACATTGTGTTTTGCTGACAAGCAATATAACTGGGGTGTGCTGGAAGGAGGGACCAGTTGGCCAGGAGAAGGGGTGCCTGATGGGAAGAGCCAGGTGAAGGCTACTAGGTTCTTCCTCGAGGCCCACGCCCCACTCAGGCATCCCTAGCCCAGTAGCCTGAGAAGGCATGTGGCTCTGGGTCCCCAGAAAGGACACATGGGAGAGTCAGAGGCCATTCAAGTCTAGCCAGGGCTCTACAGACCAGCTGATGCCGGGTCCAGAGAGGGTACCACAGAATCCCAGAGAGTCGCCAAGGCTCCATTTCACTGAGAGGGGAGACTGGGATGAGAGATGCAATGAGCCACAGGGTGCAGAATGTGGGAGAGGCCAAGGGGGAGGGGGAGGAGGAAAAGAAGAAGGGGGAGAGAAGGAGAGAGAGAGGAGGGAGGGGACAGATAGAAGGAACAGAGAGCAGAAAGGGGAGGGCAGAGGAGTGGAGGAATTAGAAGGAGCTGGAAACATCTTCCCCAACTAAGGCCCATCATGGTGCCTAAAATGCCACTGTTAGAGGTAAGTCACTAAGAATCTGGACTACATAGACAGTGCCTGGGAAGAGGGTGTCATTCTCAGTACTAATAAGTGGCAGTTCCGGGTGTCGTCACATTGGGAGTCTGTGCCAAGTGATGGCAGGGTTCAGGTCAGTGAAATAGCCCTTTAGACCAAGCCAAGCCACTGCCCCACCCTGTCCGGGGGGAGGGGCAGACCCGGCCCCCTACCTCCTTCCATCCTCTTCATTTGCCAATCAGCCCTCAGGTAGGCCTCCAGACAAGGCCCTGTCTTCTTTGGGTGGGTTTGGGCCAAGGAGGTCCCAGGCCTCAAGATTACATTGACAGGTACTTTCTTCCTCTCCCCCACCCCATTTCCTCTTTGGAGAAGAGTTGCCCAAGGTCTGGGGCCAGGGGACCAGGAGCCCCCATTGTTTTGAGCTCAGGGCAAGACACAGTCCAGGACATGGCAGTCTGAATGACATCTACAGGGACCAGCACAAGTCCCCCAATTTTGTCTCCAAGACCCCTTCCCACCCCACCCAGGCCATCCTAGGAGCACGTCTCAAGGGAGTGAGAATCTGAGGCCCGCAGTTTTGTTTCTGCCTTTTCTCCTCCCTCTCTCTCTGGTGAGTGGCAGAGGGAACCCCTGAAAGTTCTTACCAGGAACCCCTGTCATCCTCTGCTAACCTGAGCCCAGTCAGGCCATGGAACCCCTAGAGGGCCCAACCCTTGTCCTTTAGGGGAAGACACTGAGGCCAGAGATGAACTGAGCTGCCCCATGGCAGCTGATGAAACACAGCTGTTTCATCACATTTTTAGAATCTGGGGCTCCCAAAACCCCATCTGGTGTCCATTTGGCTATAGCAGTGGCCCCTTTCCTGGTTCTGTGATGTCCAACAGCCCTGGGACATGCTCAGGGCACAAGGCAGGGGTGGGGTGATACAGAAATGGCCAGAACAAGAGTCAGAGAAGAGACTTCAGGCTTTTGTCTCTGTTATAAAAGGAATACCTGGATGTTTGGGGGGAGGTGACCAGGGGTTGGAGGGGCACGTCCCAGGGTAAGAACAGACCCTAACATTGGTTGAGCATCTGCAATATGCCAGGGACCGTGTGGGGGTGTTCGGTCTAACTCTCCAACCCTGACAAGTCTGAGTTCTTATTCTCTTTCTGGAGAGGAAGCAAGCTCAGAAAGACTAACTTGGATGCACCCCAAAGCCCTGGCTCTTCTCCCGAATGTAGCCAGGGGGAGAAGGAGAGAGCGAGGGACATGAGCTGAACTCTAGGCAGAGGATACCCCAACTTGTGCCCTCCAGGAAACAGCCCTCCCTTGGGGCTGGCAGACCCAGAAGAAGAGGCAAGGTGGGGATTCACTCACCCTGCCCAGCAGCAGCATGGCAAGACAGGAGCTGAAGGACAAGGGACAGCAGGCAGAGCGTTATGGTCATCAGTCTTGACATTGGAGCTCAGAGGGCAGCGCACCTGCCATTCACCCTCTCAGGAATGCACAAAATGAGTGTCAGCCAAAGAACCCCAGTAATAAATGGGCCCCAGAGCCCTTTGATCCCTGAGACATTGGAAAACTGGGGCCAGCCCACCTGAGTCAGTGTGTGAGCTTCTATCCTGACTGGGGGTGCGGATTTTATTTCAGGCCAAAGGGCAGAGGGAGGGGAACCCCTCCCTTGCCAGGCACATGGGCCATCAGATGTGTCACCCCAGTAGAAGGACAGCACAGGGCCCTGAAGTAGCCTGGGAGAACCAAGAAGACCCCTGGAGGGAGGTTCCCACTCCTGGAGAAGAGGCTGGGCCTGAACCTGAGAGGAGAGGGGCACCTGTCGATCCCCTCCAGCCCCCGGGTAAGGAGACTCCCCCTATCTTCTTCTCCAGCTCTCATTAGTGGCCCTGGTGACCCCCCCAGGACATGGGGTGCAAGTCATGGCCACACCTAGGCCAGTGCCTAGCTCCAGGATGGCTGCATTCTCAGATCTGTGGGCCCTGAGATCTATCTGTGAGCTCGCAGGTGAGCAAAAGCTTCCATGGCCATCCAGAGTGACCTTGCCCTACCCCACGGTCAACAGAGCCAAATCCTCACTCCTTCACCTTTTGTGGGCTCTCACCCGTCACTCCCTGGACCTGAGGCCCCCAAGGTCTGACCCTAGGCTCATCTGCCACAGTGACCTCAGGCAGAGGTAGGCCTGATCCTGCCCTGGCCTACAGCAGGCAAGGGGCTCCATGCTCCATGTTCTACATGTGGTCACAGGAAGGGGCTGAGAGTGCTGGGTGTCCCATGTCCAGATTTGGCATCTAATCCTGGGAAGAGGGCTCTCTCCAAGAAGGGCTCCCTGGAACTCCAGGCTCCTGCAGGGGAGGGAAAGAAACCACTCACAGCTCTCTGCTTTAAGCCTAGCTCTTTTATTGGGAGGGAAATTCCAGAGTGGGGAGTCACTGGAGAAAACAAAGATGTCAGGGTGTCTGGGCAGCCCTTGGGCTCCTGGATGGAGGGTGAGGAAGCAGAGGGGGGCTCACAGCAGGGCCTGAACCAAGCCCACCAGTTCTGAGCCGACCACCTCAGGCCCTGACGTCAGTTTCCTTTTGACCAACAGGGGAGGTGGGGAGAAGCGCTGTCGTGGGCTCTCTGTCTGCCGCTGTCTTGTCCAAATCTGGATGAGCGGTGGGAGCCCCTGTCTTACTCACTGAGTAGTTGTCACGACCCTGGGCCTCTGGATGTGGAGCTGGGGGTGGAAAAGAAGAGGTGAGGCCCAGGGGCCTTCAGCAGTGGCCATATCCAGCAGAAATTACCTGCCTCTAGATCAAGGGTGCCCACCCTCCCCAGGCAGCCTCCGAGTGGTGGGTGGCAGGGCTGGGGGGAACAGAACAGCTCCTAGCTGGGGACGGGCCCCTGAGTCACCTCTGTCGTAGGGTCAACGTTCTCCAGGGAAGGCTGGAAGTGGCTGTAGACGTTTTCAAGGGCAAATCTGTCCTCCTTCAGATTCTCATCTGCAGAAAGAGAGGCAGGGCTGAAAGTGAGCTTGGGGAGCTGGGCCTGTGAGACAGGAAGACACAGGAGAAACACAGCCCCCTGACTTTTGATGCCTGGACATCAAAAGTCACGGCCACGGGCAGGCTCAAGGGTGACCTGGGTGAGAGTGGAACAGGAGGAAAGCACTGCTCAAGGGTCACCAGCGCACACTGCCTCACAACCACGGGAACCATAGCAAGCAGAAACCAGCGGTGCCCGGAATCTTCTCTTGGAGTGGATGTGTTTTCAGCCGCCATTTCCCCAGTCCTGCACATCCCCCACTCCTCAACCTCCAAGCCACAGGCTCCAGGCTCTCCAGGCACTTCCACAACTACTCTTCTCTCTGTCTCCTTCAAAGTCATCCCGGGGACCCTGCCCCTCACCCTGCTCTCTTCCACACCTGCATTCTTCCTGATGCCTCCCAGCCGCCCATTGGCTGAGACCTCTCCCCAGGCTTCAGATAGACCAGAGCTGGTGGGGCCTCTGTACTCCCATCCACCAGCCCCCATACTCAATGTGTTCCCACCTGCTTCCTCTCCCCCAACCAGGCAGTGCCCGTCCCCCCACCTGGGCCTCCTTCCTTCTCCAGCCTGTGAGCAACAATCCTGGCCCAGCTCACTGGCATCTAAATCACTTCTGCTATCCACTCCTCCCATCCCCCTGTCCCCACTCAGCCTCATCATCCTTCACCTGCATTACAGCAGAGCCATCACCTTGGTCTCCCCACTTTAGGGATGCCCCCCTCAATTCCCCCTGAGTGAGCTGCTTGAAATGCATATCTGGCTCCCCTCCCTTAAAGCCCCTCCAGTGGGTCCCTCCATCATGGCCCACAG
This sequence comes from Cryptoprocta ferox, assembly GCA_028646485.1. Taxonomy (NCBI): domain Eukaryota; kingdom Metazoa; phylum Chordata; class Mammalia; order Carnivora; family Eupleridae; genus Cryptoprocta; species Cryptoprocta ferox. The sequence continues at coordinate 30,702,238 of CM053564.1, forward strand.
AGATCTCCATGACCTCAGTGGAATCCGTGTTCCTGGAAGCAGGAAGCACAGGACTTATGCACCAGCTTGCAGCACTGCCCCAGCCTGCAGGCTGGCTCAGATGATGGCCCCTCTGCAGTCTTTTCTGATCCTGCCCTGCCCTGGCGGGGCCAGACAGATTTCTGTGCCCCTGGGCCCCTGGGCATGGCCCTGCTCTCCCACTAACTGTGAGTACATCTGAGGCTCTCACAGGGGGTGGTCTCTGGGGGCAGGATCCGGCTCTCTGCCACACCTGTAGCCCCTCCACAGTGTCTATCAGGAGTAACTGGGAGGGCAGGACTTGCCCAGGGGCAGGGATGGTGGTGGATAGAGCTCCTTCATCTCCGCGCACCACGGGACATGGTGGTTTACCACAGCAGCTGGGAATCAGAAGAGCCTGAACACATGGGAAGCTCCATGGAGGGGCAGCGTTTGAACCAGATCTTGGAGACAGAGTGGGATTGGGACTTGCAGAGCCCCCAGTGAGGGGAACCTTCCAGACAGTGGTGCAGTACTTGCAAAGGCATGGGGGAGGGAAAGGGTGGGTATGGGGAAGAGCAGAGAAAAGACAAGGGTTGGCAAGGACCACATGGGGTCTCAGGATCAGGAGGCTGCAGAGAAGCTGGCTGAGCCCGAGGGCGCAGCACATAAAAAACCAGCTGGCAGGACCCACGCAGCACCCACAGCCACACTGTGTCTGGCTGCGGTGACTTCTCGGCCTTTCTCCACCCACCAGCTTTGCCCCCACCTTTGCCTCTGGTGAGAAGTACCTTCCCAGATGCCTGTGTTCTGGAAGCTGCCAGGAAAATCTTCTTCTTGCCACTCTCGAGATAAATTGTATTCTTGCCTGCCAACAGAAACGCCCTGAGCAGCTGGCAGCAGGGAGGTGGAGGAGGAACCTAGAGGACCCTGACCTTTGGCTTCTGGATCAGGGAGGGGCCTGCCCCCAGTGTGGTGGCAGAAAACAAAACGTCACCATGGCCTGCCCCTCCCCCTCCTCCCTTCCAAGGGAGTTCCATTATCTGTGAGATGGGAGCACTGGACCAGAATCAGACCAACTCCCTCTGGCTGCTGGAGGTGCCATGCCCCATTGCTCCTGAACCTTCTCACGTAGATTTACCCCATTTTACGGCTGGGAAAACAATGCTGGACAGCTCATCCCGAGTGGTGCTCTGTGGCAGCCAAAGTGATAACACGAGGTAATGTCATTACATAATCCAATTTCAGGACACAAGTGTTTGGTCATATCTCTTTGCCAAACAGATCAGATCAGATCAGTGGGCTGCCCTGTGCTATTAACCAGAGCTGAGCGGGGCTGGGTCCCCAGCAGGCTTCCAAATGCTGAGGGGAAGGAGGAGAGCCTTGGGGTCTTGTGGCCCCCTTTCCTTGGCCCTGGCTCCATAAGCTCACCTGTGCAGTTTTCTCTGGGATCGGCCAAGGAAGACGATCAGGACCACCACCACGACCACCAGCAGTGCTCCCACGGCCCCCACACTCCCGTACACCAGGATCTTGCTGGTGCTCAACGCACACGTCTCTCCCCAGTACCAGTGCGTGTCTGAGGTTGGGCATCTGGGGACACACGAAAGCTCAGGCCAGTTCACCAACATCCCTCACACCCAGTCTCTCAAAAGAAAAAAATCAATGCCAAAGCACAGGAAGTTGGCTCTCCCTCCAAGGAAGTGCAGGCACTGGTTAGGAGGGACCCAGGTTAGGAGTCTCCCCAAGACTAAGGGGCAGAGAGGAGGTGGGGATTTAGTATTCCAGAACAGGATTTAGAATCTGAGGTTTGGATGCCTCATCCCAGACACATGATGTCCACCCATCTAAACTCTAGCTGGCACCTTGACTGACTTGTTACCATATGTATATTTTATGCTTTAATTTATGCTTTCCTGAGCTTAGTACCCCACCTATATACAGCTAGAGGTGATATAATGGCACTGTGGCTGGGATATTGAAGGGAAAATGAAAGATAGAGCTAGAGGTCTATAGATATAGATTTGGAAATTGGTGACTACAACTTTCCAAGGAGGGGGCTTGCTCAGTCCTAGAATGCCCACATCTATAACCTGCACCTCCCCCTCTGGTAGAAGGAAGAGGGATGGGTGGGGAAGGACGTGTCTTGTGAACTGTGCCCAACTCCCTCTTCGTCCTCCCCTCCCCTGCCTCTGCCCCACGACTATGGTGGAGGGTGTGGTCCTACCACTAGAGAGATTGGGCACTGGCTTTAGAGGGGCTGGGCACTCACAGGCAGCGGGGACCACTTCCCTGCAGCTGGCATTCTCCCTCATTACAGTTCAGTTGTGACTTAGTCCCCAAGGTGCATTTGGTCACACAGGCCAGCTTCCCATCCAGCTCATCTACGAAGTAGAACTGAGCATAGTCCTTCGCAGCCTTCCTAGTGCATTGCTCTGGAGGGGGGAGGGGGAGAGTGGACAGCCTGGTTAAAGTGCCACCAGCCCTCACATTTACAGCCCACACTCTGCACCCCCCCCAATACCTACCACTCTGCAGAGACGCTTACCCTTCAGGTCAAAGCCCAACATCACGTTCTCGCTCACGATGGTGGCTTCCCCGTTGAAGCACAGTTTTGAGGACGCTGCCAAGCATGGTGGGAAAGAACAAAACAGAAACACTGCCCTCTACCCTACTAGGGTTATGGCCCATCCCTAAATGCAGGTGGGCCCGTAAACAGGGTCAGATGGGGGCATTAGGGGTGGTGAAAATCTGAGCCCGAGATGGGAAGAAGCTGTTGGGGACACTTCAGAGTCTGGGAAAATGGGGCCTAGCTTCTGGATCCCTATAGGGAGGTCTCTGGAGGAGAGATATGGAGTGAGAGGAAGCTGAGACCTCCCTATCCTTTCCCCACCAACATCAAGGGGTTTTAGGAGGGCCTACCTCTGCACTCTTCAGAATCACCAGGTAGCCTTTTGGTCTCATTCATAATCTTGACCTTTATGATTTTAGATAGGTTTGCAAACAGTTTGTCAAACTTGGAAGTGTAGTTTGCCTCCATGAAGATGTCATGTTCCACCACGACACTGCCATTGCTAGAACCAGGAGTTGGTGGTTCATCAGTCACCCTGTGTCACCCACCCTCCCAGAAAGTGGGGGCCACAAAGCCAGAGAGGTGATGAAAAACAATTAGCTATGTGACCCAGAGGCAGGACAGACTAGAGACTCTTCCCTCCAACAGTTAACATCCTAGAGGGAAGCTGCAGAGTAAAATGATCTAAGATCCCAAAATATCAGTGATCACAATAAATGCCATTGGGTGAAATTCATTCTTAAAAATGGAAGCTCTTGGGTGAAGACATGGTAGAATTGAACCCTTGTGCACTGTTGGTGGGAGGGTCAAATTGTGCAGCCATTGTGGAAAACAGTATGGCAGCTCCTCAAAAAGTTAAAAATAGAATTACCATATGACCCAGCAATTCCACTTCTGGGTATTTATCCCAAAAAAATTGAAAGCAAGGATTTGAAGATATATTCATATACCCATGTTTGTAGCAGCATTATTCACAAGGGCTAAAAAGAAGCAACCTAAGTAAGTGTCCATTGATGGATGAATGGATAAACAGAACATGGCCACAGTAAAATGAAATGTTATTCAGTCTTACAAAAGAAGGAAATTTTGACACCTGCTGCAACGTGGATGAACCTTGAGGACATTGGTCTAAGTGAAATAGCCAGTCACAAAAGGACAAATACCATATGAGTATTTACATGAGTACTAATATGAAGTCCCTAGAGTAATCCAATTCATAGAGACAGAAAATAAAATGGGGGTTGTCCAAGGTGGGATGAGGGGGGATTGAAAGTTATTGTTTAAAAGGTACAGAATTGGGTGCCTGAGTGGCTCAATAGGTTGGGCCTCTGGCTCTTGATTTTAGCTCAGGTCACGATCTCATGGTTTGGTTTGTGGGATGGAGCCCCAAGCTGATAGTGCAGAGCTAGCTTGAGATTCTCTCTCATTCTCTCTCTCTCTCTCTCTTTCTCTGCCCCCCCAAATAAATAAATAAACTTTAAAAATAAAATAAAGGGTTCAGAATTTCAGTTTGGGAAGATGGAAAAATTCTTGAGATGGACCATGATGTTGGTTGTACAACAATGTGAATGTACTTAATGACACTAAACGATACACTTAAAATGATTAATTTAATGGTTAATGGCAAACTTTATGTTATGGATATTTCACCACAATAAAAATACTTTAAATTAAAAAAAATTTAAATGGAGGTTGTTGGATTTTATTTTGGAAACGAAAAAAAGCATCCTTTTAGAAATGAAGAAACATGAGGTCACTTTAGAAATGTAAGATTCCAACCCAGAAGCTCCTTTGTTAGATGGCCAATGGGTCACTAAGAGATCTTGAGACAAGGTTTGTCACCAATCACAGACATTGTGACAGAGAAGTCTGGAGCAGGACCCAGGAGTACTTAAACCAAGAAAACCTTGTGCCAAAATGGAGATGGAAGCAAGCACTGGTACTGGGCAGAGGGGTCAAGGTTGGGTAGAGGATGCTGAGTCATGGAACCCCATGGGCATTTGACAGCATGGATCTCCTTCTTTCCTTGCTGGAACAAGACACCTTCCAGGCTCCCTTCCCACCCTCCCTCTGTCTACTTCTTTCCACTTTCCCTTGGGGGCTCTGCTTCTCCTGTCTATCCCTTAGATGCTGGCACTTCCCATGCTTCTTTCCTGGGAAATGTTCACACCTGTGCTGTGACCATTTCCAGGCCATCTGATCTACTTCCAGAGATTCCAGAAACTTCTATCCAGGAAACCAACACCAGTGTCTCTGCTACAGACCACCACACACTGTTCCATTACTCAACAATTCAATGTGGCTGGGTCAGGCACCTGAGACTCCACACAGCCACTCTTCATCTTCTTCCCCATCCTCCTCCTCCCTACTTTCCTCATCTTATCAAAGGGCACTCCACATTCCCAGCATCCCATAAATCTGGTGTCATTCCTCCTTCTCTTCAAACATCCATCAAATCCCCATGATCTGCTGGTCCTGCTTCTTAAGGATTTTTCACACTGGACTATTTTTCTTCTGCATTGTTACCTCTCTGGTCCAGGCCACTATAATTTCCATCCCCTGTCCACCCATTCTCAGTCCTGCAGCTAAATTAAGCTGTCTGTAGTGCCAATCAGATATTTTCCCACATGGGCCAACACTGCTGATACTTAAAGACTAAGCAACTTGGTATGGGTCATCTGTCCACCTCCTCTCCCACCATGACCCCTTTGCCCTCAAGCAGCAACTATTCTTTATGTTCCTGGAATCTGCCCTCCTCTCTCTCACCTCTGGTTTCCTCATCATCAATTCCCTTTACCTGGCTCATTCCTCTTTATGCTTTAAGCCTCAGCTTAGCTGTCACTTCTTCCAGAAAGATTTCCCTCCACCTCACCCAGTTTGCATTTGAGACCTCTTCCATTGCACCCTGTGTGTCTCTTACCATTAACTCTAACTAGATTGCACAGCCATTTTTCTGTGTTCTGCCACTCTTTGCTCCATGAAGACCAAGACCAATGTATTCCCTGACTAGCACAGGGTAGGCTTTCAATACAAGTTTGTTGAATAGATGAAGGATGAGTGAATGAATAAATGAATGGCTCAGAGCCTTCTGGTGTTGCCTGTGGGCTGGGGACCCCTCTGGTCCAGCAAGGTTCTGATACTCCTTCAAGACAGGAAAAGACAAGAGAGCAGAGAGAAAGGGGGTTCCTGCACTCATCACATACTCACAGCAGTCTCTTAATGATCACGCCTCTGTACTGGGGAAAGTCTTTGCCCATGTAAACTTTATCCATCTGAAAGAAATGAGGCAGCTGAGTTCATACATGCCTGGGGCATGCAGAAGCCCTTGTTCCCTGTCTCAGAGGCAGCCCCAGGGCCCCCTTCCCACAAGAAATGCATGTATTAGCCCATAGGAAAGAAGGAAGGTAAAGCATAAGGATGCTCCCTCCTCTAGGATGTGGGTGAGGTGGTGCTCAAGGAAGGGGCTCTCAGAGGGCCCCCTCTCAGGACTTGGGAAACTGAAGGGATCTATGGTTTGAGAAACTCCAAAGTCAGAATGATCCCCTGTATCCCCAGTGACATTGGATATCCACTTTGGAGAATCTAGGATTTCCCTACTCTTACCTGACTCTTGAATAGTTGAGTGAAATTCCAGTATTCTGGGGAGGATATGTTATTCAGATCTTTTGTGAAATTCCAGTTAGTCACCTTCACTGTCACACCTAAAGTGGCATTGATTTTTTCTGGGATTTCTGTGGGAACAGATCACATTATGCATGAGAGAACAACCTCTAAGTAATTTCTTCTGGGATTAATCTCCTCCTGCTGGTCTCATGGAGGCAGAGAAAATGGGTAGGAAAATGGATGGAAATTCAAGAGGCAAGTAGGAGTCACTGAAATTTTTGGCCCTTTTCTCTGAACACCACAAGGAGCTAGTGGCCAGGATCATGACCCAGAAAGATCTAAGTGGAGGGTTCCAGAAAGAGTTGGGATAGAAACATCCTGGTGAGAGATGCAGATGAGCCAGTGAAAAGAGCCCAGGAGGAGGAGTCAGAAGGCTCATGTTCTACCTGCATTTGGGCCTAAGCAAAGGTCATATTTTCTCCTCTACCTGCCCAATGAGGTAGTGGCAGCAGATAATCCTTTCAGTGTTGCCCTCCTATTTAAGTGGTTAAGGAGTATGGAGACAATCTGAAGGTCTCAGAAAAGTTCATTACCTAGGAAGAAGGAGTCCACAAGTGACTTGCACTGGTAACCAAAGAAGCCTTGGGCACAGACACATTCCTTTCCATTCCAGATGGTCCCATTCTGGCACTGGCCTGTGAAGGGGTAGAATCCACAGGCGTCACCATGGAAGCCCAAGGGACAAAAAATACTGGCTCCCATTCCAGGTCCCATTATTTAGGCATTGCACTGAAAGAGGAGAATGAGACCCTCTGCCACCACCTCAAGCCCCAGGAGGTCAATGAGGAGGGACAATGGGGAATATGGAAACAAAAGATGAAAGAGATGAGCAAAGAAAGCAAGAGCCCTACCAAGAAAAGAAAAGAAGAAAAGAAAAGAAAAGAAAAGACAACATCCATCCATGTGGATGACATGACAACAGGAAGGCCCAGAAAGGATGGAACAAGACCACAAAGAGGTAAAAACTTATTAGTTGATGAGAGGAAATGGACAGGAGAGGTTCACAGAGTGACAAAAAAAAAAAAAAAAAGACTTACTTGGTGTCAGAGCTGAGGACTGCGTCATCATCACAGTTGTGTGGGTGCTAGTGAACAGGGGATGGAGAGTTGAAGAGGTACTGAACCCAGTAACTGGAGCATGGGTAGAGCCATGTGAGGTGGAGGACAGAGGAGGATAAAAACCAGAGGAAGCTGTAATGGCTGAAGAAGAGTCAGAGACTGGCCCTGAGGACAAGCCAGGGATAGCTGAGGCTGAAGAAGAAGCATGAGAAGCTGTGATTTGGGAAGTGTCAGATGATATTGTTGTGTTTGGTGACCCTGTGCTGCTTTGGAAAATAGTAGATCCTCCTCTGAGGGTGGTGGCTGTTGGTCTGGAGATGGCTCTAGTTGTAGAAGAGAAAGTGAGAGCTGATGGAGATGCAGGACTAGAGCTGTTTGTGGGAGAGGGGACTGAAGTATAAATCGTTGGTTTGACAGACTTACTGCTGGTGATGAAAAGAGTGGAATTCTCAGCCAAGGTGGTAGGCATTTGTCCAGAGGCTGGGGGTGAAGAGGAATGGATGGGGCCTAATGAAGATAATGCACTAGGATCTTCAGTGGTATTGGGGGCATCAGATGAATCCATTGTGTTGGAGGAATAAGTGATAGTGGTGAAGACACTGGATTCCTCAGTGATGGTTGTGATGGTAGTGGAAGGTAACAAGCCAGAACCTGATGAGGATGCAGGACCCCCACTAGGAGTGGTAGGGGAGGTGTCAACAGACACTGTAGAACTAAACAAATCAGAAACGGTGTAGATGGTTGGCTTTCCCGTAAAAATTGTGGTTGTTTGTCCAGAGACCAAGGTAGTAGTGGATAATTCACCAGGGCTTGATGCGGAAATAAAACTTCCATTGACAGTGGTGGAGGAAGTAACCACTGAACCAGTGGAGTAAGACAAATCAGATATGGTTGTGTGGATGGTGGATTCTTCAGTAAGGGATATGGGTGTTTGCCCAGAGACTGGAGCAGTGGAAATTAATTCACCAGGACCAGATGGGTAAGAAGGACTTGCATTCTCAGTAGTATAGAAGGTATCACGTGGAACTGTTGGATTTGATAAATCTGAGAGGATTGTGGAGACACTTGATTCCATAGTAAAGGATATGGGTGTTTCTTCATATCCACCTGTAGTGGGAAAAGTTTCACCTGAACTTGAAGTAGCAGCAAAACTTGTGTTCTCTTTAGAAAGAGTGGTGTCTGAGGTTACAGTAGTTTTGGACAAATCAGGGGTGCCTGTATAGACAGTAGACCCATCACTTAGGCTTGAGGATGTCTGTTGTGAGACACCTGTGGTGGTAGAGAGCTGGCCAGGACCTGAAGATGAACTTCCTTCAAATCTGGTAAAATAGGTTTCAGAGGAAACAGTGGATTGGGACAAATCAGAAACACTGGTGTAGACAGTTGGCTCCTCTGTAAGAGTCATGGTGGTTTGTTCAGAGAGTACAGTTGGGTTAGAGAAGTCACTGGGGCTTGATGGGGAAGCAGGACTTGCCTTGTCTGTGCTGTAGGGAAAAGGGGAAGAAAATGGTGTGAACACCTTTGAGGTTATTGTATAGAATGTGGATCCTGGAGGAAAAGTTGTTTGTGCATCACCACCAGAGGTAGTAAAAGATTCGCTGGGGATTGATGTGGACATAGAACTTCTATACTCTTTGGAGAAAGTGGTTGCAGATGAGTATGTGGGTTGAGAAAAATCAGAGATGGTGCTATGCCCTGTGGGTTTCAAAGAGACTGTAATGGCAGTTGTTCCTGAGATAGCTGGATTGGTGGATGTCTCTCCAAGGCTCCATGGGGTAGCAGAACTCCCAGTGCCTGTGGGATGGGGGCTATAGAAAGAAACTGTTGATTCAGATGATTCTGAAATGGTGGCATGGATTGTTGGCTCCTCTGTGAGAGTTGTAGTAGTTTGTTCAGAGATCATAGTGGGAGTAGGGAGTTCACTGGGGATTGATGGAGAAGCAGGACTTGCATTGTCTGTGCTGTAAGAATTATGGGTAGAAAATAATGGTGTGGGCAGCTCTGAGGTGATTTTATAGAAGGTGGATCCTTGAGGAAAAGATGTGCTTGAGTGTGCATCACTACCAGAAGTGGTAGAGGATTCAATGAGATTTAATGAGGAAGAAGAAATACCATTGTCTTTGGTAACAACAGTCTCCAAAGTATCTGTAGATTTGGATAAATGAGGGGTGCCTGTATAGAGAGTGGATTTCACTGTGATGCCCGTGGTTGTCTGTGCTGTGACAGCAGGGGTGGTAGAAGATATGTTAGAACTTGAGGAGGATGTAGAACTTCCTTCATCGCGGACAGAGGTGGTCTCAGAGGAAATGGTTGGTGTAGACATATCAGAAGTGTGTGTGTAGAGAGTTCTCTCTTCTGTAAAGGAGACTGTTGTGGCTGTTGGTCCAGATAACTGACTGGATGTAGAGGATACACTAGGACCAAAAGGAGATGAAGAACTTCCTTTGTCAGTAGTCAAGAAGGTTCTGAGGGAAACTGTAGGATTTGACGTATTGGAGACAGTTGTGGAGACTGCGGATTCCATAGTAAAAGACACCGTCATTTGTACATCACTGTGAGAACTGGTAAATGATTCGCTAGAGCTCAATGTTGATCCAGTACTTCCATAATCCTTGGTAAAGATGGATGTTAATGAATCTGTGGGTTTAACAGAATCTGTGAGATAGGAAGAGTGGGTGGAAGATGTTGTTGTGGATAGCTCTGAGGGAGAGGTAGAGAAAGCAGACCCCACAACAAAGGATGTTGCTGTTTGTCCATGATCAGCTTTTGTAGTAAAGGATTCAGCAGTTCTTGATGTGGAAGCAGAAAGTCCATCCTCCTTGTTAACAGTGCTTTCTGAGATAACTGTAGGTTTTGATGAATGAGGGGTACCTGTATACATGCTGGATCCCTCCATGAGGATTGTGGTTGTGTGTGCTGAGACAGAGAGTGTGCTGGATAACTGGGAAGGATTGGAAGAAGACATTGTACTTTCATCATCCTTGGTATGGGAGGTTTCAGAAGAAATGGTCATTTTGGACAAATCAGGCATAGTTGTGAAGACAGAGGGCAATCCAGTAAAAGTTGTAGCGCTGTATCCAGTGATCACAGAAGTGGCGGAAAATCCATCATGGCCTGAGGGAGTTGAAGAACCTGTACTATAGGAAGCTGTTGTGTATTCTGATGACTCCGAGATGCTTCTGGAGAAAGTCGACTCCATAGCAGTCGATGAGGCTGATGGTATGGAACCAGAAGAAGTGGCTAAAGATTCAGTGGGACCTGATGTAGACACACGACTTTCATTATCCTTGGTATATGTGGTTGCTGATGAGCCCGGAGGTTGAGGAGAATCAGACATGGTACTATGCTCTGTGGATTGCTGGGTGACTGTAGCTGCAGTTGGTCTAGAGCCAACTGGGCTGGAAGAGAATTCTCCAGGCCTTGAGGGCGCTGCAGAACTGTCAGTGCCTGTGATTTGGGAGCTGTAGGAAGAAACTGTTGACTCAGATGAATCAGAAATGGTGTGGACAGTTGGGTTCCATGTGAGAGTCCTGGCTGATTGTTCAGAGAGCACAGTGGTAGTAAATTTATCACTAGAGCTTGCCTGAGAAGCAGCACTTACATCATCTGTGCTGTAGGGAAGGTGAGTTGAAACTTTTGGTGCAGACACCTCTGAGGTGGTGGTGTAGGAAGGATATCCTGAAGGGAAAGTTGTGCCTGTTTGTGTATCTTCAACAGAAGTGGTAAATGATTCAGCAGGCCTTGAAGTGGAAGCAGAACTTCCATCTTCCTTGGTAACTGTGCTGTCTGTTGTACTGGTAGGTTTGGACACATTAGGTGTGTCTGTATAGACAGAGGGAATCTCAGTCAGGCCTGTGGTTATCTGTCCCGAAATCCCAGAGGTGGAAGATAGCTCATCAGGATTTGAGGGGGACATGGTCCTTCCATCATCCCTGGTGTAAGATGTTTCAGAAGAGTCTGATGGTGTTGATAAATCTGAAATGTGTATGTAGACAGTTGTCTCTTTAGTGAAAGACATGGCTGTTTTTCCAGACATCTGAGTGCTGGTGGATGTTTGACCTGGACCCAGAGGTGATGAGGGACTCGCCTTGTCAGTATTATGTGAGGTGTCTGGTGAAAATGTAGGATTTGGTGAATCAGAGACAGTCAAAGAGACTGTAGAAACCACCGGAAAGGACATGGTGGTTAGGCCAAAACTGCTAGAAGTCGATAAGGGGTCACTGGGAGTTGAGGTGGATGTAGGACTTCCAACGTCTTTGGTAAAGATGGTCATAGATGAATCTGTGGATTTGGCTGAATCAGATATGGTGCTGTGGTCTGTGGATATCTGGGAGATACCAGTGGCACTTGGTCCTGAGACAGCTGGGATGATAGATGCCTCTCCAGGACTCCATGGAGCTATAGAACTCCTTGTGGCTTGTGAAAGCTTGGCTGATACTGTGGGTTCAGATAAATCTGACACAGTGGTGTGGACAGTTGTTTCACCAGTGAGAGTTAGGTCTGTTGGTTCAGTGATTACATTGGAGGTAGAGAGCTCACTGGGGCTAGATGGGAAAGCAGCACTTGCATTATATGTGCTGGAGGAGGTTTGAGTGGAAAATGTTAGCATGGACAGCTCTGAGGGGGAGGTGTAGAAAGTGGACCCCCCAGCAAAGATTGTAGTTGTTTGTCCGTGATCAGCATTTGTAGTAAAGGATTCATTGATTTTTGATGTGAAAGCAGAAAGTCCATGCTCTTTGCTAATGGTGCTGTCTGAGATAATTGTAGGTTTTGGTGAATGAGAGGTGCTTGTATCCACACTGGATCCCTCCACTGGGTCTGTGGTTCTCTGTGCTGAAGCAAAAAGGGTGCTAGACCCATCACCAGGCCCGGAAGGGGACATTACACTTTCATCATCCCTGGTATAGGAGGTTTCAGAAGGAAGGGTCATTTTGGACAAATCAGGCATAGTTGTAAAGACAGAGGGCAATTCAGTAAAAGGTGTTGCGCTGTGCTCTGTGGTCCTGGAAATAGTGGAAAATCCATCATGGCCTGAGGGTTTTGAAGAACCTGTACTATAGGAAGACAATGTGTATTCTGATGACTCGGAGATGCTTGTGGAGAAAGTAGACTCCATAGCAGTTGGTGAGGCTGATGGAGCAGAACCAGGAGAGGTGGTTAAAAATTCAGTAAGACCAGATGTAGACAAAGGACTTCCATCATCCTTGGTATAAGTGGTTGCCGATGAGTCTGGAGGTTGAGGAATATCAGATATGGTGCTTTGGCCTGTAGATTTCTGGGCAAATGTAATTGCTGTTGATCCTGAGCCAAGTGGGCTGGAAGAGAATTCTTCAGGCCTCGAGGACACTGCAGAACTGCCAATGCCTAAGGATTTGGAGCTGTAATAAGAACCAGTTGATTCAGATGATTCAGAAATGGTGTTTACAGTTGGCTTCCCTGTGTGAGTCCTGGCTGATTGTTCAGAGAGCACACTGGTGGTAAATTCATCACTAGGGCTTGACTGGGAAGCAGCATTTGCCAGGTCAGTGCTGTAGGAAGAGTGAGTTTGAAATGTTCGTGCAGACACCTCTAAGGTCGTGGTGTAGGAAGGAAATCTTGGAGGAAAAGATGTGCCTGTGTTTGGATCACCACCAGAAGTGGTAAATGATTCGGCAGGCCCAAATGTGGAAGAAGAACTTCCATCCTCCTTGGTAACTGTACTGTCGGAGGTACTGGTAGGCTTGGACCCATTAGGTGTGTCTGTACAGACAGAAGGCCCCTCGGTCAGGCCTGTGGTTGTCTCTCCTAAAATCCCAGTGTTGGAAGACAGCTGGTCAGGACTTGAAGGAGATGTGGCAATTCCATCATCCTTGGTATAGGACGTTTCAGAAGAAGCCGATGGTGTTGGTAAATCTGAAATGTGTGTGTAGGCATTTGTCTCTTGAGTGAAAGTCATGGCTGTTTGTCCTGAGACCTGAGTGCCAATGGGCGATTGACCTGTACTCAGAGGGGATGAAAGACTTGCCTTGTCAGTGGTATGGGAGGTGTCTAGTGGAAATGTAGGATTTGATGAATCAGAGAGTGTCGTGGAGACTGTGGATGCCACTGGAAAGGACACAGTAGTTGGGCCAAAACTACTAGAAGTAGAAAAGCCATCACTGGGACTTGAGGTAGATGCAGGACTTCCGTCGCCTTTGGTAAAGGTGGTTAGAGAAGAATCTGTGGGTTTAGAGGAATCGGACATGGTGCTGTGGTCTGTGGATATCTGGGTGCCACCAGTGGTGGTTGGTTCTGAGACAGCTGGGCTGATGGATGCCTCCCCAGGACTCCATGGAGCTACAGAACTCCCAGTGCCTGTGGCATGAGAATCCTCAGGTGATACTGTGGGCTCAGATGAATCTGACACAGAGGTGTGGACAGTTGTCTGTCCTGAACCTGTGAGAGTTGGGTCTGTTCGTTCAGTGACCACAGTGGAGACGGAGAGCTCACTGGGACGGGATGGAGAGGCAGGACTTGCATTATCTGTGCTGTAGGAGGTGTGAATGGTTGAAAATGTTGGTGTGGACAGCTCTGAGGGGGATGTATAGAATGTGGACCCCTCAGCAAAGGATGTAGCTGTTTGTCGGTGATCAACATTTGTAGTAAAGGATTCAGCGGTCCTTGATGTGGAAGCAGAAAGCCCATCGTCTTTGGTAACAGTGCTGTCTGAGATAACTGCAGGCTTGGACAAATCAGAGTTTCTTGTGTACACAGTTAAAGTTGTTACGCTGTGACCAGTGCTCACAGTTGTGGCAGAAAATCTACTGGCGCTCAAGGAATTAGAAGAACTTGTAGTATTAGATGAGACTGCAGAATTTGATGGCTCTGAAACAGCTGTGGTGACTGTGGATTCCACAGAAGTGGATGTGGCTGAAGGGGTAGAAATGTCATTGGAATACGATGTGGATGCATAGTTGACAAAGGTGTTTCCCAATGACTCTGTGGGTTGAGAAAAATCATAGATGATGCTGTGGTTGTGAATTTGTCATTGGGTTTAGTGACAATCTTTTCCAGATAGCTGGTCAACCTGTGATACTGAAGGACAATTTATAAGAAGTATCAGGGGAACCTATATATTTGGATACCTTACCAAAGGTGATCTAGAACTTTTGTCTCTTCTGGAATAGACTAGTTTGTCTAGAGGGCAAGGTGTCACTTAATAAGGTTTTGGATGTTGATTGTGGTTTATGACTTGGATTATTAGTTGTATGGTTGTGGATTTTGACAAATCTGTTTGACCCTCCAAAAATACATATATTCTGCCCCCAAATTGGCTACACATTCTCCCTAAGCACTCTGGGACACGTTTATTTAGTTGGGAACTCTAACATCAATTTGAAAGGACAGATGTACTCACACAAATCCCCCATGCACATTCCTTTTGCTCCTCCCATTCTATGATTTGCAAACCACATAGTCACCTTAAGTCACCTGGCTGATACTTAGTCTGACAAGTCTCTTTTCCCCATCTCTTACATGTGAGACCCCACACACACACTCTATCCTAACAGCTCTCACAGATCCAGGAGGAATAAGAGAGTTAATCACATTACCATGCATAATTCACTCCCTGCCTGTCCTTTCTCTCCAGACACACTTACTCAAGGGCTAGCCATTCTGCCACTGTAAGTGGCCCAGGTGAGCTACTCCTCCTCCCTGGTCCCATAGCCCATGCAACAAACTACAGTTGTCTAATAGTAAGAGTGCTAGGAATGCACCCTGGGACTGGAGGTCTTATTCTGACATCTCTTCACCACTTAGAACACGTGATTACACATGTAGGACTCTATTCTCCTACTTAAGGTGGGACTATAATCCTAGATCCTCTTTGTCCTGCCTATGAAATGAATAAGATCAAATATGGAAGGAATCTTTGTGACAATAGTGCCATAAATCTAAGGAGTATTAGGAATTCTGCAGGATGGTATAAGGACACTTCCTCAAAAAGGCAGGACAAGCAGCCTCTTGTCCCTCCTGTCAGTTCCTCCTCCCTCCCTGAAGATGCCTTGGAGCTGTGTCTTTCTCACCTCTCGTGAGGATGGACCTTTGTCACTGACAGAAAGGACCATGGAGACCTTCAGGGAAGAGCCACCCTCTGCTATTCCAGATACCCCATTTTCACTCCCTGTTACAGAGAGAGGTCAGGAGCTGGACAAGGACTGGAAACCAGGGTAAGCGGGGAGTGGACAATTAGTCATGATGGGTCATTCACATCCTTGGTTTTGCAGACCACCATTTCGGGAACAGCACTATCAAATCACTGGTGGATGAGTTCAGGTCAAAAGTGTAATAATGGCTAAGACTTTTGGAATTTGACATTAATGAGAAAGATTGAAAAAATTGCTTGGCTATTTTTAAGTCAGTAAATATGTTTGTTTTGCCCAATCCTCTTGCGTGTAAATTAGGCTTTGCCTAATTCAGCATGATGGGAGCAGAGAGCCTGAGCTGGGGAGACTGCCAAGGTGGGGGCATTCTTGAGTCATGTGTATAAGGAGAATCGGAGACAGGCAGCACTCAGGGGCTCTGGTCAACACAAAGCAGAGGGTGGCAAGGTTCAGAGTAAAGCCAGGCATGGCTATAAGACCTCACAGCCACTTTCTCTTTCCTCTCATCTTTCCCTTGAGCCTTGGCCATTCTGTCCTCCTGGCTTCTGAGGGCACCTCCTCCACTTGCCCCTCTGAAGTCCCCTTTCTATCTGACCTTGAGGCTACTGCAGTCCTCAGCCTCTCTGCCTTGTGTGCCCATGGGAAAGCCTCTTCTCAGTTCTGTCCCACACTTGTCCAGGCTCTCACCCAAAGAGCAGTTCCTTGTGACCACTAGAACCATGCTGGGCACTGGGGGTAACCAGCCAATCAGCCCCCCTGGGGGTAGCCAGCCAATCAGTGAAGGCTGGGGGTCCTGGCCCCCAAAGGCGATGTGGGGGTAGTGGAGGTCCACATATAAGGGAGGTGGGAGCGACCATGGCGGGAGGTGTGAGGAGGGAAGGAACAGCCCCTCTGCCTTTCTTATCAAGAAAGACTTCAAAAAGAAAGTAATATCTGGGCTGTTTTTTCCCCTTCTTTAAAAGAGTTTCATGTATTTTGGCATTATAAATTTACTGGACTTTTTAAGCTATAAAAGTAGACTGTTGTTTATTGTGACAAGTCAAACAAGGCACATAAAGGCAATTTATGGTGGTGTCTCTAACTGAATCACAAGGAATGAATAGGGGTGGGGAGGGCTGGCATTTATTGGCCACCTATCAGAGTTCCATACTAGGCTTATCACAATTGGAACTCAGTGGTTGTGTAGGGAACTGCTTACACAATCCGCTGACCCCCACCCCCACCCAGAGCAGAGTCTCCTCAGCCACAGAGAACACTTCTGTCCTGTTCAGCTTGACCCACAGTGGGTGTTCAATGAGCACTTCTGAAGTAAATGAGTGAATGATTACTGGAAAGTCCACTGGACTCTTTTTCCTAATGTTTTAATGTTATATAATGCTATCCCTTGAGGCAGGCATTACTATTTCTATCTCACACATTAACTAGAGTTCCAAAGGTTAAATTCTCTCCAAGTTCACCCAGCTAGTAGCATAGCATCCAAGAGAGAGAGAGAGGTGGGGCAGAGGAAAGGCTTGTGAAGCAGAGGTGAGGCCAGCTCTGGACTTGGCTGAGTAGCAGTGAGTGATGAATGCCCAGCAAAAAGGCCATGGTCCCACTTGTACCTTAGAAGAAGAGAGCCCTGGAGTGAAGGGGGCAACAAGGGTAGAGGCACAGAGATTGGTGAGGTCATGACAGGAACATGGAGGCCCACCAGGGACCCCAACAAAATCCAGGACACTCATTGAAATGGACTTCAGACATGCTACTGTCTTTTATCTTTGTTCATGGATTCATACCATTTACTCCATTAGTTGCCATTCAATCTGTCCTTAAAACATCCACATCTCTACTACAGCTGCCTCTCAGGACACACTGATGAGACCTGAGTGCCTGAATCCCTGTCCATATCACCTAGCTGCTCTCCCACCTTCTGGAATCTCTCATATCCTTCAGGTTCTAAGACATCACCTCACCCTAATTATCCTTCTTCTTGCTCCTCCTCTTCCTGTTCACTGTCTAAGAGGGATCCCCAAGGTATAGGCTCTGCTGCACCTCCCACCTCCTGGCAGGCAACCCCCTCAGTGCTCAAGGCTTTCATTCACTCCTGGGAGGGACAAGCAAACAGTGCCCTAGGTGAAGCCCATCAGATCCCTCCAAGCCCAGGATTCTGGTGGCAATCGTGCCCCCAAAGGGTGCGATAGAGCAGGTGAAATTGTCCTTCCCAAAGGCAACCTCCAGGGTCAGAGATGCTACCCTAGGAAGCTGGACAAAGGAAAAACACAGTCATTCTCCAAGGAAAGAATTTCAAATGGTCAAACACCCTACAAGAAGAAAAAAGTAAATAAACTTTACCAGTCACCAAAGAAATTCAAGACAAAGCAAGATGCTATTTATTTTTACCCATCAAATTTCACCCCCGTTTAATTGTGATAGTAAATGATAATGTTAGCAGGTGTTGGATGTCCATGGACTTCACTTGGTGTTATATTTCCAAAGGAAAATTTTTTTTTATTTTAGAGAGTGGGGAGGGGCAGAAGGGGGGAGAGAGAGAGAGAGAGAGAGAGAGAGAGAGAGAGAGAGAATCCCAAGCAGGCTCCATGCTCAGCATGGAGCCCACCAGGGTCTTAATCCCACGACCATGGGATTATGACCTGAGCTGAAATCAAGAGTTGGACACTCAACTGACTGAGCCACCCAGGTACTGCCAAAGAATAATTTGAAAATAGGCACCAAGGACCAGATTTGTACCATTCTTAATGATTGCATTTCTAGATGTTGATTCTAAAATAAAGTAACCTAGGGTGCCTGGGTGGCTCAGTAGGTTAAGCATCTGACTTCAGCTCAGGTCATGATCTCACAGTTCATGAGTTCAAGCCCCTTATCCCCACATTGGACTCTGTGCTGACAGTGCAGAGCCTGCTTGAGATTCTCTCTCTCTCTCTCTCTCTCTCTCTCTCTCTCTCTTTCTCCCTCTCTCTGACTCTCCCCACCCATGCCTTCTCTCTCTCAAAATAAATAAGTAAACTTAAAAGAGAGAGAGAGAGGATAACTTCCTTAAAAATAAATAAATAAACTGGATGCAGATTTTTAAAATTTTCTTATAAGAATGTTTATTACATCATTATTTATTATAATGAAAAATAGGCTAAAAGTGTCTGAGAATAGAGGAATAAGAGACTGGTTGGAGGACTATAATCTTCCACAGAATGGAATATTGAGGGGCACCTGGGTGGTTCAGTCAGTTAAGCATCCAACTTCAGTTCAGGTCATGATCTCATAGTTTGTGAGTTCGAGCCCCGTGTCAGGCTCTGTGCTGACAGCTCAGAGCCTGGAGCCTGATTCAGATGCTGTGTTTCCCTCTCTCTCTGCCCCTTCCCCACTCACAGTCTGTGTATGTGTCTCTCTCTCTCAAAAATAAATAAACATTTAAAAATTTATATAAAAAATGGAATATTGATGGCCATTAAAATACGTACTGCCAATAGAATAAATCTAAACACATACTCAGAAATAGATGAAAATGCTCACAATGTTTCTCTGAGTGGTAAGGTTAAGCAAAATTTTCTTCCTTTTGTTTGCCTATCTTTTCTCAATGTTATACAACAAATATGCATTCATGTTATCATGTTTAAAACATATCTGCCATAAAAATAAAAGGTTAGATGTATCCACTACCTTGGAAAATGCAGGAAATCACTCATGGTTAATGATTCCCAAGCTGGGATTCCCCACACTCTCATCATCAAAATGCTTAACAAAAATGATCTATAGCTGACCCTTTTTCCATTTGTGCACGGATCTTTTACAGGACAGCACTGTAAATGTCTTTTCTCTTATGATTTTCTTAATATTTAACACTTTATTTTCTCTAGCTCACTTTATCATAGAAATGCGGTATATAATACACGTAACACCCAAAATATGTGTCAATTGACTGTTTATGTTATTGATAAGGCTTCTGGTCAACAGTAAGGCTATGAGTAGTTACGTTTTGGGGGAGTCAAGAGTAATATGTAGATTTTTGACTATTTGGTGGTCAGTGCCCCAACCCCTGTGCTGTTCAAGGGTCAACCGTATTTGCCTGTGTTGCAGCCACACTCACCGTCAAAGACACTAGCTCTCCTACCAAACTAGAAAAATTTGTTACTTTCCTGCCCTGTTGATAGTTTTTATTGCTTCTTTCCATTACATGTATTTAAATTTTCTTAAAAAGATAATTATGCAGTGGAAAAAGCAGCCAGGTGGCCGGCCAAGTCTTTCATTTGATGCCCTTCTTTAGGGAAGAGCCCTAGAAAGCAAGTCTGAAAACCACCACTGAGATGTGAAACTGTTTCCTCCTGCCACCAAAATACATTTGTGCCTGTGATGGACTCAGTCAATGGGGTCCACAGGAGAGCTCCAAAGGCTGGGGTGTGAGCGGGGCCCATGAGTACCTCCAGGATCAGACACTACACGGTTGCAGGACCTCGTGCAGTTACCCTCTCTGAACTTCCATTTCCCCTTGGAAAATGGAGATGAATGATGACCACACTGCTCTCTCTAGAAACCCAGAAACTGGAGGAGGCAAGATAGGATCCTTCCCTGGAGCCTTTGGAGGGACCAGGCCCTGAAGCTACCTTATTTTGGACTTCTGGCTTCCAGAACTATGAGAGAATAAATCACTGGTGCTTGAAGCTGCCCAGTTTACAGTGATGTTACAGTATATCTGGGAAACTAGCATGCGTGGGCGTCCCCAGTTAGAGCAAGTGGTAAGAAATGTGGGCTGTGGAGCCGAATGGTTCCAATGCTGGCTCCTCCACATGACGGATAGGAAACCTTGAACGAGTTATTGAACATCTCTGCGGCCCAGTTCCTCATGGATAAAACAGAAATTGGTACCAGAACCTTTGTCCTAGTGATGTCAGAAGAATTCAAGAGATTTTGGTGTGCATCTAGAATGGTGTCTAGCACATAGCAGACTGTCAGTGAACATCAGCAGCTTTGGCTATGAATATAATGCGCAGACTCCAGGCTCAGTGTGGCCTCCTAATGTGCCGTACCCCAAGGAATTTTTGTATTTGTACTCCAATTCTCTCCATAGTTAGGTATGCCTTTGTCAATTCTGAATTTATCTAAGGCCTTTGAGTGTTAATGCTTCCTTCTGGTCCTACTGCTCAATAGCTACCAACTTCAATGCCACCTCTCCATGCGGCCTTCGAGATCGGCCCCGGGGCAGAAGCCGCCTCTGAGACCCCACCAGCACTCCTCGGTCACGGGCCCCTCTCTGAGCTCCAGCACCACCGGGCTTGGGTGGCAGTCCTTTCTGTACTGTTTCCATAGCGCCATCTAATAAACATGACTGTAAACTGGCTTATTCATCCTGCCTCCCAGAGCACCCTGCAGCTGCCCAGGTAGAGACATGCCTCCTGTGTTTGCTCAGTGAGTAAGTTTATTACCTTCCAGGTAAAACAGCACTTCCTTTTAATTGCTCTAAATTTACACTACGCAAGTTTCAAAGGTTGTCCCTTTGTCTATTGTGAACAAATCTGTTGTCAGCTTTGATTTTGTGCTTGGGCGTTTCTACTTCCGCCTTCATCTTTCTAGGCCACGCAGCTCTGACCCCTCAGGCCCCGGCCCCAGCCCCTTCAGGACAGACACTTCTACCCTGTACCCCGGCTAGCCCGAGGAACTCCCCTCCCCCACCCTTCCCGTGAACACTTTAGAACTTCATGTACACAAAACAGGACACAGGCTTCCAATCCTCATGTCGATCCACAGCATTGTCTGGTCTTTGTGGCCCCTGTAGCCCATGGAGAATGGAGAATTCTAGACTGTGCCCTATTCACATCCTCTGAGCCCCGGGCCTATAGGACAGCTATACCCAGAAACTCCATGGTCACCTCAAATGCAACAGGATTGCCAGAAAGGCCACTGTCAAGCACCAGAAAGAGTATCCTGCCCTCTCACTCACACAGGCTCTAGGACAGTCCATCCTGGGGCCCCCACAGCCTATTATCAGCCGAAGTTGGGCTCCCAGCTGGAGCCACGTCATGCATGGTGGTCTTCCCTGGCAGGACAATCCACCCCTGCTCAGTCCACAGAGGTCCTCTGGTGTCTAAAAGCTTCTATCAGGGGTGCCTGTGTGGCTCAGTCAGTTAAGCGTCCGACTTCCGCTCAGGTCATGATCTCGCATCTCGTTGGTTCGAGCCCAGTGTCGGGCTCTGGGCTGACAGCTAGCTCAGAGCCTGGAGCCTGTCTTCCGATTCTGTGTCTCCCTCTCTCTCTGACCCTCCCCTGCTCACGCTGTCTCTCTCTTTCAAAAATAAATTTAAAAAATTCTTTTAAAAAAGCTTTAAAAAAAATAAATAAAAGCTTCTATCAGGCTTTAATGCCTTGGTCGCTCAGGTGCGCTCCCTCGCTTTCCTCACCACGCCCACCAGCACACCCCCCCTCACTTTTGGGGCATTCCTACACACACGTCCCCTGCACAGCCCTGCCCTCCCGTGTTTTTCCTACCTTCTCAGGTTGACATTCCTTCTCCCTACTGTTTGCTTGTCCAAAACCTCATCAGTCTTCACAGTGACCTGGAGTACCCAGAGGAGAGTGCAGATTAGAAAGAAAACTATAGGGGTGCCTGAGTGGCTCAGCTGGTTGAGTGCCTGACTTCAGCTCAGGTCACGATCTTGCGGTTCATGAGTTCGAGTCCCACATCAGGCTCACTGCTGTCAGCCTGTCAGTGCAGAGCCCACTTCCAATCCTCTGTCCCCCTCTCTCTGCCCCTCCCTGGCTTGTGCTCTCTCCAAAATTAATAAAAGAAAAAAAAAAAAGAAAGAAAACTGTAAGTGCCAGCCAGAGTCTCTGACCTGACATCTGAATCCCCCTCAGAATACAAGCGAGGGCTGGGGTGGGGGTGGGGGTTGCAGAGGACCGAGGTCCTCCAGTGCAGGGATGGGGCAGTACAAACCTTCTGTCAAATGGGTGGCATCATTTGCTGTGTGGCCCCAGATATATCACTCACCCTCTCTGAGCCTCAATCACCTTTCTGCCTTCACTTCCTTTCACAATCTTCCTTTTGAGAGACATATGGTATGAGCTACCTGCTGTGAAATGACTTTGCGAATAGCAGAGCCCTCTGTGGGTGGGAGGCAAGGAGTGGGGGTGGGGATGGTGGTGTGTGGGGGGTGCTCTGGGTATTATCAGACCTTCTGGAGTCTTCTGGAATGGCTCTATTTGCCTGACCTCTCCACTCCTGACAGCTCTCTGCACTTAATCAGAGATAGATGCTTTCTGACTTTTGCATGCTAATGTTATCACTTGAGTCAGTGCTTTCTTTTCCACACAATACTGAGCACCTTAGGAGAAAAGGTCTCTGCTTGTACTGATTATCTCTAACTCACCGTAAGGCACACAGAGACATCGTACCTGCTGATGGCTGGACCCTTCCATTGTCATCATCACCACTGCCACCCTTCTCCAACAGCCTGACTAGAGAAACCCGGGGTGTGCCTGAGGAGCAGGGACAGGGAGGACCTCTTCTAAGGGTGACCCCACTCATAGCTTCCTATTCTCTGGATTTTATCTTAAAGCTAATATATCTATGGGCACCTGGTGGCTCAGTTGGTTAAGCATCTGACTCTTGATTTCAGCTCAGACCATGATCTCATAGTTCGTGGGATTGAGGCCGGCGTCAGCCTCTGCACTGACAACACGGAGCCTGCTTGGGGTTCTCTCTCTCCTTCTCTCTGTGCCCTGCTTGCTTGTGTGTGTGTGTGTGTGTGTGTGTGTGTGTGTGTGGATGCGCGCGTGTGCTCTCTCTCAAAATACATAAATAAACGTTTTTTAAAAAGCTAATATAGGGGCGCCTAGGTGGCTCAGTAGGTTAAGCGTCCGCCTTCAGCTCAGGTCATGATCTCGCGGTTCGTGGATTCAACCCCTGCATCGGGCTCTGTGCTGACAGCTCAGAGCCTGAAGCCTGCTTCAAATCCTGTATCTCCCTCTCTGTCCCTCCTCCGCTCACACTCTGTGTCTCTCTGTCTCTCAAAAATAAATACACGTTTTTTAAAAAAGCTAATATAGCTGTAATTAATGTACTTCTTAGTGTCCTGAAATCCACAAAGTTCACACTCCCAGCCTCTCATCCTTTCCCATTGGCAACTCCCAGGCTGTGCTTCTGGGCCCGAATGTGTCCGGGCAGGGGAGAAGCAGGTACGTGAGGGCATGGTGGCGGGCTGAGTTGGCGCCTAAGGGCCCGTGTACGTGAGGGGGGTCTCAGAACTCTCTGCGTGGGTTATCTCACTGCCACCCTGCAGGGCACCAAAGACTCTCTTCCCCATCTCCCCCTGCCCACTCGCCACCCCTCCCCACAACCCTACAGGGCCTTCAACTCAAAAGCCCCTTCTTCTACCTGGGGCCTGGGGCTCACTCGCCCAGCACCCTTCACCCCAGCGTCTGTCCTGCCCACCCCTTCCCTCCAGTTCCTCCTGGTCTCTGGGGCGGGGGCATCAGAAAGTCTGCTCTGGTGAGGGACTTCACAGGAAATCAGCTTGAAATCAGTTGCTTCCCAGAGAAATGGCCATGACAGGCTCAACAAGGACCCCAGAGCCTGGGTCTCCCCCTCAGCCTTCCAGCCATTTCTAGCTAGAAGGGCTTTCTCAGGCTCCCCTGAGCTCTCCCCACACAAGGAAGAAGCTGCTGGATGCTGCATCCTTCCCTCCCCCAGGGCTGGCAGTGCCTCTTTGGAAAGACCCGGCCTGTTGGGCAGATGCAACCCACAGGATAAAGGCAGGCAAGGCCACCATCTAGGTGAAGAAAAAGTCCCCGTTCCCCCAGGGGGAAGGCAGGAGAGGAGAGGCCGGGGGATGCCAGCCTCCTCTCAGCCCCTGGGCCAGGGGCTTGGCATAGGTCATCAACTGAACAACACAGGCCATGCCCCTTGCTCTGGACCCACACGTCTCCAGGGTGACCCCTTTAGCACCCCCAAAGGTAGGATGAGGTGAGAACCCAGGTGTCCAGCTCTTAGGCAGCCCCGTCCCCTGCAAAGAGAGTGAGCGAAAAGGAGGAAGCCAGCCACCTGAGTCTTGCCTGAAGCCACATGCATTGCCCCCCCCCCCAGGAAGTGCCAGCCCAGGTCTCACTCACCCTGTGTCGTTGTGGCAGGTGCCCAGAGCCAGAGACCCAGTGTCAGGATCCAGATCACCAGCATCTCCCGACGGGGCCTTGGAGGCAGGGTCTTCCCTCATCAGGAGGGATCAAGAAATGAGAGCTCCCAGGGAGAGACCAGCTATATAAAGGACCCCGGAGACCTTTGCCTTGGGGAAAGTCAGTGCTTGGCCCAGAGTAGGGGTGCGGTGATGGGGCTGGGTGGATGGTGTGTGGTGACCACAGGGAGTTGGCCAAAGGGCAGCCTGTCAACCCTCCCCTCTAACTCCAGGAAAGCTGACCGCCCACAGCCAGGGTCTCTCCTGTGGAAGCCAGAGTCATGGGTGGGGCAAGGCGAGAGGGAGGGACCGGAGGCCAGAGCGTGCAAAGAGTATATGACGGTTACCCAGGGGCGGGGGCCAAGAAATGCCAGGGAGAGGGTAACTATGGTCCTAGAAGGACCGGCCAGCCACAGGCCAGGCTGAGTGGAGGACCCTGCACCCCACCCCTGAGAAGCCCCTCTTTCTTCTAGCCTTCCTTCCCTATCATCCACCTCAAGCTGGCCCTTTCCAAATTTCCAGTGCCTTCCCCCCTTTGGCCTGGGACCACCAGCCCTTCTCCTGGGTGGGGCTCCCATTCACACCTGAGGCTTTATGGTCCTGGTCTCCACCCCAGCCATGGCCAGTCCTCCTCCTGTCCAGGGCAAAGATCTCAGGGGCTTTTCCCAAACCCCCACCCAAAGAACTTCATTCTGTCAGCCCCAAATACCCTCAGCTCCAATCCAGCTACCCACAGTAGTGGGAACGGGAGGGCCCAAGACAAAGCATGGCAGGCCCTGGCATGAGTGTGTCTGCCACCAGGCTTGGGGAAGCTCAAGGTCTTTGGGGAGACCCAGATTTACCCACCAGTGCAAATGGCAGCTGACCTAGCCTGGGCCTCCCACCCCCCTGACCTTCCTATGTCAAGGGAGGAAGGGCACAGAGGATAAACCCTACAGGCCCCCACCTGTTGCTGATCTGAGGGCCCCCCACCACCACCTACTCCCTAAGAAAACGGACCCTGATCTCTAGGAGGAAATTCATGGCCCTGAGGGCAGCCCATAAACCCCTTCTTTGCTTGCTGGGAGAAACTGGTGTTCCCAGGCCCTCCCACATATCCTCTGGAAGTCCCTGTTCTCCAAGTGGAGGTGCCACAAGATAAGAAGCAGAAAGACATAGAGCAATTTCTTTTACAAGAAATGCTATATTGTGTTCACATGGGAGAACTGGAGGCTGGCAGACTTCCTGTCTGCAGATGAGACGTTCCTGCAGAGAAGGCTGGGGACTTCTGGCCTCTGACGTTACTGCAGGGATGGAGGTGAGGCCAGGGAGAGGAAAGGGGAGAGGAGGGAAAGGGTGGGGAGGGGACAGGGAGACAGGGGAATGAGGACAAGAAGCTGAGAGGGCTTCTCCATCTCAGGGTTCCACTCATGCTCATTCTTGAGTCCCCAGAAAACTGGGATCCAGGACCCTTGGGAGGGAGAAGGAATGGAGCCTCAGAATAAGGGACCAGGGCCTGGGAAGCAGCAGCTGGGGAACCTGAGAGGCAGAGGACATCTGTACTGGGTGATGTGTACTGGGTGATCTGTAGCTGTGAACTGGGTGTGGGGGGAGGAGGGAGGATTTAGGACTGGGGCACTGGTATTGGGGTAAGAATTTAGGACTGAAGTTATAAGAATGGGGGAAGGGACAAACTGGGGGAGACTCTAGGCTGGGCGCTGGGGCACGGAGTGGTTCAAGAAGTGGGTTCCCAGGGGGGAGATTCAAGGGCGGGAGCAAGGGGTGCAGCAAGGAGTTACCTAGGGAGCAGGTGGGAGGGTGATTCCAGCTGTGGGTAGGGAACAGGCATAGAGATGCACAGGAGAATAGGGACTGGGGTCCAAGACCCCTGAAGCATGTGGGGACACAGGAAGGTGCATTGGGAAAGAAATCTGACAGAGCACATCTAGTTTTCACAAGAATTGTTCAAGGTATCAGCATAAGTACACTATATTCATTTTACAGGTTCAGAGAAGTTACTGACTTGCCCAAGGTCCCACAGTGGAGGAGCCTGGGTTTGAACCGACTCTCCAGGTGGGTTTCACCCAAGTTGGGAGAAGGATGAGGGTCAGGGGGCTGGTCGGATTTTGCCTAAGGTGACCAGGAGACGGAGCTGCATGAGTCCTTGGGCCATCTCTCAAAATGGATGTGGTACAGATGGCTTCTTCCCACAGTCCAGGGCAGGGGGGAGGGGGAAGGTGCAGGGCTCACAGCAAGGACGAGGCCACCTCAGGTCTCTGGATGTGCACCTGCCACAGGACATGTGTGAAAGAGGGAGTGAGAACAGGGAGCCACCCTGCTCAGTCTGGCTGGAAGGTCACTGTCTCCTGGTCCTAGCCCAGCCCCCTGCCCTGGTGGGTGGAGGAAGGGCTTCTGGACCTGGATCTGGGAGAGCTCCTTACCATTCCCACTTTGCGCCCTCACCCTCACATTGATGTCCACGTCCTCCAAGGCCTCCTGGAAGTTTTCATCCTTGACTAGAGAGAGAGAGAAGAGGAGGGGAGGAAAGAACAGGAGGAAAGAGAGGAGAAAAGGGGCAGGAAAAGAGAAGGGAAGGAAGGGTGAGGAAAGGAAGGCCTGGGAGGTGGGCTCCTGTGCCCAGTGCCTGCCTTGTAGGGATGGCCTGTGGAGGACCTGCGTCTCCTTCAGGGGGTGCCCAGGGAAGCAGCGACTCAAGCTTCCCAGCAGGAGATATGTGTCTGCCTTGGGCAAGGGAGGTAGTTGGGTCCTCCCCAGGCCCGTGGTGGTGCCCAGGGAAGCCCCTGGAAGCCCCCTTCCCGGGGAGGCAGGACTTTGTTGGCTCGGTCCTCCAAGCCCAAGTTTGAAAAAGTCCCCACAGTGTCCTCATCCCAGATCTCGAACCATTTCCTGCCGTTGTCCCAGGACCTGAGTTGGGGCGACGCGCTCTCAGAGCAGGACCGCCCCAGCTGGGACCCCTTTGCTGCCCTCACATCCACCCCCAACGCGCTCACCTGCCTCCGCCTTGACCGGCTTTGCTGGAGCGCGCAACGAAGATGCTCAGCGCCCGCAGCAGCAGCAGCAGCAGCAGCAGCAGCAGCAGCAGAGCTGCGGCCCCCGTCAGGCCCCCAACCAGTGCCCTCCAGGCGACAGCCACCTCGCAGCGTGGGCCTGAGAACTAGTGTGTGTCCGTGGAGAAGCATCTGGAGCAGGTGATCACAGGCCATAGACCCTCACCACTCTTCCGGGCCTGGTCCGCTAGCATACTTGGACCCCTAGGGTCCTGGCAGATGGGCGGGGCCCCACCGTGGGGGGGGGGGCCGCGGGTGGGCGGCCAGCTGGTAGGCCGGCCGGGTGGGCTGTGGGCGGGGCTTTCGCGTGTACTTAGGGCGTCACCGGCAAGCAGGACCACTCCTCTCCACAAGGCACTGACCTTGGTGACAGTCGATGACGCCATCCACGCCCGACGTGCATTTGGTGACGCCGAGGAGCCAGTTCTCCTCCACCAAGGGGAAGTAAAAATCCTCATAGCCTTTGGCTGTAGCGCGGCGACAGATGGCTGGGGGCGGGGAGGGTGGAGGAAGGGAGAAGGAAGTTGCAGAGACACAAGGACCTCATCCACTCTACTCAGGGGCCTGGTTATAATGACTCTGAAAATAGATGAGGGAAACTACATTTCCGAGAGTGGGGTGTCGTGGAGTAGACCCTGGGATTAGATAAGGCGAGGGCAGGCCCCTAAGATTCTCACCCTCATCTCACCTTCCCTGCTGGCCCTCAGGTGGGAAGTTACTAACAAGCTCCTGGGAAGGGCAGCCTTGCCCCCGGCCACATCACTTGCCTTCTGAAAGTTCTTCCCTCCTCCCCAGGAATTTCAATGGGCAGATGTCCACGGTGGGATTGTCATGACCTCCAGGGGCCACTCAGCCCTTTGCCCACCCTTACCTTCCATGGTCAGCTCCTTCCTGGTGTTGTTGGTCACCTTGATGGAGTCAGGCTTAAAACACAGGGCTGGGGGGACACAGGCACAGGTGGAATTGACGGAGGTTAAAGGAACAGGAACAGGGGCACATGGGTGGCTCAGTCGGTTAAGCTTCGGACTCTTGAACTGGGCTCAGGTCATGAGCTCACAGTTCATGAGACTGAGCTCCATGCAGGGCTCTGCGCTGACAGTGCCGAGCCTGCTTGGGATTCTCAGTCTTCCTCTTTATGCACTTCCCCTGCTTGCTCACACACTCTCTCTCATTCTCGGTCTCTCTCCCCTCCACCCCCCCCCCAGCCCCGCACATACACCAACAACTTTTAAAAAATGAATAAAGGGTCAGGGACAGGGAAGCAGAGGAGGGAAGCCTGGGGAGGGGCAGAGAGGGCTCTGTCACTATGGGGGAGATGTGGAGGGACTGCAAGGGAAGGCTATTCTTGCCTCTCTCATCTCCCCCAAATAAGCAAGGGTCCTTAGCCATCCAGAAAACTTCGAGCAGAACTTTCCAGGAGTCTTCCCCAGCGCCCAGGTTCTGTCTAGCCCCTCCTTAACCCCCATCCTTGACCCAGTTGGCTATAGATCTACCCTAGGGCTGGCACCTGAACCCAGAGTCTCTTGTCCAAGCTGGTGGCTCTGACCCCAACTCCTTCCTCTGGCCTTGGCTCACTCTGGTCATTCTGGCAGCTGTCCCCGTTGTGGCTGACATTCTGGAGCTCCTCCTTCAGGACTGTCTTCACTTTCTCATACTCACTCTCCAGCTAGAGGCTGGCAACTAGTTGCAGCTAGGCAACTCCAGCAGGACCAGATAGTGCATCTCAATGCTGCCACTCCTGAGGGGATCAAGAAGGTTGGGTATCTTACAGGGTGCCCAGGTCTGGGGCACATAGGTCTTTAGAAGGGCACCTCCAGGACCAACCACAAGTGCACTGGTGTGAGAGGAAGGCAGAGGCAATGAGTTGGGATTCCAGACACATTATTTTCAGGACCCGCTAGCATCCCTGACTTAGTCAGCCTGGAAGGTAGGACAAGGAATGGTTGACATTCTCTTGCCTTGCATCAAGCCATTACCAAACCAGGCCCTCCTGGACACTCTGCCTCACTCGTGCTGACCACTCAGCAGGCCAAGTGCCAGCCAGAGAGAAACCAGCTACTGTCCAGACACCAGGCTTCCCATAGACTCTCATGTGCCAACTCCCTGCATGTCCCATGTGTTCTCTCTCCTTCCAACCATGCTTAAAGAGGAAGGTGGCATCCCTCCTACAGAAAAGTGACTACAGAAAATGATTGAAAAAATCCCCCATGGAGTGATTTGTTCCCCTATGTCTTTCCTCCACCTCTCTCTTTTTGAAATCTGATGATTCCAAAAGGAAAGGATGGCTTCTCCATTTTTTCTTTACACCCCCTTCCCCCACCCAACACTGCCTCCACAGCCCCATTAGGGTCTCCTACCTCAGGGACAGGATCTCCACATCCTTGAACCCCTGAACATTCTGGTAAGTCTTCTGCATCTGAAATGCCAAGATCCTTGGGCTTGCACCTGAACCTTGTGACCTGAGTGCACCCAGATGCCCAAGCTCAGCTTCAGGGAAGGACCCTTTTTTTTTTTCATTTTTTTTATTTTTTTTATTTGTTTTTGAGAGACAGAGAGAGACAGCGCAAGCAGGGGAGGGTCAGAGAGAGAGGTAGAACAGAATCCGAAGCAGGCTTCAGTCTCTGAGCTAGCTGTCAGCACAGAGCCCGATGCGGGGCTCGAACCCATGAACCGTGAGATCATGACCTGAGCCGAAGCCAGACGCTTAACCAACTGAGCCACCCAGGCGCACCCAGGGAAGGATCCTTGAGTTCCCTCCTTTGCCCCATCACCTGATCCTGGAAGGTGTCACTGAAATCCTTGTAGGCCTTGGAAGTGTTGTCATTGAAGTCAGGGGAGAACTCCTGGTCAACAGAAACCTCCATGCGCACTTCAGCATCCACAGTGTCTGCACACAGCATGCCCTGTTCTGGTCACCACCACTACCACGACCACAACCCAGAGGTTCCTTCCATCACTCCTCTCCATGTTCCCTGAGGACTGAATAAACAGTAGGAGTAAAGGAGATAAGATTTCTAGGATAAGTTGTGCCAAGGTGAGGGAAATATTAGAGGTAAGGAGGCACAGCATTAAGGCCTGTGGTCTCTCCCTTGTCTGCCCTAGTGGGAGGCAAAATAATGGCTCCTATGTCTTAGATGCCTATGCCTTAATCCCCAGAATGTCTTGATATGTTATGCTACATGACAAGGGGGAATCAAGATTGTAGATACGATTAAAGTTGCTAATGAGCTGACTAAAATGGGAAAATTAACGTGGATTACTGGGTGGGCTCAACATAATCACAAGAGTCCTTAACAGTGGAAGAGAGAGGCAGGAGGTCAGAATCAGTCTGACTGTCACAAGAAAACGTGACTACAGAAGAAAGGCACAGAGATGCAGTGCCGCTGGCTTTGAAGATGGAGAAAGGGAGCCTTGAGACCAGGAATGTGAGAGGCTTCAGAACCTAAAAGAAATGGATTCTCCCCTAAGGCTCCAGAAAAGAACACAGCCCTGCCGACACCTTGATGTCAGCCCAGTAAGACCCACTTTAAACTCCTAATCTATAGAACTGTAAGATAATAAATTTGCATTATCTCAGCTGCTAATTTTGTGATAATTTGTTACATAGCAATTAGAAGTTAAAACAGCTCCAAGCAGCCCAGACTGGGAGGAGACCACAAGAAGGAGTGTGGCCCAACTACCTCCTGGAGGTGAGGCATGATGTGGGGTAGAGGAAAGCATGGGAGAGAAGGCAGGGATGGCAGGATTAGGCAAAATGTCAACCATAGGGCTGGGCCCAGGGAGAGCCAGTGGCACCTCCCAGGAGAAAGTGGAAAAGGCAGGGCTCTGGCAAATCACCCAGATCCACCTCTTCCACTACAAACTTGCAACGGAGCAAGATGTTAAAGCACTGGCACTTGAGGCCATCCCATTTACCTCCATTCTGGCACCTGATCTCCTGGAGCTCACAGTGGTCCCCAGAGAACCCCAAGGGGCAGTGGCATAGGCCCTGCATCCAGGTGCCACCATTGTCACACGTGCCTGGGCAACACAGTAAGAAAAGGAAGTTCAGGACAGGGTTTGCCCTTGGTGATACAGAAATTTATTAGGGGAGAGAGAAGATGGAACAGGGAAGCAGGAGGTCCAACCTGAGGTGGTGGTCAACCTATACTGTGTGGTCATCTGAGTAGTGTTCGTAGTTGTCCTGGGTGACATAAGGGTGGTAGTAGTCTGGGGGTGACTACCGGTGTTTCTGGAGTCTTGGTGGTGGGTAGGGTGGAGTGAGTCAACTTGATTGAAGTCACCATGGCAGTTGGAAAGCTGCTGCTTGATTTCATGGTCAGTGGGAGGCTCGTGAAGCCAGGCATATGTGGGAAGGTTACAGAACTGGCGCTCATCCAGGTTCCACTGGTGGGTCTTTGAGAGCTTTTCAAAACCGTGTAACTGGGGACAGTCCCAGTGCTGATAGAACTAGGAACATCCATTATGTTGTTGGTAGGATAAGTTTCCAGAACAGAAGTAGAAGTGTCCATATGCATAGGAAACACAGTTGTCATACTGGTGGAACTAGGAGAGGTAGCCATCAGCGTAGTAGAGGTGAACACTGACATTGGGGTGGTAGGCATACATCCCATGGTTCTTGTAGTTTCGGATGAAAAAAGAGTAGTGAGGCCTGTAACAGAAGACCCTGTATTTTCCATACCAGAGAGAGGTGAGGATGTAGAAAGAGAGTTAGTGGTGGTTGTTAGCACTGAATTTACACTGGTGGAGGATAGAGAAGAGGACATTATTGTTGTGGATCCTGAAGAGGAAATAATAGTACCCAAAGAAGTAGTTAGCACATTTGCAGATGTACTCAGAGTAGAGAAAGTGTGGGAGAAACACAAGAAGTATTGTGTGATATTGTGGGGGTGGGTGTTGTTACCAACATTGTAGTAACAGTCATGGCTGTTTCTGGGGTAAAGGGAGTGGGCGAAGTGGCTGTGATGGAGGTAGTGGAGATAGAAGTGTTTGTGGGAGTGGTGATTTCACTTGTGGCCATGGTGACTATAGAGGTGAATGTAGCATGAGTACTAGGGAATGTAGTAATCAAGATGGACAAATGGGTAGTGTTTGTGGTCAAAGAGGAGACTGATTCTGTGATTGGGGCAGGTGGAGAAGACAGACACATCCTCGTGGCTGATGTCAAGGTATTGGTGGTGACTAGAGTAGAAGCAGTAAATGCTGGAGAATTGACTGTATTCATGGGAGCAACTGATGATGTGGTTTTGAGAGGGGAAGTAATCTCTGTAGTGAGAGATTTTATCCAACATTCCCAGTAGGAGTAAGTGTGGCTTTCCAGGTGGATGCGACATGAGAGGATGTGACAGTCATCTTGCCTGTGTATGTAGTAAATGTAGTAGAAGAGGGTAGTCCTGTGGTCGGGGATGTTTTGTCAGTGGTAGTGGGTGCCGGAGTGGATTTAGCATTTGTGTGTGATGTATTCGTGCTCATTGCAGTTGAGGTGGTACTGTCTGTCTGAGTGGTCCCAGTACTCCTGATAGACATGGAAGATGAGCCCTCAAATGTAACTGGAGTGTTTGTAGCAGGGGTAGGAGGGGGAGTGCTGTGGGTACTTGTGAGCATGGGCACCAAAGTAGGCACTGTTGCGATGACACTGGATGCTGTGTCTGTATTTTGGGCAACAGGGAAGATGGGATGATGTATGTGGGGATTGCAGACATTTTGGAAACAGTGATTGTAGAGGTAAGGTCAGTAATGGTAATCAATGAACCATTGGTACCCCTGGATGTGGGGGTGATGTTTTTCAATGTTGAGGTAGGCATGCCTGTACTAACAGAGGATGAGTTTATGGTGATGGTTAACCTTGGGGTACCAGTGGTAGAAGGAGATGGGGTTATTGCTGATGTGGCTGTGCATCCTGTAGAGTAGATGTTTGAAGAAGTGACACCTGGAGTACTGTGTGGTATTGTAGGGCTAGGTGTTGTTACCAAGACTGTAGTAGCAGTGGTGGCAGTTTCTAGAGTGGAGGAAGTGGGAAAAGAAGCTGTGTTCAAGGTGGCAATGGTTGAAGTGTTGATGGGAGTGGTGATTTCAGTTGTAGCTATGGTGCCAGTACTCGTGGGAGATGTAGGGGTGGATGTGGTGTGGGTTATAGGGAGTGTGATAATCAAGGTAGATATAGGGGTAATATTTGTGGTCCAACTGGAGACTGATTTTGTGGATTGGGCAGATGGAGAAGACAGACACATACTCATGGCTGATGTCAAGGGATTGGTGGTCACTGGAGTAGAAGAGGTTGATATTAGAGAATTGACTGTATTCCTAGGAGTAACTAATGATGTGATTATGGGAGGAGAAGTAATTTCTGTCATGAAAGACACTGTGGAAATGTCCTTTGTAGGAATAAGTGTGGTTTTCCAGGCGGGTGTGGCCTGAGAATGTGCGATGGTTGTCTTACCCGTGCATGTAGTGGCTGCAGTGGAGAAGTATGGTTCTGTGGTTGTGAATGTTGTGTAAAGATTGGTGGTAGCAGGTTCCAGGGTGGTTTCAGAAGTGGTAGATGTGGTGTAAACAATTGTATTCATTGGAGTGATTAATGACATGCTTGGAGAAGTTGAAGTAGTTCATGTCATGAGAGTTTCCCTGCTGGTGTCACTCATCAGAGTAAACTTCCTTTCCATGGAGCTCATTGTTTTCAAAGCAATTGTTGTTGGTGTACTTAGTGTGGTGGTGACTTCAGTAGAAGCAGATACGCTTTGTGTTGTAGGTGTTATTAATATACTTGTTGATGTGGGATCATGAGTGGTGGCAGT
This sequence comes from Cryptoprocta ferox, assembly GCA_028646485.1. Classification (NCBI taxonomy): domain Eukaryota; kingdom Metazoa; phylum Chordata; class Mammalia; order Carnivora; family Eupleridae; genus Cryptoprocta; species Cryptoprocta ferox. The sequence continues at coordinate 30,736,647 of CM053564.1, forward strand.
TGCTGTTTTAAAGGTCCCGGTGGTGTTAGGAAGTGAAGTTGTGGGGTAATCAAGATGCTACTGGAAATGGGTGAAGCGTTGTGATCAGTTACTGTTGCCAAGATGTTTGAGGCAGTTAGAGAAGGGGCAGTAGAGGTAGAAGTGATTACTGGGGTAAGAGACGTGGTTGTGTGAATGCTTGCTGTGGTCAGGCTAATCCTGTTTATGTTACCAGTTGCAGAGGATATGGGCATATGGAAGGTTGTGTGCATGGTTGGGACAGAGGAAGTAGGGCCATGGTTGTGGGAGTCCTTCCCAGAGTGGTGGTGGTCGTGGGAGGAGAGGTCATGGCAGAGATGAGTCTCTTGGTTGTAGCTGGGTCATGCAGGTGGTGGTGGGGTAAGCAGTAGTGATTATAAGCCTTGTGGGATTGATGCACTTTATGGTGCTCATGTAGACAATGAGGGTGGGCGGAGCGGTTTCAGCCTTGATGACAAACTGGGACATCGGGATTGTTGAGGTGTTGGGCTTGATTGTAGTTTTGAGCACTGCCTCAGAAATAGGTTTAGAACGGGGGGGGGGGGGCGGGTGGAAGTTGTAAGTTTGCGTTTCCTACTGTTGGCAGCTGTAGAGGCCCTGCTGGGGACGCTGAGTGGCCACCTTGCTGTGCCTTTCGAGCATGGGTAGTTGCTGAGAGCAGTGTGAGCTGCTTCTGCTCTGGGGAAAAGCTCAGTGGAAGTGGATGCAGCCGTGGGGAAAGTGCCTGTATTGACGATAGAACAGAGGGATTCATTTGCAGCTTGTTTTGTCACTCTAAACACCATGTAAGCTATTTACTACCCCATTTTCCAGATATATATTACAGAAGGTAGGAAGTTCCATTGCTTATCCTTCCATCAGAGGCAGTTTGGGGCTAGGGCCTTTGAGGTTCTGAAGGGGGTACCCTCAGTCCCTTGCTCTCCTCTTCTGAGTCAGAACTTTCTAGCCCTGGGATGTCTGTGCTGAGCATGCAGGTTCAGCTGAGGGTCCTTCCACCTCACCCCACCCCTTCCTCCACACATACGTTTCCCTTACTCTGTTCCTTCCTCTTCCCCCACCTGCTTCCCATAGTCCCCACCCTTTGGATCTCTCTTCCCTTCTCCCTTTGACACACTGCTGTCTGGGCTGACTCTCCTCTTCCAAGGGAGCCCAACAAAGCCTGGGCTGGGGGTGGGGACACATCATAGACACCGGAGCCATTGGGTCAGAGAGAGGAAATCTGCATGGAGAGCTGCAAAGGGAAAACCAGAGACTGAGGCTCAGACTTTATTGATATTGAAGGACAGGGAGAGAGGACCACACTAATAGGCTGAGGGGCTGAACAGAGAAGGAAACTTCCAGAAAGTGATAATTGAGCAGATAGGCATTGGTCCCAAAAATCTGAAGGTTTTACAGTAAGTGTTAACAAAAACAGACATATTTTCTATCACCCACTTTAGTTTGGCCCCTGGGTTAATTAGTTTACAAACTAAACCCCTCACTCTATAGATATCATCAACCCCATTTTACAGGGGGTAAGAGTGAGGGTCAGAGATCTCATAATGCTGGGGGTGAGTGGTGGGGAGACTCCTGCAGCCACAGCTGTTGCAGGCAGGAAGTGCCCAGACCTCCTGCCCACTGAGCATTAGCCTCCTCTTCACCTTGGACCCAGTACATCTTTGTTCTGAGACCTGGGGTTTCACTTCTCAGTCTATCTGGGTGTGTCAGGAGATGAGAGTGAGGATTCTTGGGTTGGAGGCTCTAGAGCCAGGAGGTAGCCCTAGAGGTAAGTGAGAGGGTGGTCTGTGGGCCGCTAGGTTAGGAAGATCTAGGACTAGGGTTCAGGAGCAGATGCCAGGAGACAGAGGGACGGGAAATACAGAAGAATTGTGGGATTCCTAAGGGATAGAAAAGGGAAGGCCCTGAACCTCACACTGGATGGTATACACCCACCCTTTGGGAGCAATCAGTATCCCTCCCCAGCCCAGCCCTGCCAATGACAGCTGTGCCCAGAAACACGGGCTGGGTGCCGGATGGGAGAGATAGGGGCAGAGCTGGAGGAGGAGACGGAGACCAAAGGCAGAGACATCTCCAGAGAGAGGAGACAATCCCAGGCGAGAGGCAAGACTGTCATGGAGAAAGCACCACTAGAAGTAAAGGAAGAGTCCAGAGAGGAAGGAGCACTGGGGCTGGTGAGGGGAAGGATAGAAGAGATGTGGGGGCTCAGTAAACCGAATCCAAGTAGGAAGAGCACGCTTCCAGAAAGAGGTTACGCCCACCCTCCCAATGCATGCACCAACCTCTGCAACCTGCCTGGTCCTGGATGGAGAGTAGCACCAGCTGGACCCAGCTTCCTTCCTCCTCCCACTCCTCGATGCCCCCTGCACACAAAGCTCTGAGGAATCCCTCAGGCTTCAGAGCCACTTCCCCACACACGCCTGCCCTGGAATATCAAGAGGGTCTCTCCAGCCCTTTTCCCACCTGCCGCCCTCACCTCTGGCCCCTGGGGAGGCCCTGAGCATCCAGAGGAAGCCAAGGAGCCTGAGCAGCTGCATGGGTCTGGTGCAGCACGCAGAGCAGGAGCCAGAACTGGGGGCAGCTAAGGGAGGCAGCTACTTTGCACGGAGCAGCACCCAGCTGGAACTGAAAGTCATGGTTATCTACCTTGCTGGATGTGGGGGGCTAAGCATAGGTTCACTTTTGCACTGCCCACCTCATTCCTCTCCCCCCCCCTTCTCCAGGTATCTGACTTGATTGCTGTGGGAAGGGAAGACAACAAGAAGATAAGACTAGCCCAGGAGGTGTCAGAAGGGAAGAGCTGCTGGTGGCCCAACCCCCAGCCTACCTAGCCCACTCAGAGCAGTTCCTAAGACCCTGCCTTTCCCCTCCCCTGCCCCCCACCAAGGACCATCAAAACTGGATGAGGAATACCCTTGGTCAAGACCTTAGACTCTGGAGTCTTGGACTGACTCTCACAGCCTCTCCTTATTTTCAGTCCCAGCTGCAGGAGAGGGAGGTGAAAACTTGTTCCCCTCACTCCCTCTGCCCTTTGCTCTTCCCTGTCTCCATCCTGCCCTTACCATGACTTGGGCTGAAACCCTACAACCAAAGCCATGGGAGCAATACAGAATTCAATCAGAAGTCATTTTAATATCTGAGGATCTGGGCCAGGTCCCAGAAAAGAAAATACAGATGTCCAGTGGAAAAAATCAAACTTTGACCCAGCAGATGAGCAACTATTAGGAAGTTAGATTCCATTCAGTGCTGGGAAAGTATGAAGAGCAAACACTCTTATCCATGGGGTGGGAGTGTAAGTGTGTTGGGCTTCTCTAAAAAGGCAACTTGGTAGATCTATTAAATTTTTAAATGCATGTTCAAAGACTCAGTAATTCCACCTTTCCATCTCTTTTTTCAAGAAGTACTTCACAGAAGCATTCACAAGGATGTTTATTGCCATCCAGTTTATTGCAGTTCCAAAAGAAATTGGAAACAACCCAAATATCTCTCAGTGGGAGACTAGAATGACTATGGATACTCACACTATAGACTACCATGCTTGAATCAAAAAGAATAGTACCATAATGGAAAGACTCTCAAAACGTCTTGTTCAGTGGAACCAATAGGCACAGTTTTGTTAAAACAAACACACATATATATTTCCTATGAATACACACATGCGGGCGCACACACACACACACACACACACACACACACACACATATGTTAAGTGCTTCAAAATTTGAAGGAAAACAAAAGCTCATCTACCCCAATAACAGGGATAAGATTAATTCAGAGAAGCAAGAAGGAACTAAGGTTCAGAATGATAATCAGGGAGCTTTAGGTCTATCCGTAGTTTTCAGTTTTTATTGTGACAAAGATTCTGTCCTTGACCAAACTCTGGCCAGGCTCCCCCGAGCCCTCTTCCCAACTAAGCCTCAACACTGACCTATAAAGACTTGAACACTAACATAGTTCTTACAGTTCAAGGCCACATCCCTAGGCTGATCCCAGGGTCCCTTTAACTGCCTGCCTGAGAAAACTTGAGGCTACCAAAAGAATTTACTGTTTGTCCCAGCCAACACCCGAAGATAGGGGCCCTTTCTTCCAGCCTCTGGGGAAAGGTAAGAGCCTAACTTTGATAAGCACCAGTTACCAAACCCAGATGGATTTTACGTGGACTACATCCCCTACCCTTCTGTAAGTTTTCATTCTCTCCAGGTCCCTGAACTTCACTCCCTCCCTCCAACCTCCCTCCCACTCCCTTAAATCATCCAATGACTTCTGTACAAACCAAAGTGGAGTCCAGTTCACAATGGACTCTTTTCTATTGCAACAATATATTACTGATTTAAATGTGTCCATACCACTTTAACTAGGGTCTAGCTTTGTTTACCTTTGACAACTTGAATACTATATTATGCTTTTGAGGGTAATGTAAAAATAATTTAGAAGAGCATTCTGGAAAGATAATGGAGCAGGAAGCACCAGGAGTCATCTCCCCACCTAGACAACAATTGCAGTGGCAGAATATATCTGATGTAACACGCTTTGATCACTGATTACAGCTTCTGATGACAAAGGTACAGGCAAAGAGGCAAACAGCCATTGTTGTTGCACCTCCCACTATTCTTGCTAGCCCCTGCCCCTCCATCTGAAATATTTCCAGGGGATTTAAAAGGCTAACATCCTTTTTCCTCCCCTTCATTTTTTGGTTTTTCTTCACTGGGGAGTTGCACATTAAAGACTAGGACATTCAAAAACAACTGCATACATGGGAAAAGATTAAAACAAACCTAAGAAGACATTAGTTTATACCTTATGCCCATCCTCAGCAGAGAGACACCCTACAATAATCAACAAAAACAATAACAGGAAACTCTGGGGAAGGAGGAAAACTCTGATTTCCAGAAGTACCACACTATTGGATTCAAATGTTCCATGTCCAACAAAAAATATCACAAGGCATACAAAGAAACAATAAAGTATAGTCCATTCAAAGAAAATAGAATTAAATAGAAACTGTCCCTAAGAAGACCTAGCAGATACTAGACAAAGACTTTAAAACAAAGATACTCAAAGAACTAAAGGAAGATATGGAGAGAGTAAAAAAATGATGCATTAACAAAATGGAAAAATCAATAAAGAGATGGAAAACCTGAAAAGAAGTCAAATGAAATTCTGGAGGTGAAAAACACAACAACTAAAATGAAAAATTTACTACAGGGATTCAAAGGCATATCTGCACAGGCAGAAGAAAGAATCAACTTGAAGATAGGACCATGGAAATTATTAAATCTGTGAAATGGGAAGAAAAAGGATTGAAGAAAAATGGATGGAGCCTAAGGGACCTGTGAGACACCATCAAATGGAACAACATATGCATTCTGGAAGTCCCAGAAGGACAAGAGAGGGAGAAAGGGGCAGAGAGATTTGAAGAAGCACTGACTGAAAACTTCTCAAAATCGAAGAAAGACGTAAATATAACCACCCAAGAAGCTCAGCAAACTTTAAGTAAGATGAACTCAAAGATACCCATACCAATACAAGTTATCATTAAACCATCAAAACACAAAGAGAGTGGGGCACCTGGTGCCTCAGTTCGTTAAGCATCCAACTTTTGATTTTGGCTCAGGTCATGATATCATGGTTTGTGAGTGTGAGCCCTGCATTGGACTCTGCACTGACAGTGGAGAGCCTGCTGGGGATTCTCTCTCTTTCCCTCTCTCTTTGCCCCTCCCCCTCAAAATAAATAAATAAACTTAAAAAAAAAGACAGAGAATCTTGAACACAGCAAGAGAGAAGTAAATTGTCAAATACAAGAGATCCTCAATAAAATTATCAGCAGATTTCTCATCAGAAACACTGGAGGCCAGAAGAAAATGGGCTGATATATTCAAAGTGCTAAAAGAAAAAAATCTGTCAATCAAGAATCCTATATCCAGTAAAGCGGTCTTTCAAAAACGACAATCAAGACATTCCCAGATAGTGGCGCCTGAGTGGCTCAGTCGGTTAAGTGTCAGACTTCAGCTCAGGTCATGATCTCACAGCTCATGAGCCTGGAGCCTGCTCTGGATTCTGTGTCTCCGTCTCTCTCTGTCCGTCCCCACCACTTTGGATTTCAAGTCTCCTGTAGACATAGTTGGACCATGAGTTTTTACCCATTGTGTTCATTTCTGTCTCTTGACTGGAGAGTTTAATCCATTTGCCTTTAAAGTAATTACTGATAAGAAGGAGCTGTTGCGCAGTGCCTGGGTGGCTCAGTTGGTTAAGCATCTGATTCCTGATCTCAGCTCAGATCCTGATCTCATAGTTCCTGGGCTTGAGTCCCTCGTTGGGCTCTGTGTTGGCAATGTAGAGCCTGCTTGGGATTCTCTCTCTCTCCCTCTCTCTCTGCCCCTCCCCTGCTTGTGTGCTCTCTCGCTCTCTCTCAAAATAAATAAATATTAAAAAGATATTTAAAGGGGCACCTGGATGGCTCAGTCGGTTAAGCATCCGACTTCAGCTCAGGTCATGATATCATGGTTCGTGGGTTCAAGCCCTGCATCTGACTCTGTGCTGACAGCCCAGAGCCTGGAGCCTGCTTCAGATTCTGTGTCTCCCTCTCTCTCTGCCCCCCCTCACTCATGCTCTGTTTCTATCTCAATAATAAATAAACATAAAAATTTTAAAAAGAAATAAATAAAATAAAATAAATAAAAAGATATTTTTTAAAAAAGAAGGGACTGTTGCCATATTGCTATTTGTTTTCTATATGCCTTATAGCTTTTTTGTTTTTTGGTCTTTCATTTTCTGCATTATTCTTTTATGTTTGGTGGGTTTTTTGGGTAGTGAAATATTTAAATTCCTTTCTCATTTCCTTTTGTGTACATTCTATAGCTATTTTACTTGTGGTTACCACAGGGATTGCATTTAACATCTTAAAATTATAACATTCTAATTTCAATTCATACCAGATTAACTACAATAACACACAAAAACTCTGTTTCTTTACAGATATGCCACCACTCCTTTCAATTGTTGATATCATAAAATTACATCTTTATACATTGTGTGCCCCCAAACACAAAATAATAATTCTTTTAAATGCATTAGTCTCCACTTTGATTTCTTAACACCTTTGACCACTTTGCACAATATTAGAAAGGTCTGTTGTTTTTCAAAAGAGTCTCCTTGGAATTGGATTTATGTGGTCAAGCACCAGTGTTGGAAACAAAGCACAAAATGCCAGTCACTGTGCTGAGGACACAGATGTGAACGGATGCTGCTGTAAGGGGTCACCAGGCTCCTGGGGAGATGGATCTCAATCCAACATCAGGTTCTCTGACTCCTCCCTTTCCACCTTTCATTTTATCTCCCTCTGCTACCCAAACTTCCTTCTCCTCCAGCCAACAGGCTTCTTTGTCTCAGGCTTTCCTACCCTCAGGCTTTTGACTAAGCTGTTTCCTACACTAGTAATGCCCTGTCCACTTCCCTTTCTCTTTCTCTCAGCCTAGGAAAATCCTTACGGCTTTGCTTCTTTCTCTCCTCCACCAGGAAGCTATGTGTGATCAGGAAGTGACCTCTCCCACTCCTGAAATGTAATGGTGCTTGCTACCGACATCTCTCCCATGGCACTTAATTATCATTTAGTGGCAGGTATTCGTCATTTGAATGCCTGCCCAGAAGGGGAAGGTGACACCTGTGCACTCAGAGCTGGGGCAGTGGCCACTCTGCCTCCTGGGAGCCCCACCTAACTAGGTGAAGAGACAGTCAATCGAAAACTGCTGGAGTCCTCTTGCTGCCATTGGAGAATGCCTCATCCCCATGCTGGGTCCCAGCCTTCATGAGAAATCTGGAAAGGAAGCAACACAGCAACAACCATCTCAGCTACCTGTACCACTGTGCTACCCTGGAGCTGGGAAGCACCACGGTGTCAGATTTAGCCTTTCTGTAGGCTCCCCATGTACAACTGAGACCCAGAGGTAGCTCCAGAAATGAATATGGTCCAAGCCAGAGTCTGAGACAAGCAAGAAGCCTTCTGGGGAGAAGAAGCAGAGGTGGGAAGACTGGGGCTGAGGACTGTGAGGTTAGCCCAATCATTGGTTACACCCACCGAGTGACCCTTTTCCAGTACCAGCACCTCACCCCACAGGCCAGGTGACATTAAAATGCAGTTCATGGGAGAACAGTGAGAGGTACTGGCCTCTCTCCAAGGTCCCACCACTGTCACAGGTACCTGGAGGAACATGTGAATCCAGGAAAGCATATGCTGAGACCACCCTCCCAAAAGCCAAAGTTTAGGGACAAAGTGTAAAGACCAAGGGCAGGTCACTCCCTCTATCCCCACGAGTGAGTCAGGCTTGCTGGAAAGATTAGGTCAATGTGCTCATTGTCTCCTCCACTGTGTCATAATCTGAATTGTGGTAGCAATTATCATGGATGGTGTCGGGCAGTAGGAGTCAAGGCGCTGACCAGGGTTGTCTCTGAAGTCATGATGAGCGGGGGAGAGGGCATAGATTTGTATGATGACCGGTGAAAAGCTGATACTTGGCTTTGAGACAAGTGGAAGCCAGTGACGGTTGGTATATTCATCAGGAGACACCAGGGCATGCTGAGGTAAACAATCCTAAAGACCCAGTGGCTTACACAGCAAAGGTTTCTTTCTCACCCGTGCTCCTCATCCACCCTAACATCTGTGCTCTTCACTCGCTGACCCAGGCTACCGGAACAGCCCCTGTCTGAGACACAGCCAGTCTCATAGCAGTGGGAAGTGACAGATGACAAAACCATGAGCTGGCTCCGAAAGCTTCTTTGCAGACATGATGCACATACCTTCCATGCACACTCTGTTGGCTAAAGCAAGTCACATGGTTGTCCTGAGTTTGATGGACAAGAATGTCTCACCAGGGAGAGGCACCACACTTGGGATGCCAAGCCTGCTATCACTGGGGTGGGGAGGTATAATCCATTCCAGGGAGGGAAAACAAATATACTGAACAATAACCGATCACAGCTGGGATCCTGGCGGTAGCTATGGTTTATGCTAATCAGGAGCCATCAGTGACACTGGCAGATAGGATCAAACCCCTGGCTGGCCTTTGTGTGCTTCTCAGAGCTGTGCTAATGGAGATGATAGCATTCAGGGTGCTGGTGGCCTCAACCCAGTAGTCAAGGTTATGGGAGAACTACCCATAGTGAAGGAGAGGAAACTCCTATAATGGAGAAACTATAGTTTCTGCAGTTACATCAGAAAGCGGGGGGGGGGGGGAGGAAGCCCCCCCCCAAGAACCAAGGAGATTTGGCAACATGCTCATAGAAGCACTGGAAGTGGGAAGGAGGTGCCTTCAACCCTGGGTCCTGTGTGAATATATGACATGGTGTGAGGAGCAGAGATGGTAGCATCAGGCGTCATTTCTGGACACTTTGTAGAAGAGATTAAGATAGGGGCGCCTGGGTGACTCAGTCGGTTAAGCATCCGACTCTTGGTTTGGGCTCAGATCATGATCTCACCACTTGTGGGTTTGAGCCCCTCGTCAGGCTCTGTGCTGACAGCGCAGAGCCTGCTTGGAATTCTCTCTCTCTCCCTCTCTCTTAGCCCCTCCCCCACTCAAGCTCCCTTTCTCTCTCTCTCTCTCTCTCTCTCAAAATAAATAAATTAAAAAAAAAGAGGGGCGGCTGGGTGTCTCAGTCGGTTGAGCCTCCAACTTTAGCTCAGGTCATACAGTTTGTGAGTTCAAGCCCCACATCAGTACTGGTGGGAGATGGGAGAACATATATATATGTATAGACAGTGAAATGATTGAGTGTAGTTAACATCCATTGCAACATATAGCTACACATTTTTTCTTGTGATGAGAACTTCTAAGACCCACTCTCTTAGCAACTGTCAAATGTGCAGTTCAGTATTTTTCATCATAGTGACCATGTCACATAGTCCCATCCCCAGAACTTATTTTTTTTTAATATTTATTTATTTGGGGGAAAGCGCAAGTGAGGGAGGGGCAGAGAGAGGGGGACAGAGGATCCGAAGCGGGCTCTGCGCTGAGAGCCTGACAGCAGTGAGTCTGATGTGGGGCTCGAACTCGTGAACTGTGAGATCATGACCTGAGTTGGACGCTTAACCAACTGAGACATCCAGGCGCCCCATGTCTTTTCTTTAAATGTGTACTTTAAGTAACTTTTATTATTTTATTTTATTTTTATTATTTTTTATTTTACTTGAGAGAGAAAGCATGAGCCAGAGAGAGGGGCAGAGAGAGAGAGAGAGAGAGAGAGAGAGAGAATCTTGAGCAGGCTCCATGCTCAGTGTGGAGCCCGATGTAAGGCTCAATCCCATGACCCTGGGATCATGACCTGAGCAGAAACCAAGAGTAGGAAGCTCAACCGACTGAACCACCCAGGTGGCCCAGGTTGTTTCCATGTCCATATGATCATTATTGTGAATAATGTTGCAAATAACTGGGGGGAGGGGCACCTGCAGATATCTTTTCAAGTTAGTGTTTTTGTTTCCTTTAATAAATACTCGGAAGTGGGATTGCTGAATCATATGTTTAATTTTTTGAGGGACCTCCATACTGTTTCCATGGCAACTCCACCAATTTAATTTACACCCCTTCCCACAGTGCACACAGGTTTCCTTTTCTCTACATCCTCGCCAGCCCTTGTTATTTCTTGTATTTTTGAGGATAGCCGTTCTAACAGGTGTGAGATGAGATCTCATTGTGGTTTTGATTTGCACTTCCCTGATGATTAGTGATATTGAGTAGCTTTTCATGTACTTGGTGGTCATCTGTATGTCTGCAGTATGTTTATGATAGAGGAACGTCACGGGTAAAATGTTTTTCACTATGTTTTTTGAAACTTCTGTTTCCATGTAAAGTTTATTCCATGTGCAATTTTCCCCATTAATCTCTCTCTCTGCATGTCTCTCCCTTTCTCCTTCCTTGTTTGTTTTATGCATGCAGAGTGATTCCTAGAATAAAATCAAGTGCTTAGCTCACGCCACTCAGGAACCTAAGACCATAAAGTAGCATTTCAAGTACGAGCCAGTTCTGTTTTTAACTTTCTTAATTGGTAATCTCACTTTATCACTCTTGCTTATAGTTTCTATATAGTTTCTATAAATGCATCACAGGCTTTATGACTTAATATAAACACTCTGGCTTGAGAAAGGGAAGTCCAGGGAGGGAGGGAGAGAGCGAGAGCTTGCCAGTTTCCTAAGATAATATGACTTTATATTCTATTATTTCTGATTCTGAAGAGGACAAAGATCCTAATAAACTTAAGCCTGGGATTTATCCCCTTAAGAGAAATGCTCACATAAGTTGGAGAAAGGAATGCCACTATTTATGGGTTAAAAAAAAAACTCACAAAAAGCTTATGCAAATATTTCTCATATGATCATTGATTTCTGAGGATTGTGTATGAGGAAGTCCAGGTCAGACCGAGGATTGTTCTGATGGTTCAACAAAGCGATATCAAATCAGGGAAATTGAGTCTTACCTTTTCCCGACATTTATGTCTTCCCTCTTATCTAGTTTTCTTCCTAGAGCCTGGAAGCTCTGTTAACACAAGCCTGCTCCACGGGAACAGCTATTGCTTTCCTGTACATGCTGAGGGTGCCATTAGTTTCAACAGAACACTGAACAGTAAACACCTAAAATGCGACTGAAGCTTTGAAGCAAACTGATGAACCATTTGCTGAGTAGCAAAGGCCATAAGCAGCCACTCCGTTTTTACTTCCTGTTACTTATCATCTTGCTGTTTCCAAAGTCCGCTTTGGTTCAGTTTGGTTTGGTTTCTGATTGGAAAAGTTACTTGTGTAAAGCACACATTTCTCCTAGTGTTGTTTGTTTATTTAAGGAATTAATGGGGGCTCCCAGCTGGCTCAGTTGGTAGAGCAAGCGACTCTTGATCTCAGGGTCATGGGTTCAAGACCCACACTGGATGTAGAGATTACTTTAAAAAAAAGAAGTTGAGGGGCGCCTGTGTGGCTCAGTCGGTTAAGTGTCCGATTTCGGCTCAGGTCATGATCTCGCAGTTTGTGAGTTTGAGCCCCGCGTTGGGCTCTGTGCTGACAGCTCAGAGCCTGGAGCCTGATTTGGATTTGGATTCTGTGTGTGTGTGTCTCTCTCTCCCTCCCCTGTTTGCACTCTGTTCTCTCTGTCTCTGTTTCTGTCTCTCTCTCTCTCTCTCTCTCTCTCTCTCAAATAAACATTAAAGGGGCACCTGGGTGGCTCAGTCAGTTAAGCGCCTGACTCTTAGTTTCGGCTTAGGTCACAATCTCATGGTTTTGTGGGTTTGAGCCCCACATCAGGGTCTGCAATGATGGAGTAGAGCCCGCTTGGGTTTCTCTCTCTCCCTCACTCTCTGCCCCTTCCCCACTCACACTGTCTTTGTCTTGTTCAAGATAAATAAATAAACTTAAAATAAAATAAAATAAAATTTAAACAAATAAATAAAAATAAACATTTAAAAAAAATTTTTAAGAAGTTAGGGCACCTGCATAATTCATTGGGTTGAGCGCCTGACTCTTGATCTCTTGAATTCAGCTCAGGTCATGATCTCACGGTTGTGGGGATTGAGGCCCCTGTCAGATTCTCTCTCTCTCCCCCCTTCTCTACCCCCTCCCCCACTCATGCTCTTTTTCTCTTTCTCTAAAATAATAATAATAATAATTTAAAAAAATAAAAAAATAAAGAAGTGCACATATGCCTGAGAGAATCCAGGGCTTCTGCCTCAGGCCAGGGCAGGAGAGGGCAGCTGGGGTGATGGAAATAATAAAGTATCACTTAATAAGGGAGGCAAGGACGGAGGAGAGGGCTGGGGAAATGGATCGTGGAAGGGGCTAGAAGTGTTACCATCTCATGACAAATGCCTTCTAGTTTCCCCAAAGCCCAGGGTTTCTGTGGATTTCATGCCCTCCCCCACCGGCCCTCCCGCCTACAGAGGATCATGACCAACACGGAGGCCCAGGCAATGGAATGGTCTGGATGGAAGGAAGAGTCTCCAGAAGTGGCCCCTGAGATGGGGGGTGGTCAGGGAAGGGTCAGGAAGATGGGGCCTGGGACCGAGAGACCACTACACTGGGCTGTGGGTCCAGGACAGAATGGGGAGACTCAGGAGGCACTAAGCTACTCTGGGCATTCCATACCCTCAGGCTCTGACCTGGTGGCTGGCTGAGGAGAGCACTATGGTATCCAGCTGTCTGTCGGGAGAGGTCTCTGGCTAAGGGAGTAGGATGGATGTGTGAGGTCCCACGTGGGGAGGAGGAAGGGCCCCTGGAAACTGCGGAGACCCTCACACATCCTTCTTCATCCACAGAGCTCGTCTGCACCTGCTCTCTTCATTCAAAATGCTAGAGTCTCTCACCCAGACCTGAGCGAGGCCTGAGAGAGAGAGAGAAATGGAGAGTGAGGGAAGAAGGACAGAAGGGCGGGAGTCTCTGGAGAGTGGGAGGCAGGGAGGGAGCCGCAAGAAGTGCAGGAGACTCATGCAGAGACCCGCCTCACGCTTTTTCTTGTCTTGGACGCCAGGAGTTAATTTTCTGGAAGTCACAGAAAAAGGTGAGTGACTCCAAAACAAGCCAACCCTATCACAGGACAGAGTTCTCAATCTGAATCCAGGGCCTCCACTTATTAGCTGAGGACGTAAGCAAAAGCTTAACCTCTGTATATATCAGTTTCGATTTCCTGACTGTTCTATTTCAAGGATGGAAGAACAGGTGCGCCCCACCCCTGCAAACATTGTCGGCCAAGATTAAATGAGATGATGTTTAGCAAAGCGCTGGGGCCAGTGGTTGCTAAACTACAAGCCCCCAGTGAACACTAACGTGGATGTAATACCGGGCCTGGGCCACTCACCAACCCCACTCTGATGTCCCCGGTATTGTGAATATTCACCCCAGGACAGCTGGCCATACAGCCAACCTTCCAGTCAGCTTGCACTGTCCCCAGACAAGCTAAAGGATCCCAGAAAGTCCCCCCGCCCTCCAACTTGTGTGTCTGATGCTTCCTGTCGCTGGACCCACAGCCAGGTTCATCCAAGGACCTCTGCCCTGGGATGGCTCTCACCGGCTGGCTGATAGCTGCAGGGCAGCCGGGGAGCAGCTGGGAATGTTTTCAGGAGCTCCGTGGGCGTCAAACGCAGATAGTACCTAGTGCGACCTCACCATCTGTTTTCTGAGAAGTCCTCCAACATGCATTGCTAACATTTCAACCAAAACCAGCGTCAGGGTTGCCTGGTACCTGTGTGGAACCAGGATCTGAGCAGGGAGAGAATTAGCACACTAGGGACCCTGTCAGGATCCTTTGGGGATCCTGAGCTCCTTTGAGGTTCTGACACCAGAGCAGATAAAATGGTAATCGTGGGGCTAAATGCACTCCTGGTGAAATAAAAGACAGATTTCACTCCTTTTGGAACCATTACAGCTCATGGGTGGAGATCAACCCCGAAAAGAGGACTGATGTCTGTAATTAATCAATCAGAGGCACAAGGATATGCCACCCCCACTCCACCCTCCCCCCAGCCAGAAAGGGGGTGAGAATAAGCCAAAGGATGTTTGATGAACTGCATGGGGAATACTGAAAAATGGTTAAATATTTCACAGAGTTGTGACGATAAAACGAGTCTATCCAGAGACAGGCTAAAAGTTGTGTGAAATGCTCAAAACTGGCAAAAGAGGAAAAAGGTACAAATAGGATTGGATGGGCGATTCTGAGCAGGAATCATGTGAAATCATGTAACTTGGATCAAGTATGCATTTTAGGCCAATCTTCAGAAGGGGACAAGGATGGAGTGGAGAGAGGGAAGGAAAATGTCTTACAAGGCTCATGCTCCCGACTCTTCAGGTCAACGACCCCGCTGAATGGTGGTAGGGGCAGTGGCCTCATCTGGCGCCCTCCAGCCTTAAGCGGGGACAGCCCCTGAGGACGTCCGGCACCAACGCTCCTGCCTTGCTCTGCACTCGGGAATGGTGGGAGGACCCGGGTCTGGGCGCTGCGTCGCCAGAGCCGGGCCGCCTCTTCTCTGGGACCCCCTTTGCCGCCTTCACCCCCACCCCCACCCCAGTGCGCTCTCCGGGAGAGGCCGCCCCTCCTCTGGAAGCTCCCGACGGGACGCTCAGCGCCAGCAACAGCACCAGCACCAGCAGCAGCGCCTCAGCCGGTCGGGAACCAGCGCCCTCCAGCGGATGGCCCGAGAAACCGTCGTTTCCGTGGGAAAGCAGCCGGAGCAGGGGGTCACAGGTCACAAAAATCGCAAAGCGCGGTGGTATTCCTGAGGGAAGGTGTCGGGGGTGCCATCCCAGAGTTGAGACTTTTTTTTCTTTTTTTTTTAATTTTATATACTTCCAAGTTCGTTATTATATAGTGTAATCATGGTTTCAGGAGTAGAATTTAGTGATTTATCACTTGCATAAAACATATAGTGCTCCTCCCAACAAGTGCGTCCTTAATACGCATCACCCGTTTAGCCCATCCCCCCACCCGCCTCCCCTCCAGCAACCCTCGGTTGGTTCTCTCCATTTAAGAGTCTCTTATATGGAGCACCTGGGTGGCTCAGTCGGTTAAGACCCGACTTCGGCTCAGGTCATGATCGCACAGTCTGTGTGTTTGAGCCCCGCATCGGGCTCTGTGTTGACAGCTCAGAACCTGGAGCCTGTTTCAGATTCTGTGTCTCCCTCTCTCTCTGCCCCTCCCCTGCTCACTCTGTCTCTCTTTCTCAAAATAAAATAAAGACATAAAAAAAATAAAATAAAAAGTCTCTTATGGTTTGTCCCCCTCTGTTTTTATCTTATTTTTCCTTCCCTTCCCCTACGTTCATCTGTTATGTTTCTTAAATTCCACATATGAGTGAAATCATATGGTATTTGTCTTCCTCTGACTTATTTCGCTTAGCATAATACATTCTAGTGCCATCCACCGTTGTTACAAATTGTATTTTAGAAGCGTGTTTTGGGGCGCCTGGGTGGCTCAGTCGGTTAAGTCTCGACTTTGGCTCAGATCATGATCTTGCGGTTTGTGGATTTGAGCCCCGAGTCAGGATCTTGGCTGTCAGCACAGAGTCAGCTTCAGATCCTCTGTCCCCCTCTCCCTCTATGCCCCTCCCCCTCTCAAAAATAAACAAGCATATTTTAAAAAATAGAAGTGTGTTTCAGTCCTACTCTAAAGGAGTCAAAGGCAGCCATCAGGGGAGTTGGCAGAGGAAGGCTGTCCCCCAGTATCTGCTCCCTTTCCTCCCTTAGTATTAGAACTGCCAATTTTTCGGTGAGTATGCAGGCATCCAGAACAAAAACTACATCTCTGACCCTCTAGCATAGCCAGTTATGACCTTACGATTAAGTTCTGGCTGGGTAATATAAACCAAAGTGCTGTGTGTGTGATTCCCAAGAAATGTCCTGAAAGGGAGAAGTGATGCCCTTCTTCAATCCTTCCTCCATCCTGCTGGCTGGAACGCAGGTGGGATGGCTGAGGCACCAGCAGCCAATTTACACCATGCAGTGGAAGCTACATGCTGAAGGTGGTTAAGTAACAAAAGTCTGGGCAAAGAAACCCGGTCTCTGATGTTGAGGGTGCTATGCCAATCCTGCAGTGTACTTCTGGGTCACTTTTATGTAAAAGAGAAATGTATTTCCATTATATTTCATTCAAGCCATTATTGGTTGTTTTTCTGTCTCACGTAACTGTACTGAACCCTAACCAATAAACAGAGGAGATGAAAATCCTCTTTGTTGGCAGAAGTGGGGCAAGGACTGTAGCAGACGTAGCCGTCCCCGGTGCTGGCAGATGTGGCAGGCAAGGATGCAAGGGAAGTAGAACTGGAGGAACCAGTGGTAGAGGCAAGGCCGATTCCTGGATAAACAGATTCTTCCATGGGAGAATCAAGGACACCCCTGTGGTGACAGCTGTGGAGGGTGGGGTCAGAGAGGATGCTGGGGAAGTTACTATGTTGAACCATCTAGGGAAAGGTGTCATGGCTAGACAGGCGAGGTCCCTGTGTTAACAAAGGCTAGGGAGAAGCTCAAGGTAAAGACAGGAATGTTCCTGAAATTTCTATACATTTTTAAGAACAGGCTCAAATCTGTGACCGTCTCCCTTTGTAGCCAGAGGTGTCCCTGTTAGTCCATGTACCTGTTGACTGCCCAACAGCACCTTCTTCTGACCCACACAGGCTGTTGGTCCTCAGGAGGTCAGTTTGGACTGAACGTGGGGACACCTAGTCCAGCAGTGCTCCTCATGTGATCCTCAGACCCGCCTCATGGGACTGCCCTAACAACTTACTAAAACTGCACACTTCAAGGATGCCACCCTACCCCAGAAGGATCAGTCCCTCTAGGGGTCCCCATGATTCTGATGTATACTCAAGTCCAATCCTCCATTTTACACATGGGGAAACTGAAGCCCAGACAAGGAGTGGGACTTTCCAGAAGTCTCACTGACAGCAGAACACTGGGCAAGAACCCAGTAATCAAGACCTCCAGTCCAAGGTTTACTCCAATGCCATGTGGATCCTCTTTCCTGGCTCTCTCAGGTGGCCCCTTGCTAATTTAAAGACTGTCCGAGATGGGACACATCTGCATGGCCTCCTCCATCCTCACAATCCTGAGACAAACCGCAAGCTGAGGACACACCTGTGGCCCCGCAGCACCTCTCTCAGATGCGCTCTAGCTGCAGAGCCCTGGCCACACCTACTAAGCAGGCACAGGAACTGCATGCCCTAGGACTCCATGCAGACTTGCCGATTCCTCTGACTAGACATTCTCTCCCTTTTGAGAGCGGGAGGGAGGGAGAGAATCCCAAGTAGGCTCCACGCTGTCAGCTCAGAGCCCAACGCAGGGCTCGATCCCGCGAACCTGCCTTGTCCTTTCACCCTGAAAGTCACGTAGCTCGTAACTAACGTGGTCCCTGACCTCCTTAGGACCTCATGATTTGAAAAGTCAGGCGAGGCGCCTGCGCTCAGAAACCTGCCTCAGATCCTTTCTCCCGCAGCAACACCGACTGTCCATTTTTCAGTCCCTTACCCAAACCCACAGCCCTATGCCTGCTCTTTGAGGAGTGGAAGTGGGGGCATGGTTTGTAATCAGTGGGGAGCTCTCAACCAGTGGGGCCAAGATGTTGAAAGCCGGGTGTAGGGAACTTCGGTGTCCACGCGGAGTAGCTGGGGTGCATGAAGAGCGAAGGGTGGAAAGTGAAAACGGTGTGAACAGACTGTGATGAGGTTAATCGCCGCACCCCGCGCCCCGTCCCAGTCTCGGAGGCGCGGAGGCTGCTTTCGGCGCCACCTGGCGGCCGTCGCGCGAGAGTGGGGAGGGGACCCAGCGCGGATCCCCGGGCCTGCGGTGGTCGGTTCCCGCGGAACCTGGCAAGCGTGGAGGCGTCCAGCCTGGAGATCCAGGACTGCGAGGCCCGGGACAAGGAAAGTCTCTGGATCCGGGAGGACCCCACCACCCCCGCCAGGCCCCGAGAAGACCCGGGACGCCGGCCCCTAGCTGCTGCCGACCCACAGCAGCGTGACCGGGCGCTGCGGGGCGCTGGGCGCCCGAGTCAACGTGCACGCGTCCGCACGCCCCGCGCAGCACCCCGCACCGCCGCGCGCGCGCACGCACGCCCGGTCGCTCGCCTGCGCCGGCCGGGCTCCCACGCAGCGGGCCGTGGGCGCCTGAGCCCAACGCTCCCGAAGTGGAAGGCCTTTCCGCGCGGTGCGCTCTTGCGGGCACACCACGGCGCGCGTTTTCCACCCTCACCTCTGGCGTGGGGACGCCGCCGCGGCCGCACTGTTCCCATGGGTGACTCCCTGGAGGGAGAGTCAATGGGGGTCCTTGCGGCGCAGGCCCTTCGGAGCAGGCTGGGGGCTCCGGGTCCAGGCCGCTCCCACCTGCTGGCCGCGGTGGCCAATGAGAGCCTGGTCTGGTGATGTCATGCCCCGACCGGACCCTGGTGACGAAAGTCCCAGGTCACCCGTCAGGGAACCAGTGCAAACCCACCCGCGGGGGTTCCGGAAGTTTCCACTGCGGCAGCGGAGTTCGGCCTCGCCCCGCAGCCTTGCGCGTGCCACGACGTTTTGCCTTCTGGGGTGTCCCCGAATCACCTCTCCCCCCCCCAGGGTCTTCTCCCGACGGCCCCCCCCTTCATTTCCACCCGTGATCTCATGTTCTCATCTTAATTCCCACAGGTGTGCTCTCATCTCCCAGGAGTATCCCACGTCACCTTTTCTCCCCTAAGGGGGTCCTCAGCCACACTTTCAACGTGCCAGTCCCCCCATCCCGCCATCCCCCGCCCCGGGTCGTGGCCAAGGATGTTCATTTACACAGCCCCCAGCCCTGACTGAGGCTGTCAGTATGTCCGAGTGTGTGTCCGTCCGTCCGTGAATGTCGGTCACTGTCTGGAGCTGTCACTGCATGCGACTGTCCGTCTGCGTGTGTCTCCGCAGCTTCTGTCCGTCTGTCACTGTGCGTGTTTGCTCCCCCGCTGCGGGTCTTTCGGTCGTGCCACCGTGTGTCTGTCCGTCTGTCGGCGTCTGTCACTGGAGTCAGTCTGGGCCCCGGGGTCTCCGGGTCTCGGCTCCGAGGGAGGGAGAGGGAGGGGAGGTGGCAGCCAGAGGAGGCGGGGAGGGGCGGGGGCGGAGACAGTGGGCGGGGGCGGGGGCGGGGGCGGGCGGGGGCGCCGTGCGGCCCGGAGGGGGTGTGTGCGGGGGGCCGGAGGCGGCGGCTGTCAGAGTCGGCTCAGCCTGCGCGGGGGAACATCGGCCGCCTCCAGCTCCCGGCGCGGCCCGGCCCGGCCCGGCCGCCTCAGGTGAGTCTCCCGCCTCGGCCAGGACCCTCCCCCGGCCCGCGGCCCATTCCGCGTCCGGAGAGAATGTGCGCTCTCGGAGGGATCCAGGCCCCCAAACGGGACGCCCACCGCGCCCCCGGGCCTGCCCAGCGACGCCCCCCGCCGCCCCACACTCATCCTTAACTCTTGCCTCTCCGCCTCTCCGCCGCATACTTACGGTCGCTCGAGCGGGAGCCGGCACCCCGCAGGGCCGGCCGCCGCCTCTGCTCTCGAATTCCTGTGGGGACCCCCGAGCGTCCCTTCCCCCGCCCGCCCCCAAGTCTGAGACCACTGGCAGACGCCCCCTGCTTGGGGCGGAACCCGAGCTGCGCAGGTTCCTGGCGCCGGGCTGGATGCCCCCCTCCAGATCCCGCAACCCCAGCGCCCCTGCGCAGCGCCCAGCCGAAGCCCCCTTCGAGGCCCAGGCGTCCCCCTCCCACGGGGACTCCGTCTCTATTTTGGGGAAAGGGGTGGCTCAGCGGAAGCCCCGAGTTATAATTAGCCCCACTCGGGTTTCCTAGTTAATCTCCAGCACCACCACCACCCCCCAGCCGCAGGGCGGCGGGTGTTGGCTGGGTGAGAGGTGACCGCCGGGAGAGGGGGGAGTTCCGACCCGGGGAATTTTGATCCCTTGGCTGGAGATGCCGGAACCGCAGCAGCTGCTCCCCCAAAATAGCGCCCTCGCCCCTGCAGCCGGGGATCTCCGGAGCTCGGAGAACACAGGCGTCCCGGTTCGCCCTTCAGACCCCTCCGCAATGCCCGCGAGCCTCCAGACCCCCGCCCCAAGTTCCCGACTCCCGGACTCGGGGCGGGGAGTGCCGTCCTTTTCTCGGTCTCTACTGCCCCCCACTGGCGGCAGCGTGCGCCGCAGCATCGGATGGATGGGGGACTCGAGTCCTGGGGGGACGGGGCTGACGAGCCTGTTCCCTGAGGCTAGGCGAGGCGAGTGCGCAGCTGACCGGCACCCACGGGTACTCTGTGCCAAACAGTGGAGGAGGAGGGGCAGGGTGGGGAAGGGTGTGGAGTAAGCAGGATTTGGGGTGCCTCGGGACCTGCAGCTCCCGCACCCTTGAATGCCCAACCCACCCCCCGGGGTCCCGACCCTGGCCAACGCCAGAGAGGCTGTGCCTTCACGCCACCACAAGCTTCCCCCCCCATCAGCGCCTCCGGTCAGTGACGGCCCCGCCCCTGTCGGGTGGCCTGTGTGTGGACTGCGGTCTCTGGTGCGGGTGCCCGCACTGCTCACGCTGGGCCCAACCCAGTCCACCCAATTGGAGGAAGGAGGTCAGGGTGGTGGGCCTCATCTCTGGCCTCATCTCTGTTCTCTGCATTGGGCTGCCTGGGTGTTGTGTCTGTGTGCCTGATCTCTGTCCCCTCTTGCTTCTCCCTGTCTGCCTGGCCCTTGTCTCTGCCTGTCTCCCTCCATTTCTCTCCTCTCTACCAACCTGCCCCACCTCCTCTGCAGCTCAGTGATAAAGCCTGGGCAAGAGTGTTACCTAATCTCCTTGTTCCTGGCCGCCTCAGGCCTTTACCCTCTGCCTTTCTTTCTCCCAGCAGAGCCTACCTGCCCTGGCAGCCATGAGGCCCCCCTGGTGTCCCCTGCACACGCCATCCCTGGCTACCCCAATCCTTCTCCTCCTCCTCTTCCTCCTGGGAGGAGGGGCAGAGGCTGAGGACCCAGAGCTGCTGGTGATGGTGCGTGGGGGCCAGCTGCGGGGCATCCGCCTAATGGCCCCAGGGGGCCCTGTCTCTGCTTTTCTGGGCATCCCCTTCGCAGAGCCACCTGTGGGCCCCCGTCGCTTTCTGCCACCGGAGCCCAAGCGGCCCTGGCCGGGGGTGCTGGATGCCACAGCCTTCCAAAGTGTCTGCTACCAATATGTGGACACCTTGTACCCTGGCTTTGAGGGCACCGAGATGTGGAACCCCAACCGTGAGCTGAGTGAGGACTGCCTCTACCTCAACGTATGGACACCATACCCCCGGCCTGCGTCCCCCACGCCTGTCCTCGTCTGGATCTATGGGGGTGGCTTCTACAGCGGGGCCTCCTCCCTGGACGTGTATGATGGCCGCTTCCTGGCCCAGGCTGAGGGAGCCGTGCTGGTGTCCATGAACTACCGGGTAGGAGCGTTTGGCTTCTTGGCCCTACCAGGGAGCCGGGAGGCCCCAGGCAACGTGGGTCTACTGGATCAGAGGCTGGCCCTGCAGTGGGTACAGGACAATGTGGCAACCTTCGGAGGAGACCCAATGTCAGTGACTCTGTTTGGGGAAAGCGCCGGTGCCGCCTCAGTGGGCATGCACCTGCTGTCCCCTCCCAGCCGGGGCCTGTTCCACAGGGCTGTGCTGCAGAGCGGTGCACCCAACGGCCCCTGGGCCACGGTGGGCGTGGGAGAGGCCCGCCGCAGGGCCACACTGCTGGCACGCCTCGTAGGCTGTCCCCCGGGTGGTGCCGGTGGCAATGACACAGAGCTGGTCGCCTGCCTGAGGACACGACCAGCTCAGGACCTGGTGGACCACGAGTGGCATGTGCTGCCTCAGGAAAGTGTCTTCCGCTTCTCCTTCGTGCCTGTGGTGGATGGAGACTTCCTCAGTGACACACCCGAGGCCCTCATCAATGCTGGAGACTTCCACGGGCTGCAGGTGACTAGTGGCTGGAAGGGGTGGAGCTGATTCCTCTAGGCCTGTTCTCCCATACCCCACCCCCCTAGGGACCCAGGCACCAAGGCTCCTCAAGACCCATCTCCCACAGGCCTGGGGTTCTGGCCACCCCCTCGTCCCTGAGACCTCAGATCCCAGGGTGGTCAGTGGGACAGAGAGAAAATGAAACGTGGGTACATTTTCTCTTTCTCTCTGTCCCTTCCCCAACCTTATAGTCTCTTCCTCCATGGTTCTGGATCTATAACTATTGCTCTCTTTGGCTCTTTGTCCATCTGTTTCTGTCTGCCCCCATCTGTGTCTGTCTGTGTCCCCCACCCCGCCCTCTTCCTCCATCCTGTCCCCTCAGGTGCTGGTGGGTGTGGTGAAGGATGAGGGCTCCTATTTTCTGGTTTACGGGGCCCCAGGCTTCAGCAAAGACAACGAATCTCTCATCAGCCGGGCCCAGTTCCTGGCCGGGGTGCGGGTCGGGGTCCCCCAGGCGAGTGACCTAGCTGCCGAGGCTGTGGTCCTGCATTACACAGACTGGCTGAATCCTGAAGACCCCGCACGCCTGAGAGAGGCCATGAGTGATGTGGTGGGCGATCACAACGTCGTGTGCCCCGTGGCCCAGCTGGCTGGGCGACTGGCTGCCCAGGGTGCTCGGGTCTATGCCTACATCTTTGAACACCGTGCATCTACGCTCTCCTGGCCCCTCTGGATGGGGGTGCCCCACGGCTACGAGATCGAGTTCATCTTTGGGCTCCCTCTGGAACCCTCGCTAAACTATACCGCCGAGGAGAGAACCTTTGCTCAGCGACTGATGAGATACTGGGCCAACTTCGCCCGCACAGGGTCAGCAGTACTGAGGGGAGGAGGGCCTCCAGGAGCCAGAGAAGCAAGAGCAGGGGACACAGAGAGAGGAAGACAAGCAGAGACAGACAGAAAGGTTCACAAAAGAAAGGAGACAAAGAGGGACATAGACTGACAAAGGAGACTGGACAGCAGGGAGGCAGATCCTGAAGAGACTAGGACAGAGGGGAAGGGAAGCAAAGAAAAGAGAGACAAGGAGACAAAGGAGTTACCATAGCACTTAGGAGCTTGAACTGTACAGAGCTGGATTCAATCGGCCCAGGGGTGATTTTAGCAACTGGGTGACAAGCACACACGCATGGATACTCACACACCAGTTTACCTGTCCCAAAAAGGGGACCATAAATCCCACAGCACATGGGTGTTGCCAGAAGCAAACAAGATGTTTGCAGAGAGAGGACTGGGCCTGTTACATAGTAAGGGCTCAATTTTTTAAATGGAGAAACAAAAACAAAGATGGAGCAGTAAAACAAGGAAAGGCAGACAGAGGGAGGGCAGGAGGAAAGGGGTGGCTCCAGATGATGGGGGATTCAGGAGACCAGAAAGAGGGGTTAAGGAGGTGGTGGGGAGGAGGGGATGGGCTCTCCAAGGAGCTATAGAGGGCAGGGGGGTGGTCAGGAAGCAGCCTGCCTCCTCCTGCTCTGGGTCTCCAGGCCACAGTCCCAAGGGCAGGCGGGCAGGCTTGCCCCAGGCTGAGCTTTCCCTTTCCTTCCAAAGGGACCCCAATGACCCCCGAAACCCCAAAGTCCCGCAGTGGCCACCATACACGGCGGGAGCGCAGCAGTACGTGAGCCTGAACCTACGGCCGCTGGAGGTGCGGCGAGGGCTGCGCGCCCAGGCCTGCGCCTTCTGGAACCGCTTCCTACCCAAATTGCTCAGCGCCACCGGTAGGCAGGGGCCAGCGGGCAAGAGCTGGGCGGAGGAGGGCAAAAAGGGGGCGTGAAGAGAGAGAGGGGAGTGGGAGCGGGCCGGGTGTAACCCCTCTCTTCTCCCCCCCCCAGCCTCGAAGGCTCCCAGCACCTGCTCAGGCCCCGCCCACGGGGAGGCTGCCCCGAGGCCCAGGCCCGGCCTTCCCCTGCCCCTCCTTCTCCTCCTCTTCCTTCTCCTCTCCCGGCTCCTGCGGCTGTGACCAAGGCCACTTACCCCTCCGGCCTCAGGGGGCCCCTCCCGTAAAGAGTGGTCGGACAGGGCGGAAGGGCCCCCACTCAGGGATCTCCGACCCAGCGCACCCTCCCTCCTCAAACAGACTCAATTGGACAAGGCTGGGAGGGGGTGGTGACTTACGACCCGTCTCAGGGACCCTCACGACTTTGTTGTTTAAATGGAAATGAAAACGCCAATTTTTTTTTTAATATAAAATTATTTGGAGCCTGAACCTGGGGGAGTGGTGAGAGGGAGGGCCAGGAGCTAGATAGCACCCCCTAGAGGGGCTATAACCGTCAACCATTTCTGTCTCTTCTCTTTTCCCCACCAACCCACGGATCCTCCCTCTTCTGATCCTTTCTGTCCCCCTATCTTCCGGTCATTTTCTCCTCCCCCCCCCCCTACCTTCCTTCCCGCCATCCTTCTCTGGCTCCGCCCCACCCTCATCCTTCCTCTGGTCTTCCGTCTTTCCCATATTCTCCTGATCCTCTTCCCACCGTCCTACGTGCCGTCCTGCGTTCTTGTATCCTCCTGCACTCATGCCCCCCACCTTGTACGTTCCCCGACCTTCCCCTTGTCCTCCTCCAATCCATTTGCCGGGCGCCCTGGCCGCAGACACGTTGGACGAGGCGGAGCGCCAGTGGAAGGCAGAGTTCCACCGCTGGAGCTCCTACATGGTGCACTGGAAGAACCAGTTTGACCATTACAGCAAGCAGGATCGCTGCTCAGACCTGTGACCCAGACTGGACCCCCCACGTCTCCCCGCCCGGCCCCCTAGTTGTATATACTATTTATTTAAGGGCTGGGATATAACACGGAGGAGCCATAGACCCTGCCCACCCCCACCCCCCCCGACTTTCCCCAGAGGCTCCCCGTCCTCTGCATGTCTCGGGCCGAGCCCTTCCCCCGCGGTGCCTTGGCCCCTCTGGGCTGCCAATAAACTGTTACAGCCACAGGAGTGTGCGCGACCAGGGAGCGGGGAGAGGGCCTCAGACACCAGGGCTGAGCAGACGGAGGGGCGGGTGCGACAGCTAGCTGAACTTTCGGATCTCAGGAGCCGGGCGCTCCGCCACCCCGCCCCGTCCCAGGAGGCGGGGCTCGCGCCCGCGCAGTACGCACGGCGGCGGCGCGGCGGTGCATTGTGGGAGCCCCGCGGGGCCCTGTCTTTTCAGCCGCTGCGGGTCGCGGCTCTGCGGCCGCCGGAGACCGGGCGAGAGCGTCCCCGGGGCCCGCGCGCCGGTCCTGCCTGCGACTAGCTCAAGACCCAGGGCTGAGAGGGAGAGCTGGAGCCGGCGTTCCCTCCGCCGCCGCCGGGAGGACACAGCTGCCTGGCCTCGGCCACCGTCGTGCTCCCGACCGCCCTGGAGCCGCTGAAGGACGTCCACCTGGGCCTGGCCCCGCCCGGCCGCGGCGCCGCTCGCCTGGCCCTCCTCTCGGGCCACTACCTTTACTATCACTACGGCTGCGACGGCCTGGACGACCGGGGCTGGGGCTGCGGCTACCGCACCCTGCAGACGCTGTGCTCATGGCCAGAGGGCCGGGCCGCCGGCGTGCCGGGGCTGGCCGAAGTGCAGGCGGCCCTGGAGGACATGGGCGACAAGCCCCCCGGGTTCCGGGGCTCCCGGAGCTGGATCGGTTGCGTAGAAGCCAGTCTCTGTCTCGACCACTTCGGAGGGCCCCAGGGGCGCCTATGTCACATACCCCGTGGAGCAGGGCTTAAGGGGGAACTGGAGAGGCTCTACTCCCACTTCGCAGGGGGCGGGGGGCCTGTAATGGTTGGGGGGGATGCGGACGCCCAGTCCAAGGCCTTGCTGGGAGTTTGCCTGGGATCAGGCACGGAAGCCTACGTTCTGATATTGGACCCTCACTTCTGGGGTGCTGCGAAAAACTCCAGTGAACTACAGGCTGCTGGGTGGGTGGGATGGAGAGAGGTGGGCACAGCCTTTGACCGCAACTCCTTCTACAACCTGTGTCTGACCAGCCACAACTCCCCAAAGCAGCAGCATGCCCTGGACTGAGACTAACGGAGATGTCCCTGGCCCCAAACACAGCCACCTACCCCCTTTTCTCAAAGGCAAAAGCTGCCTTTGAAGTCCATAAAATGGTAAAGTTCAGTTAATCATGGGCCCAGCCAATCTTGGGGGGAGGATCTGGGGTGGTATATAATAAACAGTCAATCACTATGGAAGTGCTTTTATTGGCAGTAGGGGTGAACGTACAAAAAATTCTCAACTGGATGGGAAGAGGCAGTCACAAGTATAGATGACACCAGGAGTGAGGAAAAGCTCAAAAGAAATCCACGTCATCCGGAGCATCCAGGTCTCGGTACTCCACAATAGCCCGTGGGTCTCCTCGGACCATCCTGGGAGATAAAGAGGTGAGATGGAAGGAGAGTTGAAGGTCCCTGAAAGGGAGCTTGAAGAGGGCAAGAAAGCTTGCACATCTTAGCTCATTCTCACCTGTTTCGAGGTTTCCCAGGATAACCTCCTTGGCCTCGAAAGGCATCATAGTTCCCTCGGCCAGCACCATAGGGGGCATGAGGGTAGGGAGGCCCTCCCGTGGGGACTGCAGGGCGGACAGCACCAGCTACGAAAGAGATCAGTGTTGAGTTGAAAACCTGTGACCTCAACTACACCTCGCTTAGTAAGTTTCCTTCCTCCCACCCCCCACAATCCACCAAGCCCTTTCATATCCCCCCTGTACTTACCTCCATAGCCCAAGATGGGGGGCCGCGGCTGACCATAGGGCATCAGGCCCTGGGGAGTCTGGTGTGGGTAGGGGAGTCCCGGGGTCAGGCCTGGGGGGAGTACAACATGGACAGGAACATGAATTACTGCGGGGGGGGGGGGCGGAACGGGAAATGACAACTGGCTTTTAGGAATATGGCCTGAGGGACACCGGGGTGGCTCAGTCCATTAAGTGTCCGACTTCAGCTCAGGTCATGATCTCACAGTCTGTGGGTTCGAGCCCCGCATCGGGCTCTGTACTGACAGCTCAGAGCCTGGATCCTGCTTAGGATCCTGTGTCTCCCTCTCTGTCCCTTCCCCTGCTCACGCTCTGTCTCTCTCTCTCCAAAAATAAAACATTTAAAAAAAAGAAAAAAGGAATATGGCCTTAGAGTGGAACAGAAAATTTTCAGAGGTATGAGAACCAGAGTCCTTGACTAGTCCAGGGAGAGAGAATGTGGCAGACCCTCATGGATCGTATCTTACTCTGGGCAGGGCCAGGTGGCTGAGCTGGTTTGATCTCGGGCAGAGCTGGGCGCTTGGCATCAGTGAGAAAGTTATTAAAAAATGCCACCTCCTTTTTCACTTCCTCAATTTTCTCTGCATGCTTGTTGAAAATATGTTTGCGGACAAATTCAGGGCCCTGGGTAAAAAAAAAAAAGAAAAGGGTCAGAACACAGAGAGCAATGGGGAAGGATATTCAACCTCCCCACCCACCAATTCCACTGAGCCTATTCCTCCCCAGGCCTGAGAAGGCTTCCTGGCTCCACCCCTTCCTCCCATGGGTCTAGCACACAACTCCCTAACATCCCAGACCTTGAATTTCTTGCCACTGAGAGGGCATAGCCACTTATCCTTGCCCAGTTCCTGAGTGTTAGAGGTGACAAACTTTTCCACTTCCTGCTCAGGGTCTTTGCGACCCATCTTCTGAGCCTCTTCCTCTGAAAGAGATTCCCGAACGCTCAGCAGTGGAGCCAACTTCTCCTCAAATGTCTTCTGCCACTCTAGCACTGTGGTGTGGGAACAGAGATGACAGCAGGTTGGAGAGGGGAGCCAGAAGCAAGGAATAAGGAAGGGATAAGGGGCGCCTGGCTGGCTCAGTCACTACAGCATGTGACGGTTACTCTCAGGGTTGTGAGTTCAAGCCCCACGTTGGGCATAAGGATTACTTAACTTAAAATAAAGAGGGAATAAAAGGAGAGGGTGGTAAGCCACTGCTATCCAAACACACCTAAGGCCAGAGGGAGCTGAAGAGAAAGGGAAACCAAAGGAGAATGAGGACCGGGAAAGCAGGTAGCCCACCTTCTCCATGACTGATGCGGTTGGGTGGCATGGGCCCGCGAACATGGATGATGCCACAGCGGTTGGGCATTTCATCCTCATTGGGGTACTCGCACGTGTTATAATAATCCAGGGAATGCACGATGCGCAAATAGAGGAGGAGTTTGTCCAAAACCTAAGAGAAATGAGAAGCCGTGAGCTCACCATGCTCTTGCCCTTCTGCTGCCCTAAACCAGGAGGCTCCTGCCCGTCTCCTCTTGCCACACTCTGCTTGTGCCCGCACCTTAATCAGTTTCTCATCCCGCTCCACGTTGATCTCTGCCGGGTTCCCCTCCTTAGGGGGCTCCTCAGGGGGAGCCCCCCCACTGCTCCCCAGCAGCTCCTCCTCCTCTGCGCTCACTTCCTCAATCAGATAGTCCGTGATATTCTTCAAGATTGGGTTCTGGGAGGGCAGACTCTGGTGGGGAGAAAGAAGAGCAGGTAAGACAAAGAAAAGCCTCCTAGGGTGGGCAGCCCACGAACCTCTTCAGTGACGCAGAAAAGAATTCAGGGTTCACCTGGCCTATTACCATTGCTTCATTGTTTGTTTTCTTTTATTCATTCTATCCCTAGCAAATCCTCACTAATGCCAATCTGTTCTGCTGGAAGCTGGAGGTGCTGCCCAGATAGAGAGCTTAAGTACAAGGGATCAACGTTACAGATCAAGACCAGACCAAAGATGCCCAAGCAGACGACATGGTATCGACTGCTTTTGAAAAAGTTCCATGGGGAGTCACTGACTGTTGGCAGAGGAGGTGTCCCAGGCTCAGAGGCCCAGAGCTGGGTCCTGTCATCCAGCGTATGGATCAGCTTGGCTGCCAACTTGATGTCATTGCGCACGATCTGCTTGTGCTGGGTAATGCCATTGATGTTGCGGACTCGACGGGTCAGGTCTCTGTTCACACCAGGGCTCAGCTCACATTCCCGGAGCTGGAGGGAACAAAAAGCTTACCAACACTTGCCCCACGAAGCAGCAACTCAAAGACTGGCCCTACTAATAAGATCAGCAATCAGACTGAGCTTGAGGAGAAAAGGGACCAGGGGGTCTGATTTACAGTAACAGCCCCAGAGCCCAGCCCAGAGCCCACAGTATATGCTTAATGTGAGCAGACTGAACAGATGAAACGAGGCAGGGGAGAGGATGACCACGATGAGTGAAATCAGAGCACAAAGAATCAGCAGTTGTGTGCAACACAGAAAGCCCATCCCCTGCACTTACTCGAATATTCTGAAGGTTCCAACAGATCTCTTTGATGTTAACGCTGCGGTCAAAGGTCACCCAGCCACGGCGGAAAAACCTACAAAAGAAAAGGTCAGCATAATCCTGGCGTGGAGGTGATACTGGCCATTAATTAGCCTTCTCCTGCTCTTCTCTCCAGGGTGTCCAGGGTCACACTCTTGTCTCCATTCCTCACCTCCTCTCAGGCTGGGGCTCTGACAGTGCCACGCGCATGAAGCCAGGGTATCTTTTACAAAGCTGGAAAAGCAGAGGAACGGAAACCCCATTGAGCGATTCAATGTTTCACTTCTTCCTCCAATCCCCACGTCCTCAGAACCCTAGGATTGCCTTTGAATCTTTGCTCAAGCAAGGAAAAACCGATAAAAGCAATGACGCAACCAGGGCCTGCCCAAAAAGGCATGGGCCCGAGAGAAGGGGGCTTCCCTATTAGAGAAACAGGGATACACGTTAGAAGCAGAGCCAGATCGTCTTCTTCCCGCCACCAAAGATGGAGCCTGGGTGCCATTCCCGCCCCCAGTAGTGCTTTTCCCAACTCACAGAAATGATCTCTGCCCTCGAGATGTTGGGTGCGATGTTGCGCATGAAGAGGGAGCAAGTCTTATGGAGGGGCCGGGGTTTATATTCCAGCCCAGGGGTGTCCTTAGGCTTCTCCCTTTCTTCTTCTTTGGGCTTCTCCTTTTCCTTGAGTGCTTCTTCTATGCAGGAAGTGGTGGAAATCGGTGAATTTTTATTGTTGATTTTGGAAGGGAAGACAGAGAAGCTGTCAAACTCCCACCCCCACCCCATCTCCCCAAAGGCCCCCCTTATCAATTTCACCCACCCTCACCTCCCCTACCCGTTCAGTACGAAGAGAATGGAACAGAAGCAGAAAATAAAACCTACCCGCCTCTTCCTTCTCTTCCTCAGCTTGACCACTCTCCGACTCGGACTCCGACTCGGACACGCTGCCTTCGTCAAAACTGTCGTCACCGCTGTGCTTCCTGTTCCGCTTCTTGTTACTCTGTGAGAGGCACAGCAGGACAAGAAGAGTCAGACAACTGGGACCCCCGTCCTGACACTGACCCCGAGCAAGAAATACACTACCTTTGTGTTTTTTCCTTAAGATCTTCATTTTTTTAACTGTTTCTATTTTTGAGAGAGAGCACGAGAAGGGGAGGGGCAGAAAGAGAGACAGACACAGAATCTAAAGCAGGCTCCAGGCTCTGAGCTGGCAGCGCAGAGCCCAACTCGGGCCCTGAACTCATGAACCGCAAGATCATGACCTGAGCTGAAGGCAGACGCTAACTGACTGAGCCGCCAGAGGACCCTTAAGATTTATTTCTGAGAGAGAAAAAGTGCAAGTGGGGGAGAGGCAGAGAGAGGGGAATAGAAGTTCCAAAGTGGGCTCTGTGCTGACAGCAGCAAGCGTGATGCGCAGCTCCAACTCATGAACCGCAGGATCATGGCCTGAGCCAAAATGGGACACTTGGCCAAGTGAGCCACCAGGTGCCCCTACCCTACCTTTTTGGCATCTTTCTCAGAATCATCTTTCTTCTCTTCCTTATCCCCATCACCCTCAGATTTCTTAGTTTTGTCGTCATTAGAACCGTCATTTTCAGCCTGCAGGTAAAGACAATCGCAGGCATGTCAATCTCTCCTTCAGCCTTTATCAGAGCCCTCCCCATCCTAACACCCCCCCCCACCACCACCTACAGGTGAGCCCAGAAGTCCACCTCCACCTCTCCCTGGACCCAGTACACGAACTTCCAGCCCCCCAATCCCACCCCCGAAGCTGCTCTATTCTCCCCAGGTGCTCACAGGCAGCACAAAGTGAGCCCAGCCTGCAGACCTGTTTGCCATCTTCTTTCTTGTCATCCTTATCATTGACCTTGCGCTCTCCATCCCCCAGGCCTGGCCCAGTCCGGCCTTCTTCTTTCTTGCTGGGCTCCCCGGGCTTTCCGGCCTGCTCCTCCTCCTCCTCCTGCTCCAGGATACGCAGATCGTTCTCCGTCCCTCCTTCCATCTTAATCACAGCTAACAACAAAGGGAGCAGAGATCACAATCCAAGGGCTCTGACCTTCTGTCTCTTGCTTGTCAATGGATTTCTATTTCCCAAGATCTCGGTCACCAGACACCACTTCCCCTCCCAATCAACACACCTGCATCCAGCATCTTGACAATGGCATCAGCTTTGTCTATGTCCAGGAGAAGATTATCAAACCAGCCACTCTCCATGAGGGACAGGAATACCCTCAGTCTGTTTTGCAGGGCCCCCCGGGCCTCCTGCCGACGCTTCCCCACCTCATCTGGGTGGTACTTAGACCGAAACCTGGAAAGGAAGTGGGGAGGGAAGAGACAAAATAGTCACTGGATGCCACGGCCAGGACATGGGGAGGGGCCCAGGAAAGTCAGGGCTTAGCCCCCATCCTCTCACACCCACAAAAAACCATGAAAGCAGAAAGACTGGGGAGAGGGGTGCACTAGAACCACCCAATACCCCCAAAAGGAACCAGAGATTATGCTCGGAGAAGATTTGGGGGAGAGCCAGGAACTAAGAGCTCTGGATTTGGGAAAAACAATGACTACAGGGAGAGGCCAGGGTTAGAGAGGCAGAATCATTGCCCGGAGTCTCTGGGAAACACTAACTTGAAAAAATGTAGTTTCCCAAAGCTTCCAAGAGGAAGGTTAAGGAAATTTTAGGCCCCAAAAAACCTCCCTCTCCTTGTAAAACCCAAACTAGAGTAATTAAAAGGACTGCTCCCACCAACTCCCTCCATCCCTAGGTGGAAGACAGAGGGAAACCTGAAATGCACCAGATAGGAAAAGCCAAAAAAGGCAGAAAAGCTTTCTCCCCCCTTGGGAAGAAAAGGAGATGGTGGAGGGACAGAAAAGACCAAAGGGAGAAACTGAAGTGCCCTTGTAACCTCAGGTACTGCCCACAGGGAGAGAGAGAGGAGACAGGTGGAGGATCAGGGTGGAGCGTGAAAAGGAAACATTTATAACAGAACGGGGGAGGGAGGGAGCAGAAGAAATGAGGAGTATGAGAAAAAACAGAAAAGGAAAGTGTGAGAAAGTCCCAGAAATTGAAAACAAAGGGAAAAACAACTAAAGGTTAGAGAAACTGAAAACAACCAGAGGAAAGAAGTGTTAGGCGAGGAGCAAGGACAAGGACAAAGAAAGAACGAAAGGTACATGAGAGAACGAGACCAGGACACAGAGAAAGAAGAAAGGGGACAGTGACAGACAAAACAGAACCACAAGTTGAGCGTGAGAGGAAAGGAAAGCCGCAGGCATCACCTCCAGGATCTTTACCTTGGCCGCTTGGTCAAACAGAGCTCAAGATTTAACTAGCCGCGCCCAGGGCCCATGCTGGCAGGTGGGCCACCGGCTGGCTCCTGGCTGGGGCGTCCCGGCCCAGATGCCCCACCCCCGCGGGGCTCCGCGGTGGGGGCCCTGACTGACTAGCTGCCTGAGCAATCACATTCAGCTAGACCGCTGCATTGTGCACAGCAGTGCCCTGCCTGTCTGCCTGGCCGGGGCAGCGCGGCTCAGCCCAGGGGGCTCATGTATGGGCTGGGTATGGTGGGGGTGGAGGTGGGTTTGCTCCGAGCTCCGTCGATGAGCGGGTGTAGTTCCCAGTTCTGGCTCTTTTCAAGGAGGAGGAGCAGAAAGAGGATGAGGAGGAGGAGGAGCAGGAAGGGGGGAAAAGATGGTTGATTAAAATTAAAACATCCACAAAAGGAAAAAAAATTAAAAATTCTTTTTCTGTCAAACGACCCTGAGATCTTTGCTTTTTCTTGTCTGGATTCACTCGTTGCTTTTGGGAGAACACCACAGCCACACAGGGTCCCGGCGATCAGGGATGACAATGACCCAATACCAGCAAGTGGGAAGCAGTCTGTCTGCTGCCCCAGGGGAACAGGTGGCTCTGGCCAGCTGCCTGGAGGTGTCCCACTCACTGAGGACAGAGGGGAAGCGAGGTGGGGCGGGGAGGCCGTGGCAGACGGTGAAGTGAGGAGGAGAACCCATCAGCCAATGCTGCTGTACTTCCCATCCCCCACCCCCAGGAAGTTCTGGATTGGGGAAAATGGGTAGAGGACAGAGCGGGAGGCTCCACCGGCGGGGCCAGGGGAAACATGCTAGGGAACAGACAGGAGAAAACAGGGGCACTCACCACTCCTCATCTTTATGAGCCAAAAAGAAATCTTGCATCTGCTGCCTTCGGAAATCTAGCTTATAGTCATTATAGCGCTTCACAGCCTCGGTCTCGTCCACAGAGTCATCCAATGACAGGAGAAACTCCTTGAAGGTCTTCATCACCGGTGGCGGCACACCCAAGTCAATCTCTGCAATGCTGCCCAGCCTGGGGGGGGCCCGGTCAGGAAGTCTTGGTTGTGGGGGAAGAGGGTGGGGGGCTGGGGGGGCCGAGGTAGCCAGCTGCCCCCTTCCTTTGCCCACCATGGACACCACCCCAGGCACCAACTGCTTCCCACCCCCACAGGCACTCCTCTGTACCTAACCCACTTCCTGGCTCCAGCTGCGGTCTCTGGCAACCCCAGTCCATCCCCCAAACATAACAGCTCCCTTTTCCCAGGAACCCCAGAACCCGAGGTCTTTACCTGGCCTGGATAGGCAGAACATGGTGCTGCATGATGTGGACGTCTGGGTGGCCCCAGGGCTGAGGGGGGCCATAAGTTGGGCCCCCACCCCCCCCAGCATAGGGCATCTCATAGCCACTGTGGTATGGGTCAGAGCTGTGCTCATCCCTGAGGGTAGGGGACACAAAAGTCAGACAGAGAAGGAAATCGTATCTCCGGAGCACGAAGGAGAATGGGACAGAGGAAGGGGCACATGGAATGTGGTCTCTCACCCAAGGGTTTAAAGGGACAAAAAAAGGTGGGTTTATAGGAAGTCCTCCAACTTCCTA
This sequence comes from Cryptoprocta ferox, assembly GCA_028646485.1. Lineage (NCBI taxonomy): Eukaryota > Metazoa > Chordata > Mammalia > Carnivora > Eupleridae > Cryptoprocta > Cryptoprocta ferox. The sequence continues at coordinate 30,771,270 of CM053564.1, forward strand.
TAGGAAAGGAAATGACAAAGTCCTCAGACAGCCGAGGCCAGGTGGAAGTGAGGCTAAGAAGAGAAGGCAGAGAAACTGTTGCCACCTCACCAGTCTCGCCTCATGCGCTTTTGTGGGGGGCTGAGTTCATGGCGGGGAGGAGAGAAGCGCTCTCGCCGATTCCGGTCATAGTCCCGATATTCACCCCGACTGCGGCGCTCCCGGCCACGGTCCCACTCTCTGGGGATTGAGAACAAGTAACGGTCAGATACAGCTGGCTTACGCTCCCAGACACACCCTTCCTATCCTGAGACACCAGACTGAAAGCCTACAATTATAAAACTAGTCTCTAAACAGAAAAAAGACTCTTGGGGCGCCTGGGTGGCTCAGTCGGTTGGGCGTCTGGCTTCAGCTCAGGTGATGATCTCAAGGTTTGTGGGTTCGAGCCCGGCGTTGGGCTCTGTGCTGACAGCTAGCTCAGAGCCTGGAGCCTATCTTCGGATTCTGTGTCTCCCTCTCTCTCTCTGACCCTCCCCTGCTCATGCTGTCTCTCTCTCTCTCTCTCTCAAAAATAAATAAGACATTGACGGCCGTCCAACCGTTCCTCCAGACCAGCACTAACAATCCCCGACTAGGATGGCCACTGCCACCTCAAATTCAGATCAGAACTGAGCCTGTCATTTCCACCACTTCGAGCCCAAGCCTGCCTCCCTCCTCCTGTTTCCCACTCTCAGGTGTATCAACACGCGTCACCAGGTATCCAACTTATCAACTGTCACCCTCACCCCTCATTTGTTATTGGTTTCTTAATCCTTTGCCTCAGAGCCTATCAAGGCTGTCATATTCCTTGCCCTGCCCACAAACTGTCCTAGTCCCTGTGCCCTGACCCTGGTCTTTTCTCCTGTAACTACAACATCAGGGTACCCATCTCTGGTCCCTCCCACTCCCCTACTGGCAAAGCGATCTTTCTCAAACACACATGTGATCATGCCATGCCTTTCCTTGCTAAATGCCAGTATACAACCTGTTCACAACCTTGGTTCCTGCTGTCACTCCAGCCTCTCCACTACTCCCCAGCCACCTCCATCCCAACCTTATAAAGAACGGGGCCCCTGGGGGGCTCAGTCGGTTAAGCGTCCGACTTTGGCTCAGGTCATGATCTCGTGGTTCCTGGGTTCAAGCCCCGCGTCAGGCTCTGTGCTGACAGCTAGCTCAGAGCCTGGAGCCTCTCTTCAGATTCTGTGTCTCCCTCTCTCTCTGACCCTCCCCTGCTCACGCTGTCTCTCTCTCAAAAATAAATAAAACATTAAAAAAAGAAAAAGAAGAAGAAAATCCTTTGCTCTAACCCAGCAGTTTTCAAACTTTTAGTATTGGGACCCCCACCCCCTCCTTACACTCTAAAATTACTGTGCAGGGGCGCCTGGGTGGCTCAGTCAGTTAAGCTTCCAACTCTTGGTTTCGGCTCAGGTCATGATCTCGCAGTTCGTCCTACATCAGGCTCTGCGCTGTCAGCTGTCAGCGCAGAGCCTCACTGGAATTGTCTCCGTCTCTTTGCCCTACCCCGCTCATGCTTTCTTTCAAAAATAAATATTTAAAAAATAAATAACATTACTGTGCAAATTAAAGACTTTTTGCTTATGTGGATGACATCCATACCATACTCAAAATTTAAAAAAAGGGACACCTGGGTGGCTCAGTCAGTTGAGTGTCCGTCCGACTTTGGCTCAGGTCATAATCTCGCGGTTCGTGGGTTCAAGCCCCACATCAGGCTCTGTGCCAACAGCTTAGAGCCTGGCCCCTACTTCAGATTCTGTGTCTCTCTCTCTCACTGCCTGTCCTCTGCTCGTGCTCTGTCTCTCTCTCTCAAAAAAAAAATTTAATAAAACAAAAAATTAACACCTGTTAATTTTGAAGTTATATATCACATTAATTACATCTTTTTATCAAAAGTAGCTATTTTCTAAAAATAATATTTAGTGAGAAAAGTGACATTGTTTTTACATTTAACTAATCTTTTCAAGGACTAGCTAAATACAGACAGCTGGATTCTCATATTTGCTTCTACATTCAATCTGTTGTAATATGTTGTTTGGTTGAAAATATGAAGAAAATCTAGCCTCACAGGCAGGTAGGTGGAAAAGATAATCCTTTTAATATTCTTTTCAAGAAAAGAGGAATATTCTTCGATACTATCCAAAACTTGACAAGAGATAGTTTCTTCAAGGCAAATGCAGCACTGAATTTGAAATTGGATCAGTGAACTTTTTAAAGATTTTTTTAAATGTTTGTTTATTTTTGAGAGACAGAGACAGAGTGAGAGTGGGGGAGGGACAGAGAGAGAGGGAGACACAGAATCTGAAACAGGCTCCAGGCTCTGAGCTGTCAGCACAGAGCCCGACACGGGACTCAAACTCACAAACCATGAGATCAAGGCCTGAACCAAAGTTGGACACTCAACCGAGTCACCTAGGCGCCCCCCACTTTTTTTTTTTTTTTAACGTTTATTTGAGAGAAAGAGCGTGCAGGCACATGAGCAGGGGAGGGGCAGAGACAAAGGGAGAAAGAGAATCCCAAGCAGGCTCCGTGCTGTCAGCACAGAGGCAGAGGGGTAGCTCAATATCACAAACTGTGAGATCACGACCCGAACCAAAATGAAGAGTTGGACATTTGGGGACCTGGGGAACAAAGTCAGTTAAACCGCCGACTTAGGCCTGGGTCATGATCTCGAGGTTCTTGAGTTTGAGCCCCACATCAGACTCTCTGCTGTCAGCACAGAGCCCACTTTGGATCCTCTGTCCCCGTCTCTGTCTCTCTGTCTCTCTCTCTCTCTCTCTCTCTCTCTCTCTCTCTCTCTCTCTCTCGGCCTCTCTCCCGCTCACACACTCCCCCCCTCCTCAAAAGAAACATTAAAAAAAAAAAAAAGATTTGGACATTCAACTACTAAGCCACCCAGGTGCCCCACAACGAACGTTTTCCACTCGGCTACATTTAAATCTATTGTTCTATCTGGCTCTGTGAGTGGATCTTGACACATCTCATTATACGGTTTCGGAACGTTATCTTCATCAGTACTACTACCTGGCTCATCAGAAAAGTCCTAAAGTAATGGAAGGCTGTCAAGCTCACACGGGTAGATAGAAGTTCTCCAAAATTTCAGTTTTCACTGCCAAGTTCCACTTCCTCACTGGCAACAAAGCTAACAATTTTCCTTGAAGTAATATAAATCCTTAGTCCTTTGTCAAGAAAATGTCTGTCAAGGGGCGCCTGAGTGGCTCAGAAGGTTGAGCATCTGACTTCAGCTCAGGCCATGATCTCACAGTTCGTGATTTCGAGCCCCACATAGGGCTCTGTGCTGACAGCTCAGAGCGTGGAGCCTGCTTCTGATTCTGTGTCTCCCTCTCTCTTTGCCCCTGCCCTGCTTATGATCTGTCTCTGTCTCTCAAAAATAAATAAATGTTAAAAATTTTAAAAAAAGCATTTCAAAAAAAGATCTGTCAAATACCCAAATAGGAATTAACCACTGATAATCTTTCTTTCGGGCAAAAATGACATCCCCCCAAAACAACAGCAATCACACACCCGTTAGTTCAACTCCAAACTCAGCTCTTCTTTCAGATAATCGCTGCGCTCCTACATGCAATATAAATGCTTCATACAGGTTTCTCATTCATCAGGTGTATTATGAAGACATATAAACGACAATCCAACTTAATAGAATTTAAAATTTCTACTGCTTCATCAAGGACATTTAGTGAACCTTGGTTTGTTTTTTTTTTTTAACTGTTTGGTGCCACTGCCTTGATTTGCACTAAGACACCAGTGGTTTCCCCACCAATACTATGACACCAACAGTGAAAATGACCACATGCCTTTAAGTTACTATGAAAAACAGAGTTATAACGCCACAGATCCCTAGGGTCTGTGGACCACATTTTGAAAACCACTACCCTGGGGCGCCTGGGTGACTCAGTCGGTTGAGCGTCCGACTTTGGCTCGGGTCATGATCTCACGGTTCGTGGGTTCAAGCCCCGTGTCGGGCTCTGTGCTGACCGCTAGCTCGGAGCCTGGAGCCTGCTTTGGATTCTGTGTCTCTTTCTCTCTCTGCCCCTCCCCTGTTCACGCTCTGTCTCTGTCTCTCAAAAATAAAATGTAAAAAAGAAAAAAAAAAAAACACTACCCTAAAAAAACTGCAAACATTTTGTCCCCGACTCCAAACTGTTCACTCCATCTGTGTCTGGGGAATTCCCAATCATCTTTCCAAGTCCTGCTACATGCCACTTTCCTGCAGTTCTCTCTGACATACAACACGCACTACTCCCCTCCCTTAGAAGATCTGTTCCTTCAACCCTTAACCACCTTTAAGATGATCTCACATACACTCAACTGAAGGGTACACCCAAGGCCATTTTGCCCCCAACTCCAAGTTCCAGACGATAAACTCCTTAATTGCAATAACTGCTTCTTACCTATCTTCAGAATTCAGAACAATTTTGATTTTCTCCTTTCTTAGAGAAACCAGGGAAAATAAAGTGCGACAGTCTCCCCATGGAAGAGATGCAAATTGAATGATTTCCCTATTTTTTCAAAATGACACTGAATGAATAAATACTATTACAATAAGTCACCTCAAGCTTTCCCCCCCCCCCCCGGTAGTGTTTCCAAATCAAGCACTGATCTTGCTGATTTATTCATGGTGTCCTTTATATTAACAAAATTTTGCAGTTCCCCTTGACTAGTTTGTTTGAAATCACATCTCTCTGTGGAAACACCTTAATAATAACTAACTCAAGAATATCCCAGAAAGCTAATGACTAGCTAAGCCAAACCTAACCAATTAAGCATCACTGTCCAAAGATCTCCTTCTGGTTTTACGGAAGACAACTACAAGATATTTAACCATATTTTGCGAGGGAACACGTCTGTTTTGACGACCTCTCCAGTCAAGTCATTTCAAAAATGTCACTTCCTTTGAATCAACACTTTTGAGGTGTAACTTACAAACAAGAAAATGCATGAATTTTAAGTACAACTAGTACTTTTTCATACTCAAACTCTTAGCTTTACTGCTTTGACCTCCTATACATTTCAAAAATCAAGCCATATAGAGCTAGCTCTTCGGCAAACGGCTAATAGGTTGCCCGACCGGAAACGGTCAAGTACGAGGGCCTTCAGGCGGTTCGCCCTGTATAACGAAAAGAGCAATGCAACGAGGGCGGAGCGCAACAGAATGAGACAGGGTGACAAAACTAATGAAAGTAAGACTTACCGGTCATTCCAATCGTCCCCTCGACGTCTTTCATCTCTTTCCCGGGAACGGTCATAGTCGCTGCGCTCTCTTCTAAACTTGTCCCTGCGCCTTCGGTCGTACTCGTCATCACTGTCCCCCATGGTGCGGTGTGAGGGGGCCTGGAGCCCGGACAGAGGTGGTCAGGGTGCGGAACAATGACCAAGGCAGGAAAGGATCCAGAGCTGCTCCGGAGCAGCAGGCCCGCCTCCCTCCGCAAAGGCCCGCCTTCCGCTGTCCCTGCCATCCCACACCCTCTGCCCGAGCAGGTGGACGGCTCCGACACTCCGCTGGCCCCCCAGGGGCCTCCCTGCCCACGGCCGCCGGCACCCGCTCCCTCCCGCCCGCCGCAGCCCCGACTCTCCAGGCCCCGCCCCTCCCCCACCTGGGAGCGTCGCGGCCGTTAGTCTCGCGCTCCGGCGGGCTTGTTTTCCGGGAGACCTGGGCCCGCCTATTGCCTCGGGCGCGCGACGAGGGCGGCGCGGACGGTGAGAGGGAGACGCGGAGCCCTCAGCGAGGGGGCCGAGGAGACGAAAAGTGGGACACCCGGGGATGGGCGGTCGGCGCGCGCCGCTCGCGCTGCGCCTGCGTCACCGGCGGAACGGTGCCCCAACCCCAAACTACTCCCCCGCGGCCTGAACTGGAACTTAAAGCATACAGCGAGAGGCTGGGAGCACCGCGGGTTTATGGGAAGGGGCGGGGACCCGGAAGTCTCGCGCGCTCTCCAGAACGAGAACTGCGCGAACGAGAGGAATTACGGGGGCCGAGGTGGACCAAGAGAGGCCTCGGCGGGGCGGTAGAGCTTTCTGGGCGTGTAGGAGCGCTTCCTCCCGTTAAGGTCGAAGGTCGCTCTCCGTCGGATATGTCCGGGTCTGAACCGGTTCGTGTCCGGTTGTCCCCCAACCACCCTGCTCGGGGCGCCTCCTGACCTCATCCGGGGCGGGTTTCCCCTTCTGGCGCACGGCAGAGAGTTGGGGAGTGCAGGCGTTTAGGGGGATAGAGCAACCATTTTAAAGCATCTCCCACCATTTTGTGCTGCGGCAGAGAACCAGGCTTTCTTGCTGCCTCAGTATGCGCCATATGCAAAGCCCTGTGACTGCTGTATTTCAACAGAGGCGCCCCGTCTTGTAAGCGTAACCGGCAAATCTGCCTTATCCCCAACCGATGCTTGTTTGGGATGGGTTATAGGTTGAGGTTTTGATCAACAGGCGGAGTCTGGCTTGCCCCAGATTAAATGCACCACCACTCGGGAGATAACAACACTCAAGTCATTGTTCAGGGAGTGGAGGCTTAAGAGTAGTCTCCCTGGAACATGCTGCAGCCTCACTCCCAGAACGGGAAGAAGGGATGTCTTGACGCCGAACTGCGTTTCCAAGAGTGTACAGTGTAGTTGCCAAAAACCAGGACTAGGACTAAGACGACCCAGGCTCTGATCTTGACACTGGCATTTGGGAACCATGCAATCTGAGATCACGTCTATAAAAACGTGGCACAACGGTTGTGCATGTTAGGCCGCTGTAAGAATCACATGAGACAACACACTTCAAAGGGTTTTGTAAACTCTTGAGGGACTGTTATTTCACGATTGGAGGAAGAGGAGACAGCATTTGGTGACAAAGTTGTAAAGGTAGATGTCAGGGAGGGTGGGAGAATGCAACAGGTGCTTCTGGGGAGACTCAGCAGTCGGTGGTGACGGTGGCTGAGAGCTCCTGGATGCGCCAGGCACTGCAGGCCTTGCACAAGATGTGCCCATCCAGCGGGTAACAGCCCTGACACTCACCCTCGGAAGAGAGCAGCAGCCCACACTCCTGTTGAGACAGAAGCAACAGCTTTCTTTCAGGCCTGGATCCCTGGGTTCTACCATACCCAGCACCCCAGACCCCAAGAGCCACCCCCCTTCCCCTTGCCCAGGCCCCCTGACCTCGCACTTATAACAGCCAACGTGAAAACTGCGATCCAGAGCAACGATTCGTACAGTCTCCTCCTGACCTGGCTCAGGCATGATGGCCCCACCACACACTGAGCATCGTGGGGCAAACTTCCTGGGGTGGGAGGGAACCCAGGAGACTGTCAATGTCAAGCCCCAGGGTTGGAGAGGACTAACCATGGAGCCCAGAGAAGGTGGGATATGGGAGGGAATGGGAGAGACCAGGGGTGTGGTCTTGGATCTTAGAAAAGAGAGCGATGTTAACAAGAAAGAAACCAGGCCAGGGATGGGAAACCGGTGCTGAGGCATGAAGGAGAAATGGAGAAGATGGGGAGGGCCAGACGTCTCGAGCCAAAGTGGGAGACCCAGCCTGACCTGTGGAAGTCCTCAATGCAGTGGATCTGGCTGGTGGCGTCCACCGTGAAAGGGATGCCATCGAGGCCACGGTGGCACACCACACAGGTGAAGCAGCTAGGGTGGTAGGCCTTCCCCATCGCCCGTAGGATCCGGTCCAGGATGGGCTGGGAGCATGTGGAGCACTTCTCCAGGGTGGCCTATTAGGAAGGAGGGTGGGAAGTTTGGGGCTGGGGAGGCCCGCTGGCCCACCCATCTGTGTAGCCCCCCTGCAAGGGATTCATTGAAAAGTGGCCTTGAACAGATCTGACTAGAAGGCCTAGCACAGCAGCCTCTTGGGTAAGTGATTTAGTCTCAGCTTCAGTTTCCTTCAGTAGTAAGAGCTGCTCTACGGGGTGGCGGTGTGGGAGTTTAATACATTCCCTTGGGGCGTCTGGGTGGCTCAGTCGGTTAAGTGTCCAGCTTCGGCTCAGGTCATAATCTCGAGGTTTGTGAGTTTGAGCCCCGCATCAGGCTCTGTGCTGACAGCTCAGAGCCTGGAACCTGCTTCAGATTCTGTGTCTCCCTCTCTCTGTTCCCCCCCAAATAAATAAACATTAAAAAAAATTTTTTTAAATACATTCCCTTAACTCTAAAATAAATGTCTCACATTTGTAGGGACCGATGTCCTTTCCCTCCAGCAGCCAGTATTTAGCGACTTTTGTAATTCCTTCCTTATGTGTCAGTTTACTCCCCCCCCCCCCCAGCTTTCAGCTCTGTTCCTCTTTGGCATGTAGTCCCTACCTTAGGTGGAAGCCCCCTGCCTCCGGCTGCCAACACCCCCAGCCCACCTACTCACCACATAGCAGCTCTCACAGTACGCCCTCCTCTCCACGGCATAGAAATGCTGGCCCCGAAGCTGGGCCCGGCACGTAGAACACACAAAGCAGCCGACATGAAAGACACGGTCCAGGGCCACAACCCCAGCCCCATCCCCAACCACATCTTCTCCGCAGCCGCCACACCGCCCTGGGGACAGGGAGGGACAAGGTCAATCACAGAAGAGGAAGGTGGATTCTCTGGCCCTATAACTCTCCAGCCCCCTTCCCCCAGCCCCCTTCCCACCTCAGGTCAGCTCACCAAAGTACTCCCCGGTGGGAGGGTGGTTCATATCGTGCACCAGCTTCTTGGTCAGCCTCTCAAGCTCCTCCTCGGGAGGCTGGCTCAGGGGGACCTGAGAGGAGGGAATCAGGGGTTCAGCCCTACCTCTAGCTCCCTATGCTGTCAAACTTCCTGAAGATGACCAGGCAATTCCACCCAGAAGGCTTATCTGAGAAGGTCTCAGCCCAGGGGTGCACCTCCAGGCGCCAGTGAACAGCTCTAGCGCCCCCCACTCCATATTTCCGGACCAGCACCACACCCCTGGGGGACCCAGAGCTGCAACAGGCAGGCCTCTGACAACCAGGACATTATACACCACCCCCGCCCACCTAGTCAGTATCCAGTTGTCTGCGAGGACCTCAAATCCCAGTACCTGGGACCTACCTGGGGTCCGTACCCGCCTCCTCTTCCTCCTCCTGCAGCCTCCTCTTTACCACCTGGCCCTGGCTCACGGTGGCTCCTATAGCCAGCCCCCCAGACTTCACCTCGGCCTGGGAGAGGAAAGTGGGGGCCCGGGAGGGCTCCGGAGGCCTGAGAGGACCCCCGTCTTGGGGGGCCACAGCCTCTCACCGGTTGTGCCACCTTCACTTGCACGGGGAAGGCAGGGCCGGCAGGGGTGCTGGCTGTAGCATAGGAGGCTGGAGTGGGACCCCCATAGGAGGACGCGGAGAGCTGTTGGGGAGGAATCGGAACACCCCCTCCATTCGGCTTCAGGGAGCCTGAGCCCGTGCGGTAGGCATGAAGCTGAGGGGGCTCATAAGCCTGGGGACAAACACAGACCGGGAGTGAGCAGACCCATTCCAGAACACACACCTGTGGAAGGCCCCATGTGTGCGGCCCCAAGGTAACCACTGGGCTTTGACAAGGGCTCACCCTCAAAAGGCGGACAACCTAGTAGGCTCTGGTGGCCCAGCTCCTTCTGCACTCCTGTGTGTATCACTCACACTGGGGGGGTGGGGGAGGGCTAGACTGAGAATCTAGATAAGGGATCAGACTAGGGAGCGGGGAGGAGGGCAGGAGACAAGGAGCAGGGGAGGGACAGGGGCAGGCCAGGGGGTCACCTGCCGGTCTGACCGCCGTGGGGCATGACCACGACCTCCATCCAGCTCAGCCAGCATGCTGGTCAGCGAATCTATCTCAGCATCCAGACTTCCTGGGCGCAAGGCCCCCCTGTCTTGGGGGAGCCCCTGGGGATGAAGCAAAAGCAGGGAGAATTCAAATTACCTGCCCCAGGTGCCCCCACCCCCTGTCCCCCCACCCTCCAATTCCAGTTTCTCACCTGTGAGCGCTGGGGTGCTCCATGGCACCCCACCCAGGCCAGCCCCCGATCATCCGGTCCCCCCGGGGCCTGGTAACACTGCTCAGATGGGAGGGGGCAAAAATTGACCCTGGGGTGGGGCTGAAGTGCTGGGGTGAGGGAAGAGAGAGCCAAGGTGGGGATGGGGAAGGAGAGGAGGGTGACACTTCTGGAGGCCGCCCTCTAGGGTCCCTCTTCCCCCCTTCCCCCTGCACCTGGGGTCCAAGAAGGGAACAGGAGGAGCAGGAAAAGCAGGAAGCCGGAAGGGCTTCAGGGAAGCGGTGGCAGGGACAGGCAAGAGGCAGGAGGCAGAGGTGAGCTCGGAATGGCCAGTGGTCTCCTCGGGGGCACTGGGGCTGCCTTACCTGCTCCGTGGGCTGGCGGCGGCCCCGGGGCGCCTCGGGGGAGCGCTCTCCCCTGAGGGGCTCTGGCAGCCTCCAGCTGCTTCGGGGGGAGCCAGGTGGGCCCCGACATGACCTGGAACACGGGACTCCAGACAGCAATCGGGCCCCGTGTAGTCCCAAGCCTCTGCTCTTGATCCCTTCTTCCGTCCCACACCTCGTTTGGGACTCCAGGAAAGAAACTTTTTCAGGCTTTTTTTTCCCCCTTCCTCCCCAATTTTGGGGACAGCCACGCCCCCGGTGACGTCACCGCATTCCTGGGGGAGGGTCACGTGGCCCCCTAGGCCCTAAACCGCGGTCCCTCCCCCAGTCAGCCCCCTCCTGCCGAGCAGGGAGGGCTTTCCACCGCAGCCTCCGTTTCTACCAGTGCCCCCAGGCTGGCGCCCCAAGTCCTGCACGTGGCCACCTCGCTGCTGGGACGTTCCAGCGCTGCTCTTTCCCACACTCCTCCATACAGATCTCTCCCTCTTCCCGTCCCACCTACCCACGCACCCCCCCCCCCCGCAGTACTCGGTCAGCCCATAGTGTTTTGGTCTTTTATTCACGTTCAGTGGTTAGAAAAATAAAACAAACAAAAACATCACAACCTCAGGGGTCTGCGAATCTGTTGGGCGAAGGGAAACTGAGGTAGCCTAGAGTCCAAGCAGAGACCCAGCCTCCATCAAGGCACCGGTGAAGGAAGGGAGGCCAGTGGGGAGGACTGCTGGCTTCCTCCCCCAGCTTGGTGGGGACACTGAAGCCCCTCTCCCAGGGACGGGATACCCCCCCCAGGATCCCCTAATACTTCCCCTGAGCTCCACACCCCACATGTGGACCAGGTGGGAAGGCTGCTCTTTCCCTTCACATCCACTAATCAAGGCGGGTCACTGGACCTGCGCGCTCTCTGCTTCAGGACCCAGGCATCAGAGATCAGTGCAAGTGACCGGGGTGACGCCATGAATGAGCAGCGTGGGGCCCAGATCACGGGTCAGAATCTCCAGCAGCGCCAGGTAGCGAGTGTAGCGGGCAGGATCGGCTGGCGGCCGAGGCAGGTACAGGAAAGTGAGGGCCGTGGCAGGCCCACCCTCGCCATCCCCACCCTCAGGCCCGCCGGGCCCTCCTCCTCTGCTGCGCCCTTGCTGGGCCCGAACCAGGGCATTGGCGCTGCCTGCCAGGGCCTCTGCCTCGGCATCTCCCCGCCTGCCATTCACAAAGTCCCCTTCCTCCTCCTCCTCAGGCTCCGCGGCCCCAGCCCCCTCACCCCACACCACCTCCTGCACTTCGGCCCTGATCCTCAGCTGGCTTAGCAGTGCCCGCAGCCGCCCCTCGGCCGCGCCGGGGGCCTCTCGAGGCCCCAGGCACAAGAAGATCCGGAGCCGGGCACTGTGCCAAGCAGGCACCATGCCCAAGATGGTTGCCATCTGCAGCAGGAAAAGGCCACACACGTCCACGTAGCCGGGCCCACCCCGGGGCCGCAGCAGGTTGAGGGGCCACACATCCACGTGATGCGGCTGAGAGGTGCCCCCGGACCCTCGGCTCAGGCGCTCAGGGGGCAGGGCCCCACAGGCCCGGGCCAGAACCACATTCTTGTTCATCTTGAGGGCGTCTGCCACTGTGGCCACATAGTCCTGGGGACTGAGTGCCCGGGGGCTCCCGGGAGCCCGGGGTGGAGGGAACAGGGTGCTCAGGGCTGGGGACCCACCCTCCTGGGTGCCATCAGCAGCCTCGGAGAATGCCGGGTCTGTCAGGAAGTGGTCCTGGGGTGCAGCATCATCGTAGAAACCCAGGACCAATGTGTTGGGCTTCATGCCACCTGGGGGCAGAGAGGAGGAGGTGGGAAGGAACCGACAGGAATCACACTGAGTTTACACCACGCTAATACGCACCCACTCGTATACGCTGGCAGCGCCACACGTCAGCCATCAGGCATGGCGTTCACCCCACTCTTGGGCTCTCCGGGCAACATTATGCACGTTTGCATAATGACTTTCATTTTCCCAAACACTCTTGCATGCGTTTATTCGTTGCACCTACGTGACTAATCTCCCCGACTTAAATGGGCAAAGTTCGCCTTAGGATTCTTCTACCTAATGAGCACTTCCGGTCCACAGCAGTAGGATGCCTCCACTCCAACCTTCTAGCAGCACACCTTTTTCATGATGGGAGGTCAGAGTCTGAGTCTACTGGGCAGACCAGACACCCCCTGGCTAGTCAGTAGTCAAGCTTGTGGGCTCCATCCCAGGGAAACAGCACCCCAGACTCTGCTGGGGGGATGATGAGAACTGGCCTGATCGGTTTCTACTACTACTGCAAAGCCCCAATGGTGGTGAGTCCAAAGCAAGATCCCTGGAGAAGAAACAGCTACCATCTGCACTCTAACCAAGGGCCAGGGCCTGTTGAAAGCACTTTGTGTTTTAACTCATCTGACCCTTGAAGGGACACTCAGAGGTAGGGACCATTTACTCACCCCTTTCACAGGTAAGCACCCTGAGGCACAGAGCGGTGAAGTCCCTTGCCCCAAGGCTCACGGTGGATAAATACCGGGGTCCGCAGGTGCGCACAAGGCACCCAGCAGCAGAGCCCACCATCTGAGCCTCTGAGCCCTTGTGTGAAGCAAATGCCCCAGGTCCCTGCTGACAGCTCCTGGTTTTTCCATTTTTGAACCAACTAGAAACTGGATAATCCTCCCCCCCCCCTTCAACAGGGCTGAGTTTACAACAGCTTCTGAGATCTTGTCGAAGGCTTTTTCTCATGGAACAAACGGTTCCTCAAAATCCACCAGTAAATCAAGTTCTGCATGTCAGGAGGATTTAACTATTTGGAGGAAATCCTTCCCCTTCGTTGGAATCACTTTCCTCAGGATAAATTTCGCAGCAAGTAGCGGTCTCCTGGCACAGGTTCGCCCACAAAACGTGGGGCTGAGAAGAGACCAGGCTCTCAGATGCTCCAGGGACTGTCTCATAATGCTTGCCAACAGCCCCCAAACACCTCTGCAGGTGTGAACTCCAGCCAATCTGGCAAATTAAACTAGTCACCCCCGAGCAACGTCCAGGGTTCTGATTTACGTGGAACGGGAGGTATCGTCCAACACTTGAACACTTGAACTTGAGCATGCACCCAGAGAGGGGACTGACACCACCCAGGATTGAGAAAGAAGGCGGCAGCTCAGCACAGATTTGGGGGAAGCCGGGGCGTAAGGCCGGAGGCCTTGGCGCTAAGGCAGAGTAACAAAGCAGGGAATCTTCCACATCAGCCCCATACCCCCTCTGCATCCTCTGCGGTCTCCGGAGCCCATGTCACACCAGCCCTTCCTTCTCTGTCTCCCGTCTAAGGCCCAGCTGAGATACCATCTTGTCACCAGCCACATCAGCGCATAGCGGTCTTGAGGTGGAATGATTAGAAACCATCTGCCCTAGATTTGATGGAGCAGCCCCCTAGCCTCGAGTAGTTCTCCCACTGTCCCCAGAAACACAGCATGCTCTTCAGAGCTTGCACCCCAACTTTTGGGTCAGAAAAGAAGAAATGTCAGCGGCACCCATCTCCAGTCCTTAAGTATCTCCTCCAGGACCTTCTCACACACTGTCTGGTATCTTTGAGTTGAGCCCTGCGTCTTATCTGCCCTAGACTGTGAGTCTGCAGTCTATGGTTTACTCTCTGGGGGACGGTAGCAGAGATTAAAAGAGGCCACAGAGGGGGACGATGGGACCCAGGGAGGAGTAGCTCACCAAGGCCGGAGATCCGCAGCAGATGCTGAGCCCCCTGGCGCACAGAGGGTGAGAGAGTGAGGTCCACGAAGGCCTTCACTTGGGCTCTGTCCACCAGGCTCAGCCATGCCCCGTACTGGGGCTGCACGGGGTCCGATGGCAGGCAGTCTGTGGAGAAGGGAGGCGGTAGATGTGGGCCAAACCCATGCACCTTCTCCTCAAATCCAAATCATCCCAAATGGGCCAAAGAAAAAGGCCTGGGCAGGGCTGGGGCTGGTTGGAAGGGTCGTCAGGGAAGAAGCATGAGGCCTCTAGACCCAAAGAACATGAAGAATGTCTGAGAGGTGAGGGAGAAGGAGGCTGGGAAGGGAATGGAGGGCCACTCACCAAGGTCTCCCAGGGTGACGTGGCCCAGGACATAGAGGCCCCCCTTCTTGAGCTGGTTGGCCAACCGCAGCAGAGGCAGGGCGCCCCGGGGGTTCCCCACCAGGAGCAGCAGCTGGGGCCGCCAGAACTTCACATGGTCCTTCCGGACGTCCAGCCGGAGCAGGTATTTACGCACCTGGGACCAGGGGTGAGGTGTGGAGAGGAAGGGCTCAAGAAGGCAGCCCCCACTCACCGCCTCTCAGACAAGAACCTCGATTCCGGCCACGGCAGAAGGAGGCCTACTTGGAGCGGGCTGGGGATCCCAGACTGCCTCCTCCCCTCCCCACCCTCCTCCGAGGCCCCCAACCTGGTGGAAAAGCAAGGCCTGGCTGACGTAGCCCCAGCTGCTGGGGCCTCCTCGAGCCGTGAGCAGGGCAGAAAGAAGGCCCATGAGAAGCAGCGAGCCACCGGCGGCCCCAGGGCTGATGAGGAACATCATGAGCAGACAGGAGGCCACCCCCAGCAAGCAAGTGTGCCAGGAGAACAGGCTGAAGGTGGGGCTGGGGGTGGGGGAGAGAAGGAAAGGCACTCAGGGCCTGCCATTGCCCTCCATCTCCAACCTCGGCCCGCTGGACTGAGTCCTTCCCACGCCTCCCTCCTGGTGTCTGGGGACACAGGCAACTTCTCCACTCACCGGAAGTTAGGGGCCGAGGCCCACTCCAGGCTCAAGCAGGACAGGTCCACCGCAGCATAGGCCACCAAGTAGAAGACGGTGACCACAGCGGCCAGTGTGTTCAGCTTCCCAGCCAAGAGCACCAGCTAGACAAGGACCGAGAGGCTGGGCCTGCCCGCATCCCCACCACATGCCAATGCATCCTGCCTTTTCGTTCCCTCTCCCAGCCCAAGCCCAGGCCCCTCCTGGTCCTGGGAACAGAACCAGGAGGGGCTGAGGGGAAGGGGAAGGACAGCCTGAAAAGAAGGCTTACCTGCACTAGACCCCAAGAGTAGAGCACAGCCCCCCAGGGGTTCCCTGTTCGGGACACCACCTTGGCCGGCGCCAAGATCACTCCTGTGCAAACAGAAATGACGCGGCAGACACATCAGCCCGGGGCCAAGTGGAGACCGAGACAGACACGGTAGGGTGTGCTCAGAGCCGGGCAAGGAGCAGGGGCCGGCGCACCGAAGAGGTCATCCTGAGCCAGAGCGTGGAGGATGCGGGAGGCCCCAATGAGGGAGCTCATGGAGGCCGAGAGCGATGTGGCGTAGATACCGATCAGCACCAGCGGGGGCCACAGGCTGATGGCGCGAAAGAACCCGTAGTCCTCCTGCAGCAGGGTCCTGGTGGGAGGGAAAGGAGGACACAGATGATGCAGGTGCATCCATCCTAGGGCCTCTGTGAGCAAAGTGCTCTGACTCTACGTGAGGTCAAGAACTGGGTATTCCTGGATATTCTCAACTGACCCAGACTCAAAGACCATTGTAATACATCATGTGTGCCTGGAGGGGAAAGACATGGTATTCACTGGTTTATCTTTGGGCTGCTTTGGATTGAATCACATGGTGCACATTCCCAACAGTGTATGCACAAGGAACCAAATATTTATGGAAATATGAATTGACTAGAAAGCCATCCCCCACCCCCTGAAACCAAGTGCTTACAACAGTCCCAGGGACACAGCAAACTCTGGCTACAGGCTGGCTACCACCATTTAGCCAGCTGTCCCATCACTGGAGGCAGCTCCTTCTCTCCCCCAGAGGGAGAAACAGTCTCCGTTTTCCCTGCATCCCGACAAGGAGGGTACCCGCCCCCCCAGCCTGTGCTCCTCTTGGTGATCCAGAGGTGGCAACCTTGTTCCACTGCCCCATTCCACCCCCTCAAGGGCCAGGCCGGCCCCCTCCCAGGCACCTGTCACAGGTAAAGCTGGAGAGGAAGAAAAGCAGGGTGTAGATGAAGAAGGTGTAGGCGACGGCGACAATGGTGCCCAGGGGAATGGCCCGGCTAGGGTCCTTCAGCTCCCCTGGAGGGAGACAGGCAGAAGGGGAGACATCAGCCCTCCACCATCTCCTACATTCCTGAGCCCTCAGCGCTCCCACCGGGGCACAGGGTGGCAGCCCCACACCCCCAGTGGGCGGCAGGCAGGGACTCTCACCTGACATGTTTGCCCCCGCCATGATGCCCGTGCAGCCGTTAAAAAGGACAGCAAAGACACTGGCGAAGTTCATCATGGCCCCTGTGGTATAGTCCTTGGCGTAACCAGCTGAGAGATGGTTTCCAGGGAGGAGAGGGCATCAGTACCCCTCACAGGGACCCAGGCATGTTGGCCCCACCACTTTCTCTTCACATGTCACAAATGGCCTACTCTAAGACCCCAGCCCTGACCCATCACAGGCCCTGGCTCAGTTGGCCTCATCATTCCCCCCCACTCTCCTCACTCCTCCCTCCAGGCCTTCATCCTCATCACTTCCTGAGACACCTTCTCTCTCACTCCGACCTGAATTCCCCAACACACCTCGGGCCACCTCCCAGCAATCCCTGCTCGCCCTCAGCCCTCCTCCCAACTCCTCTCCTGATTCTCATCTATTTAAACCACTCTCGATCCTACTGTGCTATTTAATTGTGTCCTGGATGTACATTTTATCTCCCCAACTAAAAAAAGTTCTTGTAAGGCAGGAACTGTCTCGTGGTCTCTCTCGTGCCCCACTGGGCCAAGCACACTAGACAGATCTTGAATAATCTGCACTGTTCTGAGATCTGCCCTCCTCCCCCTGATTCTCTCTGACATCTGTTCTCATCCAAAGGCTTCCAAGGGCCCAGCTCCCCCCCATTCTTGCTCCTTGCCCTGAGAACCCTGTCGCCCCTGTACCCAGCTCACCACCCAAGTTGGCCTTCAAGGTGCTGCTGTTGAAGCCAGTGAAGTGGCCGACCTGGGGCGGCAGGGAAGAGCCATTGGGGCCAGGCCGCGGAGTCAAGGGGATGCTCATGGGCCCCACAGCCACAAAGCTGACCAGCACCGAGGCCAGGGATCCAGAGACCAGCAGGAACGTGAGGAAGGAGGCTCGGGCATAAAGGCCAGCCCCCAGTGTGCAGACCCCACCCACAATGCCCAGAAGCAGGGAGCCATAGAGCAGGCTCCAGCCGTAGCCCTCGGGCAGAACGTGAAACCCATTGGCCCTCGCGGAGTCTACAAAGAGGAAGGAACAGAGTTAGAAGACCAGACCCCCCAGGAGGGATCCCACCCATGAATCAAAACAGGAACAGACCCCCTCTTTGGCCCAAATGTCCTCAGACACTATCTTTCCTATCTCCCTACTCAACTGTACCCCAGCATCCTACTCCTCTCTAGTAGATACCACCAATCTTGCTCTGTTGAATTTAGGGGCATTAGCCTGGCCTCCCAAACTAGATGGTAAGCTGCCTGTGGGCCAGTACAATCTCTCAGATGTCTAAGGCTGGGAACATAGTAGGAGCTCAAGAAAGCCAAGCTAATGGACCGCTTTGCCCCTCTTCTAGAGAGGTGTCTCTCCCTCGTGACCCCAAAATCCCAGACCCTGCAAACCCGCAGAGCTGTCTGGCACACAGACCAGCCCCGAAGACATCGAGCACGGCCTCCACCAGCCCCAGCAGGGAGACGGCACAGCCACAGACGTTAGCCAAGTAGAACATGAGGCCAATGCTGCCCCCAACCTCAGGCCCCAGGGTCCGGCTGATCATGACTAAAAGTGGAAGCAGGGGGTGAGTGTTAAGGGAAAAGAAAGTGAAATGGAGCAGGAGGAAGGGCCTGGGTGCAAAGCACCCTGTAGCCTGTCTCCCTGCACACACTGGGATTGTCCCCAGCGTCAAGCTGTCCAGCTCAGTCACACCCAAGCCACGTGGCTTTGCAGTGAGTCACTAATACTCTCGAGTTCGTTTCCCCATCTGGAAAATAAACTACCTAATTGACAAGACTATTGGGAGAACCACAGGACAGCTGGGAAGACACCCCTGGTGGACTGGAGAGTAGCAGTAAGATACATGTAAAGGCCATGTTGGTCACCCTCCCCATTTCAGCCCACCTGCTGAACACTCATTAGAACTTGCCTCCCTCTCACCCTGCCCTTGCCCCAACTCCTCCCTACAAGACAGAAGAGCCCAGACCCCAGTCCATCAACGTTGGGAGGATACAGTAGGCTCCACCCCCCCGCACAGCTCCGTTGGTGGCGATGGCACAGACAGAGAGGACGGTGAGCGCCAGGATGAAGTAGGCAACCAGGAGCATGGCCAAAGCCTGCAGCAGCCCAGCATGGCCCACCACGAACCCTGGGACAGGAATGGCAAAGCAGGTCACAGGATGGCTCACGCATCCCCACACCACACTGGTCATCAGTTGCCTCCAGGGCAGAGCTCAACACAGGGCCACAGGGAGCCCTCTTCCCAAGCCCTTCATCCACCTACTTCTCCCAGGACCCTTCTCCAAGCTATTCCCAGTCCCATCCCTCCCCCACTCCCCTGCACCCCAGAACAAGCCCCACCACCCCACTTACCAATCCTCAAAAAGACAACTATACTGAACATGGACAGGACCGTGGGCACCACCACACCCAGGAAGGTGGAGAGCTTCCGGGCAGATGCCCCTCCAGGACCCCCGGCCCCATTGGCAGAGAAGGCAACCCCCTCATCTCCCAGGAGCCGGTAGGCCAGGAGAGGAGAATTCTCGCTGGCCATGGTGGAGAGCAGGTGGAAGAAGCCACCAATGGCTTATGAGGCCTGCAAAAGACAGTGTCACTTAATGGAAAGTAGCTCCACGGAGCCCCTCAAAAACATCTCTTACCAAACACCTGGAAACCTCCCCAAAAGGGAGAGCTTCAAGAAACACACACACACACACACACACACTCACCAGCAACTCAGAGTTCCTGGGGAGCAGACTGGTCCTTACCACTTCCCCAGACAATGGTAGACTCCACATCCTCAGCATTTGGGTACCAAGTCCCCTCCCAACTCCTGGGGGCCACCCCTTCCCCATGTCCCAGAGACTAGGGATGGCAATGGCTCTGGGAAGAGGCAAAGATACTTACCCTTTTCAACTAGCAGTACAAGAGGAAACAAATCCCCCAAAAGGGAAGTGAGTTACGGGCAGGAAACCCTCCTCACCCTCTCATCCGGAGTCCTGAGCTGTCCGCATCCTAACTCCTCCAAGCAATCACCTCACCCATGGCAGCGAGAAATTTCCAAATCTCCCAAAGCCCCTCCCTCCATCAATCCTCTCCCTCAACCCATTTCAAACCAGCCCCTTACCCCCTCAGCCTCACCAGATTCCTCCCACCCACACGAGGCGCCCTCCAAACTCGACCAACCCAAACACACCCCTCGACTACCAAAACAAAGAGGCCAGCAACACAAGGTGGGTCTTCATCCCCGCCCGACACCGGTTCCTGCCCACTTTCTCCCGGGGTCGGTTGGAGGGGGCCGAGATCCGCTGCTCCCGGGCCAGGCGCATCCCCACAGCCCGAGTGCAGCAGAGCGCTCACTCACCCGCCCAGAGGACGCAGCCGCCCGGGGGCGATCCCCGAGAGCCGCAGGGGTCGGCTACGGGCCGAGGGGGCGCGGGTGCCGGAAAAGCCAGCGGCAGCTACCGGGATGCCAGGCCCGGAGCCCGCCCCCCCCAGCCCGCGCGCCCCATTGGTTCCCGCGCCCAGCCCCGCCCCGTGGGCGCGCCCGGGAAGCCCCTCCCCCCTCGGGCTCGGGGGGCCGGCGCGGCTCCTGCTCCACGTGCGCACCGGGTACTGCCCTGCGTCGCCCCCCAGGGATGCGTCTCCGGCAAGGTGTAGGCCACGGCCCGTCACGCGCCCATCACCCCAGTGCAAACAGGCGCCCTTTATGCAGGCGGGAGCCCACTCCGAGCTCGCGGAGACGCCCGGAGGCGCCACCACGGAAAGGGGCGTGCGGCGACAGCGGAAGGCAGCTGCAGGTGGGCGGGGACGTGACACCTGGCCCAGGTGCGTCGCCGAGAACGCGGGGCCGCGTCGCTCGGCGCCTTCCGGACTCCTATTCCGACAGCCTCTCGAACGCCTGGAATGTCTCCGGATGCCCGCCTCAGCCCTCACCCCCGCGGAGACCCGCCCCTCCCGCCCGGTCCATCCCACCCGGCTGCGCTCTCCGCGTCTGCCGTCGGAGGGAGCCATCGGCCGCTGGTCCCGGAGAGCCCTGGCTGCGCCGGCCACCGTAGGCCCGCAAGGTCCTCCTGCCGCTTTCCAGCCTCCCCGCACGGTGTCGTCCCCTCGAACGGAGATGACTTGTGAACCTCCGGGAGATGGGACCCCCTCCCCTCCTCACTCTTTACGGGTACCATCAACAGTAGCACAGCCTGGTAACGTTTCCTTATCCATAAAACGGGCATTAAATAGAACCCCGCCTGCATGAGGTTGAACCAACCGGCCCTCGAAAACAATGCCGACACGTTCACTAAGTTATTTGCACATCGTGCTACATTATATATGCATAAGCACTCTGGGAGGTAGGCACTTCTTAGGGAAACTGAAGCTGGGAGAGCTTTCGTAATCACTTCTTAACTTTGACATAGTCCTTTGCGGCTGCACCGTCATTTGAGCCTAAGGAAATGAATGAACAGTGCTTTTACCGCCACTGGCCTTTGGCTGTAGATTATCTGCAACACTTCCCTAGGAGAGGAACGGGCTCAAAGGAGCCCAAATGTGGCTTTGCCAGGGAGAGGTCTCATGAGCAACTGAAGTGTGGCATCTTCAGTGGTCACCGCTGCTAACCACAACAGAGTTTGGCTTGTGGATCTCTCCAACACCATCCTGTCGCAATTTTTTATTTCAATATCCATATTGATGAGACTTCCAATGCCCTGGCGTGGCAATTGCTTGAACACAGATCAGCACGGATACCCAACGGCTATGCCCAGACTTTGCCCTTGCCAGTAAATAACTGCAGGCCCTCCCTCTTTCCATTCACCTTTTCTGGTATGCCTACTAAGGAAAAAAAATAATAATAATAATCTGACACTAGTTAAAATGGTATGGAAGACTTTATTCAGGACCATTCCAATAGGTGTCAGGACCGTCAAAAATAGGGGAGAGAGATGGGGCCCTACAGCAAAGGCAGCTGGGCATTTATAGCCAACAGGCAGAATGAGGGAGTCAGTGATGGGAAACTACAAAGAGCATCGCAGGGATTCTAGTTAAACAGGATTCTTGCTGAAGGCAGGCCAGCATGATCAGATAGTGGGAAGATTCTCCCTAAACTAGGCTAGGCAGGCCCAGCAAGGATAGGGGCCAAGGTCGAGGCCAAGTCTCAAGAGGGCTCAGAGAAGCCTGACTGAAGTTTGGTCAAGGAAAGGGTCTTTGTCATGTCTTGACCCCAACAATCCTCTACCTCACTGGACCCCAATCTGCTGATCCTGCCCTCTTTCCACTGTCCCCCACTCACTTCCCTTCTTATCCAGCTTAAAGTTCATGGTCAGTGAAAAACACTCCCTTGTCCCTCTCTCACTTTATTAACCTCCTGACAAAACCACAGCCTGGTAAATGTAACTCCCCACCTCCCCTGTGCCTGGCTAGCAAATGAATGTGGCTGAGGAAAACACCCAACCGTGGGAGCTCATCTCAAGTTCATGACCATGAACCTCAAGTGTAGCCCTCATGCTGCCCAGCATTCAGACGAGATTTCTCTAGTCCGTTCACTCTCCTGCACTAGATGACTTACATCCTCACCCCTCTCTGTTCTACCCTCTGTGCCTCCTACACGCCTCTCTCAGCTCACCATCTCATTTCCCAATTCCTTGAGAAAACAGAAGCCACCAAGGAACTACAGGCTCCTAGGCCACCACCACACTCTGCTGTGCCCTCTTCCTGTCACTAGCGATGAACTGATCATGCTCCCAGATAAGGTCAACCTGCCTCTACATCCCATTTCATCATCTTGTTTTCTCTTTTCGTTGGATCATTCCCACAGGTATACAAATACGTTTTTTCCCCTGTCTTGTCTTAAAAAGGAAAAAAAAAATTTCTTGAATACACTGTATTCCCCCATTATTGCTCCATTTCTTTGTTGTTCTTTATAGCAAAATTCCTTAAACAAGTTGTCTATATTAGCTGTTTCCAATCCCTCCTCACATTTTTTTTAATGTTTATTTTATTTTTGAGAGAGGGAGAGAGAGCAGGGGAGGGGCAGAGATAGGGGGCAGAGGATCCAAAGTAAGCTCTGCACTGATAGCAGAGCCTGATGCAGGGCTTGAACTCACAAGCTGTGAAATCATGACCTGACCCAAAGTCTGACACTCAACCCTAAGCCACCCAGGCACACCCCTCCTCACATTTCTTTCGTTTGTTTTGTTTAATGTTTATTTATTTTTGAGAGAGAGCCAGAGCATGAGCGGGGGAGGGGCAGAGAGAGAGGGAGACACAGAATCTGAAACAGCTCCAGGCTCTGAGCTGTCAGCACAGAACGCAATGTGGGGCTCGAACCCACAAACTGAGCGATCCTGACCTGAGCCGAAGTCGGACGCCCAACCTACCGAGCCACCCATCCTCACATTTCTTTTTAAATCCACTAGGGTGCCTTGTGATACTTTCTTAAATTGCAGTGGTCTGGAGTCAAACGTGTACTATCTCTGCAGTATGTCTGTACTTGATTACTATCTTCTTCACCACTTTCCTCTTCTAGGAGACCACACTCACGCATTTCCTCCTGCTCAGTCTCCTTGGCTTCCTCCTCTCTTATCTTCACTCTGGAGCATTCCTAGATGTTGGAGGCACTGCCACAAGGCACTGTGGACTGGAGGCTCCACCAAACACTGGAAACCCAGTCCTCAGACTTCTTTTCACCATTTACACTCACTCCCTCAGTGATCTCTATCAGTCTCCCAAAGTCTTAAACACCATCTCTATGATGGTGTCCCAAGGGTGTAACTCCAGCCCAGATCTGAGCTCCACACTGTACGTCCAACAACACACTAACATCTCCGCTTGGACTTCAAATAGGCAGCTCAAACTCTGTATATCCAAAATCAAATGCCTAAACTTCCTCCCACAACCTACTCCTGTTATGGTCTTCCCACCTTTCCATTTGCTTAGGTAAAAAACCCTGGGTATGCCCTCGCTCACACCCCACATCCAGCCCATCAGCAATTCCTTTTGCCCCTACTTTAAAAATATTTCCAGTGTCCAACCACATGTTATCACCCTACTCCAAGCCATCATCATGTCTTAACCTGCATATGGCAGTGGCTCCCTACTTGGTTTCCTGCTTCTGCCCTTGTTCCTGCAGTCTATTCTCAACAGAGCAGTTAGACAGATGCTGTTAAGGGACACCTCGGAAGCTCAGTCAGTAGAGCGCGCAACTCTTGATATCAGGGTTGTAAGTCTGAGTCCCACTTTGGGTGTAGAAATTACTTAAAAATAAAATCTTTTTTTTTTTTTTTTTTAAGGATACTATTAAAGCAAGAATCAGTTCGTGATGTTTCTCTTTTCAAAACTCTCCCATAGGGGCGAGTCACCTAGGTGGCTCAGTCGGTTAAACTTTCCACTCCTAGTTTGGACGCAGGTTATAATCTCACAATTTGTGAGTTCAAGCCCTGCATGGGGCTCTGCGCTGGTGGCTCAAAGCCTGCTTAAGATTCTCTCTCTCAAAAAAAAAAAAAAAAAACCTCTCCAATAGTTTCCTATTTTTCTCATTGTAAGAGACAAAAGCCTTAATAATTAGCATAACATAGTTACCTCATGATTGATCAACTACAGTCCCAATACAAAGGTTATGCACATTGCCTTAGTGTAAAATGTTAACGTTCCTTTAGCTCACAAGTGAGCCAGAGTGGTCTATACATGACACGGCCACCCTGTGGCTACATCCCCGTAGCCCTACCCAATCTGCATCCCGCCCGCACCTCTCATCTCCTTGCCCCAGCCTCCAAGGACGCACTGTGGTCCACAGGGCATGGGCTTCCTTGGTGTTCTTGACGCAAATTTTGACGTCTTCTCGAAATCTCCACCAATCCCGTTTAAATTGAACCACACCCTTCATCCCATCCCCCTTTCATTTTTTTTCCCTCCATTGGACTAACACCATCTAATAGACGTCATGAACATGTTTATCTTGTTTACTGACTGCCTAGTCCCAATAGGAGGTCAAGCTCCGCGAATCAGGACCTTTTGTTTTCCTCGCTGCCGTGGCTCCGCCACTTCGGAAAGCTGCTAGACGGGCCCGGGCCCGGGTCGGGAAACTTGCTCCTCACGTGACTGCACCGGGCGCAACCCGCCTGCTGGCGAGGGAAGATGGCTGCGCCCAGGGTGGCCTCACCGAGAGGGCAACCATCGAGAGGGCGCCGGCCCGCTAGAGCGTCCACGCCTCACCTAAGTCTGCGGTTGCGTCCTGGGAAGGCGCGAATTCGGGGGCTACGTGCTGGTCCTCCCCGCCCTTTTTTTAAGGAGAAAGGAATTAGCTCATTCTTAGAGACGCTTGGTGTGACCTGACTGCTGCTTCCCGACTGCTTGGGATCGCTGTCTTCCGAGGCGTGTAGAACGAGGTTCTGGGATTCAGCATCTAGGTTTTTCGCCCCTGGTGCCACCTCCTCCGTCAACCTTTTAAGTGACCTCAGAGTGTCAGTCCAGCCTCCAGTTCTGGGCACCCCCCGAACACACTCGAACTTCCTCTCGGGGACAAGGACGTCCAATCCAATCCAATCCGCAGGTGCCCCACTCAGAGTTCAGGCCCTAAACGCGAATTCTCTGGGGATTCCAGCCTCCCTCCCTACCCCTCCCTCCCTACCCCCACCCCCCGCAAGCGTTCCATGAGCTCCCCAGGATTAAGTCTCGTGAATCCGGACCCCCCTCCCCCAGGCCCCAGGGGCAGATGAGCCCTTGGCCACCGCCCCTGCAATTTCCTGCAGACCCAGCAAACAAAAGGCTCGGGAAGAGAGGCGAGGCTGAGCGGGCGCCCTTCCTGCAGGAACAGCTGATGGAGCAAAATGGTCCAGGAGGGAGCAGAGGGGAGGGATGAAATTCCAGGATTCCTGGAGGACCAGAGTGGGAGGCCGGACTCCTGGATCCCGAGGAGGGAGGGAATCCAGCGAAGCGGATGTGGAGGGCTCAGGCAGGACACCTGAGTTTCCTGGGCTCTGCCACATCGCAACTGCCCTGGCGAGATTGATGTCAACTTTTGGGAATGGAGGGGGGGGGGGACACTGCAGTTCAGGTGAGCTATCAGGCCCACAGGCTGGAATGGAGGGGGCGCTGGGAAAGGCCTGAAGCCCTGCGTCATCTCCTCTGGGGCCCAACCTACCTCCCCCTGGCCCGACCTGCTACCCTATGTGCTGGCCCCACCCAGGCCTGGCTTCCTGCTCCTCCCCTGGCACAAAGCTTTTTCTGCTAAGCTCCATGAACCAGCCCCGGGGGTCTTCTTGTCCCTTCTGGACCCTAGTAGCCTAGCCCCCAGCCGCTTATATTCCTTCCTAGAGCCAATGCCCCTTCCCCCATTCCTGTCAAGGATACAGTGGTAAGGGAAGGGCCACGTCCAGTGGGTGGGGGGATGCTGCCATGGAGGGGGGCTTGGCCTCATATCCTGTCAGACTGCCAAGGGAAGAGAGGAAACAAAAGACTTCCCAGCTGGGACAATGAGCCTCCCGATAGCTCTCCTGCCCTACCACTCCTCCTCCACCTCTCCCTGCTAGCTCTAGTCTTCAGCTCCTTCCCCTCCCTTCTCACCAATTTTTTACTCTGGTAGCCTTGGCTTCTGCAGTGAGCTCTGCCAGTCCCCTTCCTACCTTTCTATGAGCTTGCTACTCCTAGCTGTTTGAGTCCCCTGCAATTCCATCAGGGCTCAGGGTCCCTTCTATCTCCAACGCCAAGATCGGAGACTGGGTGGGCAAAGCTCTAGTTAATGTAAATCACACCCTTTCAGGCTAGGGGCTACACAAGACATAGGGGGCAAGGCAAAGGAAAGAAAATGCCCTCTGGCTGGCCTGGCTGAGAGGAGGAGGAAAAGGACATTCGGTGTCCTTCAAGTCCTTGGGGGTGGGGCTGGAAGGCCAGCCTGTTTGCTGAGTGCCACAGTGGAATCAGCCAACCTGCTGACTACTGGCCTACTGGCCGAGTGCCCTGGATGGCTCACTTAATCTGAGCCCATCTCATCTTTACAGTGGATGTCAGAAGGAGCACCCTGGGTGGCTCAGTCGGTTAAGCGTCTGAATCTTGGTTTCAGCTCAGGTCATTATCTCATTTGTGAGTTTGAGCCCCACTTATGGCCTCTGCACTGACAGTGTATAGCCTGCTTGGGATTCTCTCTCTTCTCTCTCTCTCTCTCTCTCTTTCTGTCCCTCTCCTGCTTGTGCTCTCTCTCTTTCTCAAAATAAATAAACGTTAAAAAATAAAGTGGGTGTCAGAGTAACACCCATCCTAACTAACAAAGTTCTTATGATGAATTAAATATGATAATGTTTGCTTTTACAAATAAATAAATAGTGAAGTGTAAGGCTTTCCTCAGCCTTCCCAATCTACAGTCTCTTCCAATCCCCCTCCCACTGGGCACAGCCTCCATCACCATCATATGCCAGTAACTCTAAACCTGTGTTTCCTGCCAAAAAGCTGCCCCTGATGCCTGGGTAGCTCAGTGGTTGGGCCTCCGACCGCTGCTCAGGTCATGATCCCATGATCTGTAGATTCGAGCCCCGCATCAGGTTCTGTGCTGACAGCTCAGAGCCTGGAGCCTGTTTCAGATTCTGTGTCTCGCTCTCGCTCTCTTCCCCTCCCCAACTCACGGACGCACTCTCTCTCTCTCTCTCAAAAAATTAAATATTAAAAAAAAAAAAAAAAAGCTGCCCCTAGGTCGCCCCTCTGGTTGACTGCTGGACCTGCTGTCTGCTTGGTACACAGGCATCTCAAGTTCAACCTGCTCACATCTTCCTCCCTGTGGCTCCCAGTCCCCTAGCTCCTACATCGCTGCCCAGGTCTGAAACTTGAATCATGCTTGATTTCAGTCTCCCTCACTCCCATAGCCAGGCTCCAAGACCTATCTGCTCTAGCATGTGAGCACACGCTTCTGTCCTTTCAAGCCCTCACTGTCATTTGCAGAACTACATGTGGTTTTTCTGCCTTCAGTCTTGATCCCTTTCAATCTACTCTCCAAAGTTGGACAAGTGCGGTCTTTCTATGCAAATCTGATGGGCTTGCTTCTTTGTCTCAAGTCCTTCAGTGGTTCCCCAGGTGTTCAGGACAAACCTGTGCTCCAGGAATGTCCTGTGATGACAGGCTGGACCTTATTGCGTCTCCACTATCAACTGTTCTGGCAATCTACACACTGGTGTCCTGAACTCTGGCAGCACAGGGACCAACTCACTATGTCCACACTCTTGTATTTGCTCTTCCTTCTGCCTTTTTAAAAATGTTTATTTATTTTTGAGGGGGAGGGGAGGGACAAAGATAGAGGGAGACAGAGGATTCGAAGCAGGCTTCACGCTGCTGTCAGCACAGAGCCCAGTGCAGGGCCTGAACCCACAGTGAGATCATGACCAGAGCTGAGGTCAGATGCTCAACTGACTGAGCAACCCAGGCGCCCCCCACCTTCTGCCTTTAAAGCAACCTTTCCCACCAATCTCCCCTAGGACTCATTCAGACAGCATCTTCAGAAAGCTCACCTTGAACCTGCAGGTTGGATTAGGTGTGCTCCTCCCCCTGTGATCACATAGGGCCCCCTGTATGCCACCATTTATGCTCCACACATAGCCTCCTGAGTTCCGTTGAAGTTTCATGATTATTTCTTCCCCTGGCCTGTTGAGGATGACTTTGTGTCCCCAGGCTTGTCCATAAAAAAGCACAGTAAATAATTGCTGAGGGGTGCCTGGGTGGCTCAGTCAGTTAAGCAACTGACTCTTGGTTTCAGCTCAGATCATGATCTCATGGATCATGGATCAAGTCCCGAGTCGGGTGCCACACTGACAGTGCAGAGCCTGCTTGGGATTCTCTCCCCCTCTCTCTGCCCCTCCCTTGTGCACATACTTGCTATCTCATAATAAATAAATAAACTTATAATAATAATAACTGCTAAGTGAATTAAAGAACGACTAGTCAATAAAGGAATAAGTAGTTAACACACATTTACTGAGTATGTATGATGGGCCAGACTTGCATTGGACTTAGCAGTGAGCACAACATACATTGTACCTGCTTTTAGGAAACTTGGGGCCACAAACAATGAAAATAAATTTTATAAATTTATAAAATCTTTTACACTTGTGTCTATTACAATTTCATATACCATGAAATTCCCATGAGTTTGGGAAGATGTGTGGTGGTCAGACAAGGAGTGGATTCAGGCTTTGTGAGTCCTGAAGTTTATATAACATGGGGAACCCACCTTAAGAAAATAAAATTAGGAAGATGAAATTAGGTATAAAAGCTAATGTTTATTTAAAAGTAGAAATCACAGGGGTGCCCAGGTGGCTCAGTTGGTTAAGCTTCTGACTTCGGCTCAGGCCATGATTTCACAGCTCATGGGTTCGAGCCCCACAATGGGCTCTGTGCTGACAGCTCAGAGCCTGGAGCCTGCTTTGAATTCTGTGTCTCCCTCCCTCTCTGCCCCTCCCCTCCCCCCCCCACGTGCATGCACATACACACAGATACACACACACTCTCTCTCTCAAATATAAATATTTTAAAAAATAATAATAAATGTAGAAATCTCAGCAAAAGTTAAGGTGACAAATACTATAAATATTACCAAATTGAGAAAAACAACAGGATAGGTGTAGTGTGTAGCCCAACACATCTGTATAATACTTCCATGTTCTACCTTTTTCTTACATGTGTACTCGGGCTACTTCTTCATATGATAATGATTCTGTAATACTACTCTCTATTTCTCTATGTCTCCATCTTCCTTCTATTATGGCTGGTTGAATTTTTTTTCTTTCATTATTGAAAGTTTATAAAGATCTTACTGAGCTTTACAACTCACTATTGGCAGTGTTGAAACCTCTACCAAATTCCCTTTGTGTAAGAGCCCTAAGATTTCAGGCCATTTCAAACATTCTTGTGCTGGAATTCACCTTAAAAACTGTTTAAATTGATGGCACTCATTAACCAGAACGGTGGGAGGGGCCAGTCAGGTGAGGGGTGCGGAATCTTAAACTTCATGGGCTTCCAGTAAACTTAACTCTAGACTTGACAGGGTGAGGTGCACCTGATGAGGGGCACTGGGATATGGGAAGAGGAGTGACGATTTCTATAATTTTCGGTGAACGTGGATGAGTTTTTGTTTATTACATATAGGGAAAGTCCTAACTCCAACGCTGCTCCAAATAACTGTCATGGTGTGGGTAGCACAAAGAAAGCCCGGGGAGCCTGGATGGCTCAGTTGGTAGAACACAGTTGGTAGGACTCTTGACTTCGGGGTTGTAAGTTCAAACCCCACTTTGGGTATAGAGATTACTTAAAAATAATAAAAAGTTAAAAAGCCCAGCCAGCTCTTGGGGGGGGGGGTGCTCCACATAGGTACAGTCATGTGAATGAGTGATAGCAGCATATGATCATGGGCAAGGCACAGGGGTGACAGCCTAATTTTGGGGTGAGAGGTGCTCTAATAATGAAGAAAGGAGCGCCCGAGAATTGTCGGGGTCTGTGGGACAAGCATCCATTCAGGTAGTGATATGACAGCTCAGTTACGTAGTGTAATACAGTAGATACCGAATTAGCTTTCCTCAGAAGTAGTCCTGGGTGGATGGAGGGTGGAGGAAATGACTTCACACCCACAGGATAGACACTCCTGAGGATTGGAGTGAAAAGCTCAGATATCATCTCCAAGGAAAGGGGAAATAATGGGATTCCTACCCCATTATAAGATCTTTTGAGGCCAGGAGGCTTGGCTTTACAAATGTTCAAACTAGCACAGTGATCGCTTGGCACATAGCGGATGCTTAATAACAGTTTTATTTTATTCATTTTTATTTTTTGTTTATTTGAATTATCTCTACACCTAACGTGGGGCTTGAACTCACGATCCTGAGATCAAGAATTGCAGGTTCTTCTGACTGAGCCAGCAAGGTGCCCCGTTATTCATTCTTTTATTGGTATAGATATTGGGAACTGACTTACATGATGGGGGATGGGTGGGGACTGAGGACCTTATGATAAGGGATCGACTGGATATTTTCTTTTTCTTTAATGTTTATTTATATTTGAGAGATAGAGACAGAATGTGAACAGGGGAGGGGAAGAGAGAGAGGGAGACAGAATTCAAAGCAGGCTCCAAAGCTGTCAGCGCAGAGCCGGATGCACAGAGCCTTGAACCTACGAACCACAAGATCATGACCCGATCTGAAGTCAGACACTTAACTGACTGAGCCACCCAGGCACCCCTCGACTGGGTATTTTCTTATCGGAGTTTTTCTCTTCCCTCTAGCTGAGGGGGCCTGGTTCTCAGGGGTCAGAAATACAGGGTTCGAGGGGCGCCCGGGTGGCTCAGTTGGTTAAGTGTCCAACTTCGGCCCAGGTCATGATCTTGCAGTTTGTGAGTTCTAGCCCCGCGTCGGGCTCTGTGCTGACAGCTCGGAGCCTGGAGCCTGCTTTGGATTCTGTGTCTCCACCTCTCTGCCCCTCCCATGCTCATGTTCTGTCTCTCTCTGTCTCTCAATAATAAATAAACGTTAAAAAAAAATACAGGGTTCGAATTTTCAGTGAGCTGCACCCCTCTGTCTCATCAGCCCTCATTCACCCCTGCCTCATTTCTCTGTGCATCTGGGTGGGTCTCTTTCTACCATTCAGGCCATCCACTCCCCACCCCATCAGGATGAACTGCATCGCCAACCAAATGAGACAATTCAGGCAATTTAGGGCATAGGGAGATTGAGCACAGAGCCCAGGAAGAGATAGATAACTTTTGGAGGGAAGAATTTGAGTGCAGAGTGAAGAGCAGGGAAAGGTGTGAGTGTTCTGATTGAGTAGGTGGGTGTTTAACCTGGAGGAGAAGCTGAGTAAGAGAAGGGAGATATGGCTTGGATCAGGGAGGGAGGAGGGGAATCCCAGCCCGGCCTGGTCTGCCTGGCTCCAGCCAAGCCGGCTGTTTCCTGCCCTCCGTGACCCCCCACCCCGGAGCAGGACCCAGGCAGGGCAATGAGGAAGGGCAGGGGTGTGGGGAGCACCACTTGTAGCAGGAAGATAAGTGCGCTGGGACAAGAGGTCACTGCAGGCCTGGCTGTCCTCTCTGGGGCGTTAGAAGCACTTGGCAGTCCCCGCACCCCCATCCGCCTCCCTCCCCAACTTCCCGGGCATCAAGGATTCTTCCTTCACTCTCTCGGTTCCTCAGCAACTCCAGAGTCTGTCTTCGTTAAATTTCTGAGTTGAACCCTTTTTTCCCAGCTCTTCGAAACTGGCAGACCCTGCAGCGCCCTCCCATCCATAGGTGCCCTGACTCACAAGGGGGTTGGTGGGTGGAGCCCGGCTTTCCCGGACCTTCCCCTCTAACTGATGGGATGGGGGTGGGGTGGCGGCAATGAGAGGAAGGGCCCTCCCAGCCATCCCGAGGGCCCCCAGGAGCCAGACAGGAAACAGCCTCTGGAAAGACAGCAGCAGCCCCGGCTCAGCCCCAGGGGTCAGGGCTGCGGGCGGCAATGAGCTCTCCCTAACGCGACAGTGAGAGTGAAGATAGTCATTTGGGAATCCATCCAGACCCTTTACTCTCTCGGTCCCACGTACCTTTTATTTACTCCTGCTTCCTTTTTTTTCAATATTCCTCCCCATCTCAACCCAGTTGCCCCACTTCGCTAAGTTGCGCGCACAGTAGGTCCCCATACCTAATGTTTGTTGAGTGATTGTGTGACCGTTCGCTCCAGGGTCATCTAAGCGGGGATCGCTGCCTCGGAGCCCAATGCGCCACCCTCCATCCTCAGAAACTTCCCCCAAATATGGTCCCCTGCGCCAACTATGGAGTAGTGGGCACATCCAGCCGCAGAATCCAAAAGTCCGCAAGAAGGTTGGAGCGGGCTTCGAGTGTGTGCTGCACATTTCCGCGCACGTCCGGGCGGCCCTCCGTGCTGCTGCTGGGTGTGTTTCTCTGCTGCCTGCCGTGTGCTGGGTTCGGACCTGCCCCGGGGGTCCCCGGGACCCGGCCCCGACACGCGCGGTCCGCGTCAGGGCGCACGGCCACGGCGCAAGGTCTGGGCGGTCCTCGGGCTCCGCGCCCGCCTCCCCTCCCCCTTCTCCAAACTTTCTCCCAACTTCCCGAGCTGCTTCGCTCCGCGTCCCGCTCTGCTTCCCTCATGAATTATTCAGCAGCGCGCGCTCCAATCAGCGCGCCCCGGCCCCCACGCCGAGCCCGCACTGGGGGAGGGGGAGCTCCCCCGCCCCCCGCGCGCCCCTCCCTCCCTGGCCAGGCGCCGCCCGACCCAGTCCCAACCCGGCCCAGCCCCGGCCCGCCCGGCCCCGCGCAGCAGTCTCCCTCCCTCCCGTTCTGTCCCCGCTCTGCTCCCACCCTCCCGGCCGGCGCGGAGCGCACACGGCCAGGCGGCGCGAGCAGCACCACTCCAGGGAGGGGGGGAGACCGCGAGCGGCCGGCCCACCCCCAGCCAGCCGGGGCGGGACCCCGAGGCCCCGGAGGGACCCCGACTCTAGCCACGTCTCGCTCTGCGCCAGCCCGGTGCAGCCAGTGCGAGGACGCCCCCCGCCCGCCCGCGCGCGCGGCGGGGACGCGGGGCCACACCTGGGCGCCGCCGCCCGGTGCCGGTGCCGAGCGCGTCCGCATGGGCCCGCGCTGAGGGCCCCGACCGAGAGTCCCGCGCGGGGGGTCGGTGTCTGCCGTCTCGGGGGGGTTCAGACCTGGGGGGGCTAGTGCCCCCCAAACTCGGATCGGATCCAACCCGAGAAAGGCGTCGCCATGGAGCTCCGGGCTCTGCTTTGCTGGGCTTCGCTTGCCGCGGCTTTAGAAGGTGAGTTTCCCAGAGGGCACCCCGGCACTCCAGGGGTCCCCAAAGTTGGGCCTCGGAGTGAGGGGGCTGGCCTCGGTCAGCCCCTACCCCGGCACCCCAACCCTGAGCGCTTCGGACCAATAGTGCTAGACCGGGCGGGGGGCGGGGAGGAGGCGGCCCAGCGGGGAGTGGAGTTTTCTTTTGTTTGGGAAAGAGAAGGAGTGGAGCTCCGTCCCGGGACGAGCCCCTGCCCCAGCTTCCCAAACTCTTAACCCTGATTCCGTACGCCCTTGGCAGCCTTTCCTTTTCTCCCTCTTCCAGTCGTCAAACTGTCTTCAAAGCTTCTGACCCTCTTCCCACCTCTGCCTAACACGAGGAGACGTTTCTGGAGGAACAACTGTAGACAAGGCAGAACTTTGTGCTAGGCCAGAAAACTGCCCCCACACCCCCCCATTCCTCAGCGTTCACACCTTGATCCTACGGTTCCCCTGGATCCACCTTCTTCACTCACGCTCCAAACGTCCAAATCTGTCCCAAAGCCACGGCCTCTGCTGCAGTGAGGCCCCCTCCCCGGTTTCCCCAGGCTGCACCTCAGCCCTTTAAATGCTGTCTAGACCCCCGCCCTGCACCAGTCCTGCCTGGGCCCCCTTCTCCAACCCCACAGGCCAGCAGAAACTGACCTTCACAGCCCCGGGTCACTTGAATTCAGCCTAATAACTACTAGATAACTCTCTAGATTTCTGATTTTTCTGTGTTCTTCCCAAATGTTTCTTCATCCACGAGTCTCTTACCTCCCTTCATCCCCTAGAGGGGGAGCCTAGGCCAGAGCCCTGTAAACCCTCCTCCTGCGGCCCTAATCTCCTTTCAGTGAGCTGCCTCCTCCCCCCACTTAACTGCTTGGAATCAAAGGGGTCTCTGGGGGAGGGTCATGGGGGGCTGCTGAGGAGGAGGAATCAAAGGCAGTTAGAAACCCCTCTCCCCCAGCTGGGCAGTGTTGCTCTGGGCTGGGGATCAAAGGCTGGGGATGGGGAGAGGGACCCTTTGCCGGTCAGCTCCGAGAAAGAAGGGGAAATAACGGAGAGAGAGAAAGGAAGACAAAGTGGGGAGAATCCCCCCAGGGCAAAGCGTGGTGAGAGGGACTGAAAGAGGCAAAGGCCGAATGCTGAATGCTTCAATACTGCTACCTAAGTGCCTTCCCAGCTTGAGGCCTGCGCTATTTCACCTTCGTAACAGCCCGGCGGTGGGAGGGATTGTTGCCCCCATTCTACAGATGAGGAGACTGAGGCTTAGAAGGATGAAATAACCTGCCCAGGGCCACGTGGCCCGGTGAAGGTGAAAGGCGAGAGACGGAAAACCGAGGGGAGTATGGTGACAGTCAGAAATGGAGGTGGACAGAGGGCGGGGGAGAGAGGTGAGAGGCAAGAGAATTGACAGATTGAGGCAGGCCCTCTGAGCCTGAGATAGGAGGAGAGAAAGTGAGTCTCTCAGAGTGCCGAGGACAGCCCCGAGACAGACAGTGTGTAAATTGGAGACAGGAAAACACTATCCAGGCTGGAACAATGGAGGGTGGAGACGGCAGCCTCTATCCACCCCCTTCCCAGAACCCGGGCATCCTGTCCCCAGCGTGCCGGGCTGGCTCCTGCCACCCCCGGGGGCCCGGGCCTCACCTCGGGCTGGCTGGGGTCCCACCTGACCCCTTGCCCTCCATGGACATCACTTGGTCCCTGGGAGGAGGCTGCCCCACCCACCCACCCACCTTCCCTCCTCTCCTGCAAGCCCCCACGGGGGCAGAGGGAGGCAGGCGGGTGAGTAGGGGGAACCTGGTCCCAGGTGTGCTGCTGGCTTCCCGGCCTCCCAGGGGATTCCCCTACCCTCCTTCCACCCTCCACTGCCAGGGGCTGTAATGTTTCTCCTAATCCCCCCTTTCCGCCAGAGCCCCACCCCTCCCCCCGACGCCCCTCCCCAGAGACCAGAAGGGAGCCAGGTGTGTTCACCCCTCCACACACACACCCCTAAAATCTCCTCCCCTTTTCCTTCCCGTAACCAAATCCAGATGTGAGGCCTCTGCAGGCAGCGGCCAGGGCGGGAACCCAAGCGTCCTGGCCTCTAGCACTTCCTCCTCTGACAACAGCGAGCTCCTGGGGTGGGGGCAGGGGGTGGTGGGAGCAGGGCTGGGCCTGGGGAGCTGAGTACCACCACCTTCAGGGATCTAAAGGACTGGAGTGTTTGGTCCGAAAAGGGGGTGGGGGCCTGGAACAGGAATGGGGCTGGGGGTAGAGAGGCAGTGAGTTTGGATTTGAGGAAGGGACTGTGAGTGGAGGTGAGGCAGGCCCTGCAGTGAGGGGTGGCCCCCTGCCTGCAGTTCTCTGTCCTCAGGCCATGCCAGGTTGGGGCTTTAGTTTAACCCTGCCTGAGCCATTCGGCCTTCTTCCCCTTTCCTCAAGGCAGAGCGGCTCTCAGAGGCCTAGATCAGGGAATTCTGAGGGGTGCAGTCCGGTGTCTGTCAGCTGTTAGGGCTGGGGTTGGCTCTCTGAAAAAGAGATGAGAAATGGGGCGGCAGAGGGCAGGGCTTGCTTCCCTCTTCGTCTCTCGGCTGCTCAGTCAGCCCCAATGCCACCAGCTTGGAGCTAAGAGGATCCACCTGCCTCAGTCAGTTCCCAGGGACCTGGTCTTTCTCATGTCTCCCCCAGTGCTGATTGTCTGTCTGTCTGTCTGTCTCAGAGACCCTACTGAACACAAAACTGGAAACTGCAGACCTGAAGTGGGTCACGTTCCCTCAGGTGGAGGGGCAGGTAGGAGCCGGGCCCAGGAGCCGGGGCTTGGAGGGACGTGGAGGAGGAGGGACAAGGGGTACCTGCGCTGGCCTGCTTCCCATGCTGCCAGCCCCCAGCTCACAGCAACCTGAGCCCCTCCTTGCTCTATCACAGACTCCCCCAAGCTGACCCCCCCTCTCCCCGCAGTGGGAGGAGCTGAGCGGCCTGGACGAAGAGCAGCACAGCGTTCGGACCTACGAGGTGTGCGATGTGCAGCGGGCCCCGGGCCTGGCCCACTGGCTGCGCACCGGCTGGGTCCCACGCCGGGGAGCCGTCCACGTGTACGCCACGCTTCGCTTCACCATGCTCGAGTGCCTGTCCCTGACTCGGGCCGGGCGCTCCTGCAAGGAGACCTTCACCGTCTTCTACTTCGAGAGCGATGCTGACACAGCCACAGCCTTCACGCCCGCCTGGATGGAGAACCCCTACATCAAGGTACCCAGGCGCCTGGGGCCCAGCCGCCCGCCAGTGTGGGGCTGCCGCAGGCCTGTTGTCCAGGGGCAATGGCTGAGACTCCAAGGCCCTGGGGGGACAGTGACAGTGGAGGGACCTGGAAGCAAGAGGCTGCAGCCTGGAGAGGGAAGAAGGTGGTTGGCTGGGTGGAGCAGTCACGTGTAGTTGAGCGGCCCCCCTGGCCCCCAGGAGAGGTCATCTAGACCACCTCTGTCACTTCCCACCTTCTCCGAGTACACCTTGCCATTCAGAGACTCCTCTCTGCATCTTCTACCCGATTCCTACTTGCCTCGCAAGCTTCAACTCCCCTGGGACACCTTTGCTGCAATGCAGTGACCTGCCCTGGGGTCTCCTGCCAGCCACAGAGCTCTTCGTGCTTTTAACTTATCTGGTTCCTTCGATCCCGTTTCCTCAGCTCCGAGTCCAGGGGCCTGGCCCAGAGCGGGTGTTGATAAATGTCTGTAGGATGAATGAGTGAACAGAAAGGGGGTGTGGGACAAAGGCGGGACACACCATAGGAACTCAGCAAGCATTAATGGGTAATGTTGGGGCCTGCAGGCAAGTGGACAGAAGGCTCTGGAACAGGAACTGAGGTGGTCAGGGACAGGGTGAGCTGGGAAGAAGAAGATAGTCCCCTGGGCCTTTGGGGAGCAGAGGACAGCTGGCAATGAGTCTCTCCCCGTCCCTGGCAGGTGGACACGGTGGCTGCTGAGCACCTGACCCGGAAGCGCCCTGGGGCCGAGGCCACGGGGAAGGTGAACGTGAAGACGCTGCGTCTGGGCCCGCTCACCAAGGCTGGCTTCTACCTGGCCTTCCAGGACCAGGGCGCCTGCATGGCCCTGCTGTCCCTGCACCTCTTCTACAAGAAGTGCGCCCAGCTGACCGTGAACCTCACCCGCTTCCCGGAGACTGTGCCTCGGGAGCTTGTGGTGCCCGTGGCAGGGAGCTGTGTGGCTGACGCCGTCCCCACCCCTGGCCCCAGCCCCAGCCTCTACTGCCGGGAGGATGGCCAGTGGGCCGAGCAGCCGGTCACGGGCTGCAGCTGTGCCCCAGGGTTCGAGGCCGCTGAGGGGAACACCAGGTGCCGAGGTGAGGCCCCGCGTCTTTTCCTTTTCCGTAAATCTTGCCCATCCACGCACTTGCCTATACTCCGCTCTTGCACCCACTTCAATTTCCATTTTGAACATTTCTCTGTTCTCAAGGGCACTCAGAGGGCCTGTTTTTAGAGCCCCCAGCATAGTTTTGAGCTCTTTACCTTCTTTCTCTTAACTATGTCCAACTCCTTTCTGGACGAGGGATGAAGGACGCAAGGCTGAGCACAGGATGGGGGTACCTTGTTGGGCTCCAAGGACAAAGGCATCATGGTCTCTATTTCTTGCTCATTATGGGTTTCCTCTAATTTTATGAGACTGAATTCTCACTTAGCTGTTTCTTTAGAGTGTGCGTTCAAAACTTGGGTTTTGTAGATGGAGCATAAGGGTTCCGGGAACTTTGGTGGAAAAGAAAATGACCTTACTGTCACTCACCTCCACCTGCGGTCACAGCAGGACCTGAGACTTGCACACCCTTCGAATCACAGCTATTTTCCCAGCCCGTTGCAGAAGATTCAGGAATGTCCTAACTGCATTATTTTGCCCATCAGGGCTTCAGTGTTACAGTGGCCCTCGAGCCTGCCACTCTACCTTGCAAATAAAGAAGATACGTACATTCCTGTGGCACAAACTTGTTTTCTTCATGTTTTGATCATCGTATTTCAATTTACTTGGTCTCCTTTGCGACGCTGTGTATTTAGTGGTGTGCATTTAAAAACATAATTCTGAGCAGGGCTCTGTGGTTTTACCAGACTGCCACAGGGTATTTGTGGGGGGATGTCGAGGTTAACAAAGGTTAGAACCCCTGATGTGGAGGGAGGGTCTCCTCCTCTTAGAGGTGAAATTTCTGAACGCTTCCCTCCCTGCCCCTCAGTGCACTCCACGCAACTTTAAGAGCAGCTGAATGTTTTTGATGCACGCTTTTGATGAACACTGTCTCTCTCTCAGCCTGTGCCCAAGGCACCTACAAGTCCTTATCTGGGGAGGGGTCCTGCCAGCCGTGTCCAGCCAATAGCCACTCCAACACCATCGGCTTGCCCGTCTGCCAGTGCCGAATTGGGTACTTCCGGGCCAGCACAGACTCCCGGGGTGCACCCTGTACCAGTAAGTGACCAGTGACCCCTGGGGCGGCGGGTGGGCACCCACCCCAGCTCCCAGCCCCCAGCCTCCCCGGCCTTCCTCCCCTTGGCCCTGGCCTGCTGGTGCCCAGCCAAGACGCGAAGTCATGAGGCTGCCTGCGTGCCCCACTGCCCCTCCCTGCTGATCGTGTCGGCCTGACTCCCGGGTGTCCCGCAGCACCGCCCTCTGCTCCGAGAAGCGTGGTGTCCCGGCTGAATGGCTCGTCTCTGCGCCTGGAGTGGAGCGCCCCCCTCGAGTCCGGGGGCCGAGATGATCTCACCTACGCGCTGCGCTGCCGCGAGTGCCGTCCTGGAGGGTCCTGCACACCCTGCGGAGGAGACCTGACCTTCGACCCTGGCCCCCGGGACCTTGTGGAGCCCTGGGTGGCGATTCGTGGGCTGCGTCCTGATTTCACCTATACGTTTGAGGTCACCGCCTTGAACGGGGTGTCCTCCTTAGCCACCGGACCTGTCCCGTTCGAGGCTGTGAACGTCACCACTGACCGGGAGGGTGAGACCGGGAGCCGGCTGGGGGGAATGCAGACGGCCTCAAGGCCTGCAGCGGGAAAGTCGGTGGTGGGGCAGTGAGGCCTCCAGGAAGCATGGGAAGTCAGGGCTTGGTGCCCGGGGCAGGCAGGCTGCAGCCTTCAGGACGGGGCACAGAGAGTCAGAGGGAACTCCTGGGACAGCTGGAGGACCGACGCCTCCAGCAGAGGCGGAGGTGGAAAGACAGGGAACAGGCCTGTCTTGAGCAAATACCCTACCCTGTCCTCCCCCTCACAGTACCGCCCCCAGTGTCCGACATCCGGGTGACACGCTCATCACCCAG
Organism: Cryptoprocta ferox; assembly: GCA_028646485.1. Classification (NCBI taxonomy): domain Eukaryota; kingdom Metazoa; phylum Chordata; class Mammalia; order Carnivora; family Eupleridae; genus Cryptoprocta; species Cryptoprocta ferox. The sequence continues at coordinate 30,810,895 of CM053564.1, forward strand.
CAGCTTGAGCCTGGCCTGGGCTGTTCCCCGGGCACCCAGCGGAGCCGTGCTGGACTACGAGGTCAAGTACCACGAGAAGGTGAGACCAGGGCTCGCGCCCCTGGGCGATTGGGGGCTGGGACACCTCAATGACAGGCATCCCACAGGCGTTTGAATTCTAGCTCTGCTGAGTACTAGCTGTGTGACCTTGGGCCAGCCCCTTGGCCTCTCTGAGTTTAATAATCCCATCGTAAATCAGTTACAGGTACCAACCGCATGGAATGGCTGCAAGGATTAAATGCTTTGATAAAGCCAAACAGCCAGCACAGCGCATACATAACTGAGCTCTGAGGCCCGACCTGCTGCACAGGGGAACCAAGATGCAATGATGGGGGAGGCTCAGGGCAGGGAGGGAGAGGTGGGAACAGCAGTGGAAACATTGGGAGGGGGTGCCTGGTCTACAGCCAGCCCCTCCTCCTCTCGGACAGGGCACAGAGGGCCCCAGCAGCGTGCGGTTCCTGAAGACGTCAGAAAACCGGGCGGAGCTGCGGGGACTGAAACGGGGAGCCAGCTACCTGGTCCAGGTGCGGGCACGCTCGGAGGCCGGCTACGGGCCCTTCGGCCAGGAGCACCACAGCCAGACACAGCTGGACGGTGAGCCTGGGGAGCGGGGCGTGGGCGGGCCTTGCCCGTGCCCTTGGAGGATCCCCTAACCTCATGTTCTGGGCTCCTCTTTCAACCACGAGGAGGCTGCAGAAACCACAATGGATAGCTGGGAGGGGAGATCTGCTCAGTGGCTTTCCCCGTGTGACTTTCTGCAGAAGCCTGACCCTTAAGCCCCACCTCTCTCCTCCCCAAATTGGAACTATCGAGAGGCCTCTCTCACAGGGCTCCGAGGATTATTAACTGAGGTGACACCTGTTCGTTTTATTTTTATTTATTTATTTTTAATGTTTATTTTGAGAAAGAGAGCGCACAAGCAAGGGAGGGGCAGAGAGAGAGAGTCCCAGTCAGGCTCCTCACTGTCAGCGCAGGGCCCGATGCGGGGCTCGGGTTCCCAAACTGTGAGATCATGGCCTGAGCTGCAATCAAGAGTCGGACACTTAAGCGACTGAGCCACCCACGGGCCCCAATACCTATTCATTTTAATATGCTTGGCCTGGTAGCTTTCTAACCTTTTTTCGTTTGACAGTTTAATTGAGATAGGACTCACATACTGTACAGTTCACCCATTTGGAATATATAATTTGGTGGCTCTTAGTATGTGCAGTGTTGTGGGGCCATCATAATTAATTTTAAAATGTTTCAGCATCTGAAGAGAGATACTATACCCCTTCGATCACTCCCAGCCCTTGGCAAACACTAATTTACTTCCTGTCTCTATGGATTTACCTATTCTGGGCATTTCATGCAAACAGAACTATGCATCATGTGGCCTTTGGTGACCGGCTTCATCCTTCACTCAGGACAATGTTTTCTTTTCGTTTCTTCTTTTTTTCTTTTTTTTTTAAGTTTATTTATTTTGAGAGAGAGAGAGCAGGGAAGGGGGAGAGAGAGAATCCCAAGCGGGCTCTGCTCTGGAGCCTGACATGGGGCTTGATCCCACGACTCTGAGATCATGACCTGAGCCGAAATCAGAAGTCAGATGCTCAACCGACTGAGCCCCTCAACCACCCAGGGCCCCCTAGGATAGTATTTTCAAGGTTCACCCATATTGTAGCATGTAGCAGCGCTGTTTATGGCTGAAAAATATTCCATTCCATTGCATGGCTATGGCATGTTTTATATATCCATTCATCTGTTGATGCATGTGTGGGTTATTTCCACTTTTTTGGCCACAAATCTTTCCATTTTTAGCCCTTGGAGACTTTCTGTGGTCACCAGTATTTGTAACTGAACAAAATCAAACCTGTTCTCGCTCTTGCTGTAATGAGGTCTAGAAACTTCCTCCCTTGCCCTGAGGGACTTGGGAGGGGCCACTGTGCTTTCTGGGGACCCTTCGTCTCCTCCGCCTTCCCTGCACCTGCCACACTGCCGGGGGCCTGTTCGAGAGGGATCACAGCTTGTCCCTTGAGGCTGGTGCGGGGCCCCGAGGGGCCTTTGGCTTGTCTTGAGAGAAAATCACCAGTTTTTCTCTCCCAGAGAATGAGAGCTGGCGGGAGCAGCTGGCCCTGATTGCAGGCACGGCGGTCGTGGGCGTGGTGCTGGTCTTGGTGGTCATCGTCATTGCTGTCCTGTGCCTTAGGTGAGGGCTCTGGGCACCTGGGGGTTCTTGGGAAGGCCCGTGTAGCTGCCCACCTGCTCTCTTGCTCCCTCAAGGAGCGTTTGCCTCCCTCAATGCCCCAGGATACTTGTTTTCACTTGGAAGCTCTGGTCCCCGCTCCTCCTCTCCCCGCCCCCCAGTCCTGTCCCTTTGGGAACACAGAGATGTGGGATCCAGCTTACCTTTTCTTTCCCATTGGCCACAGGAAACAGAGCAATGGGAGAGAAGCCGAATACTCGGACAAACACGGACAGTATCTCATCGGGCACGGTGGGTAGGCCTGTCCTGAAAGAAACAGGGCTGGGGGCAGAGCTGTGAGCCAAGAACCCAGGCATCTGAGTGCGTGGGAAGCTGCCTCTCGGTTAACGGGGCCTGTGTGATCCTGCAGGTACTAAGGTCTACATTGACCCCTTCACTTACGAAGACCCTAATGAGGCTGTAAGGGAATTTGCAAAAGAGATCGATGTCTCCTATGTCAAGATTGAGGAGGTGATTGGCGCAGGTGAGAGGAAGGCTGGGCACCTGTGGGGAGGAAAGGGAGGGCCAGATGGTGGACAGAGGAGGGCTGACCCTTGGCGTCCTTCTGAAGGCGAGTTTGGCGAGGTGTGTCGGGGGCGGCTCAAGGCCCCAGGGAAGAAGGAGAGCTGTGTGGCCATCAAGACCCTGAAAGGGGGCTACACGGAGAGGCAGCGGCGGGAGTTCCTAAGTGAGGCCTCCATCATGGGCCAGTTCGAGCACCCCAACATCATCCGCCTGGAAGGCGTGGTCACCAACAGCATGCCGGTCATGATCCTCACCGAGTTCATGGAGAACGGCGCCCTGGACTCCTTCCTGCGGGTGAGCCTTTTGCCCCCAGCCTCCCGCATCTCCCTTACTCCGCCAGCACAGCCAAGGACCTCAGAACCAAGATAGATCGTGGGGCGCACATCATACCCCCTCTGCCCTTCGTTCTCCCTTCGGGACAGCTCGAGTTCCTGGGACTGGCCTTTCCTTCAGCCGTGAGTGGTAATGGCCTCTCTGTAGGGCGAGCTGACCCCGGGATTTGGAAGGGTGGTCATTTGTCTTTTTGACAAGTATTTCCTGAGCACCGTCTGGTGTCCTAGCCGCTGTCCTAGGTCCCGGGAATAAAGCCATGAACATCTCTGCCCTTGACAGTATAATGGAGGAGGCTGGCAATTAACAAGTAAACAAATGAGCTTTTAAAATACAGATATTTTGGGGGCGCCTGGGGGGCTCAGTCGGTTGAGTGTCCAACTCTTGATTTCAGCTCAGGTCATGATCCCAGGGTCGTGGGATCGAGCCCCGAGTGGGGCTCTGTGGATGGAGCTGGCTTAAGATTCTCTCTCCCTTTGCCCCTCTCCCCTGCTCTTTCTCTCACTCTAAAATAAGAAAGAAAAAAAAAAAACTTTTAAATACAGATAATTTGGAAAAGTGGCTTGTGATGATGGGGAAAAGTTTAATTTTCATCACTTTAACAGGCTTTACTGGATTTTATTTTATTTCTTAACTTACATCCTTTTGGGAAAACACATTTTCCTACAGAGCAAGACATTGCATTTAACAGAATTATGATGCGTCCTTGGGATCATCTGGTACCCGGTCAATATTCACATTTCCCTAGTTGTCCCCCAAATGTCTCTTCCTGGTTCTTCCAAACCAGGATCCAGTTCAAACGTTGCACCTAGTGGTTTCTTTCTGTTTCGTTTTGTGCCCGGTGGTTATTTTTTTGAGCCTCTTCTAAATCCAGGACAGTCCTTTGTTGTGACACATTGACATTCTGAAAAGCTGGGCATCTTATTCCTTTGAATGTCTCACCTTCTGGATTTATCAGCTTCTTCCCTTGGGGGTCGTTATTTCTCTACTTCCTTTAAGAGAAGATAGATCTAATGTCCTGATAAGTTCAAAAGTAAACGTGTGGCGAGCAGCCTACATCGGGTGCTGCGTACCTCACAGGACACCCCATCCAGAGACAGGCTATCTGGCTCTTATCAGGAGAGATGCTGAGGCAGGCCCTGGGTTAGTGTGATGGCGGCCTGGCCCCCCCTTGTGGACACAAGGTTCTGTTCCATTGGTACCAGACAAAGGTCTGGTTGCCAGGGGCGGGAGGGGATCTATTTTAGAAGAGATGACATTTGGGGTGCCCGGCTGGCTCAGTCGGTGGAGCATGCGACTCTTGATCTCGGGGTTGTGAGTTCAAGCTCCGCCTTGGGTGTAGAGATTAAATTTAAAAAAGAAGAAGAAGAAGAAGAGATGACATTTGGGTTGACATTTGGGTAGATGAGAGAGAGCCAGCCAGGAGCAGATGGAGGAGAAGCATGTGGGCCTCGTGGCCTTAGTACGGAGTTTGGATTTGATTAGAAGTTCAAGGGGAGGCTTTTGGAGGGATTTCAGCGGGAGAGGTGATTTTAGGTGCTCCCTTCGGTGGTGCTGGGGAGCAAAAGCCAAGAGCCAGAGGGGAGACTTGCAGTCCTTTGGGGCATGGGGTTGCAGCGGGATGGGGACAAGTGGCTGGATTCGGGACAGGTTCTGGAGGCAGGGCCAGCAGAACCTGCTGATGGACAGTAAGTGGCAGGTGAGGGAGAGAGAAATCGCAGAGAACGCTGGCATCTGTCCCCAGCATCTGGCCAGCGGTGTTTCTACAAGCTGAGATTCGAGGTGTGGGGCAGGGGCAGGCTTAGAGGAGGGATTCAGAATTCAGGTTTTGGACTCTGTCTCTGGCCCTGCATGGCTGCCAAGGGTTCCCTGCATGCTTGCTGAATCCGGACGATGAGATTCGTTCACAGGGACTGGTTAGCTTATCTGGTGAGAGCAGACTCTGTAAAGGTCAAGGTTAGGCATTAGGTCTTGGTTCTGGGCCATGGCCATCCATCGCACCCAGTTTTTCACTGTTCTCTTGCAAGTTACACGCAGCTGGCCGAAGAGGGCTGAGCAGGCTTGCTCTAAATCAGCACAAGTGTGTCTGCGCCTGTAGACAGGTGGCTCAGAGCACACCTCAACTGCCACCGCTCTGTTGTGTCAAATAAAAAGTATCTGACTCTTGATCTCAGGGTCCTGAGTTCAACCCCTACACTGGGCTCTGTGCTAGTAGGCATGGAGCCTACTTGGAAAAAAAAAAAAAAGTCATGTCAGAAATAAAGAAAAAATTAGGAGCACCTGGGTGGCTTGGTTGGGCCTCCGATTTCAGCTCAGGTCATGATCTCACGGCTCGTGGGTTTGAGCCCCATGTCAGGCTGTGTGCGTGCGGACAGCGCAGAGCCTGGAGCCTGCTTTGGATTCTGTGTCTTCCTCTCTCTCTGCCCCTCCCCTGTTCACGCTCTGTTGCCCTCTCTCAAAAATAAATAAACATTAAAAAAATTTTTTAGGGGCGCCTGGGTGGCTCAGTCGGTTAAACGCCCGACTTCAGCTCAGGTCATGATCTCGCAGTTCATGGGTTCCAGCCCCGCCATCAGGCTCTGTGCTAACGCTTAGAGCCTGGAGCCTGCTTCGGATTCTGTGTCTCCCTCTCTTTTTGACCCTTCCCCACTCGCACTCTGTCTCTCGAAAATAAATAAACATTAAAAAAATTTTTTTTAATTTTTTTAAGAAATACAAAATTAAAAAAAAAAAAAAAAGAACGTATTAGATCCAAAGCATTTGTTGATACGCCCTGGATGTAAAGCTCTGCTCTAGACTAACTAGAAGAAAAAAATTTTTTTTAGTTTTTTTTTTTAATGTTTATTTATTATTTTGAGAGATAGAGCGTTAGTGGGGGAGGGGCAGAAAGAGAGGGAGACACATTAAGCTGAAGTCTGACGCTTAACCGACTGAACCACCCAGGCGCCCCTAAATAGAAGAAAATTTAAAAATAATCCTGTAATCTTAAACATCGTGTCAGGTTAGTGTAGAGAGAGCTGAGAGAGCTCGGAGTAAGAGAAGAGAGGAGGGCTTCCCTGGGAGGTCAGCAGGGCTGGCCTGCAGGTCAGCACAAGATGCATCTGCAAGTGGCAGATACGGGCCTAGAGCATGGAAGGAAGGGGGAACGGTGGGTGCGCTGTCTTAACGGTGCCCTCTCCCTTGTCCGGTCTCCAGCTGAACGATGGGCAGTTCACCGTCATCCAGCTGGTGGGCATGTTGCGGGGCATCGCCTCAGGCATGCGCTACCTTGCCGAGATGAGCTACGTCCACCGAGACCTGGCTGCCCGTAACATCCTGGTCAACAGCAACCTTGTCTGCAAGGTTTCCGACTTTGGGCTTTCCCGGTTCCTGGAGGAGAACTCTTCTGACCCCACCTACACGAGCTCTCTGGTGAGGCTGGGGCACCTGCGTATGAACTAGGTTCTCAGGGCCTGGTGGGGAGGACAGGTGGAAAGGCGGGAGGCACTGGCAGCTCCAGTTCAGGGTCAGGATGTAGGCGCAGACCGTGGAGGGGGCGGTCCACTTAGGGAACCCAACTTCCGGTGTCCAGGAAAAGAACAAAGTTGAGCGATGTGTCTGGGTCCCAGGAAGAAAGGAGGCCTGGGGGAAAGGCAAAGGCAGGGAGCCAAATGCCTGGGTCCTGTGAGCCTCTCAGCTCACCTTTTCCTTCCACATCTTTAGGGGGGAAAGATTCCCATCCGATGGACAGCCCCCGAGGCCATTGCCTTCCGGAAATTCACATCTGCTAGTGATGCCTGGAGCTACGGAATTGTGATGTGGGAGGTCATGTCATTTGGGGAACGGCCATACTGGGACATGAGCAATCAGGATGTAAGTGCCCCATGGTCCCACCATGCTTTCCCAGAATGTTCTCTCGCCTGGGATATGGGATGGGGAGTGGGGTCCCCAAAGAGCTCGTTGCTGTTGTCCTTGAGGGTAGCACAGAGTAGAGTTGATCTTTGTGTCCGAGACTTGGATACAGCATACCTGGTCACAGGACACAGAGGGGGGCAGGGTTGGGAAGTTACTCATCTAGATCATGGCCCAACTGGGGCTTCAAGCCACAGCCAGCTTCCGCCCCGGCCAGGAGGACCCCCACCCCAAATCTGCCATTCTCGGGGGCTGTGGCACCTCTCCCGGGATCTGCGAAGTCCTTTGGCATCCTAGTTCTCCCAGCAGACCCTCACCCAGTGCTCCTACCTGCCCTTCCAGGTGATCAATGCCATTGAACAGGACTACCGGTTGCCCCCGCCCCCAGACTGCCCCACTTCCCTGCACCAGCTCATGCTGGACTGTTGGCAGAAGGACCGGAACGCACGGCCCCGCTTCCCCCAGGTGGTCAGCGCCCTCGACAAGATGATCCGGAACCCGGCCAGTCTCAAAATCGTGGCCAGGGAGAACGGCGGGTGAGGATCCCAGAGAGCGGGCCTCCTTCCCACACTCTGCCACCCCCTTCCCCCTCAGAAGTATCCGTCCTTCTGCTGGTCTGTGGGATTGTCCCTGTCCGCCTCTCCGGGGCTGAGCTCAGAGTCCCCACCCTGACGTAGCCCTGGAGCTCAGCACACCCCTCCCCATCCGATCCTCCCAGGGCCTCGCACCCACTCCTGGATCAGCGGCAGCCTCACTACTCAGCTTTTGGCTCTGTGGGTGAGTGGCTTCGAGCCATCAAGATGGGAAGATATGAAGAAAGTTTCGCAGCCGCTGGCTTTGGCTCCTTCGAACTGGTCAGCCAGATTTCTGCTGAGTAAGTTGTGGCAGGAGCTGGGGGTGGTGGCTGAGAGCCAAGTGGTCTGAGGGGCACCTGGGGACCAGGATCAGGCCCACAGGTTTAGCAGGGACCATTGGGGGCAATTCCTGGTCCCAATCTTGTTATCTAGAGTCTCCCCCTACCCCTGCCAAAAAAGCAGTAACAGCTCTGAGGGCTGAGAGCCCATGGAATCTCCCAGGCAGGCAGTGCCCAGCTCACCCCTTTGGGCCACCCCATGGCCCTGCCGCACCATGGGTATCTATCCTTGTGTATCTATGTACATTCCAGGCTCTGCTCTCACATTAACAGTGACAACTCTGGTTGGTTTCCCCACCCATAAAAGGAGAAGGTTGGACTGGGTTTTGGAGATCCTTTCCAGCTTTAATGTTAAATGGTTTTATGGTTCCAACGCCTCCCAAGCTCTTTGTTCCCCTACTTGGCCTCTCTGGGGCTCCACCTTTCTGCCTAGCCATTTTCCTCCCAGGCTCTTTTCTCAGGCCAGGTTTGAATAACACATGGAAGGAAGAGAAATCTGGAACCAGAGGGTGGGAGGCAGCCTCCCTGCAGGGCAGGTCATGGACTCTCCCCCACCCCCACACACACACACTGTTCCAGCGACTCCCTGACACAGGTCCTTGCTCTCTATTTCCCACCTCTTCTGTTCTCCCTTATCTCGGTCTCCAGGCCTCAGGGTGGGGGCGGGAGGGGGCGGGGCAGCTCGTTTACATCCCTCCCCCTTCCTCCCCACACGCTCTTCCTCTCTTGCTCTCCGGCCTTTTCCTTCTGACTTGACTTCTCTTTTCTCCTCTGAAGCAATCTGTGCAGCCCCTTCCCCCAACCTCATTTTTGTGCGTTTTTCTCTCTTTCATTCCTCCCCTTCGCGGATTCTCTGCCTTTTCCTAATCCTTGCTGGAGCCCCAAGCTGCAGCCCCCACAACCTCCCACCAGCCAGCCCTGCTCAGCTACCTAGCCCCACCCTCTACTGCGGCTGCGCAGAAGGACTGCGGGCCAGCTCCTAAATCCTCCGGAAATGGCAGGCAACTATTGGCAACTATTGACGTGATCCTCCCCTGCTGGCCTTCCTGATTGGCTGCCAGACCTGAGGCAGGACGCGGTGTCTGGAGCTAAGAGCCTCCCCAGAGCCCTTTGGCCTCACCTAGCTCTCCCTTCTTCCCCAGGGACCTGCTCCGAATTGGAGTCACTCTGGCAGGACACCAGAAGAAAATCCTGGCCAGTGTCCAGCACATGAAGTCCCAGGCCAAGCCTGGAGCCCCGGGCGGGTCGGGAGCACCAGCCCCCCAGTACTGACCTGCACCTGCTGACCTGGCCCCACTGCTCTGGAGCGGCAGGAAGTCCCAGCTGGGGACACAGCTCCCCTTCTTCCTGGGGCCGAGTCGGATGGGGACCCAAGAGGCCTCCATACCTAGGCCCCACCGGATTGCACTTTGAACCCATGGGGGTTGGGGAGCTGGCAATTTGGAGACAGGATTTGAGGATTCTGCCATATGAGAGTAGAAATCACATGTGTCCACCCCCCCAACGCCCAGGGTGTGGGAGCCCTTCCCTCAGGATTGGGTGTGACGGGGGGGGGGGTTGGGGGGGGAAGGAAGCGCTTATAATCTGCCAACTTCCTAGGGGTGGCTGGGCACGATCCCCCTCTGATCCCCAGTTAGGACCCCACGTGCCCTCCTCACCTTGAAGGGCCACCGCACAGCCCTGCAGACCAAAGAGAAGAGGGTGACTAGCCTGTGAGCTCGGGACTGGAGCGTGCCGCGTTGTGGCGGGAGGCGGGAAGGGGCATCATGACCCAGTGACAAAATCATTGGACTTGGATGTCCCAACCTTGCTGCTGTCTTCCCCGAACTCAGTTTTCCCTTGTAAATGCCCCTCCCCCATCTGCTGCCTTCATATTGAAGGTTTTTGAGTTTTATTTTTTGTTTTGGCCTTATTTTTCCAGCCCCCCCTTTTTTGTTGTTTTTTGTTGTTTGTTCTTCTACTGTCCTTGTCATAACTTTTTGTGTTGGAGGGGCCCGTTTCATTATTGCCTCCTTTGCCCAGGGTGAAACAGGGCCTCGTCGCTGTGTCTGTTTCCGGAACAGTGCCTTGGTCACACCACAACTCCCAGACACTTCCCTGGCCCCAAGTACCCCCAAGCTGTGTCCATGAGGGGGTGTGGGGAGGGGTGAGGTGGTGGTGGAAACAAGAGACAGACACCGGTGCTTGGAGGGGATCTTAAATTATATTTAAAACATTTTTTTTGTATAAATAAAAGAAAATGGGAAGCGATGCAGTTCTGGGGGTGATTGGGAGTGGGGGACAGACTACATTTCTGGGGAGAGTGGAGCCTGGGTATGGAGGAGGGGTCGGAGGTCTGGAGACAGAGTTGTGGGGGGGCTGCAGGCTTGGTTCCCGGGCCCCAGGGTGTGTCTGAGGTGGTGGGGTGGGGGCAGTGGGAGATGAGTCATTGGCAGCTGCTTCTAACGGCTCCAGATGGCTCTGCCAAGAGCCTGGGGCACCTCCGGGGTGGGGCTGCCCCCTCCCTCCCCTGTCCTGGTTCCCCAGTCCTGGTAGGGGGCCTGGTGAAGCTGGGGAGGCCTTGAGCTTATAGCCCTGCCCCACAGCCCCCCGAAGGGGCATAGGGGGGCATTGGCTGAGGTGGGGGTCCAGTCTGATGAAGGAGACAGATGTGGGCCAGATGTTGGCAGCTGGGGTTGGTTTAGAAGCAATGGGAGGAATGTCTGCATGGGCTGTGGGGGAGGGGCAGAGCAGGAGTGAGGGATGTGAACCCCCCACAGGCGCGTGAGCACACACACACACACACACACACACACACACACCCTGGGCTGAGTCCTTGGGAAGACAATTCCCCCTTTCAAGATGCTGCCCAGGCAGGTTTTCCCAGCCTGTTCTGAGGCAGAGGGGAAACCACCTGAATGTCTTCCCCCAATTTCTCCCTCCCAAACAGGAAGAAGGGATGGGGTCAAGCCCCTGCGAGTCTTTGTTGCCCTCTTCTGTTCCTTTGCTCCCAGTCTGCCCACCCTCAGGGACACCTGCAGGGGCCAGCCTTGCTGCTTCTGCATCTCTGGTGTCCCCTGTTGTGTTGGGGTCTGTGCAAGACCCCAAATCATGGCTTCTGCCCTTCCCAGCCCAGGCGGCCTCAGGTGGTGATCCGGTCTGTGATTTCCTACCTGTCCCAGCCTCTTCTAGAGTCGCGAATGCTCTGGAATCCTTCATCTGCTCCCTCGATGACCTATCACTCTTGTCTTGTACACCCAAGAGGTATGGGAGGGACTCCATCCTTAGGATGGAGGGGGTGTGGGTCCAGAAGGAGGTCTATCTGGGAGGATGCTGGCCCAGGCAAACTCTCCCCTCCCAACAAGACATCCGGGCTAGATAAGGTGACCTTAGTTGTTGAGAGGAGGAGCCGAGGTCAAGGGGACAAGGCACAGATGAAAAACTAGAGGCAAAAGACCAAAGATGCGGTGAAGGTTTCTCGGGTCGGGGAGGGTGTGCAGCAGGGACCCCGCGATGCCTGAGCCAAAGCGCAGCCAGCTCACTCGAGGAACCCCCTGAGCACTCCTGCTATGAGTGTGAGCTGCCCCCCCAGTTAGCCCAATCAGACGCCATCCCTCCTTCCCTGGGGCCCTTCCCCACCCAGGTGGGATCTCCATTCCTTAAAAGAGGATGGCTGCAAGGGACATCTCCGAGAGTAAGCACAGAGTAAGGGTTCCTTTGCAGAACCCAGTGTCCTGCCTGCTCTGGCATCCCCTGTCCCTTGGGGTCTTACATCCTGGCCTCCCCACCCCGCTTGGCAGCCTTCCTTCCCCTCTTGGAGCCCAAGCAGGATGTCCCAGGCCCCATCCCCAAGCAGCGACCTGCCCTGACCTGCCCTGACCTGCCCTGCTTGGGAGGCCTGAGACCCTGGGGGAGGGCTCAGAATGTTAGTTAGCTCTTTGGCCTCGGGCTGAGGTGAGCTGGCCACTCCCGCTGGGATGGGGCTCCGAACTCCTCACCCCCAGACCTCACCAGCAGTTGCCATAGTAACCCCTAGGCCCTCGTGGGAAATGGATGTGTGCAGAAGCCAGGGGCCTCCCCAGAGGGTCACAGGCAAAAAAGCCACATTCCCCATCCTTAGCCAGCACCCTGTGTTTAATCTCATCATTAGAAATGTCAGACTCCTCAGGATCACCTGGGTTCCTGTGAAGACTGGAAAAAATGCAGGCTTTTCTCCCACTTCCCAGAAGCCGGAGGGCTGGACGCCCCACCCCCAAGTGGCTCTGTCCAAGGGACAGTCAGACCTCAGTCCCCCTCCCCTCTGGACATTTTGCAGAGCACCCAGCGCTAGCCACCCCCGTCCCCACACACCTGTGTCCCTCCCTCCTATTTCACCCCCCTCAGGACCCACCTCGCAGACCCCTTCCTCCACCACAGTCATGTGGAAATTCACATTTCAAAAAATAAATTTTATTTTCTCTCTCCTTTTTTGAGGGCAACTCAAAACTGAGGGACTCTAAGGGCATGCTCTGGAACGAAATCTGAGGAGAAAGCGAGAAACCCCGCGTTAGAGGCAGACTCAGCTCCCAGTCGCCAAGGTTTTGTGGGGCAAGGATGGTTCTCACCAGCGTCTGCCAGCCTGTCTCTGTTCTGGCTCTGCATGTTCTCCCTGGGGGTGGTAGGGAAGAGAGGAGGGTCGGTGCCCACTCCCCTGCGGACTCGTCCCCACCCACCCCTACTCATCCCCTTTCCCAGAACTCACCTCCTCCTCCTCTTCCTGGAAACACATTCCCTGGTCACTGCCAGCACCATGACTACCACAGGCACAAGCATCCCCAACAGAATGGCCACAAAGTTGGATGCTTCTGGGGCGCGGGGGACAGAACAGAGGGACATGGGATAGGAAGGCATAGGGGAGGAAACACTCCCTTTCGATCCTAAGTTGCCATCCGGAAAGGACTGTAACCCCTGAATCCCTGGGTGTGACTCGTTCCCCCTCCAGAAGGCCTTGGCACCATTCACCCAGGATCCCTTTGTGTTTCTGGACGTACAATTCCCATCAGCCTTGGTAAAGGGATGGTTGGTCCAGCTGATCCCCTAGAGTCCAGGGTATCATCATGGCCAGTGCTTCTCGATGAGCAGCCCTGGAATCACTTCTAAAATGTTTTTTTTTAATGCTTATTTATTTCTGAGAGAAAGAGCACGCGTGAGCACGCGAGCAAGTGGGGGAGGGGCAGAGAGAGAGAGGACACAATGTGAAGCAGGCTCCAGGCTCTGAGCTGTCAGCACAGAGCCTGATGTGGGTCTTGAACCCATGAACTGTGGGGGGAGTCCTGAAATGAACATGTGGAAAAAGCCATCCCCACCCTCCCCACCCTGAGTGAGAGGCGACATAAAGTTGGAGAACCACCGGCCCAGAGGCTCAAGGGAATTGAGTTTGGGATGGGGAGAAAGCCAAAGGTATCGGGGAGGATTAGATGGATCCAAGACGGGACAGTAAGAGCAGAGTGAGGCCAGGAGACCAGAGAAGGGAGCCGGAGTTCAGACAGAAGATCCCAGAGGACAGCAGGCCCCCGTCATAATCGGGTTTCGCTTTCCACACTTGGTCACCCACAGTCACCCGCAGTCACCCGTGGTCCGGAAGAAGATGGTCCTTCTGACATAGCATCAGAAGGTCAACAGAAGCCTAATGCTGTGTCACAAGGCCTATGCCATTCACCTCACCTCATCATCTTATCTCCTATCATCACAAGAAGGGGAGGACAGGACAATTGGTGAGAGAGACCACATGCACATAACTTTTATTATGGTAATTGTTCTAATTGTTCTATTTGGTGGTGGTTGTTAATCTCTTATTGTGCCTAGTTGATAAACAAAACTTCATCCTACGTCTGCACGTACAGGAAAAAACAGATGGGGTCTGGTGCTGTCTGTGGTGTCCGGCATCCACCTGGCTTTGGATGGGGGTCTTGGAAAGTGCCCCCCACAGATTAGTGGGGGGCTACTGTATGTCGGTGGGGGATGGGCACAGGGACTCAGATTCTTTGGAACCCCTCGTTCTAATCTCTAGGGAGCATATTGTTATGCTTTCTATAGTGCATGTTATAGTAAGAATACATTATCCATCTGTTATAGATCTGCAATAGGCATCGGTTACATGTTCATATTATATACATGGGATAATGCTGTAGCAATTGGCGGTCGGGAAGGGGCTGTGAGGATACAGGGCCTGGGATGAAGTTCTTACCTGGGTTTCCAGGGGGTGGCACATCCCGAGGCTCCGTGCAGAGGTGCCCCCCATAACCGAGTTCACACTCACAGGTGAAGTGGGTTCCCTGCTCCTGGCACCGTCCATCATTCTGACAGGGGTTCCGTAGACACGGGCTTTCTGTGGGGATAAAGGGGCTGATGGGGGTGGTTCTAGGACAGCACCCACAGCCGGGGGGCGGGGCCGGGGCCGGGGCGGGGAGCGGGGGCGGGGCTGGGGCCCCAAGGAGGAAAGCAGAGGCTCGAAGAGACTGGGCACGGATCCACCAGCCCGGCTTGCTTGCTTTCTTTTTTTTCCCCTGAGCTTTAAATAGTTTTGATTAATTTATTCGTATTTAAATCCAAGTTAGTTAACCTATACACCAGCCTGCCTTCCAAACCCGGCTCCACACACACCAGCCCTGGGCTCTGGAGAAAGCGCTCACCCTCTCTGAACTGCACTGTCTTTACCTACACATCGGGGATTCGGAGTAAGGACCGAAGACCATGGAAAGCTAATGCCCGGCAAAGGCCCCAGCACAGTGCCTGGCAGAGGGCAGCAGCAGCCGTTCACTGCACGCAGTTTCTTTCTCTCTGCCCCTCCCAGAAAAGGAGGAGAGCGCGTGCGGGGGATGAAACGGCCCAACTTCCTGACATCGATGGGGAGTCACAGGACTGAGAGGGATGACAATCCTCCGTCCAGCTCTCCCCACACACACGGGTGCAGCTTGAAGCCAGGGAGAGGTCTGGGCTCACCTCGGAAACAGCCACGAGTGAGGTTCCCCAGGGTGCAGATCTCCCCGGCGCGACACTGGAGGGGTTCACACAGCAGCACCCCTGAGCTGGCGCAGGTGCAGCGCTGAGAGCAATCCTCAGTCACAAAGCTGTCACCCCGCTGGAGAGGGGAGAAGGGCCGGGAGGAGAAGGTCTGGTTTTCCTCCCTCCTCTTGCTCTCCTACCCCTGCAAGGCCTCCCACTCCCAGCCCGGACCTGGTAGTAGATGCCGTTGCTGGTGCAGCCACAGTGGGCCAGGGGAAGGCTCCGGGCGCCACTGTAGATGTAGCCCGGGAGGCTGGCACAGCCTTCCACGCAGGGGCCCTCGCAGTCCCTAGGGACTGCCAGGTTGGCACAGGAGGCTGGGCAGGGTGTCATACAGCTCTGATAGACGGTATTGGCCGGACACACCAAGGCTGATGGGAAAGTCGTAGTGAGAAGGTGGCGGCCTGGGGCCAACCCCACAGATATAGGGAATGTTGGGCCGGAAGCTGGAGGGGGGAACAAGGTCATCCGACAGAACCCAGAGCTTGGTAAAGGCCAGGAAGCCAGAAGAGTGGGCCGGCTCTGTGTGTCTTTCTGTCTGTGACATTAAAGCGTGCTAAGGAAGTGGAGGAGCAAAGCTGGGCATCGGCGATGAGAAGGAGCGAAGGAGCGGGATGGGCTGACAGGGGTGGGTGGGGTGCAGCTTCCTGGGTGGGGCAGAGAGGGAGGGTGGGTCGGGAGGACTTGGATGTGGTGAGTGGAGGGAGGGGTGGGAAAGCAGGGCGGGAAGCCCAAGGGGCAGGGGAGGGGGCTCAGGGCTGCACAGGGGGCAGAAATGGCTGAGACGGCCGAGGACCAGCTGCTGGGGAAGGTCAGGGTCTCACCACAGCGGGTGCGGTCCCGCCAGTCAGCCAGGGTGGCACCCGCCTCCTGGCAGATGATGGCGTAGCCGCTGAGGACCTGGCAGCGAAGCTCCTCCTGCTGGGCAGGGGTCTGGGCAGCACACAGACCAAACACACAGTGCCTGGGGGCAGCAGGATGGTGGGGGGCTGTCAAAGATGGGGAGGCAAGGACACCAGCCCTGCAGAAGAGGACCCGGAGGCCCCAGCAGAAAGACACCAGACGACATGTGTGAGTGTTAGCGTGTGTGAGTGTGTGTGTGGGGGGCATATCACAAGGAACCAAAGCCACAGAGAGAAAAAAGTGAGCCAAACAGAGCTCGGATCACAGAACTGGCAGCAGGTCCCGGACAAAAGCCACTCCCATGTGGCCTGGGCCCTTGACTCACTCCTGGAAGGGCTTGGGGGCCACAGTCTGGTGACAGGCAGCAAAGGGGCCCTGGGGGTCCACCAGCACCCTGCACGCCTGGGTGCTATTGATGAGCTTCAGCTGCTCCGGGCTGCATTCCGATGCATGGAAGCCTGACTGCTCCCCTTCCTCCTCTTCCTCCTCCTGTATGGCCCTGAGGCAGAGACCCAGAGGGGGCCAGGTGAGGCCCATGAGGACGGTGAACTCTGGAAGGACTGGGGAGGAGGTGTGGGGAGGCATGGGCACAGCCTGGGACTCTGAGGGCCGGTGCCCCCACAGTGGGTCTGAGAGGCAGGGGCAGAATGAGATCAGGCAAGTCTGTCTGGGCTCTCAGCCTCGGGTGTCCTCCCCTGCTGAGGATACAGGGTGAGTGGGGTGTGGACAGATACCGGGCTGGTGCTCACCTCCCGAGGCCGGCACCCCCTGCTCAGAGGCCCCGCCCTCTCACCTTGAGAAGCGGGCGAGGCCACCGCTGATCGAGTGTACCTCCCAACTGTTGCCAAAGCCGACGAGGTCTTGGGTGACGGTGCCATTGGGCAGCACGAAGTCATTCCTCTTGTTCCCGTCAAAGTTCCCGCACAGGCCTCGCACGAGCCCCTTGTACTTGATGGGCAGTGTGATCACTGCGGGAGGAAGGGGAGTCCAGAATCGGGGCTCCCCACCTCCACTCCGCCCCTCCAGACTCCTCCCCAGGTGCTCGGGGCCCCGAGCCCATGGCAGGGGTCTCCTCACCATGGCTGGCCTGGAGACCATGTGGTTGTCCTGGCCCCATCCCTGAAACGTCCGTCCTGCTCTCCCATCCCCACTCTCAGGTACCTGCATTTCGGCCTCCGTCGAAGCTGACCAGCATCTCGAAGTCCGTGATCATAAACAGGCGATGGCCTCGCAGGTTAACCTGCAGACGCTTATCGGGCTGGTAGGGGATATCCACCTTCTGGCTGTTGACCTGGAGAAGACAGACAGGAGCCACGCGGTGCGGAGTCAGCCCGCCCCTCCCTCGCCTCCCTGCTCGGCTCGGCATCTCCGCGCTGGCATTCTGCAGAACGAGGCACCCCAGTAGGCTTTGCTCCCCTGGTCCTCCTTCAGCCTGGCTCCGCCTTCACGCTGCACCTTCCCTCCTTCCCTCTCTCCCTGTCTCTCTCTACCCTCTGGCTCAATCCTACTGCCCTCCTCTGCCTCATCCCATGAGGGGAGTGTGGCGCTGATTTTGACTTCAGTAATTAGGCAGCCCCAGCCAGGAACTTCCCAGAGCACACGGAGCCCCGGCTTCGCCTGTTTTCAGTGGCCTCCCACGGCCCAGGCCGCCTCCCCACACCCCCCTGGCTGGGCCTGGCTCTTACCATGAGCTCCAGATGAGGCCGGAGCTGAACTGTGTACCCGTAGATCTTCACGATGATTTCGTGCAGGTAGATCGGGCTCCAGGATGAATACACTTTGTTGCGCCCCTCGACGATCAGAGGAACCACCCCAGTGGGGAGCATGTCCACCGTCTTTATCAGAGTGTAGGTCATGCGGCCCCGGAAGAGGTAGCTGAGGCCATCAAATGTACGGTAATGGGGGTCCCCATAAACTGAGCATTGTTCTGACGCTGCCAAGAAGGACCAACACTCAGAAGGGACCCTTCCCTGATAGAACAACGCTCAGAATCCGTCTAAGGCCCTGATGTCTCTGGTCAGCCTCCCTCTTAGCCCTGGGCTCCCTGGATACTTGATCTTCAACCTTCTTCCTTTCCCAGCCCCAATTAAAAAAGCTGATAGATCTCTCGGTCCCGTCCCCTCTGTTGGCACTCAACATCGGAAATCCCAGGATCGGCCACAGAGCAGGTGAGAGCCCAAATGAGGGTGCAGCCCCCCCCCCCCCCGCTGCTGCCCGTGCTGGGGCCCCTTCCCTCTCCAGACTTTCCCAGCCTGAGCCCCTTCTGGCCCTGCCTCTTGCTCCCCCTCCCCAAGTTGCCCCTCTTACTGTTAATGTCACAGGTGCCAGTGCCATCGGATTGGGGCTGGCAATGGAAGCCAGAGGGGCAGCTGAACTGCTGGCAGTGAACGATTCCCAAAGTGCAGGCACACCTTCTAGTGCAGCGAATGGTGATCCAGGTCTTACCCTCCTAGAGAAGTCACAGAAAGAACGACGGTGTGAGGAGGGAAGAGCCAGCTCTCTCTCTCCTGGTCAGCCTAGGCCCGCAGTCCGAATGGCCTACTTGGCCCAGGCCAGAGGCAGTTACCGTACCGCCTCCTAGAGGCTTGGTGTCTTACATACGTTGTTCAGGAAGTACTACTGGACCCATCTTCCAGATGAGGAAACTGAGGTCACAGAGGTTCTCTGACTCATGACTGGTACCCTTAGGATTCAAACCAAGGCCACGCTCCTCCTGCTATACCACGCCCCATCCCAGCTATTTGGATTCCTCAGATCCAAAACCCAAACTGTGTACCCCCAGCCCAGGCCTGGCTGGACACCCCCCTGCTCTGTCCCCAGGCTGACAGAGACCCAGGCAAGGAGAAAATGCCAGCCTTAAGGTGTTGTCCCCACCCGGTCTTCCTGTCCCCACTCACAGGGAAGGAGCTGCCATAGTCATCCGTGCAGCCGCCACACTGACTCCTGGGCACACACTCTTTCCCCCTGAGCACGAAGCTGGACTGACAAATGCAGCCCTCCTTGCAGATGGTGGAGACTCGGGTGTCATTGCACTGGCCTGATGGGTCCACGCAGGAAGGTAAGCAGGAGGGAATGCAGGACGAATACTGGGTGCGGACGGGACATTCCAGAGCTGGGGGAGGGGGGTAAACATTTACTGAGTGTGGGCTCTGGCCAGGCCTCAAGGAAAGAAAGGAGTAAGAACGGCCCTCCCCATTCAGTGTGGGAGACAGAGGTCAGCCAGCAGCCCAGTGACCTTGATGTGTGTGGTCAGTAAGCGTGTGACAGGCGTGCATGTGTAACGGAAGCAGCGAGGTGCTCGCTCTGTTGCAGGAGAGGAATAGAGCCTTTTAAGCAAAGCACCTGCGATCAAATGGAAATGTTCCGATACCAAGAGTCTGCAACATAAGGAAGTCAGTTGTCCCTAAGTTAATTTATACATTTCAGATGACCCCAAGGAAACACACCAGTGGGATTTTGTATTGTTGTTGTTTTAAATTTAGTTATTTATTTTGAGAGAGGTAGAGACAGTGAGTATGGGGGAGGGGCAGAGAGAGAAATCCCAAGCATGTTCCGTGCTGTCAGCGCAGAGCCCTACACAGGGCTCGAACGCAGGAAATTGTGAGATTGTGACCTGAGCTGAAACCAAGAGTCAGACGCTTAACCGACTGAGCCACCCAGGCACCCCCGTTTTGTTTTTTTAATAGGGCAAGAAGGTATTGAAGTGGAGAGGAAGATATAAACAAACCAGAAAAGCCAAGAAAATTCTTTAAAAAATGAAAGCAAAGAAAGAGCAGTGAGTAGTGAATGTCCCTACCAGAAATTTAAACACAATTGAAACTCTCAATGATCACAACACTGGGTTACTAGTAAGTGAAGACAGAGCAGGGGAAGGAGAAAGAAGACCAGATAGGGACCAAATACATATTGGAATTTAGTATAGAATAAATCATGGCATCTCAGGCAGCAGGGGAAAAAAAGAGACAGGTCATTTAAGATGCTGGGGAAAAAAATTAAAACAAATGTGATTCACATCTCATACTGTGCACCAGGATAAAAGTCCCTATGGATCAAAAACATTTAAATATTAAAAAAGAAACCATAGGGCTGGCTTGGTCGGTAGCCCTACATTGGGTGTAGAGCTTACTTTAAAAAAATTAGAGGGGTGCCTGGGTGGCTCAGTTGGTTAAGTGTCCGACTTCAGCTCAGGTCATGATCTCGCGGTTCGTGGGTTCGAGCCCCGCATCAGGCTCTGTGCTGACAGCTCAGAGCCTAGAGCCTGTCTTCGGATTCTGTGTCTCCCTTTCTCTCTGACCCTCCCCTACTCGTGCTGTCTCTGTCTCTCAAAAATAAATAAAAAACATTAAAAATTTTTTTAAAAATGAGAGAGAAACCATAAAGATGCTGAAGCAGGGGCACCCGGGTGGCTCAGTCAGTTGAATGTCCGATTCCTGATCCTGGCTCAGGTCATGATCTCATGGTTCGTGGGTTCGAGCCCCGGTTCGGTGCAGAGCCTGCTTGGGATTCTGTCTCTCCCTCTCTCTGTCCCTTCCCTGCTTGCACTCTCCCTCTCTCTCAAAATAAATAAACAAACAAAAAAAAAAATACTGAAGCAAAACATGCGCAAATTCTTTTTTTTTTAATAATTGTTTTTAAGTTTATTTATTTGTTTTGAGAGAGAGAAGGAGAGCACAAGCAGCGGAGGGGCAGAGAGAGAGAGAGGGAGAATCCAAATCAGGCTCCCCACTGTCAGCACAGAACCTGACGGGAGGCTCGAACCCACAAACTGTGAGATCATGATCTGAGCCGAAGTCGATTAACTACTGAGCCACCCAGGTGCCCATGAGCAAATTCTTTTTTAACTCTGGAGTGGGTACAGCATTTGTTAACTATGGCTCCAAAGGCAGAAGCCACAGAACAAAAGACTGTATATGCTACCCCACAGACACGTATCTCTTTAATTTGCATGACAAAAAGTCAAAGATTAAAAAAAAAGAACTGGAAAAATGTTTGTAGCTCATGGCACTAATAGAGGGCTGTTTATTCTCTCTGATGGATAAAGGACCTCCATAAGATAGTCTGATAAAAGCCAACGAGCCAGTGGAAAAAAATGGTGAAGGGATCTGAAGACAGAGTTCCCAACAAAGGAAGTTCAAACAACTCCCAAACATATGGAAGAATGCATAACCTCGCTCATAGGAAAAATGCAAATTCAGACTCTTTTGTCTTTTTCATGTATCAGATTGGCAAAGGTCTGCAAGTGTGACAATGCGCTGTGTTGGCGAGGGTGCGGGGACTCAGGCACTCTCCCGTGTTGCTGGTGGGAATGTAAACTCCTCACCCACTATGGAAAGCCAACAGGCAACATTTCTCAGAAGAGCAAATGCGCACAGTCCTTCATCTGGCATCCTTCCCCTAGGAATTTATCCTACGGACAGATTCACACATACAAAATCATAACTGCATGAGGTTATCTGCTGCAGCGCTGTCTGTATTAACAACTTGAAACAACTAGAAAGTCTGTCAACAGGAGACTAGTTAAATAAATTAGGACAAACGAAGGATGCCTGGCTGGCTCTGTCTGTGGAGCGTGCAACTCTTGATCTCGGGGTGGTGAGTTCGAGCCCCACATTGGGTGTAGAGATTAGTTAAAAATAAAATCTTAAAAAAAATTATGACACAGGGCGCCTGGGTGGCTCAGTCTGTTAGGTGTCCAACTCTTGATTTCAGCTCAGGTCATGATCTCACAGTTTGTGGGTTTGAGCACCTTGGTGGGCTCTACACTGATGGGGTGGAACCTACTTGGGATTCTCTTTCTCCCTCTCTCTCTCTGCTGTTCCCCTACTCGTGTTCTTTCTCTCTCTCTCTCTCAAAAATAAACATACATTAAAAAAAAAATTACGACGGGGTGCCTGGCTGGCTCAGTCATTTGAGAGTCTGACTCTTGATTTTGGCTCAGGTTGTGATCCCAGGGTCATGGGCTCAAGCAGTGGGGAGCCTGCTTAAGATTCTCTCTCTCCCTCTGCTCCTCTTCCCAACTCGTGCACATGATCTCTAAACAAATAAAAATTATGACAAATGAATTTTGATGTAATAATGGGATATCACAGAGCTGCAAAAGAGAATGAGGGCGCTCCTTAGCACATCTGACGTGAAAGGATCTCCAAGCTAGATTACCAAGCAAGAAAAATAAAATGCGATCTACTGTGTCTCATATGCTATTTGTAAAAAAAAAAAAAAAAAATTTGATTTGTATTTGTTTCTATGGGTATAAGTAGAAGATCTTTGGGAAAATATTCAGAAGCCAATAAGGGCAGGCTGTGACCTGGGCCCAGAGGGTCGGGGGGAGGGAGGGAGGCTCTTCCTTGGCAATCTTTTTTGTTTTTTTTTTAATTTATTTTTTTAGTAATCTCCACACCCAACATGGGGCTCGAACTCACGACACCAATATCAAAAGCTTCATGGTCTTCTGGCTGAGCCACCCACGTGCCCCGGGCAATCTTTTAATATGTTAAAAGTTCCTGAACCATGTGAATGCGTCACATCCTAAAAACACGCCAACCACTGTCTTAAAGTTTAAAAGGTTCTGGAATTATATAGTGGTGATGGTTGCAGAGGCTTGTAAATACCCTAGAAAACAACAAATTGTATTTTTAAAGTGGTGACTATTATGGTACGTGGATTTTGATGTGAAGAAAAGAACGTTAAGAGCTACAGAAGGATGCCTCGGCGTCTGCCAGGAGGCGAGGAGGACCTTTCCAGGTTCAGGGAGCGGTGTGGGTAAAGGCAGGGAGGGGTGTGGAAAACCAAGGCCCGTGTGTGCCGTCCCTGTCCCCGTGGTGGGGGCACTGGCCGAGACGTTGTTGCAAAGGAGCTGCATCTGAACAACGAGGTCAGAGAGGTCAGACGTAGGTCGGGCACAACCCGAAAGGAAGACAGGGAGCTTTAAGGGCTGCACGGGCGGAACGGAGGTGTGGGAGCCCTGGGGTGATCTTAGGGGACACTCACGGCAGAAACTGCTGTTTCTCCAGATTGGGGGCTGGAGCCCCTGGGCCCGGCAGGCGGCCGCGAAGTTTTCCAGAGATTCACAGAGGGCACGGTTTAGGCCTCCGAACTGACAGAGGTTGTGGGTACAGTTGAGAAGGAAGGGCCTGAGGAAAACGTTGGTGGCACACTCAGTCCAGGCCAGAGTCTGAAAGGCCGCCTGGCACTTTTCCTGGGCTCTGGCCAGGTCATCTTGCCTGCAGTTTGTATTCAGATTCTCCACATGTCTGGCTTGTGTCTCCTGAGCCTCATTTTGGCAACTGCAGAGGAGAAAAGGGTCGTCATAGGGACAGCCACTGCCCCATCTGTGAAAATGACCTGGCACTCCCAGGTGACTCAGAAGACCCCCTTGTCTTGTCTTCCCCAGGAAGCTGGTCTGAGCTCTGGCTCCCTTCCGGCAGCCTCAGTCCCTCCCCACAACTCTGAAGCCAAAAAGGAAAGCTCACGTGTCCCCAGATAGGTTCCGGGGACCCAGAATCCATCCTGTGTCGAGTTACACACATACAGGAATGCCCCAGTCTCCCTATCCCAGGCGCACCATACAGTCTGGGATCCCAACTCCTTTTCCTATGAAAGGTTAGAGGCTTTGGGGACAATTAATTACTTTGGGTGAGACTCCTTGTCTTGCCAACTCTCCACAAATTCAGTGTCATTCTGGGCTAATTCGTCATTGGGCATCATGAGCTCATCCTCCTCCTCACCATTGAAGTTTCCGCACAAGCCACAGACCTGGGCGGGAGAAAGGGTTCTCAGAGCCAGGGAAGCAAAAGAGCCTTTTTTGGGGGCGCTTGGGTGGCTCAGTCCGTTAAGCGTCCGACTTTGGCTCAGGTCATGATCTCATGGTTTGTGGGTTCGAGCCCTGCATTGGGCTCACTGCTGTCAGTGCAGAGCCCGCTTCAGATCCTCTGTCTCCCTCTCCCTCTGCCCCCACCCCCTCCCACTCTCACTCGCTTTCTCTAAGAAAAAAAAAATTTAAAAAGAAAAGAGCCTTTTTCATTGGGGCCTGCATTTCCACTCCTAAGAAAAAGGTGCACTCCCAGCCCCCCTCCACTTGGGAGTGACCGGTTAGGTCTAGAGAGGGCTCAGCGCCCTCTTGAAACAGACTCCCCTGAAGAAGAGCCCGAGGATTCCCCCACCTTTTGGTAATAGGCTCCAGGGAGCTGGACCTCAAAGAAATCTTTGCCATCAAACTTGACCTGGACCCCGATGTTAAGAGAGAGTATGGTGTTATTGCCAACAACACGGATTCTGAGCCCTCGGATCTCAGTGGTCAAGGGTAAGGTGACCTGTGTGCCGTTGATCTACAGAGGAGGGCAAGGCAGGTGAGTGGGAAGAGGGACCGGAGCCCCCTCCCCAGAACTGGCCTCCTCCCTTCCCGCCCACGCCACCCAGCTCACCAGCACACGGCGGTCCTTTATCAAGGTGATGAGGGTATTAAAAACATCAACGTTGACCTGGCTGAGGTAGGAAACAGCGGAGTGGCCTTTCTTCTTCCCATACTTGACACTGATCTTGAAGAAAGGCAGGTCCATGGTGGAGTGGCACACTTTCACCAGGACACCAGTGCAGGTGTCCCTGACTGTATGGTAGGCGCCATCGAAGCTGAGGTACTGAGAGTGGTTTGAGGTGCGGCACACCCCCATACCTGGCGGGAGGGAGGGGCTGCTGAGTGGTCCGGCCTCTACAAGAGCAAGAGCTCTCCCCATCTTCGAGGAGATGTGATGGTGAAGGAGGCCCCGCAGGGAGGGAAGAAGAGAAATAAAGACTCGGTGGCCAGGCTAGGATGAGGCTTGGGGGTGGAGGGGATGTTATTCTGCCAGAGAAGGTGGCATCATAATGGGACTCATAATGTCCTATCTAATTTTCATGGCCAGGATGGCCATGAGTGAACCCGAGGAGCCCTTCCCGATGGCACAGGGGTCATCATTCCCGGCCAGAAGTTCTTTGGGACACCAGACATAGGAGCCCGAGGGCCACAGATGACGGGAGAGGGGGAGGGGGAGTTGGGGAGAGCGGTCTCGGTGACGCTGGGGTCCTCCTGCGTGCTCAGGGGCCTTGTACCTGAAGCTCGGCAGCGGAGCAGCCCATCCAGGGGCCAGCACATCTGGCCGGGCCTGCAGGCAGTCTGCTGGCAGGAGATGGCGTTGTGAGTGGAGCAGGTACAGAGCCTGGAACAGCTGTTGTCCAGGTACCATCTCTCCCCGACCTGTGGGACGTGGGCATCAGCAGAGCCAATGGAAGTTGGGAAGCCAGAGTTGGACGGAACCCTCTACCCCAGGTGCCCCCTCTGGCTCGCTCCCCTTGGCTGCTGGCCTCCATCCCCAGACTTTCTCAGCCTTTGGGCTGCTGGACTTGCTGCTCAGCCCCTAGCACTGGCCCTGCCGCCTTGCCCCTTCACAGGCTCTGACACCTCCTGCTCCCCAAGCATGTGGAGCTGAGGTCCGGCCCCTCACCGGGTGGTAGTAGCCCTCCCGGTCGATGCAGCCGCACTGGCTGAGGGGCACACAGGAGGTTCCACTCAGGATGTGACCTTTCTGGCACTCACAGCCCTCCGTACAGGGCAGCGCTGCTGGGCAGTCTCTGGGGGCGTTCAGGCTGAGGCAGGTGGCGGGGCAGGGGTTGGCGCAGGGGCTGTAGCTGCTGTTGGACGGGCACTTCAGAGCTAAGAAGAAACCAGTGTCAGGAAGCGCAGTGATTTCCAGCACCCTGAGCTCAGGGCATCGAGAATTCCCAGGGAATGTTCATCAGACGAATGGATGAACAAAATGAGGTCTATCCATACAGTGGAATATTATTCAGTCTTTAAAATGACATTCTGGGGGTGTCCGGGTGGCTCAGTCGGTTAAGCATCTGACTTGGGATCAGGTCCTGATCTCGCAGTTTGTGGGTTCAAGCCCCGCATCGGGCTCTGGCCTGACAGCTCTGACCCTGAAGCCTGCTTCAGATTCTGTGCCTCCCTCTCTCTCTCTCTGCCCCTGCCCTGTTTGCACTGTCTCTCGCTTCTCTCTCAAAAATAAATTAACACTGGGGGGCCTGTATGGCTCAGTCGGTTAAGCGTCTGACTTCAGCTCAGGTCATGATCTCACAGTCCGTGGGTTCGAGCCCCACGTCGGGCTCTGTGCTGACAGCTCAGAGCCTGGAGCCTGCTTCTGATTCTGTGTCTCCCTCT
This sequence comes from Cryptoprocta ferox, assembly GCA_028646485.1. Classification (NCBI taxonomy): domain Eukaryota; kingdom Metazoa; phylum Chordata; class Mammalia; order Carnivora; family Eupleridae; genus Cryptoprocta; species Cryptoprocta ferox. Next base: position 30,836,932 of record CM053564.1, read on the forward strand.
CTCTCTGCCCCTCCCCTGCTCACTCTCTGTCTCTCTCTCTCTCTCTCTCAAAATAAAAGCACATTTAAAAAATAAAAAAAAGAAAGAAAAATAAATAAACATCAAAAAACTTTTTAAGTCATTAAGATGGGAAATTTTATGTCATGTATATTTTACCACAATTAAAAAAAAAAAAGAGTTCCCCGAAAAGAGAGGAAGGAAGAAAGAGAACAGAGCTGGCCTAGGTCAGAGGGGAAGCAAGCAGTAACCAAATGAGGGTGGAATGTCTTGGTGAGGAGAGAGTCAGATGGAGGAGGCTCCCAGGGTGGGGCAGACATGTTGAGGGTGGGGGTTGGGTTGGGAGAGACTGGAAGGGGAAGGGACACGGGTTCCACGTGGGGCTGAGGGCCAGGCTATGGAGGAAGAGCAGAGGAGCAGACTTTAAGGACAGGAGGAGAGAAAGGGGTTCTGGCAGCCTCCTCCCGGCTTTGGGAGCAGGTATTCGGGTCACTCACGGCAGAAGGTACTATTCCGCCAGGAAATGGCCCGGCCGGCATGGGCACACAGGGATGCATAGGCCTGCAGGGAGCGGCACAGGGTCAGGGTGTCCCCCTTGGTCCCACACTGGCCATATACACAGCTGGCGAAGCTGGACTGGGGAGGCACCACCCTGTGGCACTGAGAGAAGGGTCCTGGAAGATGAAACGATGTAGGTGTGAGGACAGAGTCAGCTTGGAAGGGAAAAGAACCATGCAGCTGCCTCTGAGTGAGTTCAACATCCATTTCAGGGGCACCTGGGTGGCTCAGTCGGTTGAGTGTCCGACTTCGGCTCAGGTCATGATCTCACATTCCGTGGGTTTGAGCCCCGCGTCGGGCTCTGTGCTGACAGCTCAGAGCCTGGACCCTGCTTCGGATTCTGTGTCTCTTTCTCTCTCTACCCCTCCCCTGCCTGCTCTCGGTCTCTCTCTCTCAAAAATAAAGACAGAAAAATTAAAAAAAAAACATCCATTTCAATCAAAATGCCTAATTATTGAGAAAGTACTGTCTGAGATAAAAAAAAAACAAAAAACAAAAAAAACCAACGGTCCATCAGAACTCCCAAGGTGAATACTGCCTCTGTCTTTTCTTCCTCCTGACTTTCCATTTATTTCATGTCTCATCCTTCCTCCCTCCCTGACCAGTCCCCCTCCTCTGTCTCTGGCCAGGGGAGGAAAGCACCGCGGCCACCAAGGGATGTGGCTTACCCTGAGGGTTCATTAAGACAGCACAGTTCTTTTCCCAGCTGTTTGCCCCTCTGTTCTCCTGGCATCTGGAGGGCTTTGGACCCTTAACAAAGCAGCTGAATGAGGAGAGGGGAAGGGACAGGAATTTAGGATTGGAGGAAGCTGCCCCAAAACTGACACGACAGTGGAGAGGGAAGATGGGAAGGGAATAAGGGCAGGAGAAGAGAACAGAGTGGTCCCTCAAGCAGGAAGGTCAGAAGATGCAGCAGGAAGGAAGGAGGTTAGCACTCAGGATGGGATTCCCACGAGGGCTCTCCAAAGAGACAGATGAGTAAGCCCAGAAGGCAAGCAGGGGCGGGGGAGGTGGGAACAACCATCTTCGGGCAGTTCCAGTCCCTGGAGAGATCAGGGATGCACAGAGGACACCCCAGGCTGCCCGCCGAGGGTCCTCCCCAGCTCTGGCTCCCGCTTTCCCAGCTCACCCTGCTTCAGAGTACTCAGGGAACTTCCAGGCGACTCCCAGGTGATCCGAGCTGTCCACAGGCCTTCTGTCCGGGAGCAGATTGTCATCTAGGCTATTGTTGTTGTAGTTGCCTGGAGGAGAGTCCAGTCAGAGGCCACAGACCTGCCCCCAGGACCACCACCTTCCTCTTAGAAGAGACTGGTCTCACTCTTCACTCAACAGACCATGGTTCATCTTTCTTTTTCTTTCCCTTTGGCCTCTCAACACCTACCCTCACAAACAGCAGACAAGCCCTCAGGACACCTACTGAAATGTGTGGATGAGCAGGACTGAAACAGACTACTGTCCATTGTCCCCACTCGGCCCGCAGATGCTCAGGGAACTCACCACACAGCCCGCAGAGCCGGCCAGCGTAAGAGGAGGGCACTGTCACTTCGGCCAGATGGTTCCCATCGTAGCGAATTTGAAGCCCAAAGTCCGTGTAGAGGAGGATAAAGGAGCCGCTAGGCCTTATGCTCACCCGGCCTTGTGCAGGCCACACAGGCAGGGCCACCCGGCGACCATTCAGCTACAGAGGCAGGGAGGACGCGGTAGGGAAAGGTGCTTCGGACAAGGACAATGGGGCCAGGACCAGACAGCAGACAGCTATGGTGATGTGTCTGAGGAATTGGGGCTGGGTCTGCCGTGGGCTCCCCCCAGGGGCTCTAGAAGCCAGACAGGTGGGTCTGCGGGCAAGGAGGGGGCAGAGAAGAGATGCTGAGCGGGCTGGGGGTGTAGGGGCCAGGGGAGGCGGGTGGAGGCATGCACCTCGACCTTGCGGCCTTTGATCAGTGAGATTCTCAGGTTGAAGACCTGCAGGTGGACGGATCTGACGTAAGAGGCCTCCAAGTTCCCATTGCGAAACTCATTGGTGGCACCCACGATGAAGTAGTTCTCTCGGGACCTAAGCCGGCAAAGCCTGGTCAGGATGTAGCTGCAGGTGCCCATGAAGTGGTGCAAGGCTCCGTCGAACGTCAGGTAGTGAGGGTCCCCTGAGACAGTGCAGGTGGCAGCCCCTGGGGTGAAGGAGATGGAACTCAGAGATGCCCTAACCCTGAGCTGCTATCTCGTTGAGTCCATGTTGGAATGAGCATCCTTGGCTCATCCGTGTGGTTGGCTGGGCCTGGAGAGGTCAAGCATAGGGACTGCCCCAACCTCACCGGGTCCACGCAGAGGCTGCTCTGGCTTGGGCCAACTGCCGGCCAGGCCCCGTTAAGCCCCGGCTCTCCGGGGTGCCTGCTTTAGGGCAGAGCCATGCCCTCGCCCAAGGTCATGTGGGCAGCCCCCTCCCCCCCCACCTCCCATCTGTCTGCTTACCTAGGGCATGGCAGCCATAGATGCCATCCTGCTGACGACAGACCTCCTGGGCCTGGCACCTCCACTGCGTGCAGCGAATTTTACTGCTGCTCTCGCAGGTGCAGAGCTGTCTGCAGCCTGGCTTGAACCACTGCTCCCCCACCTCGGAGATGGAAGGAAGGAAGGGAAAGAGGTCATTCCCAGGTCTGCTACTCAGATCACTGCCTTGCTCACCGGGGACCGTTCCTGTCATCCCGAAGCTCCAGGCTTGGCAGCAAACCTGGCATTCGCTCGCTTACTCAGTCATTCACTTTTTTGCTCCTTCACTCAACAGATATCCATGTGTCTGCGCTAGGTGTTAGGGACTCAGGAATGAACTGGATGGATGAGCTCTAACAGCTCACGATGGGGGGGAGGGGCAGTAAACAAGTAAACTAATAGATCACGTGCTCCAACAGGATATGCACTTAAAGAAGATAATCAGGAGACCCCGTGAGAGTTTCTTGCCATCAACACAGACAATAAGCACTTGCTCCAGAAGTTTAGAGGAATGTCTTCTGACTTTACTTATCAGGAAAGCTTCAAGGAGGCAGCATTTGAACAGAGCCTCAGAGTGGGGCGGCTGGGTGGCTCAGTCAGTTAAGCGTCTGACTTCGGCTCAGGTCATGATCTCACAGGTTCGTGAGTTTGAGCCCCGCATTGGGCTCTGTGCTGACAGCTCAGAGCCTGGACAGAGCCTCAGAGGAGGTGAAGGATTCCAACAGGCACGGGTGGTGGGGGGATGGGCAGAGCAGAGATAACGGGGCTACGGAGAAAGTAAAATGGAGGGGAGACCAAGGCACAGGTAGAGCGTTCGGTGGGCTGACCCAGAGCTGGGCAGAGGGCTGTGATGGACACCAGTGTCGTTCTCAGGGACAGGGCGAGGGACAGGCAAAGGAGGAAGAGTTAAACACCACGGATGAGGGTCTGGCTTCAAATGTGCAGACAGGGGCGGGGGGCCTAGGTAGGGGCCAAAGTCCTTCAGCAGAGAAAGGGGCCTGTGGTAGGGGAGGAGATGGTGTTTGGAAAGATGTTTGTGTATATGACATTGAAAGAGCCTGGGCCCTCAGAGGAGGAGTAACTCTGGGAAAACGAGTCAGGGGAGTGAAGGGCAGAGGAGTGGACGTGGACGTGGGGAGAGGCTGGGGGCAGCATGGGAAACAGCTGCCAGAGAAATAGCTGCCAGAGCTCCATCGGGGTCTGCGGGGAAAGTGCTAGAGATGGACAGAGATGGGGAATCAGATATGGGCCCGAATGTCCCTATTGTCAGCCCTCCATGCCCTGGCTCCCTGGCCTCTCTGTCCCGCACACGGGCTCGCCCAGACTTCGGAAGCAGAGGCCTGCTTTCCGGCCTCACAGCAGAGCCACCCAGCTCCAGAGGCTCACCTTGAAGTAGCCCACCGCGGGCTCGAGGCACCCACACTGGGACTGGGGGACGCACTGGAGACCACTGAGGACGAAGCCCGGGTTGCACTCACAGCCCTCCACACACCGGTTCCGGCAGGCCATGCCAGAGAACCCGGAATGGCAGGTGGCGGGGCACATCCTGGCACACAGCGTGTACATGCTGTTGGGCGGGCAGGTCATTGCTGGTCGAGGGGAAGCAGAGAAGGGCACAGGGCGGGATGGGGAAAAGGGAACGAAGGTGTGTTCGGAGCCCAGCGTTCCAAGGCCCCATAGCTAGAGGCTTCTGCCCACTCCTGAGAAGCAGAGGGTGACCAGGGAAACGTGACCAAGGAGCTCAGCTTCTACTTTGGGCCCAGAAAGTGGCCTGCTGGGAGCTACCAAGAGGCAGGTCCCGGGGAGCAGACAGATCCAAACGTCTCAGCAGTGCTGCTGTGTAGATATGCACTTGTCCGCAGGGCAGGGGAAGATGCCCATGGGACCTCCATCAAGGGCCTGCCCCTTGCCCTTAGGGCCTTGCCCTAAGCAGGCTCCCCAGAGGCCGTGAGGCAGTCATGGTGTGCCCACTCACCCCAGGAGTCTGTACTGTGTGTGTTTCGGAGGACACTTGGGCCATGAACGGGCACCTGCACACATTGTCCCGCATAGCCTCAGGCGGCCAGAGGGCTTTCTGAGTTTGCAAGGGACCGTGATTTTTCTCCGTGGCTATTTCTGCTTGCAGATTCCCCTGTGTACGTGTGGAATCGAAGGGGTTCAGCCAGGGGTCCCCCACACCTGTGCTAACACGCAGATGCCCACCCTCAGCTCGCATCCATGGGTGAAGGAAGGGGGCCCTGCTGCTCGCCACAACTCACGGCAGAATTGGGGTCCCCTCCAGGGCTTCACCGCGTAGCCGGCATCCTGGCAGATCTCAGTCAAGGTTGCCATATGGGCACACAGCACTGGCTGCAGCCCCTGGAATTTACACATGTCAAACGTGCAGCTCTTGAAGAACGAAGTGGCCTTGAGGTGAGGCAGACATGCCCTGAGGAGAGAAGCTGGGTCAGAGGAGTGATCCGGGTGCCCGGTGACCCCTCTCCCGCAGCCCTAGCTGGCTCCCTTCATACTCAAAGGCTCCACGGGCATCCAAGAGCCGTCCACAGAACTGTAGTCCCGACAGACTGTTCTGCAAGCCTGAGTTGCACGAGGGAGGAATTGCCAGGTTCTTCTGGCACCTGGAAGAGACCCCCCACCCCCGCAACATGTCCTAAAGCCTCACCTCCAGCCTGGCCCCTACCCCAGCAGTCTCGCGGCTCTCGGCGGCCCCTAGCGGACAGAGGCTGAACCCCAAGCCTGAGAGGAGGTGGGGAAAGCTGGAGCCAAGCAAACTGGAACAGAGGCTGCTCAGCATCCGGAGGACGATGGAAGGTGTAGGGGCGAGCGTGGTGGTGAGGGGTTAGTGAACTTGGCCTGAACGGGAGCAGGGAGAAGAATGACAGAAGTGGGGGAGGGGTGCATGGTGGAGAGGAGAAAGAAGAAAGGGGGTGATGCTGGACAGGGTGCATGGTTCTCAGAGGGGCAGAGGAGCAGGAAGGCAGAGGCGGCGGGGGGAGGGGTGTGTGTGGCTACGTCCTCACTCCTTGTCCTCGTCCTCCACTGTCTGCCAGCTGTTGCCCAGCTCCTTCTGGTCCCGCGCTGGGCTGCCGTCCGGCTTCTGGTTGTCATTGCTACCGTCGCCGTCATAGTTGCCACAGAGGCCACAGAGTTTGCTAGAGTAGGTGCTGGGGGTGGGGGGAGAGGAGGAGGCATTAATGGAGAGAAGGGGCTCCAGGCCCCGGAGGGACCACGCAGAGCTGGGGGCCGTGGGCAGGATGCATCGGAGGACTGACAGGTGCACACTGCGAACAAGGGTCTGTGCCAGGCACCGGGCGCACAGGGACCTCACAAACCCTCACCCCCGAGGCATCCTTACTGCTTCGCTCACACCCCGTCTTCTCGCTGGCCCTATAAATGTGGGAAACAAAGGCAGAAAGAGATGTAGATAGAATTACATTTCCTTATAACCTGCAGCCCTTTGACAAATACTTTTTTTAAATGTTTACTTATTTTTGAGAGAGAGAGAGGGTGAGCGGGGGAGGGGCAGAGAGAGTGGGAGACAGAGGATCTGAAGCAGGCTCCAGGCTCTGTGCTTATAGCAGAGAGCCCGAAGTGGGGCTCGAACCCATGAACAATGAGATCATGACCCAAGCTGAAGTTGGATACTTAACCGACTGAGCCATCCAGGTGCCCCCCACAAATACTTGAGACAGGAAGGGAAGGGTGTTCCTCCAGGAACTCCCATCTGTCTTAATGTCTGTCAGTGCTTTGCTGGAGGGAAAGACAACCTTAGCTTGGCAATAGCTAGGCCTCCAGGATCCTGTTCTTTGGAAGCTTCCCCTCATCTTTACTTCCCCCAACTCCCAAGTGTATAACCAGGCACCCCTCAAAATCCCAGTGCAGCTCTTTCTGCCCATGGGTCCTGTCCCTGTGCTTTAATAAAACCACTTTTTGGGGTGCCTGGGTGGCTCAATCGGTTAAACGTCCAACTCTTGATTTCGGCTCTGGTCATGGTCTCGCCGTTTGTGAGTGCAAGCCCCGCCAGGCTCCACACTGCTGAAATGCAGAGCCTGCTTGGGATTCTCTCAATCTCTCTCTCTGTTTCAAAATAAATAAATTTAAAAAAATTAAAAAACTAATAAAACCACCTTTTTTGCACCGAAGACATCTCAAGAATTCTTTTTGGGGTCGCCTGGGTGGCTCAGTCGGTTAAGCATCCGACTTGGCTCGGTCATGATCTCGCGGTTCCTGAGTTTGAGCCCCGAGACGGGCTCTGTGCTGACAGTTCAGAGCCTGGAGCCTGCTTCACATTCTGTGTCTGCCTCTCTCTCTGCCCTTCCCCTGTTCATGCTTGTTCGCTCGCGCGCGCGCGCTCTCTCTCTCTCTCTCAAAAATAAACATTAAAAAAATTTTTTTTTAATTCTTTTTGGCTGTCGACTCCAAACCCCAACACTTCAAACCACACCACTGACATTCCCACATTCCCGGTTTTCCCTGCATTTGCCGTTCACTATCTACAAAGACATTCTTTCCCTTGTTTGTCCATCTGGGGAGCCACCCTTTCTTGAAGACTGGGGTCAAGTGACCACTCTTCAGGAAGCTCCCAAGACCCATTAGCAACTCCTTCTAGCACATTCCCAAAGCATTGTGTGTATATCCTGCTATTATCATTCTGCCCAGAAATCAATTCCTACTGTCTCCTCATCCAAAGGGAGGCTGGAACTAGGTGCTTCCCACCCAGAGATCGAAAATTAGTGCCTGGAATGGAAGGGGAGGGGGAGGGACAGAGTGGGGAGAAGTGGCAGCGGCCTCGCAGGGCACCCCTCACCTGGGCACACTCACATACAGCTGCTGGTCGCCATCCCATCTCACCCGCAAACCAAACGCTGTCTGCAACTCCACAAATCGACCACTTGAAGCCAGGAAGATTCCTTTAGAAGGTATCGCTGGGAGGGTGACTTGCTTACCCCCAACCTGGAAGGCAGGCCAAGGGAGGAGACTGAGGGACAGATGGAAAGTCAAGGAGAACCCCCACCCCCACCCCGGCAGATTCCCACATCCACACTGGAAGGCACGCACGTCCACAGCAATCCTCAGTAACAAACAGAATGCTCTGGAACCTGTCCCTGAGAGGTCTGGAGGTCGCAGGAGCTGGCTGGGACACCGAAACCCACAGGCCTGGAGGCACTGGCGGGACTGAACAGAAGACCAGACTCACCAGCGTGCGCCTGTCCCTGAGCAGGGTGATGGTGATCTCAGGCAGGGTCACATAGACTTTGCTCAGGCAGGATATGCCTTCTTGTCCTCGATCGTCATTCTTCGCCGCCACCCTGAAGAATGGTTCTGGGTGGGGAGAGGGGTGAAGAGCACCCAGGGGCCCATTCGACAAGCAGTTCTGAGCGTCCACTGAGGGTGGCGCCCACACCTGACACTGCAGGGCTAAAGGACCATGGTGTGAGTGGGGAGGCTCTGCTCAAGACGGGAGGCGGGACCCTGATGTGAGTGGGGCGTGACTGCCTACCTGCTTCCAGAATAGCCTGTACTGTGCTGAGACCCTGCGTCCCCCCTCGGTGGACTAGGGCATCGTAATAGTTCTCTCATCCCTTTATTGCAATTACTCCTGGCGGGCCCTCAGTAAAAGCTGGCCAAGGAGACAACTGATAAGGAGAAGTGTCTTAAAGGGCATTCTGGTCCTGAGAAAGTCCTAGTTCTGGGGTGGCCACGTCAACCCTTACGTCACCAAAGGCCTTGTTCCCATCTTGCTCCTCCCGTCTGCTCCCCAGCCGTTTCCTGCCTCCCACTGTGTTCCCAGCTGTTCTGAACTCAGACCCCTGGCCCAGGCCTCTCCAGGGCCCTCCCTACCTGTCGAGTTGCCACAGGGTTGGGCCATGATGTAGGTGCATTTGCCCATGAAGCTGAAGTATCTTCCATCAAAGGTGAGATAGTGAGGGTCTCCGTAGATGGCACAGGTGGCAGTGCCTGCCGGGGAGGGAGAAGGCGGGGGACACATGGAGCGGGCTGCTGCCACTGCTCCACCAGGCAGGCCGAACCACACAGCACCTCACCTACCCAGTGGCATGCCCCAGCTCCTCTGGTCAAGGGACCCTGGTGTCATACCCACTCTGACTGGCTGGCCGGCAGGGTAGCATGCAGGGAGGGGCTCACCATAGGGTTGGCATCCGTACTGGCCGTTCTTCAGCTGACACACTGTGTGTGTCCCACACTGAGAGATCTGGCACTCAATCTGACTGCCAGGCCTGCAGCGGCAACGTTCTGTGCAGTTAGAGCTGAACCACTCTGCCCCAGGCTGGAAACAGGGGATCCAGAGTCACGATGCTATAGTTCTTGGGGCCCTTCCCCCGCCCACTACCATGCCTGCAGACCTAACCTGGCTCGTACTCCTCCTCTTCCCACTGCCCTACCAGATATTCCTGCTCACCACAGGACATTTGCACATGTTGCCCTCTCATCCTGGAATGCTCCTCCCCCTCCATTCTAAATCATTTCTATGCAACCAGCAGAGTTCAGCTCAAGGGTCACTACTTTCTCAGAGAGACTTCTCAGACCCCCGACTAGGTCACCCTCACAGCTCTGGGTACCTTTCCTTCCCGGAACTTACCACAACTGTACTTTCACATTAATTTCTGTGATTGCTTGATTGCAAGCACTCTGGGAGGGACCATGGCTCTTTATTCACTATCAGAGCCTCAACACATGGCACAGTGTTTGGCAGGAGCTCTCATTCAAGAAAACTTTGCTGTTGGGACGCCTGGGTGGCTCAGTGGGTTAAGCCTCTGACACCTGATTTATGTTCAGGTCATGATGTTACGGTTTGTGAGTTCGAGCCCTGCATTGGGCTCTTTGTTGACTGGGGAGCCTGCTTGAGATTCTCTCTCTTTCTCTCTCTGCCCCTCCCCACCAATAAATAAACAATAAAGAAAAAGAAACACATGCTATATCAGAGTGAACCAAGATCCTATGTGTCCCCCAGAATTAAGACCATTAGGAGAGCAAGGACTCAAGAAACCTTCCTTGAATGCATATACCTTGAATATATAAGAAATGCATACATGTCTCCCGGGTTGGGCAAGAGATGCTTAATGCTAATGGTTGTGATAGATCTTTCTGAGGCTGAAACTAATCCTAATACTGACGCACGGACACCCAGGAGACTGGCTAAAGGGAGGAGAGGGAGAAAGTGGTCCTCAAAGAGACAAATAGGAACTCAGATGACCCATGGGGAAGAACACCTGGAGCTGAGACGAGCCACTGGACACTAGTGAATAGCTTAATGCACTTTTTTTTTTTTTTTAAGTAGGCTCCATGCCCAACGTGGGCTTGGACTCACAACCCTGGGAGGAAGAGTCACACATGCTACTAGCTGAGCCAGCCAGATGCCCCTAGCTTAATGCACTAATAATAGGTCGCATATGATATTTATCATAATTAGCTAATAATAGTAACATTTATTAAGTACTTGGCCTGTGCTCAGATCTAATTTCAGCTTCACAACAGCCTTATGAGGTAGGTAGAAATTATTATTTAACACATTTCGTAGACACTGAAACAGATCTGAAGAGGTAAAGAAACTTGCCCAAGGTCACCCAGCAAGTGAATGCTGGAGCCCAGGTTTTTCTTAAAATTTTCTTAATGTTCATTTATTTTTGAAAGAGACAGAGACAGACTGCAAGAAGGGGAGGGGTAGAGTGAGAGGGAGACACAGAATGTGAAGCAGGCTCCAGGCTCTGAGCTGTCAGCACAGAGCCCAACGTGGGACTCGAACCCATGAGCTGTGAGATTATGACCCGAGCCGAAGTTGGACGCTTAACCGACTGAGCCACCCAGGCGCCCCTCCTTTTACTTTTTAAAAAGGTGGCTATTAGGAAATGTAAAATAATGCATGAGGCTTGCATGCTATTTCTTTCGGACAGCACTGGCTCAGAGCCTGTGCTCACATTCAATCTTCCCAGGGGGACCACCAATTAGGGGAGACAAAAACAGCAACTCCTCTGTTTTGACTGGGTTTGCAAGTTCCTTTGGAAGAAGATTCTGGAATGTTGTGTTCTGTACATGCAGGGACCCCCTGGCTTTTCTCAAGACGGAGATGAGGGCCTTGGACTACCGGGTTGGCCTAGTGTCTCATGCACAGGGCCTTGGGATGATGGAATCTTCTGCACAGTCTGGCCTAGCTCAGCCAAAGTGGGTACTCAGTACATATTTATTGCAGGAACAGAGATGACCATCAAAAGCCACATTCAGAATGAATGACTCCACCATTGCGTAACCTCTGCTTGTGACCTGGCCCCTTGGGACTATCCTATGGATCCACAGGTCATCTCGCCTCGGGAGCCAGAACCCATGTGTTCCACTCACAATCTCCCTCAGGGGCTCTGGGCATCCCAGCGGCCTTACCTCATAGTATTTGTTGTTGTAGAAGCAATTGCAGGATGAGGCACTGATGCAGTGGGATCCATGAAACAAAAAGCCAGAATTGCAGACACAGCCAGGTTTGCAGGGGAGCCCACAGTTGGGCTTGGGTCTCTCACAGGATGCTGGGCAGGCGCAGCGCTCATAGTGGGCATTTGGGGGACACCACGCTAGGAGGAAAACAGCCTGCGTCAAGCCTTCACTCTACTGCTTTTTTTCAGGGAGACTTCCTGTCCCTCCTATACCCCCAACACTCAGGTTCTCTACGAAGTAGGTCCATATTGTTTAGCCATAAAGAGGAGTGAAGATCCCACATATGGATGGACTTGCGTTTCTACAACTCAGAAGAACCTTGAAAATATGATGCGGAGGGAAAGAAGCCAGTCACAAAAGACCACGTAATACATCATTTGCCACGCGTGCAATGTCCAGCAGAGGTAAATCCACAGAGACTGGAAGTCGATTAGTGGTTGCCAGGGTTTGGGGAGAATGTGGAGTGACTGCTAATGGGTACAGGGTTTCTTTTTGGTGCACAACCTTGTGAGTATACAAAAACCACTGAATTGCAAACTTTAAAAGGATGCATCTTATGGTATATGAATAATCTCTCTATAAAAAGGAAGGTGTGTGGCGTGCAACTGGCTCAGTCCGTGGAGCATGCGACTCTTGATCTCGGGGTTGTGAGTTAGAGCCCCAGGTCAGGCGTAGAGAATCCTTAAAAATAGAATCTTTAAAAAAAATGCTGTCAATCTAGGACTCGGCTCTCAACAACCTCCACCCCACCCATGTCCTGCTTCCCTCTTGGTCGGGGCAGTCCTCATTTTTTAGAAAGTTATCAGGTCACATTCATCTCTCCTCTAAGACTGCAGTTTTCTGTTAGAAGCATCCATTTACCTAATTCTCTCTCCTACTCATAGTCTCTTACTTTCTGCTGTTGGTTCTATGCTCTGTCACTTACCTGGAGTGCTTCTAGGGGGTGTAGTGGTTGTGGAGGTACTTGGAGCAGTAGGAGGTGTCACCAAGACTGTTGGCTCAGTGGGTACAAGTGTTGGGCTGGGCTGGGGTATTGTAGGAACTGTGTGCCATTCAGTGGCAAGAGTAGGTATTTTTGTGGGGATTGTGGGTTTTTTTGTAGGAACAGTGGGTTTTTCAGTAGGGATGGTGGGTTTTTCTGTGGGGATGGTGGTCTTTTCAGTAGGGGTGGTAGGTTTTTCTGTGGGCATGGTGGTCTTTTCAATAGGGGTGGTAGGTTTTTCTGTGGGGGTGGGTTTTTCTGTGGGGACAGTGGGTTTTTCTGTGGGGACAGTGGTCTTTTCAGGGGGGACGGTGGGTTTTTCTGTGGGGATGGTAGGCCTTTTGGTAGGGATGGTGGTCTTTTCAGTGGGGACAGTAGGTTTTCCTATGGTGATGGTGGTCTTTTCAGTAGGGGTGGTGGGTTTTTCTGTGGGGATGGTGGTCTTTTCAGTGGGGACAGTGGGTTTTCCTGTGGGGATGGTAGGCCTTTTGGTAGGGATGGTGGTCTTTTCAGTGGGGACGGTGGGCCTTTCAGTGGGGATGGTGGGTTTTTCTGTGTGGATGGTGGATGGTTTTTCTGTGGGAAAGGTAGATTTTTCTGTGGGGATGGTGGGCCTTTCAGTGGAGACAGTGGGTTTTGCTGTGGGGATGGTAGGCCTTTGGGTAGGGATGGTGGTCTTTTCAGTGGGGAAGGTGGGTTTTTCTGTGGGGATGGTAGGCCTTTTGGTAGGGATGGTGGTCTTTTCAGTGGGGACAGTGGGTTTTTCAGTGGAGATGGTGGGTTTTTCTGTGGGCATGGTGGTCTTTTCAATAGGGGTGGTAGGTTTTTCTGTGGGGGTGGTGGGTTTTTCTGTGGGGACAGTAGGTCTTTCAGTAGAGACAGTGGGTTTTTCTGTGGGGACAGTGGTCTTTTCAGTGGGCAAGGTGGGTATTTCAGTGTGGATGGTGGATGGTTTTTCTGTGGGAAGGGTAGATTTTTCTGTGGGGATGGTGGGCCTTTCAGTGGAGACAGTGGGTTTTGCTGTGGGGATGGTAGGCCTTTGGGTAGGGATGGTGGTCTTTTCAGTGGGGAAGGTGGGTTTTTCTGTGGGCATGGTGGTCTTTTCAATAGGGGTGGTAGGTTTTTCTGTGGGGGTGGTGGGTTTTTCTGTGGGGACAGTAGATCTTTCAGTAGAGACAGTGGGTTTTTCTGTGGGGACAGTGGTCTTTTCAGTAGGCAAGGTGGGTTTTTCTGTGGGGATGGTAGGCCTTTCAGTAGGGATGGTGGTCTTTTCAGTGGGGACAGTGAGTTTTTCTGTGGGGATGGTGGTCTTTTCAGTAGGGACGATGGTCTCTTCAGTAGGGACAGTGAGTTTTTCAGTGGGAATAGTGGGCTTTTCTGTTGGGACTGTGGGCTTTTCTGTAGGGATGGTGGGCTTTTCAGTAGGAATGGTGAGCTCTTCAGTGGGAATAGTGAGATTTTCTGTAGGGATTGTGGGCTTTTTGGTCAGGGCCATGGGTTTTTCTGTGGGGACAGTGGGTTTTTCTGTGAGGGCCACAGGTTTTATTTGGGGGGTCATAACTTTTTCTGTGGGGGCCATGGGTTTTTCTGTGGGGACAGTGGATACTTCACTGGGGACCGTGGGTTTTTCTGTGACAGTCATGGGTTTTATTTGGGGGGACACAGCTTTTTCTGTGGGGGCCATGGTTTTTTCTGCGGGGACAGTGGATGTTTGACTGGGGACAATGGGTTTTTCTGTGACAGTCATGGGTCTTATTTGGGAATTCATAGGTTTTTCTGTGGAGACCATGGATATTTCATGGGGGCCAGCGGGTGTTTCTGTGGCAGCCATAGGTTTTTCTTTGGGGGCTGTAGGTTTTTCTGTGGGAGTCCTAGGTTTTTCTGTGGAGACAGGGGTTTCCGAAGGGCCAGTGGAGGGAACTGGAGATTTGGAAAGAGGCACTGTTGGCACAGTTCCTGCAAAGAAAAAACAAACCAATCAACCCTGAAGTTTAGTCAAAATCAGACCACCACCCTCTTCACTCATTTCCAATTGGAGTGGGTGGCCTCAAAGGGTAACTTATTCACACCTCTCCTTCTACTTCCAACCCCAACCTTCACTCACTTAACAAACACTCAACAAACACTGCTCCTAACATATGTCAGATGTCGTGCCAGATACAAACGACACAACATGAATATGATGTCAGTCCTCCCTTCAGGATTGCCATCCACTAGGTAAGGAATCCTGATCTAGGATGCACTGCATCCTAGTGCACAGAAATGCACTGCATCCTAGTGCACAGAAATGCACTGCATCCTAGTGCACAGAAATGCACTGCATCAAAGTCACATGCACACAAGCAAGCATCCTGATGCCACCGGGAAGGCAGAGGCGGGCAGAACGTAGAACACAAAGCAGTGTGAAAACGCAAGCACGGGAGAGAACTTGATTTTCAGCCAACGGAGAGACAGTCATCCCAGAGCACAGCTCCCTTTCTGGTGCCTTGAGTTTTGTCTTACCTCGACAAGTCCCGTGATTGATCAAGATAAAACCCACAGCGACAACAAAGGCAGTGTTGGTCCCTCTGATGGCCTCAAATATCAGCTGAAGGGAATGAGGAACAGAGAAGAGAGAAGTCCAGCTGAATCCATGGCAGCTCAAAGATTCTCCCAGACAGCCTGTCCTCTGCCAAAAGGTCACCTTGTTCTAGGCTCAACAATCCAACTCTGCCGCCGCTCCTTTTCAGGATCAAGGTATCCCTCTCGGGGACACCGAGTTCACCTCTACTCCCTTTCCCATCTCCTCAGCCCTGGTTGTCCCTGGGTATTATGTCCCCTTCACCAGGCCCCACACAGGGCCGGCTCTCTGTCTCTCACCTGCATGGGCTGTTGATGCCCCGAAGGGATGGTGACGGAGGTGTTCAGCCAGTTGGGGCTCTGAGACCCAACGCGGTGCCAGAGAGAAGTTGGGACACTGCCTGCAGGACTCTCCAGCAGGAGGTTGAGTTTAGTGCCCTCTCCGAGGCCATACATGTGGTAGGCAAAGTCCACACAGATCGCACCCGGGGCACAGAAGGGCCGGCTCACCAATCTGAAAGACTGGCCTGCCTCAGAGAACTTGTCAGCCTCGATGTAGATATAGCGACCTTCTGGGCAAAACAAGGGAATCAAAAGAAGGGCAAGATGACAAACCTCCCAAGGACAGTCTCATGTTGTTTTCTTTAGCATCACCTTGCCTTCCAAGAGAGGGTTTGACACAAACACCCAAACTCCCCACGTTGTAAGCGGGTTTTTTTTTCCTACTTGTTTTGGACTTCTAACTGAAAAAGGTAGGATCAGAAAAAAAGGAAACACCGAACGAGCAACCCAGATTCCTTTGCTGGCTACACCAGTAAATGTCTTGACTGAAAATGAGGTTGTGGGTTTTGAAGGCTCAGTGAAGTGAGATGCCTAGATTTTCTGGGGGTTTCAGTGACCCCACAGCCAGGAGAATCTTCAACCTACTCGATTTGTGTCATCTCCCCAGCTCGGCCCCATGGCAGCTTCCCTAGAAACATCTGCTGGCTGATCGTTGCCACCTACATACAATATCTTCTCCCTTCAATCATACCAGCCAACTCCCCAGCTGGGGGAGGATTCAGTAATTCGTTGGCTTGGGGGATCCTCAATATTCTCACCTCCATGGGAATCTCCAAAAGCACCTGTACCCTGGATGTGCATATTTTTACTTCCCCGGGTCCAGTGTCCGCCATCCCTTGATGCCTGGGCCCATTCACAGAAGGGATGGGCATCATCTTCAAAGTCACATTGAGGAAAGCTCTCTAGGGGATCAAAATGGGAGATATGAGAAATTTGGGACATACCCTCTATTCCTCCCCAATCCTGTCCCCCCACCCCCGATCTGAGCGATCTGGTGGAGGTCCTGCTCCTCCCAGGGCCTTGCTCTCACCCCCACAGGGAGCAATGCTGATTGCATCCACTGCCACAGCTGGCTCTGGGGCCTCTCCAAACACACCTACCATGGTGAACTGAAGAAAGAGAGAGAAAGGGGGCTGGGAGTGAAAAAAGAGCCCAAATGCCCAAACCACTCCCCCCGCCCCCGCCCCTAATTTTACTCTATTCAGGAACCCAGGCACCCTGTTCCCAATGCCCAGACCTTCCATCTATTTCAATATCAGAGGTGCCTACCATGTGCAAGGGGTCCTGACCTCTTGCTCCTCTCTGTACCTGAATTTGTCCCTGGGCTGTGTAATTGACAGAAACAGGCTGCCAGTTGGGTCCAAGTCGTCCTGAGAAGAGAGTGTGTCTCCTGATGCTGCCTGCAAATGGAAGGAATCCGAGAGAGAACTGACTTATTAAGGGGGCTGAAAAATGACCTCAAACCTATACTCAGGGGGCACTTGGGTGGCTCTGTGGGTTAAGTGTACGACTTCAGCTCAGGTCATGATCTTGAGGTCCATGAGTTCAAGCCCCATGTCAGGCTCTGTGCTGACAGCTCAGATCCTGGAGCCTGCTTCCGATTCTGTGTGTGTGTGTCTCTCTCTCTGCCCCTCCCCTGCTCACGCTCTGTCTCTCTCAAAAATAAATAAATATTTCAAAAAGTAGGGAAAAAAAACCCTATACTCAGAAAGAAGAGTAGCAAAGGGAATACTTGGGAGTATATTCCCCTCTCCCAAATGCTGGCACATCCTTCTCTCTTACTCTCCTGGTACTTATATCTGTTTTTCTAGAAGCCAGCACTCTCCCGGTGCCCCGATTCTACTCCACGCAATAATCTTGCGTATATTGTAGATTTCCCTGGAAATATGGGATGCTCCATATTTTCCTGTCAACCCAACCCTGGGAGATGAGCCTCAGGTCAGCATAAAAATCCTGCGAGTGCCAGTCTCACCCAGGACAGAAGCATAGATGGTGAGGGCTGCACCAGGTGACTGGCCATGGAGGACATAGTGGAAGGAGAGGCTCAGACAGCCAGAGGACTGGCTCAGGGGGCTCAGGAGGGCAGATTTCTGCATCGGTTTTGCATTCTTGGGGTCCAGGAGCAGGTAGAAGCCACCTACGAAGTAAAAGGCCAGTAAGGTGGGGTGGCTGAAATTGAGGCATAGGGCCCTGTGACCGCAGGAGTCCCGGGCCTGGGAAGTCCCAACAAGTGCCTAGGATCAGCCGGCACTGAGGTGGGCCTCCATCTGTCCGAGGCCTTAGAACTTTCCAGAAATGCAGAAATGCTCGGCAAGACTGGGTAGGGCCGCAGGCACCGCCATATGAAATGCAGCATCGTCTCAGAAGCAGCCGTCAGAACCTTGTCCTTTGGGTTCTGGCGCTTTAGGTTCCCCGGGGTCATATCCTCTTCCTTTTCTGGACCCACGGGACATAGCTGATTCATACGAACTGGTGAGAGAGAGAGCTGGTCTGATGCCTAGAAGCCGGCATCTTCTCACCCCACCCCCTCCGGCTGTTCAAGCAGCCAATCAACCTAGACCTCGCTCCGGGGCGGGGAGTGAGGCTGCGCAGGCGCGCTCGGTCTTCACTCCCGAGCGGTGTTGCTTGGTGAGCGCACGCAAGCCAGGTCTGGAAAGGCGGGCTTCGGAGAGGCAGAAAAGAGGGCAGAAGGGGAGGGAAAAGAAAAGAGAGGAGACAGCAGGGAAGGAGGAGGGAAGGGGAAGGAGGGAAGTGGTAAATGGTGAAAGAAAATACCAGGGGGGCGATAAGGGGATAGCTGGTTGGTGGAAAGGAGAAGTGGGAGAAAAAGAAAGGAAAGATGGAAAAATAGAAGGAAGCAAGCTGGAAAAAGGGAGCGAGAGAAAATTGAAACAACAACCAACATTTACTGAAACTGTTGGGGCGCAGGGGTGATGCGGAGATGGGCTGGCCCTGCTCTGCTCTCCCGGGCCTCGAAGGGAAGGGGAGGGGCAGTTCTCCAGGTCTTTCTAGAAGGCCGACTTCAGGCAGCAGGAAAGTGCAGAGGAAGGAGAGCCTGCAGTTGGAGTGAGCAGAAGGGGCTTCTGGGCGCTTGCGGGGGAACGGTGAGGAAGAGAAAAGAACAGGAAGATGAAGGGAGAGGATTAAGAATGGAGACCTGCAAAGGACCAGAGAACAAAGAAGAGGTGGGAATTTAGAAAAGTGATCAGGGAGCATGGTTCTCAGGTTTGACCTGCAGAGCTTGGCTGGGCCACCCTCTTTGAGGGCTGGAGATGCCCGTGTGGAGAAGACTGAGAAGAGAGGTAGCTGCTGTGGGCGAGAGAAAAGGAGCAGAGGCACAGGGAAGGAAGGAATGGGCTGAGGGTTGGGGAGTGGAAAGAGGGAAGGGAGGGAGGGAGGGAAGGGTCATCCATGGAAAGGAAAGCCCAGCCAAGAGCACAGAGAGATTGGGGGAAAGAAGCTACGGACAGACATGGATGCAACGGAAGAGGAGGCATTTTGCCTGGCTTATTACAAAACTTCCTAAACGGCCTCTCTGCATCTGCCTTTGGCCGTTCCCTTCAGTGTATTCTCAACGCAAACAACAACAACAACAACAAAACAAACAACAGAAAACAGGTGATCCTTTTAAACATAAGTCAGATTAAGTCACTCCTCTGCTCCAAATCCTGCAAAGGCTCCCTATCCACATCCGAGTAGAATCAAAGCCACAGTCCCGACAATGGCCTTCAAGGCCTCAAGTCATCAGCCCTGCCTAGGACTGTTCTAAGCTTATCTTCTCTATACTTGCCAGGTGGCCTCTTATATCTCAGCACCTCCCCTACCCCCTAGCTCACTGCCACCTCAGGACCTTTGCAAGGCTGGCACCTCTGCTTAGAATGTTCTTCCCCTCTATATGTTCACTCGATCATCCCTCACCTGCTTCAAGTTTATGCTCAAAGATGACCGGAATGAGACCTACTCTGACCACCCTGTTTAAGACTAACAACCCCCCCACTCCTGCACTCCCAATCCCCTTATTTTGTTTGACTTTCATTTTTCCAATAGTCCTGGAAATAGTATATTATTCCAATAGTCCAATAGTATATTATTTATTTCTTTATTGTTTTAGGAACCGTCTTCCCCTCACCCCCTGCCACTCCTAGTCTTTTGAAAGCTGATGTATCTCAAGGGCCTAGGACAGCGCTTGGTACACCATAGGCACTCAGCAGGTACTTGTTGAATGAATGAGTGAATGAATGAATGAAGAATGCATGAATGAATGGTGCCAGGGAAGGGAGATGAGGAGTAGGCTGTGTTGAGTCTGCGCGGTGGAGTGTGTGGGATGGCAGTGGTGGGAGCCAGGGTGTGGAGTTTGCTTTCTGCTGAATAATGTGAGGTCGGCGAGGCTTGAGGTTGCTGGGGGTTACATCCCAAGGCAGTCACTGTACGGTTGTCAGGCAAACACCATAAACTCCTGCAGAGGTCACTAGAAGCCCAGAAAGCCAAAGGACGGAAGTGTGGTCATTACTCACTGCCAGGGCTAGAGAAATCATCCTCAGGCCCCACGTTCGGCACCCCGGACGACCCTTTCTTCTGGACCCACTTGGCCCCAGAGGCTGTCGGGATCCAGCTCCAGCCGCAGAGATCATTTGGAATGTCGAAGCTGCACGTCTGCATCATGCAGACTGAGGGGAGAAAGCAGGGGGCGGGGGAGGGGGAGGGAGGATTTAGCTTTTTCTAGGAGGATGCAGCTCTAAAAAGTATGCCTCAGTCTGGGGTCCGAATGCTGAGTCCCAATCTGCGTCCTACTGTGAGCCATGGTGGGCTTTTGAGCCATGTACAGTTCCAGTCCTCAGCGCCTTAGTCTTGGGACATGTTACTGACCTTGCCCAAACCTCAGGTTCTTAATCTATAACTGGGAGCAACAGCACCCGCCCGTCTTACGTTAGATCATATGTGGAGAGCAACTAGTACAACCCTGTGCTCAGTAAGTGTTAATTACTTGGACTCTGCTTCAAGAATTTTCCTTCACTTGCGTTTGCTCCCCTTGAATCTCTATATGTCAGCTTAGAGGGCTAATTCAGGATGGATCTGGGGGAACAGCTGAAGTGGCCAGACATCCAGTTTTGCCCAGAGACTGAGGCATTCCTGAGATGCAGGACTTTCAGTGCAAAAAAGAGGGACAGCCCAGGGCAGACCGGACTTGGTTGGTCAGTCTTGAAAAGTTATGACCACAACTCTGTTTGTAGAGAACATCTCTTTAGGCTGTAGCTGCCTCAAGATTCAAAGGTGTGAGGTGTGGTGGTAGAGGGAAGCCAGAAGCTGGGCGGATGGTGGAGGCACAGAGAGGCGGAGGGGCAAGGGCTCACTCTGGTTGCAGGAGCCCCGGTGGATGGAGATGGCATCCAGAGCAATGTCCAGGTAAGCCGTGCTGCCCCTCACTCCTTCAAACATCACCTGTGGGAGAAAGAAGGGGACCACGCACCCTGTAAGCTCCTTTGCTCAGGCTCCCACTTTCCTGCCTGAATTCAGATGGCCCAGCCCTGGCGCCCCCTCCTTGCCCTGGCCCCTCCTGCCCCCCCACCCCCCACCCAGATTCCCACTGGGGCCCAAGGCTCTGCCCTCAGCCTCACCCGACGGGGCAGGGCAACCCCCATAGGCACAGTGACAGCGGTGGGAATCCAGGAGGCGGTCTGGGTGTCAGTGTGTTTCCAGAGCAGGCTGGGGCGCTTCTTCTTGGTGTTCCTGAGCAGCAGCAGTTTGAGCTGGGCGCCCCATGAAAGCCCAAACATGTGGTAGGCGAAGTGCACGCAGAGGGGGCCTTGCTTCCATATGGGAGGGCTGCGTAGGCGGGCCACCCCGCCCCGGTGGAAGGTGCTTGATGCCATGTGCAGGTAGTGGCCCTCTGCAGGAGGCAGAGCCCAGGATGATGAAGAGGCGAGGCCCTCCCTCCCCCTTCCCAGAGCCCAGGTGTCCGCTTCCAGCTGCCTCCCTTCCCCCTGCACCCAGGTCTGCCTACCTTCTAGCTGTCTCCCTAAACCTTAGGCTTCCTCACCTCCATTGGGGTAGCCCCCGGGGGGACCTGTGCTGCCGGTGGGGGAGGGTCCACTGGCTCGAGTCCAGTCCCCGTCATCTGTGGACGCTTGGGTCCAGTCACAGAGGGGTTTGGAGTTATCCTCAAAGTCACACTGAGTGAGAATAGCTGAGAAGAAAGGGCCGCTCTGAGGCCAGCAGAGGGGAGAGGGCCAGCCGCAGAGCCAAACTGGGAGTTGGGGTTTAGTAGGATTGCGTAGCTTAGAGAAGGCAGCCACTACGTGGGTCCAGAGCAGAGATTTGGAAAAAAGAATCCAAGAAATAAGAATCTCGCAGGAGAAATTCAGGGCCGAGTAGAACGAATTCTAGGATAGGGGTCGCAACCTGAGGTCCCAGGGGCTAGATTCAGCTGGGCAGACAGGCTTTGTCTGGGCTCAGGCATTTTGTTAATTTGAATGCGCATCTTCTAGGTAGGGCTTGGACTCTATACTGCCATGTTCCCTCTGTCCTCCATTACCCAAGTGCTGCCCTCACACATTGTTATGTGCTTATGCCATCACCCAGCCCAGAGGGCACTTGAGGTGGCCACTCCACCCTGGGGAAGGAGAAGGGTCTGAGTGGTGCTGGTTTCCAACTCACAGTTATCCCTAGGGCTGCGAGCAACCAGCTTCCAGTCCGGAGGCTTCTCTTTCCTTGGGGTTGGAGAAAGAAAAAAAAAATAAAACAAGTAATACTTGTCATCATCAAGAATCATAAGCCTCGATGATCGTGAGCTTTCTGAATGGTCCTTCATGAAGGATTTCTTGGTATCCACATTGTATCCACATTGCACCAAAGTGTAAGTAGTAAAACCTACTTCTTTAAGGTTTTCAAAAGGTCGAGGCACTTGGGTGGCTCAGTTGGTTGGGCGACCGACTTCTGCTCAAGTCATGATCTCACTGCTCGTGGATTTGAGCTTTGCGCCCGGCTCTGTGCTGACAGCTCAGAGCCTGGAGCCTGCTTTGGATTCTACGTCTCCTTTTCTCTCTGTGCCCTTCCCCAACTTGTGCTCTCGCTCTCTCAAAAAATAAACAAACAAAAAAAGTCGCCCAACCTCCTCACGTTAAATTCTCATCGATCTCCTAAAAAAATAAAATAAAATAGTAAGTGTCTCCCCTCGGAGCGCCTCACATCGCCACTGGTTGCCTCTGTGCCTCTGTGAGCCTGTGTTGGGGCCTCCGGGGAGGAGGAACTGGATTGTGTGTATGGCAGTTCTCAAGCAGTGGCTCTGCGTTTACACCTGGGGAAACTCCTACCTCGGAGCTGAGGTCCTCTTGTTCTGTAGCCCAGGCTCTCCCCATAGAGCGGGGACCATGTGGGTCCCATGCTGCCCTAGCTACATGCCACTGAACATATAGATGAGTAATACAGGGATGGCCCCTCCTCGCCCTATGAAAACGCAGAGAAGCTCACTGCGCCTCCCCAGATGGTGTAGGTCAGACAGAACAGCCCTTTACTTTACTTGTACAAGTTCTACTTGCTCAAATCCCACAAAACAAGCTCCAGGACACCAAGCCATCTGTCATTTCTTGCTGCCTCTACCTGAAGTCTCCTGTCTGCTGGGTTTGGTCCATTTCCTGAGGGCCCAGCCTCTCCTCTCTGTCTCTCCAGCCCTAATGTCTGGGCTCTGTCCAGTTCCCTCTGAGCTTCTCACACTCTCAGTTCCAGGTTCCCCTCTATGGGGTTCCCCACTGTTCCTGTTCATCATCCCCCTCCTCCACGGGGCTTTCTCCCCATCATTACCCTCCTTGCCCCTCCAGCTTTGCCCCTTGCTCTCCCCCAGAGTCACCCCTGATCACCCCCTGAGCCCAGCTTACCGGACAGGGGCAGGCATGTGGCCCTGGCCCCAGGTGGCCCCCACCAGCAACACCAGAGTCCAGACTCGAGGAGCCATGTGGGACCTCAGAGGCGGCTCTCAGGGAAGAGGGGAAGGCACAGTGAGCCCAGGCCACTTTATCTACCCCTGACCCTCCTCACATGACATCCTTCCGAGGATGCCATGAAAACCGGACAGTCAGAGAACACGAGAACGCTCTGGGAAATGAAAACTACAAGGGTGGAAATTTAAAATCCAGTGAAAGGAAATAAGATGAGAGCCGGAGAGAAGGAGAGCAAGAGAGAAAGACCAAGAGAAAGAGACTTAGAGAAGCAGTTCAGAAAGTCTATCATCCAACCAAAAGAGTTCAAATCAGAAAGAACAAAGGAAAAGAAAGGACTTCAGAAAAACCACACAAGAAGATTTCCTAGGACCGAGCTACAAGTCCCTTGATGAAAAGGAGTCTCTTATGATGGATGCAAAGACACCTATGGAAGGCGTGTCATGAGATTTCAGAGTATCAGGGAGGGGGAGAGAAGACCCTAACCACTTCCAGATAGAAAGAAGCAGGTCACATACTAAGGATCAGGAATCAACATGGCGTCAGGCTTTTCAATAGCAACCAGGGGTTCTAAGAGGCAGTGGAACATTGTCTGCAGAATTCCAACAGAAAATCATTTCAAATCTAAAATTCTATAGCTGGCAACAGTGGTGAAAACGACTGGCAGTTCAAATGGAGGACTGGTAGTGCTTACTGCCAAAGAATCAGAAAAGACAAGTCCCAGAGGAAGACATACCACCAGCCAGTAAGCATCCAAGAAGATGTCCTGCTTCACTAGTGATTAGGAAAATGCTAATCAAAACTACAACTGTTGCATTGACAACCATTTAAGAGATTGAAAGCTTTCAGCATTGGTCAGGATGAGGTAGACACACTCAAATACATTGATGCTAAAACTCTATGTTGGTGAAAACTTCTTGGAAGGTAATTTGACAGTAACTCTCAAACTTCCTAACATGCACATCTTTGACCCCACTTTACCTTTCCAGGCATCTTCCCACAGAAATACGTGCCTATTTGCACATAGCTGGCTGTATCTTAAAGATGTTAATTGTGGCATCGATTACAGTAGGAAAAAAATCGAGATTACCCAAACGTTTGCCAGCAGAGACGTGGTTGGATCATAGTCAAGGACTATTTTTCATACGAGGAATATTATGTACACATTAAAAAGAATGGTGCTCTGCCAAAAGTTAAAAATAGAATTCCCATAGGGTCCAGCAATTCCACTTTTGGGTGTACACCCAAAAGAATTGAATGCAAAGATGAAGAGATAGATAACCTGGTCACCCACATTTATGGTGGCATTATTCACCACAGCCAAAAGGTGAGAGCAACCCGAAAGTCCACAAAGCCAAAAATATGGTACATGCGTACAATGAAATATCATTCAGCCTTTATTTTTTTAATGTTTATTATTTATTCATTTACTTTTGAGAGAGAAAGAGAGACAGAGCAGAGGAGGGGCCGGGAGAGGGAGACACAGAATCCGAAGCAGGCTCCAGGCTCTGAGCTGTCAGCCCAGAGCCCCACCTGGGGGTCAAACTCACAAACCGCGAGATCATGACCTGAGCCGAAGCTGGACGCTTAACCGACTGAGCCACCCAGGCGTCCCTCGTTCAGCCTTTAAAATGAAGAAAATAAAAATAAATAAGTAAATAAATAAAAAATAAAACGAAAAAAATTCTCACACATGCTACAACATTGAGGACGTTATGCTAAGTGAAATAAGCCTGACACAGAAGGACAACTAGCATATGATTCCGCTCATATGAGGTGCCTACAGTAGTCAAACTCCTAGAGACAAAAAGTAGAATGGTGGTTGGCAGGAAAAAGGAGTTTGTGTTTCGTGGGGACAGAATTTCAGCTTGGGAAGATCCAAAGGCTGTGTGGATGGCCAGTGGTGATGATGGCACAATGTGAATGTACTTAATGCCATTGAACTGTACACTTAAAAATGGTTAAGAAGAGGGGCGCCTGGCTGGCTCAGTCAGAAGAGTGTGAGACTCTTGATGTTAGGGTCGTGAGTTCGAGCCCCATGTTGGGTACAGAGATGACTTAAATAAATTTTTTAAAAAAACTTTAAAAATTTTTAAAAGATTTTTAATGGTTAAGAAGATAAATTTATGTTGAGTATGTTCCCACAATTTTAAAAAATAATTTGAATAATATTAATTGATGTTATAACACTTTGTTACAGTTTATTCCTGACTTAAAGACAAAAATAAGAATGGTGGTAGGGCAGTATGCTCTGATAGTGGAAAGGGATTCGGCGTATGTTATTAAATGAAAGAGGCCGGAAGAGGGGCCCCTGGGTGGCTCAGTCAGTTAAACGTCTGACTTCGGCTCAGGTCATGATCTCACAGTTCGTGGGTTTGAGCCCCACGTTGGGCTCTGTGCTGACAGTTTGGAGCCTGGAGCCTGCTGTCTCTGTCTCTCTCTGCTCATTCTCTCCCTCTGTCTCTGTCTCTGTCTCTCTCTCAAAGAAAGAAAAAAACACTGAATAAATTAAAAAAAATAAAAAAGAGGCTGGAAGAGTCCAGAATGCAGACAACAGGAGGGACAAGCCTCTGTGAAGGGACGGAGTGGGGAGGACACCTTGCCGACACAGGTTTAGAGACTTTAAACACAAAGAGATGGTAATCAGACAAGTTGGGAAGGCACATCCAGGAAGTGAGAACGTTCCGAGCTTAGAGGGAGCGTGACACTTTTGAAGAATGGTCTGGTGTGTGTGTGTGTGTGTGTGTGTGTGTGTGTGTGTGTGTAACACTGGGAAGAGGCAGGGGCCCTGTCTTGGAGGACCTTGAATGCCACAGTTTTGAAGAGCCACTAAAAGTTTTTAAGCAACCAGGGTGACTTGATCCCACTTACATTTTCAAAAGGCTTCTCCGGCGGCCTCGGCAGATAAGGACCAAAGAGAGGCTGGTTGGAGCTGGAGAGACAGGAGAGGAGGCTGTGGGAGGGTGAGGGATGGTGGTGCAGGTGGGCAGTAATACCAAGACAGCAGGAGTGGGGAGAACTTTCCGGGAGCCAGGAACAGCAGTGCTTGCGGGCTAATCTAACTGAACCTCGTGTCCTCTTCGTTGCAAAATTATTGTCCTCATATTCCATATGTCGAAACTGAGCTCTGCAGAAATGAAGTCCGTTGTCCGGCACAATAGCACGGCTCTGACAGTCCCCACGCTGTGTCCTGCAGACTCCCACAGTTGTGTTGCAAACATCCAAAGGGGGTCAGGGTCCCCCCCGACCCCCCAGCCAGGGCAGCTCTGCTTTGACCTGTTTCATAAATGGCAATCCTATGTAAGACTGAAGTTGAAGGGCAGTTTTGCCCCTTTTGAAAACACTGTTGACTCTCACTGCACATACAGAGCTGTATCTCGGCTGGAGGGCTGGTCAGCAGCGAGCTGACCTCTCCTGTCCAGACTTCACGTATTCCACCACACCCAGGTTGTTCTAGAAACCTTCAGTTTCACCCCCTACACCTTGGCAGCCCCCCCCCACTCTCTATCACCAAATCTATGCCCTGGGTGGCTCAGTCGGTTGAGTGTCTGACTCTTGGTTTCAGCTCAGGTCATGATTTCATGGTTGTGGGATTGAGCCCTACATCGGGCTCTGTGTGGACAGCGAGGAACCTGCTTGGGATTCTCTCTCTCAGTCTCTCTGCCCCTACCCCACTCGTGTGCGTGCACTCTCTCACTCTCTCTCTGTCTCTCTGTCTCTCTGTCTGTCTCTTTCAAAATAAATAAACTGTAAAAAAAAAAATCTATGCCCAGGAGTACATTGAAGAGGGAAGTCCTAACCCCCTTCGCAGTCCTGGGGATTTCTGCCCAAATGACCTCTGAAGGGACTGGTTAGGGGTCCGATCTGGGGAGAGAGCGATCCTTTGCCCCAGCCCAAGCCCTGATCTACCCTTCCTCCATACCAGGTTAGGAGAGCCATCAGGAGAGGGACAGAGCCAGGAAATGGTTAACCCAGGGAAGAGCAGCAGAAGCCAATTGATCCACAGCCCCTCCTGGTTGGGCAATAAGCCTTCCGAGGGCTGCTTTTGCTGACCTCTCTTTGGCGCCACAGAGCTGGACAGTCTCAGCTTCCAACCTGTCTGGGGGTGGGGGTTGGTGCACGAGGCAGGACAGGAAGGGCCGGCGGTGTGGGAGGGAACCACCGGGCTCTGCATTTTGGGTAATCATGAGTGTGCAAGGCCCCAGAGGGTTTGTGGCTTGACCCGCCTAGCAACTGCAGGAATAGGTGTGAGAGACCCTGGCAGGTGGAAAACCCTGGTAACCACTCCAGAGAAGTAAAGCCAGTCTTGGCTCCACTGTGTTTGCTTGGACACTTTACTCACCCTCTCTGGGCCTTAGTTTGCGCTTCTGTAAAATGGAGAGACTTGCACAGCTAAGTTTTATTTTGTTTTGTTTTTTAATTTTTTTAACGTTTATTTTTCAGAGACAGAAAATGACCATGAGTGGGGGAGGGGCAGAGAGAGAGGGAGACACAGAATCTGAAGCAAGATCCAGGCTCTGAGCTGGCAGCCCAGAGCCTGATGCGGGGCTCGAACTCATGGACCACAAGATCATGCCCTGAGCCGAAGTCGGAGTCTTAACTGACTGAGCCACCCAGGCGCCCCTTGTTTGTTTTTTTTTTTTAAGTGGGACTTGTGTGTGGGTCATGTAAATTTTTTTTCCTAATCAATTTTTAAAAATCAAGAAGAGTTCATGGACATTTGGGAGTGACTCACATAAGTTGGGAAACCATACTACTGTCTGCTTTTCTGTTGCCAGTAATCTTTCATAATGTCACAATTTTATGATGGAATTTTAGAGGAATTAGCCTTGACCAGCTGGGGAAAAAAGAAAACAAAAAACGTAGTTAACATTCAGCTTAGGTTGCAATGTCTAAGGTTGCCAACTCAACTCCAGTAACACTTGTCTTTTGTGGTGAGAAGAGGATTCTAAGTAGTTCCAGGAAAATCTTAGGTGACTTGTGAGCTGGGGTCAGGCAGGTGCTTTGGGTCAGCCTGATGCTCAGGCCCAGGGAGAAGGTTTGGATTAATAGGTGGCGGTCAAGGTGAGGTCTACCGCTGCTGGAGGCGGCTGAGTTGGCCTCTAGTGCTGGAGACTTGGGTGGTGGGGAGAGTGGGAGGTAACTTCTGCCCATCCAGGGAGGAAGCTGGAGCCCCAGGCAGGGGATGGAGCAGAGAGGAGTTGATAGAGAGATAGATGGGCCTAAAGCCTCATTGACCCAGAGCTGCTTCCTCTCCTCCAGCTACTCCCTCTACTCTCCTTTCCCTGTGATCCCCACTTGGGGAAGAAGAAGGAACCAGAGTCAGAGAGCTTGGCTCCTGGTCCTTATCTTCCTCTCAGTGTCTTAAGGCCTGGGAAAGGCCCATAATCTTTCTGAACCTCAGTTTCTTCCTCTGCAAAATGGAGATCCTCTACCATCTCCGCCTTCCTCTCTCAGTTAGGTGAACAAATAAGAAAATGCCCAGGGAAGCACCTTGTAAATTGCAAAGCACTCTACAAACACAAGGCAGCTCCATTAAACAATTATGTAACCGACTGACTCAGAACTGGGCTGCGTGGACTCCTGTCCTGCCAGAAAGTCAGAGGAACTGTCTGTCGTTTACCTGGTGGGACTTAAGTTTTATTTTCCCCATCCGGCAAATGGGGATGATACCTAAGGTCCTCCTGTTTCATGGATTGGTGGTGAGAATCACAGCAGATCATGCAGGTGCCAGAGTTTAATATGTTGTGAATCATCATAATAATAGTACAGAAGAGAGTTCACACTCCCAACATCTGGAATCTGGCAACACCCTCCTTCCTTGTGTATCTATGTCTCTTCGCAGGGACTTGGGCCCTCACCAGGTCCTTCACATAGGGCCTGTCCACAACTCAGTCACCTACCAAGCCTGCTCTGTCCACGTTTATGAGCTCCTGTCTTTTTGCCTCGGCATGGGGGCGGGGGGGAACGCCCACTTTCTCGGAAGACACTGGGCTGTGAGTGGTGCAGGCGATCCTTTCATGTTTTCCTAAGCACTTAGCGCAGAGACTAGCACACAGTAGGCACTCAGTTAAGTGTGGAATAAATGAGTTATGTGGGGTTTTTTTTAGTTTATTTTTGACAGAGAGAGAGAGAGACACAGAGTGCCAGTGGGGGAGGGGAAGAGAGAGAGAAGGAGAGAGAGACACACAGAATCTGAAGCAAGATCCAGGCTCTGAGTTGTCAGCACAGAGCCTGATGCGGGGCATCAAACTCAGGAGCCATGAGATCATGACCTGAGGTGACGTCAGGCACTTAACCATCTGAGCCACTCAGGCGCCCCATATGCTTTTAATGCTTTAACATACTGGCCCAAGTCATATAGTTGGGGTCCATTATATATATATATATATATATATATATATGTATATATGTATATATGTATGTATATGTATATATGTATATATGTATATATATGTATGTATATATGTATGTATATGTATATATGTATATATATATACTAGCAAGCAGAAAGCAGTCTGAAGAGAAGTCAAGGAATAAGGCTGGTGTCCCTGAATTCCAGGGACAAAAGAGCCAGGTGCTGGGCCAGGGAATAGGTGGGTATCACATCAGACTAAGATGTGCCTAGGGGTTATGAGTCCTCAACCTTGTGTTCAGGTCCCAGCTGCCATTATTAGCTGCATTCCTTGGATTTCAGGACAACCCTCTTGGCTTCAATTCTGCCAGTGAGAAAGACAGATTCCTCCCTCACTGATTCACAGCAGTGGGGCGAGAACCGGATGCCATCTGTGGAAACCGCACTACAAACTTCTATTGAAATGTGCCACGATCGGAGCCCTAAGGGTTCTTCTGCAGGCCAATTTGTCTAGCATTTCCCAGTAGGGCCTGAAGAGGGCACTGTACCCCAGGAGCTGGATTGGCCAGGGTGAAAATTCTCCTTTGGATCCACCCCTCTGGATTCCTCCCACCCTTGTCCCCATCACGCACCTATACTTCGCAAATACCCCCCAATCCTCCGACCTACCCCCAATTTTTCCTGCTGCGGATTGCAAAAATCCTATCTCTTTTGCATATTTTCAGGGGTGCAGCCTGACTTCTCTAAATTTTGTGGTAGGAGCAGAAAGACTGAACCTCCCCATATATGATAATGGCTGGGATTAGGATCCCGATAGTTTTGTGGCATCTTTTGCTGTCTACACTGGTCTCTCTTGGGCGATACTTTACAGGGGAAGCATTATGTCTGGGAAGGAATTTGAAGTCGATTGTCCGAGTAACGGGTAAAATTAGACATAGGGATGGAGAGTGGAGGCTGAGTTAGTTTGTACTGTGTCCTCTATCCCAGGGGAGCAGGGAGCAGGTAGGGATTATGTGGAAGGAACAAGCAGAAGAGGGAAGGGGTCAGTGCTGGGGGAATTGGGGGCTCCTGTTGTCTTGACCTTGGGCAGTTACTTTATTTCTTCCTCTGTTCAATGGGAATGACAGTGGACACTTTCTCATAGAGTGGTGCAAGTAATAAAATGAGGTCAGGTAAGGGAACCCCCCTGTGCACGGAATGAGTGCTCAGTGAGACCCCTGTCGGGGAAGGTGGCTCCTTCTGCAAGTCACAGGGTAGAGCATTAATGGTGACCATCCTGGCAAGGAAAGAGGGCAGTGGGATTTAGAGGTGGCAAAGGCTGATACTGGGGATGTGGCTTTAGCCAAAGGCACCACAGAGAAGAAGTGAGAAATGATAAGGGTCAAGTGGCCAGGACTGGAAGCTAACCCCGGCCACCAAAGGGACTCTTCCTCCTGGCTCCTGTTTCCTTGATGGTGGCTGTCACTCACTAAAGAGAGTTGCCAGCTACCTACTGAGGAATAGCCTTGAATGGAGCCACCTTATTGACCAGCGTGGGCAGAGCTTGTGGCCTCAGGCCCAGTGGGGTCAAGAGGTCAGACAGGCCATGCGAGGCAGCACGTAGGGCCCGACCCCCCTCTAGCTCTAGTTTCCCGGGACTGTGGCCTGCTGCCAGGGTGGGAGCAGGGCCAGGGAAGTGGGGCGCTCCTGGGGAAAACAGAAAAGCCAAGAGCCATGTTGTGGTTTCAGTTCTTGCCCGTGAGATTGAAAAATACACAAAACGTGGACCCAGTGAGAGCCAGGGGCCAGCCCCCATCCCATCTCCCTGGCTCCCACCACCCTTCGTCCAGTAGTCTCTTGCTGGGAGTACCCCTGAGACCTGGAGAATTCATGGCTTGCCACCTAAATTCTCCGGTCCCTTCTGTCCCTGCGTGATGGGTGCACAAAGAGGTATCGGCCCTCCACCTTGTCCTGGCATCATGGTTCAGCAGGACACCGAGATGAGTTTCGGTTTCACCCCAGCAAGGGTCCATCCCCAAGTTCAAGCTGTTTTCCTCCACATTACTCCTGCTTCGGGGCCTCAGGCTGGCCCTGTGACATCCTTAGATCTGAGGTGAACTCTGGACAGTTCCTCTGGCCCTTTTGATGTCACCACTGGCTGCAGAGTGTCCATGGGACAGGCTGGTGCTGAGCT
Organism: Cryptoprocta ferox; assembly: GCA_028646485.1. Classification (NCBI taxonomy): domain Eukaryota; kingdom Metazoa; phylum Chordata; class Mammalia; order Carnivora; family Eupleridae; genus Cryptoprocta; species Cryptoprocta ferox. The sequence continues at coordinate 30,868,752 of CM053564.1, forward strand.
GATCACCCCCGACAGGGGTCAGGAGTGGCGGTGCAGAGGGCGTGGCACAGGCAGTGGTGGTAAGTGAGGTGGTGGACGTGCCCGGGGTGGGAGCACCTGGTCACCTGTCTCCTCTTTGGCAGGCCTCCCCTGTGTACAGTGTCAGCTTTCCCCGCAGGAAATTGGAGTAGATTCGGAAAAGTTTGCACAAAGTATCGACAGTGAATGCTCGGAGTGGAGCAGCAGAGGCTGCGTCTGGAAGGGAGGTGGCCTCCTTCTGCCAAGGAGAGAACAGAAGGTTACGGCGTGCCAGGGACCCTGGAGGGAGATGGGATTCAAGCTAGAATCGGAAGGGGGATGAGAGCCTCAGTATTTCTTGGCAGGTGCCCTTCTCCCATTTTACAGAAAGGGCAAAAAGAAGTGAGGGAGGCCCCCACTACGCACCTGGGCTCCCAGCGCCCGAAGCAGGGAGGTGAGGCTGCGCAGGCTGCTGATGGCTTTATCCACATGCAGCTGCAGGGTCTCAGATGGCTGGGAGGAGTTGGCCAGCAGGGCCTGGCCCCGCAGGATGGCTTCTGAGAGCAGGGCCAGGCCCTGCCAGACTTCTACGGCCTGCTGCCCAACCTAAAGGGAGTAGACACTTGTAGACACTTAGAGTCAGAGACCCAAGCCGGCCTCTCCCTCTCAGCAGCCCCAAGCCCCAAGCTGAGCAAAGTGAAGGCATAGAATCAGTTTTGTTGAATGAATGAATGAATGAATGAATGAAGAAAGGAACAAATGAATGGACATACTGCATTTAGGCCTCACCTTCTTGTATCATTGACCCCCCCCCACCCCATCAGCTTCTCAAAATGAGACTTCCCAAGAAGAAGAAACACATAAACTCACATCCATCCTCTTCCAGGTATAGAAATTGACCTTGGTGTCTGGGACAGTGATATTCTCACTGAAGCTGCAGCCTTCAGTACAGCCCATCTGAAATGCACGACCCCCAGAGTCAGGCTCCCCTCCACTGTTGCCCCTTACCTAGTTTCCAGGTATGCGTTGGGGGCTACCACTTTTATCGTTTTTGCCGTGAGTTCTGACTTCCCACCTCCCTGCACCAAGTGCCAGGAAGGGACTCAGGTTCCTGGATCCTGGAGGAGCCCCCCGCCCCTCCCAGGACTCCTGAGAGTGAGTTTTGTGGAATATCCTGTGGACGTCTCACCGTGACGTTTTCGGCCTCCCTGGCCTCCAGGATGTACCTCTCTAGGACTCGGCTTTCACAGATGAGGCGAGGGGGGGCGGCCAGGACTGGGAGGCCCAGAGGAAGCAGCAGCAAGGACAGCAGCAGCAGCACCAGGGCAGGACATTCTAGAAAAGAGTGCCAGGCTGAGTGTGTCTGGAAGAGCAGGTTCACACATCCCCCTCCTCTGCCCCCAGCTAGTCGCTCCCGACCCCGAACCTTCCCCGCTCTCTGGTTCTGCCTCCTTGGCCTTCATTCAATCCTGCCGCGCGGAGCGCACACCCCACCCCCCAAGCTACCGGCATCCACTTCTCCCGGGCAAACTTCAATCCCGGTGTGACAGAGGCTTCCCCTCTCGCAGATCCCGGCGATCGCTCCAAGACCCGGGTATCAGCTTCCTCCCCACGCACGGAGCAGCCCTCTTCTACCCGAACCCCCAAACCGCGTCCCCGTGTCCAGGTCAGATTGCACCTTTTGCCGGTGGCTCCTGGAGCCCTGCCGGCACGTGGAGGCTGCCCCACCCCCCTTGCCCTTCCGGGGTCCTTGGCAAGTTGTTGGTCCTTGAACCCGGCCACCTCGGGGCCACTAGCCCCGGCGGTAAATTCCTACTCAAACAGGAGTCCAGGCGGGTGGGGGCTCCTCCAGCCGAAGAATACTCACCGCACGACCCCATCTCCGCGCCTCCCCCGGCCCCTCAGCGACCTGGGGCTCGGCCGGCGCCCTTGCCGGGAGCCCTCATCACGGGAAGCGAGGCGGGGCAGGGCCGCCCCACGGCCTGAAGGAAGGGGCCGCCGTCCAGGGGCCGCCGAGCCGGGGTCGCGCAGAGCGAGGGAGCGCAGGACTCCTGGCCAGGGTCCGCGAGGACTGGCGCGCGGCGACCGGCTGGGGTTGGCCCGGGGACTGCGACTCGGCCGGGGGTCGGGGCTGTTATCAGCATGTGTGCGTGCGTGTGTGGGGGTGGGGGGCAGGCTGTGTGCGTGAGGGGTCGCCGGAGGTAGGGGCCAGAGGGGTCAGACCGGGGCAGGACGCCTGGGTCGGGGGTTCGTCGGGGCGGGAGCACCGCGGTCGCAGGCTCTGCGAGTCCGACCCCGGGTTCTGGGAGGTGCCGCTGGGTGCGCAGGGGTGCCATTCTGGGAAAGGCTCTGACGCTCCCCGGGGGCGGTGAAGGGGGGGCGTCCCATCTTCCGCCGGGTGTTCAGAGCTGGGAGCGCCGATTTCTGCGAGGCAGCTGGGTCTGGAGGCCGGGGACGTGCTGGCAGAGGCAAGTTGCCTTCCTTCTCACAAGCCCACTACTTGTTCTAGAAGCCAGTATTTGTTCGTGGTCTGCAATTTGATGGGGGCACACGGAGCAAGAAATCTGGGGGTCTTCTCTCCCCACTCATCACTTTCTAGGACTCTTAAACCCAGAAATTGAACTTTCGCGCACTGGGCACATGGTACCTTGTGCAGGACAGGCCATGCACTTTGACATCCTTTTTGTTGTTTTTGGCTCTGACCTGTGATATAGGTTAGCCTGGTGGCAGAATTCTTAAGAACTCTGCAATAGAGCTATCCTCCAGATGATGGCCATTCTGCTTTGCAGCTCAGCCTTTGGGGCTTCTAGGAAGCATCGAAGCAACCCTCTAGAGCAGGAGTCCAAGGCTGGCTGGCCTCCCAAACCTCGGAAAGTGGTCTCAGTCCTGAGCCTCAGTGCTCTGACCTATCAAATGGGGCTGATGAAAGTCCCAGTCCCAACGTCCTATAGTCCTACAAATACAGGTGGTTATATATATTCCTTCACATCCTTACCAGTTCTGTGATATTAAAGATATCTCATTCAAGCCATCAGTGCCTTCTTTTGTGCAAGTCAGCTGACTTTTGCAAGACAAAAAGATGTGTTTGAGACCTAGCTCCTGCTTCCTGGAGTTTGTAGCTTACAATAGAGATAAGATGGGTACACAAGGCAGTGTGCGAGGACTGGAGTGTGCAGAGCCTAGGTGGAAGGGTTTGGAAGAGGCAGAGCTCACTGTTAGCTGGGGGAATCATGGAAGATTTGATGCAGGAGGTGACTTGGGCTCAGCCTTGAAGGACGGGTAGGATTTCAAGGGGAAGGGATGTGAGGTGGGGCAAGAGGCAAGGGGAAAGGAAGGTCCGGAGGGTCAGGCGTGTCAGGGTGGAGGGTGTGGAAGGTGGACACAAGACCAGAGGGCTGGTTTGGGAGGGGTCAGGTTGTGAAGGGCCTTGCATGCCACTCTAAAGAGTTTGGATTTTGTTTGGAAAGAGTGGGAAACATTCATTCATTCTTTCACTCATTTATTCAAGAAATGACTATTCCTCTAAGAAATATATATGTGTACCTAATCGTGGCCAGGGACCTGGGGATAGAGCAGTGAATGAAACAGACAAGAATGCCTGCCCTGGTGGAGCTGACATTCAAGCAGCGTGGCAGATGACAGACACAAACATTAGGCTCTCCGGGGGGGGGCCTGGGTGGCTCCGGTGGTTGAGGTGGTTGAGCGTCTGGCTCTTGATTTCGGCTGTGGTCATGATCTCACAGTTGGTGGGTTTGAACCCCGTGTTGGGCTCTGCGCCGGTATCACTGAGCCTGCTTGTGAGTCCTTCTCTGCCTCTCCCGTGTGCGTGTGTGAACACACACTCTCTCTCAAAATAAATAAAACTTAAAAAAAAAAAAAGAGGATCTTCAGTGGCAATAAGAACCAAGGAGAACAGGCATGCATGGGAGGGGCCGGGAGTGAGGGAGGAGGCTGCAGTTTTAGATGGGCAGTCGGAAGAGCCTTCCTGAGAGGATGATGTGAATAAAGTCCAATGGAGATGAGGGAGGGAACCATAAGGTGGAGAGAGAACAAGATCAAAGAGGGGCTCAGAATAGTGACCGGGAGAGGTGGGGAAGCAGAGGTGGCAGACTTCCAGTGGGAAGTAATGAGGGTCTGACTTGCTCGGATCCTGCTCCTCTGCCCTCAGCCCCCCTCCAGCCTGCTCTGGGGTCCCTCCTCGACCCTGGTGTACTGGCTCCCAGTCTGCACACCTCACTATGCCCCCGGTCCCTGTTTCCTTTCAGCACCCAGGCAGCCTCCCAGCCCTGCCTGGCCCTCAGAGCCCAGTTCTGCTTCCCTCCCAGATCCCAGCTGTGGGACAAGCACACGCACGCTCACGTCCACACACGTCCACACATTCGTTCTGTCCCGACCCCCCACCCCTCCCAGCCTCTGCTCTCCGTTCCCCTGACTCCTGCGTCACTGCCCTGACCTGACCATGGAGGGGGGGCCAGGGACAGAAGGAGGGGGGTGGCGAGTAGACACTGCCTGAGGAAATGGAGGAGAGGAGGATTTCGGACTGTGGGACCTGCTGCTTCCTTCGTAGGGCGTTGTTGGAGGTGCCTACACCCCTGCCTTCAGGAAAGGAGGGGAGATGGGCCATAAGCACCAGCTCCTAGGGACTAGGGCATGCTGGACAGGGGTGCTACTGGCTCGTCCCCTGGGGATTTTGGAGAGAGCCCTCTGATGGCAGCTTGGGAGAGCAGGTGCAGGAGAGGATCTTGGTCCACCCCACACCCAACCCCTGAGCTGAGGTAATCTTAGTAGAGACCAGAGGCTGGTTTGGGGGCCTGCTTCAACCCAGATGCTCTTGGCTACTGCCCAACAGGGTCCAGCTATCTGCCCTTGACATCAGGGGGCCCTGAAGAGCAGAGAAAAAAACAGGAAGCTTCCTGGGGCTCCCCCTGCAATGCCCACCGCCCCCTGCCAGTGCCCCCTTCATCTGCCTCCTCATGCTCTCCTAGCATGGCACTGACCACTGCAGGGGGTCTCCTCCCTGACCTCTGCAGTCAGTCCCCACTCGCTTTCCCATTGAACAGCCTCATCTGTGTCACTCCCCCAGCAGGAGCCTGCTATGGCTCCCGGTTGCTTCAGAACTAAGACCTCCTGTGTTCTGCCCTCTGCCTACCTTTCCAGCCTATTCTCTTACTCTGCTCATTCCCACTCCTTCCAGCGCATGAACTCAGATGCTTCCTGCCTTTTGCTCCCTCTGTGCTTTCCACCTGGATCACCTTCTCACACTCTCTCTCCCCCCATCGTTTTTCAAAGCCCAAACCCAAACTTTAAGCTCCTCTATGAAGCCTTCCTTGATCTCCCGGCAGGAAGTTGTCCCCTTCCTCTGCCCTGCCATCGTTTATGGATGTGGCGTAGACCTCTTACTGGCTAGGCCACCATGCACAGCTTTCAAGATTGAGCACTGTACAACTCAGAGGGTGCCACTCATACCCTGCTTTTTTGTTCATCAAAAAGAGCAAAGACAGTGTATGGCATGTCTGGCTCACTTCGGTACCCCCCAGGTACCCAGCATGTTGCCTCTTTATGGTTATGTGTGGCTGATATTAGGCACTCCTTCCACTCCAGACACCTCAGCCAGAGAATGGGAGACCTAGAGTGGGGAGGTGAGCCACTCATCGTCCGAGTGCTTGCTGGAGCCGGCCTGGACAACTGACCTCTGGGATTGCGGGGGCCCATGGGGGCTACATCTACTTCCTGAGCAGCAGCCACTGAGGCAGGGTCTGAAAAGGGACGGGGGTGACAAGGAGGATGGCGGGGGTGGAGGCAGGCTGTGTTCCATGGAGTCTTCCTGGCAGCCAATCCGGTCTGAAAGTCCAAGGAGAAGCAAATTTACGGTTCCCCTGAGCTGCCCCAGACCCCAAGGCAGCACGAAGCCCCAGCTGCCTGGAGTCGTGTTGGGGACGAAGGGAGGGGAGGGGGGGTGGTGGGCTCTGGGCCTCTCTTCCATCCTCTTTCCAAGCAGTGGCTTCTCAGCTTGGCTGGAGAGTTCAGCCAGCGGCCCAGAAGACGTTCTGTGCTGGGAAGTGAGGTGGCCAGGGACTGTGGAGGGTGTGTTGGGCGGGGGCGGGGAGGGGGGGTGCTTCCTGGACCTTGGGGAGTTGGGAAGAGAGCAAGAATGCTGGAGAACAGATCGCTGCTGGAGAACCAAAGAAAGTCCTGTCCAAAGTCAATTTGGGGAAACTGAGGCAAGGGCTGCTTTCTTGGCCATAAAGTAGCCAGTAGAACCAGACATTCATCTCTCTGTGACCCAGAGGCTTACAGAGGTTGTCCTGGAAACAAGGGAGCCCAGATTAGTGGCCTGAGCTCTGCCACTTACCAGCAGCCGCCTTGAACTAGTGACTTTACCTCTGAGCCTGCAGATGGCAAAAATGATAGTGATTGCTTCCCAGGGCTGTCGTGAGATTATGTAACACCTTGAGTAGGCAATCAATAAGTGCCGGCTGTTATTACTGCACTGTCTCTGCTTTATTGTCCCTCCTACTCGTCCTTTGGAGGCCTAGAGACCGAATCTAAAGCATATTCTCCAGACTTCTTCTGTTCCCTCTGGGGCACTGGGCACAGGCTCACGGCACCTTGTGTCTGGTGTTGTATCTGCCCTGCCAAGCAATTCACTGGAAGATGTCATGAGAATAGGGAATAGAGGGCTGTGGATGAGGTATCTCTGGGTGTGGGATACACTGCACTTTGGAGAAACTTGCCCTTGAACACAACTGAGTGAAACGGGATCACTATTGGAGTTGCAGATGGGTTAAGATGCAGGTATCCAGGTATCAAAACGTGTCTCAGATTTAGTTTATTCAGAGCCTCGGTCAACCAGGGATTCCTTGCCCCGTTAGTGTGGGTCTCCTCCTCGGCGGGCCCCGGAGAAACCCTAAGGACCTTGAACGGGATGAGGCCTTTGGGCTCACCGTAGGCAAGCCCTGAAGCATTATGGGATCCCCTTTCCTGAATACTTGTCTCCTGGGTCCTCCAAATGCTTGACTCATTGAAGGTGGGCTCCCAGGGCACCAATGCCTCCACCTCAAGGTCCAGAACCCCTTTTCCCGGTTTGGTTTCTGTGGAAAGCGTCCCGCGAATCCTAGGATCTGTAGCTCGCCAGTATTGCTGAATATTCCCAAGTGGCCTCCTGTATCTCCCCACCTGTATCAGAAGACAGAGCTGCTAAATTGGCCAGAGAAACATTCCTGTCCAAAAATAAAACTAGAAAATCCTAACTGAAACAAAGCACAACCGGCAATGTCAACACAAGTAATTTTTTTTTTTCTCCTGTGTAAGGCCTTTGCAGGTGTGTGGTTGTGAATATAGAAGTTTCATTTTGTTAATGTGCGGCTCGGGGACTTTTTGAGGATTTGGCATGACCTCTGCTGGGCGATCTTATAGGCGCTTTCTACTTAGAACACTATAGACCAAGATCTCAAGGGAAGTTTATAGAAGCCTTAGACATACCCCTACACATCCAAATATAGCAAATATTCTCCCAACTTGTTAATGGTTCACTGAGAACCAACACATATCAAGAAGCTGTTGCTCGACCCCATAGGCATCCCCTGATCTGTATATAAGAAGCCTCTCTGCTCCTATCTTATTTCACGACCCAGCAAATAAGTTTAGTACTTTCAGGAAAGTATATTGTTCTTGCGGCCACCAAAATTTATAGACTCTGAACTGGAAAGGACCTATGAGGTCCCATGAAAGTGAAGGTCCACTCTCTGCTTGCAGACTTCCAGTGCCAAGACATTTGATGTTTCTCAAGAGAGCAGAGGCTTGTTATAAAGTGGACAGCAAGCTGTCCTTCTGTACATCCATCCACTCAGTCATCAGATATTTATTAGTTACTGGATGGGGCAATGAAATCGCTTCTTCTCCTTCAGGTTATCTTACCAGTGTGATAACTCCCCTGATGACCCCAGCTAGAGAACAGAACAAAGGAACAAGCTGTGTAAAAAATTAACGTTTTCTTATTACAAAAATGATACATGGTCACTGAAAATTAGAAAATATGGCTAGAACAAAACATATGAATTAAAAAGCACCCATAATGCTGTTATGACATCTCTTTTGCCTGACAAACTCCTAGTTATCCTTCAAGACTCAAGTCAAGGATGACACCATTAAGGGGCACCTGGGTGGCTCAGTCTGTTAAGTGTCTGACTTCAGCTCAGGTCATGATCTCACGGTTCGTGAGTTTGAGTCCCGCATCAGGCTCTGTGCTAACAGCTTGGAGCCTGGAGCCTGCTTCAGATTATGTCTCCCTCTCTCTCTCTGCCCTCCCCTGCTCATGCTCTCTCTCTCTCCCTCTCAAAAATAAGTAAAAGACATTAAAAATTTAACAAAAAGATGAAACCATTAAGGCAGAGCCTTAATTGATCATATCCAGACATTTTTCTTGGTGGGATCACCTGTGCCTCACCCCAAGCCTCCATGCAGTTGGACATCTGCTCCCTGAAAAACTAGATTCATCACAGACTTTTCAACCAACTTCTCTAGAGGTTTGTGCATTTAAGGAACATGCCATTCTGCCCCCAACTCCTGACCAAGCACCGGGCACTCAGCTGGGACCAAGTATGAGGACCTACCCAGGAGGATCATCACCCTGTCCAAACCAGTCCATGTGTCCTGAGGGCCTGTCTTCTGTCAGGCAAGCCACAAATGTAAAAGCCGACAGAACTAGTAACCCGGCCTTGTAAATCAAACACACAAATCCCCTTTCCACCTCCCTCTCTATTCCCACAGAGAGGCCCAAAACCATTTCTTTGCAAAATGACCGACATTAACAATAGTAGCTTTTCTGACTTAGGAAGCCTGTATTAAATGCCAGGGACAGCTCCAAGCACAATGCCAATTGTCTTTTTAAATCTTACTTCCTTTTTTTAAAAAAAATTTTAATGTTTATTTATTTTTCAGAGAGAGAGAGCATGTGAGCAGGGGAGGGACAGAGTGAGAGGGGGTCACAGAATTTGAAGCAGGCTCCAGGCTCCAAGCTGTCTGCACAGAGCCCAACGCGGGGCTCGAACTCAGGAACCGTGAGCTCATGACCTGAGCTAAAGTCAGCCACGTAACCGACTGAGCCACCCAGGCGCCCCTGTCTTACTTCCTTTTGTTTGACTTTACAGGACCAGTTTCACCCTTTCGGGGAAGGCTGGGTGCTTAACACAGATCCCTACAACTAGTGACTGCTCAATAATGCTATGGATGATGAGCAAATGCCTACACCCTCCTCCAAAATAAGGCATTTCAATTCTGGCCTCTGGGGATCTGCTTTTGAAATAAGGGGTCATTTTGAATGCATGGTGGCCTCTGCAGCTACTGAGTGAGAAGAAGGGAGGGGAACCCCATTGGGACACACCTTCTGCCCTGTTCCCTTCCCGTTTCCCAAGCCCTGATGGAAGACACTTCAGTCAATAGAAGGAAGGGAACAGAGGTGTTGGTTGGCCTCCCTCCAGGAGGGATCTGGGCAGGAGGGCCCTGCCCTGCCCATGGTGCATGGACTGTAGCAGATGCAGGAGCCTTCCTCACACCCCCTACCCACCCACACACTGAAGGGTGAGCTCCAGGACCCTCTCTTCCTTCAGCAGCCATGTTTAGGGGCTGTTTCCACAGACCTGCTACTGAGGGAAGCCCCACTGGCAAGCAGTGAGAGGACTTGGAGTAGAAACAACAAATAGGCTGGGAGAGGTAGCTGCCAAAACAAACCAAATGCAAAAGGGCTGCTTGCCACCACCTCAGCTGGGCCCGGGCCAGGAGCACAGAGAGACAAGAACACATACGTGCAGAGAGACACATAGTTCCAGTAAGCTCCCTATTCTGCTACTGAGGGGCTCCAGGGCAACGGAGCCTTGCAGTCAAAGCTGATAGGGGAACAAGGTGGGTGGCTATGGAGTGGGGGTTGGGGGATTAGATAGAAATGTCTCTGGTCTTGTCTCCCTTAAGTCTCCCCAGTGCCCCCTGCTTTCTAGCCGCTACCTTGAGTGACCCTTGAGTCTCACAATACACCCTGCCTATTCATGACTCCCCTCTGTGCATGCTGACCCCACTGCCAGATATGTCTGTCCTCTCCTCTCTTTTGCCTGGCAAACTCCTATTCATCCTTCAATACCCAAGTCAAAGGTAAGAACCATTTCGGATCCCAGCAGGAAGCCAGCCATTTCATTTTCTACATTCCCAAATCATGGCTACTCTTACATCTTACATAACTCACTTTCTCACTCATTCACAAACAAATTTGTGTATCTACCTTCCCAATTACATGGGGAGCTCCTTGAAGGCAGGGTTTTTGTACTGATTTTGTATCCCTGGGGCCCAACCCGGGCTTTGGATCACAGTAGGCACTCAGCACGTTTGTTTGAATGAAGCACTAGTCCTGTCAGGAGTCTGCTTTTCTGAGTTCCCTCAACGGGAATACCCAGGCCAGCGGGAGGGTTTTTGAGAAATGAGAAGCCTTATTTTCAGATCCCCAAACCAAACTGCCTTCAGGCAAATTAAAGTAAAACCTGTTACTTTTAGGTCAGAGGCTTTCCAACTCTTGTGACTTCGATCAATGGTAAAAAACACAATTTATATCATAACTAGCACATGTGGAACTCTACACCTACCTGTAACTGGAAGGGCACTAACAAAATATCACCAGTTCAGTTGCTTTTTTTAATTAAAAAAAAAAAAAAGCTTTTTAAATAGCTCTGACCCAGTAAATTGATTTTAAGACCCACGAATGGGTCACCATCCACTTTGATAAATGCTGCTTTCAGTAACTCTGGCTTGACCAACATGAGACATCAGATCCTCTTTCAAATACCCAAACAAAAAATAATTATCTGTGTGCCCAGTAATTCAGGGAGGAGGCCCTCCTTTCCGACTGGAACAGCCCACCAAGAAGGGTCTAGAGGACTCTGGACCACAGCTGCTTGGAACCACTCGGGCCCTGCAGGACCAGGAATCAAACGAAGGAGTCCCTATCATAGAGCCTGATACAGAGGAGGCCCCTGTTCTTTGTTTGCTCCCTTCATCCTTAAATTCTCACCTTTCCTGTCCTGGGAACCGCCACCAGAAAGCCTGATGCTTCCTGAGTGTACAACCACGCCGACTGCATTTTGGCAGGCAGGACTGTACACCCTATCAACTCGGCCTTCCTCTCAGAGTACAAAAAAATTTAAAGCAAACACTGGGATTCTCAGGTTTTTGCATTGCACTGTAGTTTGTTTTCTTACACCGTCCGCGTACGTCCGTGTACTACACTCTCTGTAAAGGCAGGAAACGCTTGGGGTCCCCTTCTGTACCTAAATACTTGTAAAGTTTCCTCTTCTCCCTTTCCAGGCACACAATTTACACGGGGGAGAGACAGCCACAGTGGGGTAGCTGCATACTAACACAACTTAATATTTTATTGTGGATGACAAAGCTTACAGACCACAAAGACTCGGGACGACCCACGGCTTGGGCCCAACAAGAGACAGTACTTTCCTCCTCAGTTCACAGTCCTCTGGGCTGTAAGGGGGCAGGTTTTCTCCTACGTGGCTCTGGTAGGAGGTCCGTGGCCACACTCAGTACAAGGAGAGCCACATGTGAACCTAGTTACGTGAGGGTAGGTGGACAACGTGGCCGTCCTCATCTGGACTACTTGGGTGTAACCCTGAAAACACGGATGTGGATGGCCGAGTTGTTGCGGATGCGGGTCAGCGGCTCTCGTGTATCAGTCTCTGGTTCCAGCTCATCGACGAGCTCCACGGTGGAAGTATTGGCAGCCACCTGCAAGGACCCAAAGCTGCCCGCCTGAAGCTGTAGGGCAATGTTGATGGCACGGTTGATGGCCAGGCCCAAGCCATGAATGTAGATCTCACTCCATGAGTTCTGACCCCGAGCCCCTCCGTCCAGAAGCTTTTGGCAGCGGGCCAGCTGGGCTTTAAAGTCAGTCTTCATGTTGACATAAATGTCATTGGGTCTCCGGGGCAGGCGGTGGGGGAGCCGCTTCCGAAGGGTATACTCCACCGGGTCCAGCTCAGCCTCGGCGGCCCCGCGGGGCTCTCGGTTTTCCGCCATGCTGTGTGCCCTGACGCGGGGAAGGGAGGAGATCAGAGAAGTGACAAGCGACTTCGCTTCCTTTCCCACCCCGTTTCCAGCCCAAAGGATGCAGACAGGAGGGGGCGCACTCAACGCCCCTCTTCCCTTCTAGTCCCAGTCCCCTCCCACTCACATCGAGCTTGTCTATCTCCCTCACCCCCAGTTCCTAGTCATCCAGGACATCACCCCCACCCTCCGGTCCCTCCACAGCCCCCTTCCCCCGCGCCTACACTCTCCAGTCCACAGTGCTGTCCCCAAGCACGCGGCCCACTCCCGGCCGAGCCGCTCAAGTTTGCGCCCACCCGCCCGGACTGAGCGCGCGGCCCGCGACCCGCAAGCCCCAGGGCGCGAAGGAAAGCGGCGCGTAACAGGATCGCGAGATGGCAGGCACCTGGAGGCTCCCGGCTCCTGAAAGGGCTGTCAAGTGCGCACGCGCGCCCCCCCTGCCCGAGGTCTGGCTCGGGTGATCCGCGAATCGCTTTTCCCGGCCTCCGTTCTCCCCGCCCCTTCGGGCGCTCGCGCAACTGCGCGACTTGTTTAAGTAACGCGAGAGAGCCGAGAGACCGGCTCTACCACGTGTACGCCACGCAAGCGGGGTGCGGATGCGGGTGGCTTGTATGGTCAATTCCCGGGAGGGTCAGCTCTCCTAGGCTAGTCCAAGTTTCTGGCCCACGGAGGGGTCCCAAAGGGGAGAAAGGAGACTATTCTAGGGACGTGGAGGATTTGGGGTAGGGGGCTTCTAAAGACAGCAGAAAGGGCTGCGAGTTCAAGAGAGCGTGAATGGGACTGAAGGCAAGTCTGGACTCCCGCGTCCATCGCGGTTCCTCTGGTCAGAGAAGGTGCGGCAGAGTTGGCAGAATTGATCTTCTACTGGAGGCCTCTGCTGCCCAGAGACTGGGGGATTGAGTGGTGAGGCCGGGCCCTGGGCAGAACACGCGACCTTGGGACTACCCTGTGGATTATGGGGACCCGTCGCTTTGCCCTATCACTTGCAGAGTCAGCCCTTGGGGACCCAAGCTACGACCCATAGGCCCAGCCAGCCCTCATAGCTCCCCGGGAGCATGGTGACCCCCCCCCACACCCCTCAACCTTTGCCCACCAGCTCATGGTGCTCTGCCCACCACCCTCATTCCCGCCCCGAGGCAGGGACGTGCGCCCCCTGGCGGGCAGGACGGGCCGCGGCCTGCGGGTTCGTGGCTCCCCAAGGCCAGTTGGGAAGAGGTCTCCTCTGCCCAGATCAATTTAGTTTCTGGAGAGTTCCCTTCAAAAATGAGTTAGACCTGCATTGGGAACCTAGAACTACTGTCTGCTTGAGTTGCCCCAACACTTAAATAGGGAGGATAATTCCTGTTTTGCCACCGTTGAAACCCAATATAACCTTGTAAACTGTTAAGCCTTCTCATGTGAGTTGGCATTTTTATGACCCCATTTGACTGCAGGTTGGAAAGGGGTCAGGTTCTTGAGAGCTTTTCTCCCAGCACCATTTAAAGCCTCTAGTTCTCCCTTTAGCTTCAGATTCTTTCATTAATCACAAGTTTGAGGGTTTATGTGGGGTGAGGAGGAAAGGCTGGCTACAACTCTTCTGCCTCAAAAGGGACATCTGAGCCGAGTTTTGATGGATAAACAGTTTTTCAGGGGACCGAGGGATATTCTGGAAACACTAAATGGGATTTTGAAAAGAATGGGAGCATAATCTAAGCTTCCACCTCAAGGAACTAGAAAATGAGCCAAATAAAGCCAAAGGGAAAAGAAGTGAGGAAATAATAAAGAACAAAAATCAAACTGAACACAAAAACAACAGAGAAATTCAAAAGCTGGTTCTTTGAAAAGATCAATAAAGTTGATAAGCGTCTAGCAAGAGGGACAAAAAAGCCAGAACCAGAGAAGGAAAACTCTGGTGCCTGGCTAGCTCAGTTTAGAGCATGCAACCCTTGATCATGGGGTTGTGAGTCTGAGCCCCAGGCTGGCTGTAGAGATTACTTGAAGATAAAATCTTAAAAAAAAAAAAAATCAAATTATGATCACCAGAAATGGAAGTGGGGATAGCACTAAAGATAGCCTCATATGCAAAAGATCCTTAGAGAGTAGTACAGGCATGCCTTGGAGATACTGTGGGTTCAGTTCCAGACCACCGCAGTAAAGTGAGTCAAATTTTTTGGTTTCCCAGTACATACAAAAGTTGTGTTTACATCATACTGTAGTCTATTAAGTTTGCAATGGCATTATATCTTTTGAAAAAAGTACATATCTTAATTTAAAAATACTTTATTGATGGGGCACCTGGGTGGCTCAGTCATTTAAGTGTCCAACTTCAGCACAGGTCATGATCTCAGGGTTGGTGAGTTTGAGCCCCAAGTCGGGCTCTGTGCCGACAGCACACAGCCTGCTTGGGATTCTCTCCCTCCCTCTCTCTGTCCCTCTCCCACCCCCTCTCTGTCTCTCAAAAATAAACATTAAAAAATACTTTATTGCTGAAAAATGCTAACCATCATCTGAGCTTTGAGTGAGCTGTGATTACTGATTACAGATCCCCATAACAAATATAATGAAGAAGTTTGAAATATGAGAATTACCAAAATGACATGCAGACACAGGCTTAAGCAAATGCTATTGGAAAAGTGGTGCCAACAGACAGGGTTGCCACAAACCTCCAATTTGTAAAAAGTGCAATAAAACGGTATGCTTGTACAAACAACTCTATATACACAAATTCAACAACTTAGATGAAATGGACCAATTTCCTAGAAAACCACAACCTATTGAACTTAGAGGAGATTAAATAGATCATCTGAATAACTACTGAAGTAATTACATTCATAGTTTTAAAAAACCTTTAGAAAAGAAACATCCAGGTCCACATGGTTTCACTGGTGAATTCTACCAAAAAAAAAAAAAAAAAGAAATAACACAAATTATACACAATCTCTTCTCTACAGAAGAGGAAGGAACATTTCCTAACTAATTTTATAAGGCCAATACCAAAGATTATACAAAGAAAACTACATACCGATATTTCTCACGAAAAAAAGATGGAAAATTCCTCAACAAAATTCTAGCAAACTGAATCCAGCAGTATATAAAAAGAATGGTAGACCATGACCAAGTAGAGTTACTCCAAAGATGCCAGACTGGCTCAAAAAAAGAAAATCAATCACTATCATTTACCATATTAACAGTAGAAAGTGTATATGATTAAAAGAAGAAACTGTATATGATCGTATCAATCAATGCAGAAAGAAACATTTAACATAATTTAGTATCCATTGATGAGAAAAACTCTCAGCAAAAAAAGAATAGAAGGGAGCCACCTGGCTGGCTCAGTTGGTGGAGCGTGGACTCCTGATTTCAGGGTTGTGAGTTCCAGAGTTCCACACTGGGTGCAGAGATTACTTAAAAAATAAAAATCCCAAAAGAACACAAGGAACTTCCTCAACTTGTTCAAGAGGATCTACAGAAACCCTACGGCTACAATCATACTTAATGGTGTAAGACTAGACACTTTTCTCTTAAAATCAGGAACAAGGCAAGGATGTCTTCTCTAAACACCCTCACTGTTAAACTCCCACCCAGTACAATAAGGCAAGAAAAGGATACGGTGTAATAAAGCAAAGATTGGAAAGAAAGAGATAAAACTCTCTATTTGAAGATGAGATACATGACTCCTGGAAACTGAAATTTATTATTCTTTTAATTTTTTAACATTTATTTATTTTTGAGAGACACAGAGCATGAGTGGGGGAGGAGCAAGGAGAGAGGGAGACACAGAATCTGAGGCAGTCTCCAGGCTCTGAGCTGTCAGCACAGAGCTTGACGCAGGGCTCAAACTCACGGATTGGGTCATAATCTCGCAGTTCACGAGTTTGAGCCCTGCATTGGGCTCTATGCTGACAGCTCAGAGTCTGGAACCTTCCACAGATTCTATGTCTCCTCTCTTTGCCCCTCCCCTGCTCATACCCTGTCTCTCTCACAAAAATAAATAAAACATTAAAAAATTTTTAAAAAGAAATTAAAAACTTTAGCCCTGTGAAAGATCATGTTAGGAGAATGAAAAAAGAAGCCATACGCTGGGAGAAAATATTTGCAAATTACATATCAGACAAAGGGCTTGTATCCAGAATAGAACTCTCTAAACTCAAAAGTCAGAAAACAACCCAATTAGAAAATGGGCAAAAGTCTTGAACAGACACTTAGACAAAGACAGTGTAAGGGTGGCAAATATGCACATAGAATATACAAAATTGTAAACCACTGAGGAAACTCAAAACCATGATGAGGCACCACCACAGGCCCATTCGGATGTCTAAAAGAAAAAATCTTGACAACCAAGTATTGACGAGAAAGCAGGGAAACTGGATGTCTCGCACACTGCTTGTGGGAATGTGAAATGGTCCAGCCACTCTGCAAAATAGTTGGGCAGTTTCTTCTAAAATGAACCATACATACGCTTAGCCTACGACCCAGAAAGAACACTCAAAGGCATTTAAAAACCTGTTTACCAATGTCCGTAGTCATTTTCTTTGTAACGGCTCCAAACTGGAAACAACCCAGGGCTCTTTGGATGGGTGAATGGTTAAACAAGCATCTCAGCAATAACAGGTGGGTCAAGAAGACTTGATAGACTGTTGGAATCCCAATTATACATTACGGAATACCACGCTAAGCAGCTCACAGTTTCCTGTGGACGGCAAACAAGATGAGCAAAATGGTGAGACCAGTACTAAATGCGGAGCATGTACTGGATTCGGTGGAGCCCCCAGGAAGAACAGCCAATGTGACCTTGAGGAGATCCAAGGTTTTCCAAAGGAAGCAGTGGGGCTTCCTTTTAGTATGCTGGGAATATCTAGCAGTGGGGCTCATAGCCTGTGCAGTCTCTCCCATTACAATGGATAGGTCTGGAAAGACTGAGCATTGAGTTAAGGAAGAAGGAAGGAACCCACCAAGGGCGAAGAAGGAGCAGCTGGTGAGGTAGGAGGAAAAACTAGGGAGTATGGTGTCCTGGAAACTAGGTGAGGAAAGCATTTCCTGGAGGAGGGAGTAACTAGCTATGTCTATGCTGCTGACAGGCCACATAAGATAATGGACCAGTGGGGGGCACCTGGGTGGCTCAATCCATTAAGTATCAATGTATCAAAGTATCAATCAGACTTTGGGTCCGGTCATGATATGAGCGCTTTTTCTCTCTCCTTCTCTACCCCTTGTGGGGTTCTCTTTCTGCCCCCCTCTCACTTGCACCCTCTCTCAAAAAAAAATGATAATGGACTACTGGATTCAGCAACATGTAGGTCATTGGTAATTGACATGCTGTTAGACTGAAAAACTTAGCTCGTGGAAGAAAGTAATTCTGAATGCAAGAAATTCATTTGAGGCCCATTTTGTCTGATAATTAACAATAAACAGTTTATGAACAATCACTCCATTGCTCAGGCTGTCTTTTCATGGGATCTAAAATGTGGTTTCTGATCTCTGACATCCAGATAAATACAAAGGTTCATAATTTAGGTGGGTGAGGCCAGGCACCGTAATAAACTGGTGTGACATTAAGATGGTCCTTATCTCTTTTGCATTTCATGGAAGGTAATCCCTATAGAAGAATCTGCCATCAGGAAAAAGGGCAGAACTTGGCTCTTGAGACTTACTTGAGACCTCCCTTTCATCTCAATTAATCATCTCACCAAATCTCTCTCTTTAGTTCAAAAGCCTGCCAATTTAAAACAACACAGACCAAGGCATTTTACACCACAGCACCTGAATCAACAAAAACATTTTAGGTTTAAGTGATTTTTTTGTAATTTTCTCTTTCATTCAGTATGAGAGATACACAGTTCTGATTTCAGTTTCCTTTCTCAAAGAGGGTGCTTAACAAATTCCATTGTCTTCAATGGCAGCAGCCAGAGTGTTTTCCCCAGCTTTACAGCTGGGGGAGATTACTTGGCTACAGTCACAAATTGGAACACAAGGAACCTTCGGTGATCACTCCAATCTTGGACCCTGGAGTCTAGTCTGTGCTCTTTGCCAGGCTGCATCTAGTGGGTGCTACTCTATGATCAAACACTTTTATTTATTTATTTTGAGACAGAGAGCACAAGTGGGGAAGGGGGAGAGGGAGAAAGAGACGGGGAGAGAAAGAGAGGGAGAGAGAGAGAGGGAGAGAGAGAGGGGGAGAGAGAGAGAAAATCCCAAGCAGGCTCCACATTGTCAGCACAGAGCCCAACTCCGGGCTCGATCCCACGAACCATGAGATTACCCACGAGATCACAGCCTAAGCTGAAATAAAGAGTCAGATGCTTAGCCGACTGAGCCACCCTGACACCCCAGTTTTTAATTTTGATGGAACACATTTATCAATTTTTCCTGCATTATGAGATAAAATGGATAAAGTATCAATTATTTTCTTTAAGAGATTGTGCTTCTGGTGTTGTGTCTAAGGACACATTTTTATGGTGACATTCAAAACATTAAGCTGAAGTTCTTTTTTCTTCTCACCCATCTACTCTTCTCCCATCAGCCTGGATTGCTGCTATTATAAAGTTGACCCCCACTTTTCCTAAACCCACCCCAAGTCCAGCTTTCCTTCCAGCACAGCAGACCCCCACCATACCCTATAGCTACCAGTCCACAGAGGTCCCTCTTTTCCCCTGTAGCATTTCTCCACCAAAATTTGCAATCTCACATTTGCTAATTAACTAAATTCGCTGCTATGACTTTATTCATTCTGAGATTAGGCTGCTGGGAACTTCAACCACCCAGGACACAATCTAGAAAAGTTAAAAAACAAACAAAAAGCAAGGGCAACAGCTTTTGAGTAAGAAAAAACAACTGTCATAAATAAGCTGATGAACTTGAGATGAAAAATTCTCACCCAAGCTTGGATTCTGTTGATACACTTTTATACACTGTTAACAATCAGAATATCATGGACCCTGTGGAACCAGAAGCCCCTATCAGCTAACGTTGGCGGAGTACCTGCCCGGTGCCAAGCACTGTGTTAAGTGCTTTACCCTACAATCCAGAGACGGAAGAGATTATTTCCAAGGCCACAGGCAGTAATGAATGAAAACCACACAAGAGCCCTTGCTTTAAAACAATTCCATTTTCCAGCCTGGGAGCAAGGAGCTAGACTGGCACCACTAAGAAATCCTGACTGCAAGAAAGTCAAGGGAACGAAAAAAAGCAGACACTAAAACTACAAGTGCACAGAGGCCTGGGGAACGCTCAGTGCAGGAACAAAGGGCCTTCTGGTAGCTCCTGAGGTCTGTGCTCCCTTATGGCACAACACAAGGAACTCAAGTTCCAAGTCTGACTTTATTTCTCCACGTCCTAAGAAGGATCACATCATGTTTGGTAACAGCTGTTATAGGAAGCTGGAAAGTAACGTATATAACGAACATACACATTCTGGAATAAATATAAAAAAAATAATAAAGGTGAAAACACCAGAAAACTTTTTCATCCTAAAAAATTCAAGAATTCTGGAAAACCCCTTTTTTAAACAAAGGAGGTGTCAATCTATTGCTCACATTTGCATAGTAATTTCTCTCTTTTCACAGCCTTTCATATTCATCTATTTTAATTCTTTCAGCACTTCGGGAAGGAAGTGGAGTGGGGTCAGGGGTGGGGCGGGTAACAGCAATAATACCTGATTGTTAAAGGAGAAATTGAGGCCCGAAGGTATCACTGCTTCCCCAGGAGTCTAGAAGCTAGTCAGTGGCGGGGCCAGATAGAAACTCTAGATCTCACCAGCCAGCGCTGCCTCGGACAGTTTCCAAATGATTAGTTCCTCATTTATTTCATTTTTTTCCAGAACGTCTGAGGAACACACCTCTGGATTAGAAGTTGTCTCCTTCAATCCAGGCGGGCTTCCTGGAAGAAGCCGACGGGCGAGACTCAGGGACCCACGATGCCACCTGCGGCGGCCTCCGTCGCGATAGTCGCGCGTCACCTGCCCGGGAGCAGCCGGGGAGCGTCCGGGGGACCCCCGTCCCCGGCCCGCTGCAGGCCCTGCGTCACGTGACCAGCCAGGCCGGGTCACGTGTCGCGGGGGTCGGGGCGGCGGGCGTTGGGGCTCCTCGCCGGGAGCGCGGGACGGGTGCCTGGCCGTGCAGGTCGCGGGGGGCCGGAGCGGCCGGAGGGGGCGGGGGCGGGGGCGGCGGCGGCGGCGGCGGCGGCGGCGGCGGCGGCGGAGGGGGCGGCCCCGCGGCCCAGCGTCCGCATCACGTGGTGCGAGGCGGGCAGCCATCTTGCTACAAACACAAACAGAGAGGAGCGGCCGCCGCGGGAGCGCCAGCGCCCCCTCCCCCGCCGCCGCCGCCGCCGCCGTCGCCGCCGCCGCCCCCCGGCCCGCCGCGCGCCGCCAACGCCCCGGGACCCGAGCCTCGCGCCGCCCGCCCGCCGTGGTAAGCGCTCGGCGGCTCCGCGGACCCCGGCCCGCCGCCGGCCCGGGGCAGGCCCGCCCCCGACGCCGAGGCGGCCGCGGCGAGCCTGCGAGAGCGAGAGCGCGGGCCGCCGGCACGGACCCTCCCGCGCCTCTGCCCAGGCCGCCGCCGCAGCCGCCCGGTGCGTCCGCCCTCCCGCCGGCCTCTCCCCGGCGCGGCCCCGAGGGAGGCCGGGCCCCTCCCGGGGGGCGGCCGCCCTCGCCCCTCGCACCTGGCACCCCCTCCCTGAAGGGCACGCCGTCCTCCCGGGCGGCCCGCCTCCTTCCCTCCCCCGCGCTCCTAACGGTCGCCCTCGGGCCCCCTCGGCCGTCCTGTCCGGCCCCCTCGTGTCCATCCGCATCCTCCGCCGGGCCCGCCCGGGGCCCCCCGACCCTAATGCCCGGCGCTCCCCGGAGACTTCCCCCAGCGTGCCTCCGGGCTCTTATCGGAATTAGCTGGGCCCTGCGGGTCTGAAAGTCCAGGCGTTCCATGACTTTGGGCAACGTGGAAACCTTTCCTCTTAACCAGAGCACCTTCACTGGGTCTTCGCCTCAATTTCCTTTCAGCGAGCGACATTAGTGCTTGGTCATTGGGGTCTCCTTGCTCCCCGTTGCCGGGCCGTTTTTAACACCTTAGTCTCTCCTGTCTCCAGGCCAGGCTCTTCCCAGCCCAGCGCCTCTGATGCAGCAGCTCCCTGATCACGGCCCCTCACACTTTGCCTCCCCCCCACCCCCCTTTCCTGAGTTAACTTGAAAGAAACCCTCATCTCGCATTTCTTACCCAACTAGAATTCCCAGCAAGCTTCCAGGTCTGGTTCTTCATAGGGCCCCGGCCCTGGGAGATGCTAAGTCAATTGTTGTTGGCCCAACCCCCCCCCCCTCCCCCGCCGCCGCTGCCCTCTCCTTATTGCTGCTGACCCAGACATCAGCCTCCACACAGTCCCTCCGCTGCTCCCCTGAGCGGCCAGTTGCACCTTAGCCCTCCACCGTCCCGTCCCCCTCCCTCCCCCACCTCTGCATCTGAAGCCCTTTGGGTGCCAACAGCCTGGTCCCCTTCCCAGGTCCTGCATCTGCACTGTGCCCCGTGTGTCTCAGGCCACTCGCCTTCACCCAGCTCCAGTTACAGTTTCTAGCTGTTGGTCTAGTATGTAGTTGGGAAGGGTTGAGACCGATCCGGATTTTGTGTGGCTGCCTTGGCCTGGGGACCCAGGGCTTCAGGGGACCTATATGGTGATTACAGTCAAGTGAGTTGTGTGCTTAGACCTCTGGCCTGGCTTTTTTAGCCACGGGACAGTTTAGTGTTGTTGCGATTTGATAAATTAAAAGACTCTAGTTTGTTTGTGTCTGTGGTTGGAGTTAGGGTTAGAAAAGGAGCCCCGCTTTAGAACAGAGCGAGGGAGAAGAGGTTGCTGTGCGAAAGGTTTATAAAATTCTAAAGGGAAATTTAAAATGGTTTAAGGTTCACAAAGGACCCAGGGTGGTTCGTGCTGCTTGCACATCCCTTCTCCGGTCTCGAATAGAGTGTGTGGGGACATGGGGTCTCCTGTGGGGCCAGCTGCATCCTTCCTTCCTTGTTTTCCCTGGCTAGGTCCCAAGACTGGGCAAGTGGGCAGAAGGGATCACATGAGGTAAAGTGTGAAAGCGCTTTGAAAACTTAACTGGTAACCTTGCCAAGGGGCGTTCTTCGTTTGTCATGATGGCTCAGAGAGGAGAGAGCTGGGATCGCTGACCAGGTGGGGGGAACATGGGTTTGTACCCCTTTCTGAGCCTCAGAGTTACCCTACCATGCATGGAGGATCTTTGCATCTTGTAAAAGGGCGGAGTCACCTCCCAACAGGCTTGGGACTGGGAGGTTGCTGGTTGCTCAGATGTTGGGGACTTTGGGACTCCACTTCTGTTAATAGTGGCACCTTTCTGTGCCAAGGCACGGTGCTCTGGAATGGGGCTAATTTTAGGGGTGATGGAATGAGGAAATAACGTTGTTAACTTAACGTGTATTAGGATTGCCTGTTCTTTGGATCCTTTTCTTCTCCTTAGAGTACTGAACCCCAGAGATCAGGATTCCCTCCTGTTCCTGCAAGCCTGTTGTGAGCACCCTGGACCAGTGTGTCCTTTTCCCTCAACTCCAGCAGGGGGCAGTCTTTTAATAGCAATAAATCCAAAGCCAGGAGGAGCTGGTATACTAAGGAACTGAGAAAGAAGATGGGGCAGAGGGACGGAGGGAGCCTGGCAGGGAGATGAGGCAGGCAGATGCTGAAGGTAGGGATGGGAGGTAAGCGGGAAAGAGTCTTTGAGGAGACCCTTAGATCAAGAAGCCAGGAAAGGGTGCTGTCCCCAGTCCTGTCTGCTGTCTGTCCTGGCACTTTCCTTCATTGGAAAAGAATCCAAACAGGTGGCTTTGCGAGTTTGTGATAGAGAAACTTCACACAATTTTTTAAATCTCTTCTTGAGGATTTCCCTCCTGGCAGGGTTTCAGATTTCTCTCAAGGGACAGTATAATTAGGAAACGATTTCCCTGCTTGCTCTTCGGGGAGACTGAACTGGAGTAAATGTGGTTTCTCTTGTCTTCTATCCTTCCCCGTAAACACGGAGCAGGCTCTACCTGTGCTTGTGATATGGGGGAGGCGTCCTCAGCCCAGGGACTGTCGCTGCGTTGGGCCTGCTAATTCTTGCCTTGGGGGGGCTGTCGTGCGCATTGTCGGAGGCCAGTAGCGCCTTTCAAGTCACGCCAACCAAAACGATGTCCAGATACTGCCACGTGTGCCCGGGAGCACAGGCGCTCCCAGTTGAGAACCACTGGCTGGGAGGAAGGGTGGAGCAGAAGCACACCTGTGTGGAGGGGTGGCCCCCACCACGGCGGCTTGTGTGCCGCTTCGTGGTGCTTCCTTTGGTCTGAAGGACGGCCCGGCAGCCACCAGCTGCGGACAGTCCCCCTGTGGCTGGGCCAGCTCGGAGTCGTGACTTTTTTTCTCCAGCTGCTCCTTTGCTTCCTCTGCCCTGACTGCCTCTCCCTTGCGTCTGCAGTTTCCCCGCTTCTCACACCGGGAGCCACTTTTCCTCAGTTTGCCCCTTAAGACCAGGACAGAAAGACGAAGGCCAGAAGTGGAGAGCGTCGAGGAGAGCTGTCTTTACCACTCCCTGGAAGGGAGGGAGGGTGAGTTGTCTCCTGTTCCCACAGTAGCCTTCCATGAGGATGGGGCTCTTCTGGAATGAATTGCGGGAAGCTCAGAACAGCCTCTCCTGAGGTTTGTTTGAAGGAATGTGGGGTGTTTTCTTTGGAGTAAGGAAGACTTCAGTATGTAATAGCTATTCCCAAATGTCTTTTTTTCCCCCTAAGCCTTTTGGGGGGAGGAGCGGCGGTGAAACATGCCATTTAACCATTTTTGAGCTTATGGTTCTGTGACGTTAAGTACGTTCATATCATTGTGCAGCTGTCCCCACTGTCCGTCTCCAGAACTCTTTCGTTGGCCCCATTTTGGCTGAAACTTCTTACCCATTAAACACCTCCTAGCTCTCCCCTCCGCGCCCCCGCCAGCCCTGGCCCCCATCGTTCTACGTGTCTCTAAATTTGGATCCTCTAAGAATCTCACACAAGAGGAATCCTACAGTATTTGTTCTTTTGTGATTGGGCTGTTCCGTTTAGCATAATGTCTTTAAGGTCGATTGGGCAGATTTGGTGAGGGCCGTAGAGTGGAAAGAAGGCACCTCACTGTTGTCCTGGGAGGCCTGCGTGAATCCAGTGAAAGGAAGAGCTTTTCAAATGTACTTATTTATTTTTGAGAGAGACAGAGCGTGAGCAGGGGAGGGGCAGAGAGAGAGGGAGACACAGAATCGGAAGCAGGCTCCAGGCTGTCAGCACAGAGCCCAATGTGGGCCTCCAGCTCATGAACCGTGAGATCATGACCTGAGCCGAAGTCGGACGCTTAGCTGACTGAGCCACCCAGGCACCCCAAGGAAGAGCTTTTCAACAGAGGTGTCTCCTAATGGCCACGTGTGCCGTGGTGTGCTCCATCACCAGGAATGGCCAGTTGGGGCTGTTGTGGAAGAGATGGCCATGGCCAACACCATGGGGTGTTCCACACCGTTCTAGATGATATCCAAAGCTGGGTTTCCTCATGGGACACCGGGATGTTGGGAACGGGTCCCGCTTCTGTCATGGCGTTTTGCTTCGTCTTCCTGTCTGTAGCTGTGAGTGCTACTCCCCCTTGGCCCCTCTGGTAGAAACCCTTCCTCCTTTCTTCCCAGAGTTGTGGAATCTTGGACTTGATGGAAACCGCCGAGGCGCTCTGGTCCGGCCTCCTCCCCAGCCAGTGAGGGAAGCCCTCGTGCGGCTCCCTGAGACCTCGCCTGCCTGTCCTCACTCGGAGCCGCCAGGGATGCGCTGCCCCCTGAGAGCCTCCTCTGCTGTTCCTTAGAGGGACAGGTCGCTGCCACTGCCACTGCTTCTGTCAGCCTCGTTTCTACTTTATGGTGAGGGTTTTTCCTCCTAGTTCGTAGTATTCTCTTTTTGGTTCTTAGTAGTTGTGATTGGGCTCTTCCCGATCCCTGGAAAAGCGTTGATTCCTGTTGGGTAAACCAGGCCGAGGGGGCACTGGCTGGACTCACCTGCCTGCAGCCTTCTGTGCGCCCTGTCTTTGGCCCTGGAGTGGGGCCTCCTCACCGCCCCCCGCCCCAAGTGGAATCCCTGGGTTTTAGCTGCCAAACAGGCAGCCCTGAGATTTTTCAGAAGGGAGGTAACTTTGCCCCCAGGTTTCATTTGCAATTCTTCCCATAACTGATGTTTTCTGTCTCTAGGATATTTGTGGCTCTGATGGGTTGTGTGTGTGTGTTTCCTTTCTTGCTCGTGTTTTACCTTTGTTCTGAGAGTCCCCCCCACCCCCACCCCCACCCCCGGGCCTCACCCTTACCCTTCCCAAATACCACGCCACGCGCGAGGCGCTTGGGCCTAGGGAGCTGCCTGGCATGGTTCTCACACTGCCAGCGCCTCTGTAAGCTTTGCTGAGCAGATTAACCATTCTTGCGGCCTAACGTGGGGGACAGGGAGGAGGAGGAGCAGGAGCAGAGGCCGTGGCCCCCTGCACCAGAAAACTAGAAGCCTCCAGCAACTGTGGATCTCCCCATGTTGTAGCACAGAGGAGGGCCAGAGGTGGGGAGGCCCATCCGGCCCATTAGTTTAACCCTAGCTTTATTTTCTTGCGTCTCGGTAAGGACCTTTCCTGGATGTGAAGCTCCCTTCCCGGGCACCATTGCAGTCAGATCAGCGTCCTGTAGCTTGGGGACCTTGGTTCATTCTAGCAAAGGCCCCTGCCTGAGGAGAGCCCCGGCCCGGCCCTGCCCTACCTGCTTCCTGGGGCAAGGCTGCCACGTAAGTCTGGGGTAGAGGGAGGGACGCCCTGCTGAAGCTGGAAGGGGCTCCAGCTGCCCTGTTTCCTTCCCTCCCAGGTCTTCCCCCTACCCTTGCGACAGTTCACTTAACTGATGGTGTGAGTGGCACGTGGCTGGCTTAGGTGAGTCCTTTCAGAATTCGTTAGGCAGGATTCTATTCCTTATCCTCTTGGGGTTCTCCAGGTGTGTGATGTGTTGTATTCAAGGCCTAGTTTCCCTGTGCCTCCACAGGTGTTTGGAGAGTGAACCCCGGGTCCCCCCTCGTCCCTTCAGCCCCTCGGACCTTGAGGACACGCCCAGCTCCACAATGGCAGCAGAGACCCTCAATTTTGGGCCCGAGTGGTGAGTCAGACATGCTTTGGACGGCCCAGAGAAACCAGGGAGAATAGGGCTGCTCAGACTCCTGTTTCTCTCCTTTCCTGTGTCCCTTCTCTAGGCTGAGGGCCCTTTCCAGCGGTGGCAGTGTGGCCTCTCCACCCCCATCCCCCGCCATGCCCAAATACAAGCTGGCTGACTATCGCTATGGGCGAGAAGAGATGCTGGCTCTCTATGTCAAGGAGAACAAGGTGGGGCTAGGCGAGAGCGTGGAGTATGTGGCCTGGTTGCCCATTTGGTCTCAGCCAGTGGAGCGGGTCCAGGAACACGTGGGACCTCAGCTTTCCTGCCCCGATTGACAGGTACCCGACGAACTGCAGGATAAGGAGTTTGCTGCGGTGCTACAGGAGGAGCCGCTGCAGCCCCTGGCGCTCGAGCCTCTGACTGAGGAGGAGCAGGTGGGGCTGGGCCGAGGCCTTGCAGGGCAGGGCGCTGGGTCTCCAGCTTGGAGAGAGGGGCTGAAGCTGGAAAGATAGGTGGTGGAGGTTGTGGTTCTGGGCAGGGGGCGGGGGGGCGGGTGCCTGGGTCCTCACTCCCACCCCTGGCTCCCTCCTCAGAGAAACTTCTCCCTGTCAGTGAACAGTGTGGCTGTGCTGAGGCTGATGGGGAAAGGGGCTGGCCCCCCCCTAGGTGGCGCCTCCCGCGGCAGGGGCAGCACTCGGAGCCGAGGTAGAGGGGGTGACCATGTGTTCCGGGGGCGGGCTGAGGTGGGGCCCGTGGTTTTGAGGGTGCAGAGAGACGATTGGGGAGGTTTCCCACATGCATCTCCTCCTTTCTCCAGGCCGAGGCCGTGGTGACAGTTGCTTTTACCAAAGAAGCATCGAAGAAGGCGAAGGGGCCTTTGGCCGAAACCCCCGGGAGATCCAGCGTAGCCAGAGTTGGGATGACAGGTGCCCGCAGTATAGCAAAGAAACCCTATGGCTCGGTTCTGGTGTCCTGTGGAGGGGGGCTCGGGCCTTTGTCATTAGAGAGCAGCAGGGGGTTCACCGAATAAGGCTTGGTCAGAGATCTTCCTCTTTGCCCCCTGACTCCCCGCAGCCGTCCTCTCTTCAGATTCACGATTCCTGTTTGTCCTGTGACCTCCTGTTCTGTGTGTCCCCTTGGGCTCCCTCCCAAGACTGACTTTTCCCGAGCCCTCCCTCTCCCCACCCATTTCGGGGCAGAAGGGACAAGTTGTGTGGAGATGCTGCAGGTCGGGTAGGGGACGCTGTCCTGTTTTGACCAACACCTTTCCTTCTGCAGAGGCGAGAGAAGGTTTGAGAAGTCGGCCAGGAGGGATGGAGGTATGGAGAGTGGCAAGGGCGGTGGCCGGGTCCTCAAGATCCTTGAGATTGGGGGGAGGACTGAAATGGGTGACCTCGTCTTGGGGGGGGGGAAGGTGTTTCCCCGAGGGTGGTGGTGGGAGCAGGAGGGTCTGGAGCTGGGCTGCTCCTTTATTGCAAGGTTTGTAGTAAGAGTCTTCCAGGGTCTGTGGCTGCCCTCCCGCTGACTGTGTCTTCCCCCGCCCCCAAGCACGATCCGGGTTTGAGGAGGGAGGGGCTGGCCCGAGGAAGGAACATGCCCGCTCAGATAGCGAGAACTGGCGTTCTCTCCGAGAGGAGCAAGAGGAAGAGGAGGAGGGCAGTTGGAGACTTGGGGCAGGACCCCGGCGAGATGGCGACCGCTGGCGCTCAGCCAGCCCTGGTGAGGTTGGGGCCGGATGGGTGTTGTGGGGGGCAGTGGTGGCAAGAACTTCCTGTGGGTGTGTTCCCCCGGCCGGGTGGAGGGAACAGAAAGTTTTCTGGAGGGGACCGGGTGGGAGGGCAGGCTTGGAGATGCCCGCTGTTGCCGGTGGGGAGTCGGGGGGCTTCCCAGTGGGCAGCAGAAGAGTGAAGGCCGGCTTGCCTAGAGCACTGATTCTCCTTCTCTTGACTTTTCCTGCCTAGATAGCGGCCCCCGCTCTGCTGGCTGGCGGGAACACGGGGACCGGCGTCGCAAGTTTGAATTTGATTTGCGAGGGGATCGAGGAGGGTGTGGTGAAGAGGAGGGGCGGGGTGGGGGAGGCCCCTCTCACCTCCGGAGGTGCCGAGGGCCTGACGGCTTTGAGGAGGACAAGGATGGGCTCCCGGAATGGTGCCTGGACGACGAAGATGAGGAGATGGGCACCTTTGATGCCTCTGGGGCTTTTCTGCCTCTCAAGGTACCCATGAGGAGGCGAGGGGAAGGTCTGCGCTGGTGGGTGGTGTGGGTGCGTCTCCCACTCAGCCTCTGCCCCTCCTCGTCCCCACTGTGTTCCCTAACCCTGTGCAGAAGGGCCCCAAGGAGCCTATTCCCGAGGAGCAGGAGCTCGACTTCCAGGGCCTGGAGGAAGAGGAGGAAGAGCCTTCCGAAGCACTGGAGGAGGCGGGCCCTGAGGCGGGTGAGCCCTCCGGGCAGGGCAGGGTGGGGAGGAGGCGGAGCACCTGGAGCCTGGCCAGGCAGGCAGAGGGCCCTCACCAGGCTGGGCACCGGCTGTCCACCCACCTTCAGGAGAAGGCGGCTTGCGAGAAGAGCGGGTGTCGTCAGGTGGGAGGAGCAGCAGGGCTGTCTGAAAGGCAGGGTGCCAGATGAAACCCCGGCGTAATCAGGATGACCCGTGAAAATCCTTTGGAGGATCTAAGGAGTGTGGTGTTGCGTGTACAGCCCTAGGCGGTGGCCTGGACGCACGCGCAGCATGTCTGGTGTCGCAAAGTGGGGTTGGTAGTGCTGATTGGCTGGGTGTTAGTGGGGTTGACCACAGCTAGGTGGGTGGATTCAACGCCCAGAGGCCTAGGTTCTGGCCGCAGATGAAGGGTTTTTGCCAAATCATTTTTAAGGCCTTCCCGCTGTTTGGTTTTGAATTCTGGTAATTGCCCTTCTCTTTCAGGAGGGAAGGAGCTGACCCCACTGCCTCCCCAGGAGGAGAACTCCAGCTCCCCACCCCCACTGCCCGCCTTGGGCCCGCTCTGGGGACCTAACGGGGAAGGTGATGATGCTACAGAGAAAGATCTGCCAGCGACTGAAGGTAGCCTGGGGTTGATGGGACACACCCCTTGCTTGTGGGGGGGGCGGGAGAGCTAGAATCACAGCCCGTTCCTCTGGAATGAGGGTGGATGGGGGGGGCCATCTCCTTCCTTTTTCTGGATCCTCTATTGCACTTTCTTTCTTCACTCCTAGACGATATGAGGGGGATGCAGCTGAGTCCTGGGGTGGGCTCACCCCCTGGCCCACCCGGAGATCTGGAGGATGATGAAGGCCTGAAGCACCTGCAGCAGGTGTGAGGGAAGCGTAAAAAGGCTCTAGGAATTCTCCCCTACAGAGGACAGAGGGCCGTTGTCCTATCTGTCCTTGCTCAGATCCTAGCTTTCCCCATCTGTTTCTCTGCCTCGTGATCTGACCCCCCGGCCTTAGCCCCAGCTTCATCCTAATGTTGCCTGGGTTGGGCAGTTGAGCTTTCCCTCTCTTCCTGGTCTCTCAGGAGGCAGAGAAGCTGGTGGCCTCCCTGCAGGACAGCTCCCTGGAGGAGGAGCAGTTTACGGCCGCCATGCAGGCCCAGGGTCTGCGCCAATCAGCAGCTGCCACTGCCCTCCCACTCAGCCACGGCGCGGCCCGGAAGTGGTTCTACAAGGACCCACAGGGGGAAATCCAAGGTGCTCGGGGGGTCAGCGGGAGCCATGCAGTGGGGGGTGCGGGGAACAGGGGGATGACATTGTTCTTGTTCAGGACTTCTGGGGCGCAGCTTTCTGACCGAAGTCCCCTTTCCCTTGGTCTAGGCCCCTTCACAACCCAGGAGATGGCGGAGTGGTTCCAGGCGGGCTATTTCTCCATGGCACTGCTCGTGAAGCGGGGCTGTGATGAGGGCTTCCAGCCCCTGGGTGAGGTGATCAAGATGTGGGGTCGTGTGCCCTTTGCCCCGGGACCCTCACCACCCCCACTGCTGGTGAGCACGTCCACCTGGAGGGGAGCAGGGTGGGGAAGCGGGAGGCGGACAGATGGCGGCGGGCAGCGCGGGATGGGACGAGGTCAGAGCCACAGAAGCGCTCTGGCCCTCACTCAGGGCAACATGGACCAGGAGCGGCTGAAGAAGCAACAGGAGCTGGCCGCGGCGGCTTTGTACCAGCAGCTGCAGCACCAGCAGTTTCTGCAGCTGGTCGGCAGGTACGGGGGCCTCGAAGGCCTTGTGGGTCAGGCTGGGCGCCGGCTGTGTGGCCTCTCCCCACTCGACGCCCGTCTCTGTGTCTGCAGCCGGCAGCTCCCGCAGTGCGCACTCCGGGAAAAGGCCGCTCTGGGGGACCTGACGCCGCCACAGCAGCAGCAGCTCACTGCATTCCTGCAGCAGCTCCAGGCTCTCAAACCGCCCAGGTCCGGGGCTTCTCTGTGCGGCAGGGGGAGGGAGGCAGACCCGAGAGGGACTCCAATCCTGAGAATCCTCGCTCTGCTCCCCAGAGGCGGGGACCAGAACCTGCTCCCGACCATGAACCGGTCCTTGTCGGTGCCAGATTCAGGCCCCCTCTGGGACATACATACCTCAGCCTCATCACAGTCAGGTGTGTGGCCAGCCTGTCCCCTGTCCCCCGTGTTCTGAACCCCAAAGCCCCAGCCCCTGGGGGCGCGGGGGCTGTTTCTGCTCTCACCCGCATAAGCTCCAGCCCCACGGCACCTGAGCTTCCTTCTTTAAAGGTGCTTTGCTTCCTGCAGGCGGTGAGGCCAGTCTTTGGGACATACCAATTAACTCTTCGACTCAGGGTCCAATTCTAGAACAACTCCAGCTGCAACACAAAGTGAGTGGGCTTCGTGGGGTTGGGGTCCCAGGGTGGCAAAGGCTGGACTGATGCAGGGAAGGCCGGGGCCCCCAGCTCTGCCATCTGAGTTGGTTTCCTGCACCAGTTCCAAGAGCGCAGAGAAGTGGAGCTCAGGGCGAAGCGGGAGGAGGAGGAGCGCAAGCGGCGGGAGGAGAAGCGCCGGCAGCAGCAGCAGCAGGAGGAGCAGAAGCGGCGGCAGGAGGAAGAGGAGCTGTTTAGGCGCAAGCAGGTGTGTGCCCAGCTGGGCCGCCCCTGCTGGGCTGGGGTTTGGGCCAGGCCGCTCCCTCTCACCACGTCTCCCCACGTCTCCTGGCGTCTCCCCACTCCAGGTACGGCAGCAGGAGCTCCTGCTGAAGCTGCTGCAGCAGCAGCAGGCCGCGACTGCCGTCCCGGCGTCCCCCGCACCCAGCTCCCCGCCACCGCTGTGGGCCGGCCTGGCCAAGCAGGGGCTGTCCATGAAGACGCTGCTGGAGCTGCAGCTGGAGGGCGAGCGGCAGCTGCATAAGCAGCCCCCACCTCGGGAGCCGTCGAGGGCCCAGGCCCCCAACCACCGTGTGGTGAGCAGGCAGGCCAGCCCTTCCCCCACTGATCCACTGATCGGCTTGTCTTGAGCCCTCAGGAACTCCTTCCACTTAGTTCCCAGGGGGACCTGGGGGGGGAGGGGGAGGGATGGCTGAGCCCAGACTCTCCAGCCTGAGACTAAGGTGCCGATCTGACTCTGAAGGATCTCTCTTTTAGGCGGCTCTTACCTGGCCGTGTTTTGCCACCTATATGAGCTCTCGTCCCCACCTGGCTGTTTTAAGCTGTTTTGTGTGTGTCTGTTTTTGGGTCACCCTGACTTTTGCCATCTGTAGCAGCTCGGGGGCCTGGGCGCTGCTCCTCTGAACCAGTGGGTGTCTGAGGCTGGGCCACTGTGGGGCGGGCCCGACAAGAGTGGGGGCAGCGGTGGTGGCCTGGGGCTCTGGGAGGACACCCTCAAAAGCAGCGGGAGCCTGGCCCGCAGCCTGGGCCTGAAGAACAGCCGGAGCAGCCCCTCTCTCAGGTGGGTGCCAGGGTCTGTCTACACTTCGGGGCGGGCGGGGGGGCTGTGACATGCCTCAGCTGATTTCATGCCTCTGGTTCATCCCCATCCCACTCAGTGACTCGTACAGCCACCTGTCAGGCCGGCCTGTTCGCAAAAAGACGGAGGAGGAGGAGAAGCTGCTGAAGCTGCTCCAGGGCATCCCCAGGCCCCAGGACGGCTTCACCCAGTGGTGTGAGCAGATGCTGCACACATTGAGCACCACAGGCAGCCTGGACGGTATGGGCCACAGCTCCTCAGGGGGCCTGGCTGGCCCAGGGCTTCCTGACCTGCATCAGGTGGACCCTGATAGTCCCCCTCTCCTGCTCCTTAGTGCCCATGGCTGTAGCGATCCTCAAGGAGGTAGAATCCCCCTACGATGTCCATGACTATATCCGGTCCTGCTTGGGGGACACGCTGGAAGCCAAAGAATTTGCCAAACAGTTCCTGGAGCGGAGGGCCAAACAGAAAGCCAGCCAGCAGCGGCAGCAGGTGAGGCTCCGCTGGCCCCGGGCAGGTGGGGTGACATCACTCCTCACCATGCTGACCCAGCTTCCCTCTCTGAGCCTCACAGGAGGCTTGGCTGAGTGGCGGCTCCCTGCAGACAGCCTTTCAGACCAACCACAGCACCAAACTCGGCCCTGGGGAGGGCAGCAAGGCCAAGAGGCGGGCGCTGATGCTGCACTCGGATCCCAGCATCTTGGGTAAGTTTGGGGGTGTGGCCATGAAGGCAGCTCCTTCCTCAGTGTGGGGCGGGGGCCTGGGGAGAGCTCAAACCCAGCTTCTCCCCGGCTTCAGGGTACTCCCTGCACGGACCTTCTGGTGAGATCGAGAGCGTGGATGACTACTGACCAGCCCGTCCCACCAGCCCCTGGGCTGTAGGCCAGGGGCAGCAGCAGCGGCTTGGACCCTTGGGTCCCCAGCCTGCAGGCTCCCGTCAGGAGCATAGGAGGAAGCAGGGGCAGGGTCCCCAGCACTTGTTACAAACCACACGATGCACCTTAACTCACCCACCACGAGGCACTTTACAGATTGGGGGGAAGGGTTTTTGGTTTTTTTTGTTTTTTGTTTTTTGTTTTTCTTTTTTTAAACATTTTAAACAGCATTGAAGAAAATTGTTAGGAGAGACAAAAAAAAAAAAAAGGAATTGTTAAAAACTAGACTCTAAGCACCCCTTCCCCCTGTAGGGACAGTGAGGGTGACAATGGAAGGTCCACAGAGGTCTTTTGGGTTTTTTTGTGTGTGTATGTGTTTTTTGTTTTTTAAGAAAAAAGAAAATGGAAAAAAAAAGGTTAGGAGATTTAAAGAAAAACACACTGTTATTTTGGGGCAGTGGGGACACAGGCCCCATGGACCTGTCCTGCCTGGCCCCCAAGGCTGCACTTACCCTCCCTGCCCCACAAGTTGGGCCATTGGGGTAACTGGAAGCTGGGGTGCCAGCAGTTTGCACAGCGAGGCCCCCTCAGCCCCGCCGGCCGGACCCGCTGTGAACGGCTCCCTTTGTTGCTGTGACCGTGGCAGAGGTGTCTGGGGTGGGGGCCAAAGTAGCCCCTTGGCTTTGCTGCTTTAGGGGAAAGTTGCACAAATGGGCCGGGCCGCCTCAGCTCTCTAGGCTGCCATCCTGTGCTGGCTGATGGCGGGGAGGGGAGAGGGCCAGCCGGTGCCAACCTCATCTGGCCGTCAGGGTGGCAGAACTTCCACTCTGGCCCTGGTGAGGGGCTTCCCCCACTGCTGCCATTTGGGGGGATGGCCTCGGTGTTCGGTGTGAAGCTGAAAGCCTCAGCTCCCTGCCTTGCCACATGAATGTATTCTTTGGGCCACAAGCCCCTGCTGCGCCTTCTGCCTCAACTCTGTGCGAGGTGGGAGTGGAGCAGTTCTTCCGGGAGCTGGAGAGCGAGGCACCACTTAACGACTGTTTTCTCCTGTGAAAGGGGCAAGAGGAGGGCCTAGCAGGCCAAGGGAGTGGGCAGCACGGGGCTTCGGGTTGCAGTGTGGGGCCGTCAGAAGGGAGGTCCCCGCTTGCAGCCAGCTGTGTGGGATGTGGACCACCCGGCCCTGCTCTGGCCCCTCCATTGACCAAATGGGAGAGGAGCCAGTGACCTCTCCCGCTCCTTGCTCCCCTGATGCGTTTTTAATGTTGGGTGAGGTGCGGGGGGTCAAGAATAGAAGTGTTGTCTCTCCTGGGTTAGGGGTAGGCTGCCCTTCTGTTGCTCACCAACTTCTTATTCCCAGTCACCTACCTGGGTTTGTCTCCATTTGTGTGTTTTTTTCTTTTCTTTTTTTTTTTTTTTTAAGAGTTTGTATCTTTTGGGTTTCTCATTTAACTTCTCCCATTGACCTCATTGCTCAGAGTGCAGTATTAGGGCAGGATTCTGCCACTGCCTCCCCTCCATGAATGTATTTGTCCTTCCTGCCCTGGGGAAATGGGGAGTGGCCCGTTTTCTTTCCCCGTGCATCCCTAAAGAGACCACATTTTTTTTTGTTTGTTTGTTTGGTTTTGTTTTGCACCAAAGTGGCAACTGGGTCAGTGTTGGGGGATAAAGCTGGCCTCGGGGGTGGAGGGGCACCCTCCACCTGCTTCTCCCTGGTTTCAACAGTGTTAGCGTCCGTGAAAAGACAATATTCTCTCTAAAGCAATAAGGGGGTGATGGGCCAGGGGGAAATGTCTTGCTGCTGCTGGCCCCCCAGCTCCCCCCTTCCTCACGCCAGTATTTGGCGGCATTAGAGGTGTCGGGGGAGTACTGTTGTGACTGAATGTAACTGCCCCCACCCCTGCCGCAGCCAATGCAGGGGAGGGGGGTGAGACTCTTCCCTGTTTCTTCCTTCCCCTTCCCCCCAGCTAAAGAGACTTTGAACTTAGGGGGCCCTTGAGCCTGGAGAGGCCTTAACCCTGTGAGGAAGTGTAGGGGGAGCCCTCTCCCACCCCCATCCCCTTCTGAGAGTGGTCAATGTTTACAAGCCCCTGAGCCCCCCAGCCCAGGGACTCCACCCCCATTGCTGTCCTTTCCCACCCGTCTTCCTGCGCCCCAGCTGCTCTCCCACCCTCCCTGGGATGGGGTGGGTGCAGGGGCTGTTCTGTGTCCCCTTGTCTGCCTTGGACCCACAATCTCCCCCACCCCTACCCTGTGTGACTCCCCTATCCTTCTACCTGCCCCTGTAAATATTCCCTTTCCCCCAATAAAACTTGGTGTGTGTTCTCCCCTTCTGCTTCTGTGTCTTGTCTTGGGGAAAGGGGCATCGTGATCAGAGACAGCTCTGAGCTAGGAACTGAGCTGCGGCAGGGGTCACTGTGGTCAGCCAAGCAGAGTCCCAGGGCTGTGTGTGTTTGGGAGGATCCATGGCCCTGCTGGGCAGAAGGTCCTCCTGCTTCACTTCAGCTTGGGCTGGAGAAGGAGTGGGAGTTTCTCTTGGGCCCCTACTTAAAAGGGCCCGTACCTCCCATCCCCGCACTGGTCTGCCCTGGGGACAGAGATCTGCACTGAGAAAGACGTGAGGGTAGAGACCAGGTACAGAGTTGGAATTGGTTCCTTTATGGAAAAACTGAAAATATAATAAAAATTAAAATAAAACCAGTTTTAAAAAAGCCCCTGGAGTTTCTACCTCCTGCCTCTGGCCCTCCAGAGGGATGAGGCCCCAACCCCAGGGCAGCAAAAGGATGAGGGCTTTCTGCCCCTC
This sequence comes from Cryptoprocta ferox, assembly GCA_028646485.1. Taxonomy (NCBI): domain Eukaryota; kingdom Metazoa; phylum Chordata; class Mammalia; order Carnivora; family Eupleridae; genus Cryptoprocta; species Cryptoprocta ferox. Next base: position 30,904,543 of record CM053564.1, read on the forward strand.
CTCTCCCCCCCCATTCTATCCCCATCTTCATCTCCACAGTGGGGGCCCCCGGGAGGAACCAAACCTGGGTAGGGGAGCAGGGACCCAAGGCCCTGTGGCCCGGGGAGGGGGGGCTTGGTGTGCACCTAGCCCCAAAGCTCCCGGCCTGTAGTGTGGGCATGGGCAGGGCCCCTCCTGGCCTGGGCCCAGTGAGGGGGGGCAGCTGCTAGTTCCAGATCTTGAGGAAGGAGTCCCAGGAGCCTGTGGCCACAGCCATGCCATCATCAGTGACCCCGAGGCAGCTCACACGGTTGTCGTGGCCAGCGAGGACACCTGTGTGGAAGGAACATCAGAACCCCACCTGGCTGGCGGCCCCGGCCCCTGCCTGTCCCCGGCGCCCGGCGCACCTGCACGGTCACCCTTCATGGCGTCCCAGATGTTGCAGTTGAAGTCGTCGTAGCCGGCGAGCAGCAGCCGGCCGCTGCGGGAGAAGGCAACGGAGGTGATGCCGCAGATGATGTTGTCGTGGGAGTACATGAGGAGCTCCTGGTCGGCCCGTAGGTCAAAGAGGCGGCACGTGGCGTCGTCGGAGCCCGTGGTGAAGGCATAGCCGTTGGGAAAGAACTGCAGGACATGAAACCAGAGTGGGATGAGGGCACAGCAGGGCCAGGAGCCTGGCAGAGACAGGCCGGCTCAGCTCGGTCCAGAACTTACAGCCACGGCGTTGATGTCCGATTCGTGGCCGATGAAGGTCTGTCGGCACATAGAATCCCGCACGTCCCACAGCTTGATGGAGGCATCACAGGCACCTGACACAAAGGTGCGGCCATCGGGGGCCAGCGACAGGGACATCACATCTCCACTGTGTCCGGCAAAACCCACCGTCTGCTGTCCTGTCTCAATGTCCCACAGGGCACTGGAGAGAGGACAGGAAAAAGGAAGGGATTGGAGAGGGGCCTTCTCCTCCACCAAGTGAGCCCAGCCCTGACAGAGCCTCTGAGAAAGGGGCAAAGGGACACCGGGTGAGCCACTGGGTCACAGGAAAGGAGGCAAAGTGTTCAGAAGGCCCTCACCCCCTCAGGGCATGTAGCACTCACCAAGCACTAAGGCAGGGGCCCCCCCAGGGAGGAAGTATTGGTGAGCCCTGACTACCTATCCCTGGCAGGGCCTCACCAGGTCGTGTCCCCAGAGCTGGTGATGATTTGGTTGTCATCCAGGAAGCGGCAGCACGACAGGTACCCTGGGGAAAGGAGCTGGTCAACTGGGTCTCTATGGGAGGGCAGCACAGCCCCTCCCCCCACAACAGCACCGGAGCCCTGCCAGGTCCCTCTCACCAGTGTGGCCAGGCAGCTCCCGGCTGACCCTGACATTGCCCTCACGGGTCTTGAGGCTGTAGATGGAGCAGATGTTGTCCAACCCCCCACAGGCCACAAAGTTCCCTGAAGGCGCATAGGCACAGGTCATGACCCAGGAGGAGCGCAGAGGGATGGCATGGACCTAGAGAGGAGGGGCAGTGCCCAAGGTCAGAGCCAGCCAGGGCCTGCATCCCGGCCCCATCCAGCCTCAGGCACCACCTCTACCTTGTTGGTGGTGTAGCTGTCCCAGATGATGAGCTTCCCATCCTGGGAGGCGCTGACCAGCAGCCTGTTAAAAACCGGCAGGGAAGAGGCAGAGAGAGGGGTCAGGGTAGAAAGCTCCCTCCGGAGGCAGGACAGCTTTCCCCCTGCACCCATCTGGTGGGAGGCCCTGTGAGACCACTCCCAGTAGCGGCCCAGCAGTTCCTGTTCCTTCGGTCCTATCTCCCATCCCCTGGGACTGTCTGGGAGCCATTGTCTCCCCAAATACGCTCGGCAACATGGGCATCCTGTTCATCCCACCAGATCAGCAAGGTTGCAACCCTTGCCCCACTCTGCCTGCTATTTTCAGCCCAGGGCAACACAAAAGCTCAGCACATGCCCCCAACCACACACACACACACACCACACCTTGAATCTGTCCCCCAGTGCATGGCATAGATTTTTGCCAGGTGCCCGCGGAGGGTCCTCCGCGTCCTCATCTGGATTCTCCCCACTGGGTCCAGCCCAGCTGTGATCTAGAGGTAGAAGCAGAATGGGCTCAGGGAGTGGCTCGGTGGTGTGGCCCACCAAGCAGTATGCCTCTAACCCTTGCTCCTTCCCTAACCCCCAAGTCGAGCCCTGGATTCATCTCACCTGGGTCAGTGTTGAATCCCCACATGCTTTTCGGGCATCCTGTAAGAGATGGATGGCAGAGTCATCAGAGCCAGGAGAGGAGGAGACAGGGAAAGAGGTGACAGAGGAGTGGAGAGAAGGAGCCAGCGACATACTAGGGTAGCCCCCCACACACACACACAAATCCCTCCCCCCACCCAGTACATGCAGGCCACCTGGCCCTGCCTGCTCAGCCTCCCCAGCCCAACGGCCAGGCCCTCACCCGGATCTGGTTCCGGAGCTGCTCAGCCTCCTGTCTCAGTTGCTCCAGCTCACTCATGGCGCCGGGCCCGTGGGGCGGGGTTGGGGGCGGCTGGGGGCCGCGGGACGGGGGCTGGGGGAGACAGCTCCTCGCCGCTGGCCCGAGGCCTGGGGGATGCAGGGCTGACGTCAGGCCCAAGGCCGCCGGGGAAGAAGGGGGAAAAAGGAGGGGTTGAAGCCCGGCCCGGAAGGGGTAAGCGCCGGTCGGAGGGGGGAGGGGACAGCAGCGGCGGCCGCGGCCCCCCCAGGCGGAATTGGGGTCTCTGGCACAGAAGGGATGTTGCCCAGGAAGAGCTGACTTCCCCAATCTTCCTCCCGCCCCCCGGAAACGGAGCGGGAAATGCAAGAGGAAACGCAGGGGAAACCCCTCCCTCAGACAGCAGCCCGGGCGGGACAGCCGCGGCAGGAACTGAAGGGGGGGATGGGGGGGCGGGGAGAGTCCCTTCGAAAACAGACCTGGCGTCCGCCCGGGCCCGCACAGACACCGCCCTCCTAGCACCTAATTTTAAGAGGGGCGGTGCCTCTTTAAATTCACCCCCACACGCCGCACACCCTCCACACACACCCCCAGCTTCGACTGGGGTGGGGGAGACCAGAGGGGGAAGCTGGGCTGTTCGTGGGGTTGCCTAGGCAACCGTCACCCGGACTAAGAGCACCTCATTGGTGAAGTGCCCCCACCCTAGCCCTGTTGCCAAGGCAACCGCATCCACGGCAGAGACCTGTAGGGTGGGTGACCCCACCCCCGGCCCCATCGCCCCCGCCCGACCCAGCCTCCCGCCCCGACCCAGAACCGGCCAGGGTGGCTGTTTACAGGATTTGGGAAAGCCGATTGGCGCTAATAGGTTCGGGACGGCTCACCCCGGATAATCCCCAGGCCGGCTGCGCCCCATTAGCCGCCGGCAGCCGGCGGAGGCGAAGGTGGCGCGGAAAGCAGCCCCTAGTCGTGGCTCCCTCCAGCGCCGAGGCCGCCCGCCCCGGCGCGCCCGCAGAAAGCCCGTGGGAGCCGCTCTCGAGTAATTAGTGCTCCGAGGAGAGGGCCCCGGCCCCCAGGCGCGGAGCTGCTCTCTCCCAGGTGCCGGCGGGCGGGAGGGCTGGCGGCCCCAAGCGACCCGGCCCCGTGCCCTCGGCATCCCAGGAGCCCAGCCCCCGGGCTCCGCGCTGGGGTCCCAGGGGCCTGGCCGGCTCCGCTCCAGGGCCCGGCGTCCTGCCCCACTCTTTGGACACCTGTGTGATCTGGCCACGCACACTGCACTCTGCCGACCCAGGCGTCCCCCACCCAGCTCCCACTTCCCTCAGGCCTGCGCGTTCCTCTTCCCCCCCGACATTTCCCCTCTGTCAGTTCAGCTTTCCACGCTAGCGCCGGGGGACGGCCCTCCAAAAAAGCGGGGAGTCGGGGTGGGGGCAGAGTCTCCCACTCCACCTTCCCAGCTCAGGACAAAGCCCCTTCCTTCCAGCCGCCAGCAGCCCAGGCCAGGCGGCAACGCCAGAGGCCGGGGGCAGGAGGAAGCAGGCCAGGAGGAAGCCGCTGGGGGCGGGGGCGACGCTCCCAGCCCTCAGTCCCGATCGCTCGCCGGGGCACCCTCGGCGGCCCCCGGACTCTGGGCATACAGCAGCCGGGACCCCAAGAAGAAATGGGGGTGCCACCGCCTCCGCGGATCCGGCGGGGCGAAGGGGAGGGGCATGGGAGGGTCCCGGATCTGGCAGCTGGAAGGCGCGGGCCGGTACCGCGCGGCGAAGCGCAGTGGGCCTGGCCCTTCGGCCCCCACGACCTCCATTTTGCCCAAAAGAAAGCTAGGCGTGGGGTGAGGGGGCCCAGGAGCTGAGCTTGAGGTTAGGGCTAGTGGAGGGAGCAGGGTGCCGAGGTCTCCGGTCTAGGGTAATGTGGCCAGAAAACACCGACAGAACCCAAGGGTTGCGAGGGTAGGGTGGAGGCGAAGGGAAGGGTGGCCTCGCGGCCTTGCCTGTCTCTCTGAGGATTCTGTTGTTTTGCAAGGCGAATGCCGCCAGGGGTGCAAAGAGGGCACGAGGGGTGCTACCCAGGGGCAAACGAGAGGGTGGTGATGGGGGTGGGGGGGAAGGGGGCGGGACAGGGCCTAGAGGAAGCCCGGAATTTGGCCCCCCAACTTCTCAGGGAGCAAGAGGCAGGAGGGGCTGCGATGGGGTCTGGGGTCAGGCAAAATGCCTGGGACAGTGCAGGGAGCGCGTGCATTACGGGGGACGAGGGTCCCCCCACCCAGTTCCCCTTCCGGGTTTGGGAGCGACGGAGCCAGAGGAAGGGAGGGGAGGTCTGGGGTGCTACGTCCGCTCCCGAGAGGCCAGACCGGGGAGACAGAAGGAAGAGAGGTTCCCCCACGGGAATTTGGGGCTGGGGGAGACAAGGACTCCTTTTGTCAGCGGAGGTACCTGTGGCGGTGGGACTCTGCGAAGGGTCGCTAAAGCAGCGCGGGCGGTCCTGTCTTCCTCCGCGGCGGAGGCGGAGGCGGCAGCGACGGCGACGCGGATGGATTTCCTCAGTCACCCCAACTCAACCGACCAGGCTGCTCTCCCCAGAGCGGAGGGATCCCGCCCGCCAGTGACGCGGCCGCCGCCGCCGCGCCCAGGGCCCGGTTGGGCGAGACCAACTCCTTAGTGGGGGAAGCCAGAGGGCAAAAGACCACTTTAAGGGGCAAGGACAGACTCCGTTACCACAAACATACCACACCACACTATTTCGACGCAAAACGGACCAAAAAGAATGCTTCGTTTTCCGAAAAGGGGCAAGACTTCCCCCCTGGGACTGGCAGAAGTGGTACCGGCATGGGGGGGGGGGAACAAAAAAAAAAAACACGCTCGCTGGTCACGTGACCCACCCTCCCGGATTGGGCGGCTCCAGACTGGGAAGGGTAGCTTGATTCCCCAGTTCTGGGTTCGGCACGCCCCTGCTCAGTGAGACCACGCCCCTCCAAGGGCCCGGACTGAGCTCCGGAGATCCCGACCCGTGCGGGTCGGGGCAGTCGGCCTTGCGGTGGCAGAGAGACCCTTTCGAAAGTCCCCGAGGAATGGTGCAGGATCCTGAACCTGGGAATGAAGAGACAAGTCATTCCCAGGAAGTTCCCCAGTGTTGCCCACCGGGCTTTTCTAGAATTCTACCGGGCTGCATGACACTGTAATAACAACTCGTATTTATTGAGTTCCATACTTATTTAAATATGTAAATTTAAATACTGGCACTGTCCCCATTTTATAGTAGTGGAAACAGAGTCCTAGGGCTGCGTAGTTGAGATATGAACCAGGGCAGCTTTAGCGACTGTGCAGTGATACCAACACTAACCTCTTCAGGAACGCTCCAGTGGACCATCCCTGTAAAGGAATGAGAATGAAAGTGTTGCCTGCTGCCTGCCCTGCGAGTCGCGTTGCATTGTTACAAGAGTCTGACGGATTGTGGACATGCTTTGGAAGGTTCAAGTCAATGAATAGCCTTCATTGAGTTCTCATCCAATTGAAAAGTGAAAGTATCAAAACAAACACTTTTTAAAGGCGTTACAAAACATTTTCAAAGCACAGTATTTTTATGAAAATAAGAAAACAAAGGTAAATCCCATTTATGTGCCCTCACCAATTCAACGATACATTAGCAGTAGATGATAGATGTCACTTAGGCATTAGAATTTGGAAGGAACCTTACATATAATTTACTTCAATTTCCTCTCAGTCCACAGATGGACAAAGTGACTCCCCCAAAGTCACTTAAAAACTGGTAGCCCAGAGGCATCTTGGTGGCTCAGTCCGTAGAGTGTCCGAGTTCGGCTCAAGTCATGATCTCATGGTTCATGAGTTCAAGCCCCACATCAGACTCACTGCTGTCAGCACAGAGCCCACTTCAGATCCTCTCTCTCTCTCTCTCTCTCTCTCTCTCTCTCTTTCTCTCTTCTCTTTCTCTCCCTCCCCCCGGCCCTCCCCCACTTGTGCTTTCTCAAAAATAAATAAACCATAAGAAAGAAAGGAAGAAAAAAAGAAAGGAAGAAAGAAAGAAAGAAAGAAAGGAAGAAGGAAGAAGGAAGGAAGGAAAGAAAAAGAGAAAAGAAGAAAACTGGCGGCCTAGGACTAGAACTCAATTTTATTAATCTCTGTAAGACATCTGACACTGCTTCCTCTCACTTTGGTTTCCATGCTAATATGCTTCTTTGTTTTAACTCATTTAGCAAATATTCACCTAAGTCCTAATGATGCATCAGGCACCGTCCTGGGCACTGAGGATATGACCGTGAACATGTGAACCCTCCTCTGCCTGAAGGGAGGTTCCAGTCTACAGAGGGAGGCAGTGGTAGATGATCATTGGAATGACAATCAGTGCTGGTGGCTTGGAAGTAAATTTACTAAGAGCAGAACATTGGTGGGCGGGGGGAGATCAAAAATTTTAAGTTGGGACATGTTAGGTTTGCAGTGCCTAGGAGAGGTGCAAAGAAGAACACTCAGAGGGTGGTTGTCAAAGCAGGTCTGGGGCTCCACAGAAGAGTATGAGTTGGAATAGAGCCTTAAGAATGAGTGGCGTTTTAGAGCAGATGAAGTCATAAAGAGGTTCAGGGAAAAGACGAAATGGCCTAAGACCAGCCCTGAGGAACTCCAACATTAGAGGTCAGGCGGAGGAGAAGAAGCTGCCAAAGAAGAAGCCAGAGAGCTAACAGGAAAATCGGGAGAATGTGGAGTTCCGGAACCCAGTAGAAACAAATGTTCCAAAAAGGGAATGGTAAAACTACATTGAATGCTGCAGAAAGATGAGGCAAGACTGCATTGGGAAGTGTGCATGAGATTGAGAAATGGCAGGCCATGGGTGACTTTGTCAGGGGCCCTTGCAATGAATGCTTTTCTCGCAAGGGGTTGAGGGTAAGAAATGAGGCAGTGGAGACAGCCAAAGTGGCCAAAGCTCTGGGAATCTTGGCTTGGAGGGAGTGTAGAAAGATGGGGCAGTGGTGAGAGGAGAATTTGAAATCAAGGTATTTGGGTTTTGATAGGAGGTTCTTTAGATGATAATGGGAAGGATGGGGTTTGGGGGAAGAGAAGGATATAGCAGGTAGCCAGTGGATGACCAACCTCTCTGAGAAAGCAGAAGCCCTAGAGGGGTCATGAGACACTTCCTCCTTCCTCTAACTCTTCTCTCTCAGCTTTCTCCTTGGTCCTCTCTTCCTCCTCCTCGGGGCATCTGTAAACATAGTTTCCCAGCTTCAGCCTCCTTTTCTCACTGGTGACTTCCTCCATTACTGTGACTTTAACTATCCCCTAATTGTTCATACCTCTCAAAGCTCCATCTCCAGCCCAGATATCTCTCCCCAGATGTAGACTTGGTGTATGTCCAACTGCAGCCTGAATATCGTCATCTGGATGCTCACAGACAGTGGTGTACTGGAGTCAGCTTATGCCAGTTCAGACTAGCTCACAAGAGCCCAGAGTGTACCTCTCTTCCCAGCTCCTTGTTTAGTGAAGTCATGTTGATAGTAGTAACTTTTAATTGTCATGGTGGGAATAGTTACACCATGGAAATCGGCAATTGTTTCAGATCAGAGCTGCCCTTGCCCGAAGGGCTGATTGTTAAAACATTGACTACACACCACTGATCACAAACATGTCACATTCAACACATTCAAAACTAAATTAATAATTTTACCCCATCCCACCCTGCCCAACACTGCTCTTCCTCTGAATCTCTTGGCCCAGTTAACGGCATCACCATCCCCTCAGGAACTTCTCACTTCCTCATTCCCCATATCCAAAGGTGGTCAAGTTACTGTATAGGCCAAGCTGCTATAACAAAGAATCCCAAAAATTCAATGGTTTAAGGGACAACTTTAAAATAGATTCTTCAGGACTGTGGTGGGATCTCTGCCATCCTCAACACCTACCTTCCATCTCTGTGTCTACTGTGGCCCGAGCAGCTTCCACAATCATAGCTGAATTTCATCCATTGGGAAGGGGAGTAGGGTGGAAAGCACAAGTTCTTTCCTGTTTAAGGACAACACTAACTTCTGCTCAGAGGTTGGCCAGTTGCAAGGAAGGCTGGGAAATGTAGTCTTTCATCATATATACAGCTAAAATATTATTAATAAAGAAAGAAGGGAGATGGCTATTGATATAAGGCTAGCAATCTATGTCACTGGTGGATGCATCTTGTCAATGCCACCTCTTGTATATTGCTTAAATCCATCCCTTCTAATATATGCCAAATGCCATTACCCTGGTTCCTGGCTATATCCTGTCCTCTATGACAGTTCCTCTCTATTCATCTATCAAATAGCTGCCAAACATATCTTTCTAAAACGCAAATTAGATCATATAACTTTGCTGTTCAAAACCACGCAGTTCCACGAGAAGGCCCGAACTTCTTTGCATGAAACACAGGGCTGGGTCTTGTCCCCTCTCAGAATGCCTTCCACCCCAACTCCAATTCTACTTCCTTTTCAGCTGGGGAAATCCAGCTTATTTTCTCAGGCTTATTTTGAATATTGCCTCCCTGACCACACTGTTGTCTGTGCCCCCACTGCAATGCTGGCTCCATTCCCATTCCACCCTTTACTGGACTGTTTATTTCTGGGCACTTGCCACCTGCACTAGGCAGGGACTCCCTGTGAAGCCAAGACACTTGATTTATCTGGCAGAGACTGGGGGAGAGCTCACCAAGCAAGGAACAGACCCTCACAAGATGCCAAACCATGTCCAAGGTATGGGGTGGCCCTACTGGTCCCGGCCCTACTGCCTTTGACATCATTACCAGGTGTTCAGGTTTGGTCAACCTGACTGTGGGCCTGGAATGTGCAAACCTCCAGATGACTTTGTTGAATTAATCATGTAACCCTCCATCTCCCAGGATAGATATTAAACCCTAGGAGAGTCACATCAAGTTATATGAGCCATTTTATTCCTGGTGTCTATAACACCTCGAGAACATCAATGAAATTAATAGTATAGCAACATTTCCCCAGGATCAATACTTTTCGCATGGCACTCAAATCTCAGCTCTGTCATTTACCAGCTTGGGCAAGTCACTTAATGTCTCCAGGCCTGTTTCCCCTACAAAATGGGGATAATAATCAGGTCATTATGAGGACTAAATTACTTAACATTTGTAAAGCACTTAATAACAGTTGTTTTAAAATTTTTTAATGTTCTTTATTTATTTTTGAGAGAGAGAGAGAGAGAGACACACACAGCATGAGCAGGGGACAGACTGCTCAGAGAGAGAGGGAGACACAGAATCCAAAGACAGGCTCCAGGCTCTGAGCTGTCAGCACAGAGCCCGACGCGGGGCTCAAACCCGCGAACCGCGAGATCATGACCTGAGCCAAAGTCAGATGCTTAACCGACTGAGCCACTCAGGTGCCCCAACAGTTGTTTTAAAACAATTAAAACAGATGTTTTGTGTTTGATAAATAAAAATAGAGTTTAGGCATGAACAGGTTGGTCTTTGACTACTTTTCCAGTCTTATTTCTCCCTAACTCTGGTCTCTGCCACCAGCTCATATGCAACCCTCCTTCAAGACTGAGCTCCTAACTCCACATAGGCCACAAATGTTCGTGTCTCTAGAACTTTGCACATGCCAGTCTCTGTATGGAAGACCTTTCCCACCTTGTTCAGCGGTGAACCCCTATTCGTCCTTCACAATTCAGCTCAAACTTCACTTCTAGGAACCTCCCTGGACTCTCAGAGACAGGCAGCCCCTCCCTCCTCTGGGCCCCCATTTCACCCTACTTGCATGCATGCCCGAGCTCCCCACTACACCAAAACTCCTTTAGAGCAATGATATATCTTATGCATTTCAGTATTCCCATGCCTCGCACAAAGATGTTTGTTGAATCAATGAATGGACAGTGAAATACAGTAATAACCTTTTACCTTAACCACTTACATAATACAATACAATCATAATACAACAGAATGACAAATGAAAATTGGCCACAGTTGACTGGGAGGTAAATGAAGTCCAGTTGTGTCATCAGCTAGCTATAGTTTTTCCACCAACTATGAGAGGAAAATTGACTTCTTATTACTACAGATTTCCAACTTCTGAATAATGAGCTTTACTAAGCTTCATAAACACCCCAAGAGCATTCTTAGGACCAATGTTTACTGACTAGTCCTGTGTGACCAGCTCTTAGCCAGGCACTTGATTCTGGCATCAGATTGAGTCCTTATCACCAGCAGTCCTACAGATGGGGACAGTGAAGCTTCGACCAGGACACAGAAGTGTTATGAAATAAGGTCATCTCTCAACTGGCTGATAAGAGATGTGAGTTCTAGTCTTGGCTCTGCCCCAGTGGGCTCTGTGACCCAAGACAGGGCCTGCCTCGATCTGCGGAAACCCCTGTAAAATCCAGGGGCTGGATCCAGGATCTGTAAGGTTTCTCCTGACTTGGGGCAGTCTCTGAATCTGAGATCCCAACGGAAGTAGGGGAGGGGTGATGGGAACTGACAAGGTGAATTTACAGGGAAAGTGAGGCAACATCATTAAATGTCAACAAAAGGAGAGGTGCAGGCCACAAATAGAATCACCTTCTGCTCCAGGGTCCCTGTAATCCTCACATCAGCAATAATAACAATAACAATAGCAATAACAACAACAATAATAATTTTGTAAGATGAAGCATGCAGGTGCCAAGAGATCAAGGGGGCTCATCCAATTCATCCAGGTTTCAATTTATAGAGGACAATGACTAACTCACTCAGGAATATTTCAATTTCCCAGCACTGAGTTAGTTCTCTCCCCTACGGCTCACCTCTTGCACTTAAGCCTGGATGCCTCCAGTCTGAAGAATTAGTCCTGGACTCCCAACCAACCTCGGGCATGTGAAGTGCCACTATTGTCAGTAGGTAATCAATGAGCCACCTTAAACCATCTGTCTTTTGGCTGGGGACAGGTGGAGTCTCTTCCAGAGTGGGCATCTGGTGAGCAGAGAAACTTCAGGGGCTTTGGCTGTCACACAGCACCCTCTTCCTGTGCCATCCATGGTCTTAATGCTCTCCCCCGTCCCCCAGCAAGTAGGCGGAAGTGCCCTCAGCACACACACACACACACACACACACACACACATATGCACATGCACACACATCCCCTCATGCGTAAGCACATGCATACAGGCATACATCTACACACATACTCACATAAGAGTCTCTCAGTTAAGCTAGGCTGTAGGAGCAGCTCCCTCGCATTTGCTATTAAAACTGTTGTGGAGGTGGTGTCAGGCCAGGAGAACAGCTGGGGAGAGATAGATGGGGAAAGGAAGCTAAAGATGGGTTAGCTGAGCACCCATGTGTGAACACGGTACACGTGTGTATGTATAGGGCCCAGGTGCCAGAGGAAAAGAGAGGCCATTAGAAAGACAAGGGTGGAAAGGAACAGGGAGAAGATGGAGACACACCCCTCCTGTACCTCTCTCTTTCATTCTTCCCTTCTTCCTTTTCCTCCTTCACCAGACGATTTCATTCAGACTTGGCTATGGCAGAACCTTTCTCAGGAGCCCGAAAACGGATGACTTTCCAGGAGTAGGGCGCCCGCTCCTCAACTGCATTTTAAGAAGTAAGGAAGCAGGGGCCCCATTCAGTCATCCTGCGGCGTCCTGATCTCCAGATGGACAAGGTTTCCATCCCTTTTGTACGCCAACTCTCTACCTGGCTATCCCTTATGGGTCAGTCTCAAAGTCTTTGCTATTTGGTGTCTGTCCCTTTAAAGCAGCGGCCCTCGGTCAGGTTATTGTCTCGCCTTGCAGCCAATCTGCGGCGCCATTGGGGGCGGGGGATCCGGCCTCCTGATTGGCCACTGCGCGCCCCGCCCCGCCCGGGATCCCGGGAGCTGTCCAGCCGCCTCGGTGCTGATCCCGCCGCCGCCCACGGGCCGTGAGCAGCGCTGAGAGGGCATTATGAGCGGGGGCGTCTACGGCGGAGGTGAGCTAGCCTCGGGCTTCAGGCTCCCTAGCCTGTCGCGGCCTCGCCGGCAGCCCTGCACCCCGAATGCGCGCGACCTAAGCTCTGGGCACCCCAGGGCCTGTCACCTCGGCGCTTGAATGGGTTCAGCCCTGGGTTTGGGTCCTAAGCCACTCCTACCTTTGGTCCTCCCAGGTCGGTCGCTCGCGCGCACTGGGCTCACTCTCTCCACCATTCAACTCACCTCCTCCCGGCCCTCCCGGCCCTCCCGGCCCCTTCTTTCCCGGCGAGGAGAGTGGCCTGAATAAGGCCACCGGGCAAGAAGGGATTCTGGAGGCTTGATCCCCACTCCCAGGACCCGGACTCGAGGCCGAGCTCCCACCTACCCCGGCCAGTGGCCAGCGTTGAAGGTGGCGAGACTGTGGCTCTGTCCTGACCTCCTCTCAGAGCTATACAGGGGGAGAGAGTTTGGGAGATGTCCCCTCACACACCTGTCTCCCCGCACAGATGAGGTGGGGGCGCTGGTCTTTGACATTGGCTCCTTCTCAGTCCGCGCTGGGTACGCTGGGGAGGACTGCCCCAAGGTGAGCCTTCCAGCCCCATCCCCAAGTCCTAGGGACTCTGGACTCCCCTCCAGGCTTCCCAGTGACCCAGGGTTCTCACAACACAGAGAGAAGCTCTGCAGAGCGGGAATGTGGGAGTAAACCCAGGGGCGGGCTGAGGGCCTTGCCATGGGCCTGAAGAGGGGCAAGAGGTTGATCCCTCTTCCTGCCCATGCCCCCCTCCAGGCTGACTTCCCCACCACGGTGGGGCTGCTGGCCGCGGAGGAGGGGGGCGGGCTGGAGTTGGAGGGGGAGAAAGAGAAGAAAGGGAAGATCTTCCACATCGACACCAACGCCCTGCATGTGCCTCGGGATGGAGCGGAGGTCATGTCGCCCCTCAAGAATGGCATGAGTAAGGAGTCCCCACCCACCGTCTCCCAGAACAGACCCAAAGCCCACATACCACAGCTGGGGGCACATCACCCCACACCCACAGAGTCTACCTTGCAGCTGCCCACAGCTGCCTGGTTCCCAGCCCAGGGGGCAGACAGATTCCTAGGAAGGGGGGATTTCTGCTGAAACTGATCTCACTTCTCATCCCCTGGACTTGGCCTCCCCCTTTCCTTTGCTTCCTGTCCCTGGACCCCTACTGGCCCATCCTCATCTCTCCCCGCTGGTCTCCTGACCCCAGTTGAGGACTGGGAGTGCTTCCGTGCCATCCTGGATCACACCTACAGTAAACACGTCAAGTCTGAGCCAAACCTGCACCCAGTACTCATGTCAGAGGCCCCGGTAAGTGCCTCATCCTGCCCCTAGTCCAGCCCTAGGGACTCCCTACATCCTTTCTGCCACTTGTGTCTCCCACCCCTCCCAAAGCCATCAATCACGCCACTTAACTTTTCAGACTGTGCTTCCAACTCCACCGGCACCATCTTCAAAAGCACTTTCTTTCCTCCCTGGTTTAATCTCCATCCCCCTCTCTTTTCCTGTTCTATCCACTCTTTTGCCCATCCAGTCTATCCCTGCTGTTTTCTCCACCAAAGTCCTTGTTTGACTTTTTAACTTAAAATGTTTTTGTCGATGTTATATATGCACATTATCAATTTCCTTTATGAAACATGTTAAAGAAAAAACTGCCTTCATATCATCTTCCTTTCATTCCCCTTTTCCAGAGACAACTGCTTTTCTTTTAGCTATTTTTATTGTCACATTCTTCCATATCTCTAATATCACATTCAAAATTCCACTTGCAGATTTTTTAGTTTTAGGCATTGATTTCCCACCATAGAAAATAAACATTGAGCCCTCTTTCCTCCTCCAGCCCACACCACACACCTTAATACAAATACAGTTGTATTTTAGATTTTTAAAAATCATTATTCAGCATTTACACACTTATGTTTATGTATGCTAATCAGGTCTGAGCTGAGCAATAAACTATGGTCACTCTTCCTTTCCTTGCACAGCTTTCTGTTTTCCCTAAAGCTAAAAATTGTGCTGGTTTTTATTTGACTTAGTTTTCTATTTACTTAATAGTATGACCCTAAATTATTCATCTGCTTATTACTCATCTGCTTATGTTATCTATATCCTTTCTCAAAACATTAATTCCTTTAGGTATTCTATCAATTTTTATCTTCTTGAAGAAATCTCTCCAAAAACCCAGTGATTTACTCCACTTTCGACTTGTTGCCTTCTACACAGAGAACATAGCTATCATCCTGACATCCCCTTTCACCATCATCTTAGGGCATCCCTTCACCTCTCTCGTGTGTGAGAAGTCCTGTTTCTTGTATCTCATCACTCCTTTTCTTGATTTACTCCCTTATTTTCATGGAGCATATCCTACAGTAACTGCCTTAGAAAAGTCATGAGAAGTGAAAATTTTAAGACTTTGCATGTCTGACCTTGGATTGATAGCTTAGCTAGGTATAACATTCCAGATTGGAAATCATTTTTCTTCAGAATCTTGAAGGTACTTCTGCATTGTCTTCCAGCATCTATTGTTGCCATCAAGAAGGTACAGATGGGGTGCCTGGGTGGCTCAGTCAGTTAATCAGTTAACCGTCCAACAGCTCAGGTCATGATATCATGGTTAATGGATTCAAGCTCCTCATCAAGCTCTGTACTGAAAGCTCAGAGCCTGGAGCCTGTCTTCAGATTCTGTGTCTCCCTCTCTCTCTGCCCCTCCCCCACTCATGCTCTGTCTCTGTCTCTCAAAAAAATAAACATTAAAAAAAATAAAAATAAGGAAGGCAGAGATGTCTAATTCCTGATCTTTTGATGTAATGCTTTCCTTTGTGAAAGTTTATAGAATTTTCACTTTGTCCTTAGTGTTCTATAATTTCTCAAGATTATATTGGTTTATTTTCATCCATTGCTCTAGATACTCATTATGTCCCTTCAATCTGAAAACTATGTCTTTCAATTCAGTGACAAAATAATTCAGTAATTATTTGATTAAGTAATTTTAGTTACTTATTTGATGACTGATTTCTCTTAATATTCTCTGCTCTTTCTTTAGGAAAATATTATTTGGATTTTGCACCTCCTGAATTCATCCTCTAATTTTCTTACCTTTTTTCTTATGTTTTCCATCCTTTCATCTTTCCCTCTAATTTATTTTTTAACTTTTTTTAAAATTTATTTTTGAGACAGAGAGAGACAGAGCACAAGTGGGGGAAGGGCAGAGAGAGAGAGAGAGAGAGGGAGATACAGAATCCGAACCAGGTGCCAGGCTCTGAGCAGTTAGCACAGAGCCCAATGTGGGGATCGAACCCACGAACTGCAGTATCATGACCTGAGCCACACTCAGATGCTTAACCCACCAACTAAACCACTCTTCCTCTAATTTCCAAGATATTCCCTCATCTTTACTTTTTAGTCCTTTTATTAAGTTTTTCATTTCTGCTCCTGTACTTTTACTTTTCAAGATTTTTTTGTTCCATGAATGTTACTTTTTAAAACATCCAATTCTTTCTTCCTAGGTGAAATATGTTAGCTCACTTAGGATATCATTAGTTTTGTTTCTGTTTTTGGAAGTTTTCATTTCCCTGAATAATCTCTGTTCTTCCAAATTGCTTTTTTTTTCTCTGCCCTTTATTTACTTATTTATTTATATTTATTTTTTATTTATTTTTGAGAGAGAGAGTGCACAAGTTGCGGGCAAGAGCAAGGGAGGGAAAAAGAGAGAGGGAGACAGAGAAACCCACAGACTCTGCACTGTCAGTGCAGAGCCCAACAAGGGGCTCCAACCCACGAACTGTGAGATCATGGCCTGAGCCAAAACCAAGAGTCAGACACTTAACTGACTGAGCCACCCAGCTGTCCCCTCCCTATCCTCTTTCTGGGGGATTTCTGCTTCATTTCAGAGGATTTTCTCAGATTTCTGCAAATCCTTAGTTGTCTGCTTATGTTTGCAAGTGGTGGACTAAAACACTGATTGGAAGGTGTATGGGGCAGGGACTCATTGACTGTGGTGATAGAGGATGTTGTTATAGGATAACTTGCCTCGGACATTTGTTAGGCAGCCTCTGATAATTGGCACCTATAGATTTCTGCTGTAACCCATGGAGAAAGCTTGTATGCTATAGACAGGCCTGGCCACCCTCTTTCTGGGAGTGAGGGAATAGGGCTGAGGTCTTCAGCATTTAATATGCATGGAATCACTTAATTCTTCTGTTTTAAGTATAGTGTCTTCACTTCCAACTGTGTCAAGTCCCACCAGTCCGGAGACCCTCAGTTTTACTCTCTCTAGAGAATAAACCTCCAGTCTTCTGCTGAGGCTAGGATGGGTAATAAATAGCTCAGTGACGTGAATGGAACTGGGGAGAGAGTTTAGGGAGCTATTACTTGAATGGCTTTAAAGAATCCTTTTCTTTTTTTCTTTTTTTAGCTTTACCTTAACCTTAACTGCCAGAGATACCTGAAACTACAAATTCTTGAACACTGTGAGAAGTCTACAGTTTGACACAGGCTATTCCTGGCTTTTTCCATGATCTGCTTAAGAGTCAGTGTTCTTGAATCTGTTAAGTCAGTTACCACTCAACTATCTGACTTCCACTCTTCAAAAATTTGTTGTTTTCTTCTTCCTTATTTTCCCAGCCCTTGATGGTATCTGTCTCAAGATTCTCCCTCTGCCTTTTTTTTTTGAGCTAAAATTCACATAACAAAATTAACTTTTTAATGTTAACAGTTTGGTGGGATTTAATACATTCATAATGTTGTGTAGCCATCATCTTTATCTAGTTCCCAAACATTTTCATCAGCCCACAAGAAAATCCATTTTCATTAACTGGTTTCTTCCTACTTTCCCTGCCCTTGGTAACCATCAGTCTGCTTTCTGTCTCCATGATTAGATCTATTCTGGATCTTTCTTATAAGTGGAATCATACAACATGTGACTTCTTGTGTCTATATTCTTTCACCTAGCATAATATTTTCAAGATTCATCCATGTCATGGTATATGTCATTACTTTATTCTGTATCATGGCTGAGTAATATTCCATTGTGTGGATATACCACAATTTGTTTTTTCAATTTCTCCATTCATGGACTTTTGGGGACTTTCCATCTGTGGCTATTATGGATAGTACTGCTATGAAAAGTTGTGTATATGGATTTATTTGAGTACCTGTTTTCAGGTCTTTGGATATATAACTAGGAATGGAATTGCTGGCTCATATGGTAATTCTATGCTTAACTTTTTGAGAAACTACTGATTGTTCCCCACAGTGGCTGAACCATTTTATCTTCCCACCAGAAATGTACAAGGGTTTCAGTTTCTCTATACCTTTATTTTCCCCTTGATTATTATCAACACACAAGTGGGTATGAAGTGGTATCTCATTGTGCTTTTGAGTTGCATTTCCCTAATGGCCAACAATGTTGAGCATCTTCTCATGTGCTGGTTGGCTTTTGTGAGTTTCTTGTTGTTTTTTTTTTCTTAAGAAATCTCTATGCCCAATGTGAGGCTTGAACTCATGACTCCAAGATTAAGAGTTGCATGCTCTACTGACAGCCAGCCAGGTGCCATGGGTTTATGTCTTTTTGAATTGCCCCTTTATTATACTTATGCTGGGATCTTGGAAGAGAATAAAATTAGATGTTTGTATTCAATCCACAATTTTTACCCAGAAATCCTCTTCCCAGCTTTTGCCTCTGAGATGATTAAAATGGGAAATAAAGATAAATTTGAGGCTGAAAGGAGCCTGAAGTATATGTATATATTGTACAATAAAGAACACTGAGGGGTGCCTGGGTAAATCAGTTGGTTAAGCATCCAATTTTTGATCTCAGCTCAGGTCTTGATCTCAGGGTCATGAGTGTGGAGCCTACTCAAAAAAAATAAATAAAAATTAAAAAAACAAAATAAAGAACACTGAGCCAGAAGTCAAGAGACTATGCCTCTACCAAGCTCTACCCAGAGCTTTCTGTGTGATCTTGGGCAGGTCACTCTCCCTCTCTGAGTTTTGTTTTCTTCAGCTGAAATTGGAATGTGATCTTTAAAAAGATACATGGGTCTGTGCCTCTCCCTTTTTGAATCTTCCCCTCTTGTACTTTCTCCCCAGTGGAACACACGGGCCAAGCGGGAGAAGCTGACAGAGCTGATGTTCGAGCAGTACAACATTCCTGCCTTCTTCTTATGCAAGACGGCTGTGCTCACCGCGTATCCTTTGGGCTGAGCTGCTCTGGCTGGGTGGAGGGTCAGGGTGGGGTTCATGATGTGCTAAACTGGAGGCTGGACCTGATTCTGTGGAGATCAGTGTCCTGGATGGGCAGAGGCCCACCCTGCACCCCATTAGTGCAGAGGGCCCCCTGTTGTCTAAGTGCCTTTGACCCTGGGGTGGCCAGATCAGTGGCTCTCTCCATTTCCTCGGATCAAGCTGAACAGAGACAGACAGACAGACAGAGTTGGGCCAAATAGACAGCAGGGGCTGGGACTGGAGAGAACAGGGAGGGATATAACACTGAAGAGTTTCTTCCCCAAATAGCCAATCAGCATTTTTTTTTTTTTAATAAGGATCTGCCTTGCATTGACTCCTATGCTAGGCACTGGGGCAATATGGCCCCTCATTTCAAGGAGCCAATAGAACACTGAACCAAGACTCAAGAGAGACTGGGAGCTCAGAAGGAAGAAAAAGAGGAAGAAGTTGTGATTCAGACAGGGAAGAAGTGACAGGGGTCTCAGGAGCCTTCCTCCAGTGATGGGTCATAAACCAGAATGAGAGATTTGCAGCTTGTGAATGGGCTGGACCAGGAGAGCAGAGGGTGACCAGGCCAGACCTGAGTCCCAGCTTCCTCACTTGCTGCTGCTGTGTCTTTGACTTACCCATCCCATGTCAGCTTTGCAAATGGACGTTCCACGGGCCTGGTGCTGGACAGTGGGGCCACCCACACCACGGCCATCCCAGTGCATGACGGCTATGTCCTACAGCAAGGTGGGGCCTCGGCAGGGCTCGGGGGTGTCTTGGAGGACCAGGCTCTGACGCCCCCTCCCTTTCCAGGCATTGTCAAGTCACCTCTGGCAGGAGACTTCATCTCCATGCAGTGCCGGGAGCTCTTCCAGGAAATGGCCATTGACATCATCCCACCTTACATGATTGCAGCCAAGGTGGGATCTCTGGGGAGTCTTGGGCACTCACCCTATGACTGTTGACCCACCGACCCACTAGATATCAGAGAGGGGTGCAGCAGAGCCCCCAGAGGACCTTGGGTCAAGCTCCTCAACTTACAGTCGAGGCATCAGAGATCCAGGCATGCTGAAGGATGTGGCCAAGGTCATACAGCCAGCTGGGAGCAGGATGTAGAAGGGTCAGTGTGGTAGATCGGTAGATCCAGGTTCAAGGTGTGCTCTGCCGTGTAAGAGCCGTGTGACCCTACAGCATGAGACTGAAGCTTCCCGAATCTGTTTCTTCCCCTGCAAAGTGGAATAACACCATATAGGGCTACTGTGTTAAGTGAGACACTGCATGCAAGGGTCCGTTCTGGACCCTCACATGGAACATGGCTCACGAAAAAGCCCCTTAAGGTTCTGATCTCCTACTATATTCCCCATGGCCTCAGCTTCCTCTGACTGGGGACTTTCAGATCAGCTGTACCTGCTGCATGAGTGCCAGACATGGGAACAGGCTCTCCCTGTTCTCTCTCTTCCGCCACCTTTTGTGGGCAACAGAGGAAAGAACCCAGTGCCTGTTCAGTGCAGGAGCACAGGTGTGGTCCAAGTGGGTTGGGCAGGTGTGGGGTGGGGAAGGGCCTTCACAGGCTTTGTGCCCCGCAGGAACCTGTACGGGAAGGCGCCCCTCCAAACTGGAAGAAGAAGGAGAAGCTACCCCAGGTTTCCAAGTCCTGGCATAACTACATGTGCAATGTGAGGAGAGAGTCCCCCGAAATAGCCCCCACCCCTCCCCAGCTCCTAGTCCCCTGCCATGAGCAGAGGGGAAGGGACAGAGAGGCCCTGCAGGTGGGGGGACTTGGGGGTGTTGAGGAGGGAGACCAGGCCCTCACCACCTCCCTGGGTCCTCAGGAGGTGATCCAGGACTTCCAGGCCTCTGTGCTGCAGGTCTCAGACTCTCCCTACGATGAGCAGTGAGTGGCGTTCCCCGCTGGAGGGTGGGAAAGAGGACAGGCCTGGGACTCTTGGGGGACCTTTGGTCCTTTGTGAGCACCCCCAGGCAGAGTCTCTCTCTTTCCTGGGCAGGGTGGCTGCACAAATGCCCACAGTGCACTACGAGATGCCCAATGGCTACAACACAGACTACGGTGCTGAGCGGCTCCGCATCCCCGAGGGCCTGTTTGATCCCTCCAATGTCAAGGTTGGGCTGGGCGGGGGGTATTGAAAGTCAGGGGCTGATTGGAGTCCCTGGATGCCAGCATGTGGGGGAGGCTGGGAAGGATCACCGGAGTCTGGGAAGAGGGGGCAGAGGCTCGAAACCCAGATCACCTTTCTCGGCAGGGCCTGTCGGGGAACACCATGCTAGGTGTGGGCCACGTGGTGACCACCAGCATTGGCATGTGTGACATCGACATTCGCCCGGTGAGGCCCAAGCCTGTGTCTGGACAAAGGGGCCCAGGAACAGTGGGGAGATAGAGAGGGGCTGTTCCCTGAAGGTTCACTCCTCTCTGCTCTCAGGGCTTGTATGGCAGTGTCATTGTCACCGGCGGGAACACACTGCTCCAAGGCTTCACTGACAGGCTCAATCGAGAGCTTTCCCAGAAGACCCCACCGGTAGGAGCCCACCCTGGCCAGGGCCCTGGACTCCAGTCCTGGCTTACCTCTTTGGGACTTAGTCCTTCCTCCTTCCCCAACATCAAGTGTTCTGGCCACCAGAGCAGACACTCCCCTGTGGCTGGCCAGTCTTCCCCACTTCCAGCCCTGTCCCTTCCCAGAACCCAGGTGTCTGCTTCCCCCAGCACCTCTTTCCCCCCAGAGCATGCGACTGAAGCTCATCGCCAGCAACAGCACCATGGAGCGCAAGTTCAGCCCCTGGATTGGGGGCTCCATCTTGGCCTCACTGGTGAGAGGGAAGGGGCTTGGCCTAGCACTGACTGTGGGAAAGGGGCAAACCCAGAAAGACCCATCCCCTTGCCTGTCTCCTCATTCATTCATTCATTCATTCAACATTTATTTTTGAGAAAGAGCAGTCAGTAAATGCTCCATCAGGACAAATCAGGGAGCAGAAGGACAGGAAGCCGGAGAGATTGGTCGGGGTTGAGATTGTGGGTGGGGCACCCACTGTTAGCAAAGGGGAGACACAGAGGTTTGGGGTGAGGAAGGAATGCGACAGTCCCAGGCATGTTTGGGAAGACTGTCAGGCATGAGGCTTTGGAGATCAGGGTGTGAGCTGGACACGAGGGGCAAAGAGTTTACTTCTTATTGTCCTGGAGTCACAGAGCGAGTAGCAGTGAGGATGGGGTGGTGAGCAAGAGGCAGCTGGAGAAGGAGACAGGCAGGCTGGTTCTGGGGCAGGAGGTGGTGAGTTCTGTCTGGACCTGTCACTGGGCACAGGCAAGACAGTGAGCAGGCAGCTGGAGATGCAAACTTCGTCTCATGGGCGTCAGTCTCATAGAGGGGACAGCAGGGCCACAACAGAGCAAGAAGGACATCCCCGAGAGGGGGAGCCCTCAAGGAGACAGAAGAAGCAAGGGTCAGAAATACAGGAGGCTGATAATATGAAGTCAGCTGAGGGCCAGGAACATGTCAGCCATACCTACCCGTGTGCCTGGCTTAGTCCCTGCCCACATGAAAAGGCACAGTCCAGAGGCTGAGGCCATTAAACAGGAAGTCACCACAAATACAGGGATGTCCCTTACAGGGAGAACTGGATCTAGTTCAAGGGTCATGAAGGGACTCAGAGGAGCATTGAAGTTGAGATGGAAGACTGAGCAAGAACTCCTGAGGCAGAAAGAGAGGGTGCTGGGGCCACAGGGAGAGGCAGATGAGACCAAAGATGATGGGCAGACACAATTGTACCCAAGTTTAGGAAGCTCACTAGGGCAGCAGAGTGGAGAGTGGCTTGAGCAGGGCTGCTGTGGTCTCCGCTGTGAGTGGGGTTTGACAGAGGAGTGGGTATCAGGCTGTGGAAGTGGCAGCTCATCACAGGTCCAACTGACAGCTGTGGGCAGCATTTGGCTACAAGGGGGAAGAGAGAAGGAGTCCAGCATAAGGCCCGGGATGCTAGCTCCAGGCAGCCGTGTCCAACAGGAATGTAATGCGAGCCACATAAACCACTTTAAATTTTCTAAGTAGCCATATTTTAAAAGAGTCTGAAGAAGCAGGTGAAATTAAGTTTAAAGAATATACTTTGGGGCGCCTGGGTGGCTCGGTTGGTTGAGCTTCTGACTCTTGATTTAGGCTCAGGTCATGATCCTGGGGTTGTGGTCATCGAGCCCTGAGTTGGGCTCCATGCTGAGCATGGAGCTTGCTTAAGATTCTCCCTCTTTCTGTCTGTCTGTCTCTCTCTCTCCCTCTGCCCCTCTCCCCCACTTGCACATGCTCTCTCTCTCTCAAATTAAAAAAAAAAAAAAAAAAGATTATACTTACTTTGGGGCTCCTGGTTGGCTCAGTTGAAGGAACATGCGACTCCTGATCTTGGGGTTGTGATTTTGAGCCCCACGTTGGGTGCAGAGATTACTTAAAAACAGCAAGGCACCTCTACTTAAAAGAAAAATATATATATATGTATTTTAAATTTAATACAATATATCCAAAATATTATAATTTCAAGGTGTGAAATTATATTTCAAAATATTTTTAAAATTTTATTTATTTATTTTGAGAGAGAGAGCATACCTGCAGGAAGGGCAGAGAAAGAGGGAGAGAGAAAATCCCAGGAAGGCTCCACACTGTTAGCTTAGAGCCTGATGTGGGACTCTAACTCATGAACTGTGAGTTCATGACCTGAGCCGAAATCAAGAATTGGACACTTAACCAACTGAGCCACCCAGGAATCCCTGATGAGTGATCAGTATAAAAATGAGACATTTTACATTCTCTTTCTGTTTTCTGTTGTGTATTTTACGAATGTAGAGCACATCTCAGTTCAGACTAGCCACATTTCATGTACTCAACATCCACAAGTGCTCAAGAGCCACTTTATCAGACAGCACTAGTATAGAAGGTGAGAAAGACCAGGGGCACCGGGGTGGCTCTGTGGGTTAAGTGTCCCAGTGGCTCAGGTCATGATCTCACAGCTCCTGAGTTCGAGCCCCGCGTGGGGCTCTGTGCTGACAGTTCAGAGCCTGGAGCTTGCCTTGGATTCTGTGTCTCCTTCTCTCTCTGCCCCTTCCCCACTGGTGCTCTGTCTGTCTCTCTCTCAAAAATAGATAAACATTAAAAAAATAAAAATAAATAAAAGAAAAAGCAGAAGTTGAGAGAGACCACAGAAGCAGGTTTGGGTCAGGCCTGGGGGAATTGTCTTGGACAAGCTGAGTCTGAGGTCCCAAGGAACTCAGAAAGAGGTTTCAGAAAGACAGCTGAGTATTTGGCTCTAGTACTCAGAGCTAAGCATTGGAAACCGGAGACTGGGGGGAGGGGTGGGGTTTTAGTGAGTGAGCAGAAGTCCCAGGAGTGGAGGAGCTGGTTCTGGAAGGCTTGTTCTGTGAGTCCAGGAAACAGGGACAGTACCAGGGACACAGGCACTAGCTTTCAGGCAGAGGTCTGGGATGCCCAGTGCAGGAGACCCTCAAGGGGCAAGGTTCAGTGTGGGTGGTGAAGACAACTCCATCCAGAAGTTAGGTGGTGCAGAGTGAGGGTGTTGGAAAGATTGCTCTTGGGAATGCAGGAGACTTGACAAGTTTTTAAGGTCTGATGGAGTGAAAGGTGCAGGAGGAGTGTGGGGGGTGTGGGCGTTGGGAGGAGAGGTTGGCTGGCCTGAGGCTGTAAGCTCCACTACCCAGCTCGAGGACAGCACAGTGGCCCAGGCCAGACAGGTGTTGAATGAATGAATCAATGTTCTAATTGAACGACATGGGGTGGGGGGTATTCACCCTCTGAATACGAAGGAGGGCGGGGAGGCTTGGGAAGGTGGATGAGGAAGGGATATGGGCGGGAGAGGCGCGGCTCAGAGGGCAGGGGGAGGTTTCCCAGGGGCTGGGCCTGCAGGTGGAATGTGGGGAGGCGCGTCCCCTCCTCCCTCCAGGGCCGCCCAGAAGGCCTCTCTCTTCCCCCGCCCCCAGGGCACTTTCCAGCAGATGTGGATCTCCAAGCAGGAATATGAGGAGGGAGGGAAGCAGTGCGTGGAGCGGAAGTGCCCCTGAGGGCGTCCCCTCAACACCCACTCTCCCGCCCGCAGCTGTGGGATAGGGGACGCGAAAAGGCGGGGAGAGGGTTTCCCGGCTCGGCCTCCGCAAGCGCACAACGAAGCCCCCACCCCCATGCCCTCGTCTCTTTCCCTCCCTTCTCGTCCGCTTGGATTGTGATGTTTCTGGGTTGAAAGGAGTAAAAATGTTTTAAGAAAAAAAAAAGTTTGGCCTCCTTGGTGGGGGCGGGCAAGGGCCTTGGGGGGAAGCGAGGGGAGGAAGGCCCACACCTAGTAGGTCCCTTGGTGATCCCGCGGTGGACGCCGGGGCAAAGTCTGCGGGCGGGGGCAGAGCCCCGGGAGCCACAGAAGCCTCGGGTTTCAAGGGGGACCCAGGGAGGATCACGCAGCGAGGACCCAGCAGTCTCTCAAGAGGGCCCCCTGCGAAGAGCCGAGTTGGGGCGGGAAGGGGGTGCTGGAGACTGGTGCCCGCGGCAGGGGAGGGGCCGAGTGGAGGGCCAGCCCGGGTTCGGGCTGGGGCGGGGCCTGGGGTGGGCGGGGCTTCGGGGCTCAGGTGGGAGGCGGTGCCTAAGCCCCAGCGGACCTGCTGCCCAGGTGAGCCGGGCTGCGCTGCGTCTTCCTTCTCCGGGCTCTGGGCGGTGGCGAGAATGGGGCGGGGACTGGGGCACTGGTGCGCCCCAGCAGCTCTGAGCTTCTCTCCCAATTTGGGTACGCCCTGAGGTTTCCCAAGGGAGACCCGGGCACGAGGCCCCTGAGACCTTCTATTCCAGAGCTACTTGTCTTGGGATCCTCAGTAGGGCTTGAGGACCTGCATCCCCTGCGTGAAATTGTGGGCAACTTAACAGTTTGTGCCCATGATGTGCTCCCGGGGTGCCCAGACCCCAAAGAGGTAGAAGTAAGTCAAGTCCTCCGGTCACCAAAGAGACGCAGGTGCCCAGATTGGTCCATGACTTGTTGAAGATCACCCAGCTCTGCCGAGGCCTTGACCAGGACAACTGTCACCAATGCCCGGTGGGCTTTAACCCGCAGATCCAGGAGAAACCCAACATGGAGCACTCACTGGTCCTGCCTGACCATATGCTCCCACCCATGCCCCTCTCTCCCCAGAAGTTACCAGGAGCCCGAGACCCACTTTTCACCTTGATTCCAATGAGACAGGCATCCACATGGCCAGACCAACCCCCAGGTCATACCACTTAGGCAACTTCAGCTTAGGATCACCCCAGCCGAGCCTAATGTGTCACAGGGGCCTGGCTGGGCACTCACTGGTGGGTCTGCAAGCCAGATGACTTGGGTTTTCATGGTGGGGAGCTTAGGAAGGGGTCCCCAAGGACACTGGGAGGGGTGGAAGCAGGAGAGGGCATGCTTATCTTTGCCCTCCCCAGCCACCAGTCCCCTTCCCCCACCCCTGACGGGAACTAGGAGGCCAAAGTCTGCCCCAAGATCAAAAAATTGATTGTTTTGCAGGAAGGGGGCAGAAGTGGGACTGTGGAGGGATTGGGAGGGGAGGGCACAACCCCTTGTCCTCTGGCCTGGGCTGGGGGTTCATATCTGGAAGGCTGGACTGAGGCCAGGACTGTGCCCCCACCCTTTGTGGGGGGGGGGCAAGAACGGCCTGGGCTCAGGCTGCCTGCCAGGGCTGATAAGGGGCCCTCTTGGGGCTCCCACAAACGGTTTATCACTGTTGGGGGAACAGCCGGCAAGGCTCAGGAGGGGGCGCGAGCATGGAGCAGCTTTGGGGTCTACTTCACAGAACGGTAAGACCAAGGGGGTTGGGGGACACTTTAGGCCTTCTCTCCAGGTCCTTCAGCCCCCTCCCAAACCCCAAGGCTGGCCCCTCCCCTCTGCACCTCCATCTCTCCCCTCCAGCTTGCCTCTCAGGACCCTTTCCCCTGCCTTGCCCTCCTCTGGCACCCCATAGTCACTGTTATTGCCAGCTCCTGCCCCATCCCCCCATGCCTCTTCTCCCAATCTCATGCCCACCATGCCCCACGCAGCAAAGGTTGTCCCCACGACCCTCTCAAACCATCTACAAGCGTGTGGAGGGCACCCAGCAGTGGCGCCTGGAAGAGGAAGAGGAAGACGGGGAGGAGGGGGCTGAGCCACCCATCCACTTCTGCCCCATGGAGCTGAGGGGCCCTGATCTGGGCTCCAGAGCAGGGAAGCAGAACCTCGGACTCTGGGCAGAAACAGGACGAAGGGCTGCCCCCTACCTGGTCCTGACAGCCCTGCTGATCTTCACTGGGGGTGAGCGTCATCCCCCCCCCCCCCCGCCCACATCAGTGAAGGGCTTGGGTTGGGGATGGATTTCTGGTCAAGAGGGGAGCAAGCACAAAGGGCATCTCCAACTTGCCCCTCCCCCAGCTCTCCTTCTGGGCTACGTGGCCTTCCGAGGGTCCTGCCAGGCGTGCGGGGATGACGTGTTGGTGGTCAGCGAGGACATAAACTATGAGCCGGGCCCAGACTCCCACCAGGGCACCTTGTACTGGAGCGACCTCCAGGCCATGTTCCTGAGGTTCCTGGGGGACGGTCGCCTGGAGGACACAATCAGGTAAGGATCAGCCTTGCTGCAACTCAGCCTCCCTCCCTCTTTGCCCAGGACTCTGGTATGGGGCCCCTTTTTTCACTTGCCTCCCTGGCCTCCCTGTTCAGTGGTCCTGGGAAGGATGTCAGGAGCTGAGGGGAGGTGGAGGGAGTTCCAGAGGTAAGGTTGCAGAGGGCTCTGGCTCTGAGGGTAGCACTCTTGGGAGATGCGGGAGCTGACTTTCTGAGTGAGAGCAGGAGGGTCCAGTATCCAGACAGGAGGCGGGACAGATCCAGAAAAGTCCGGAATGCCACATTGCAGGGCTTAGATTTTGACCTGTGGCTGGGGGGAGCTCTGGGTGTCTCTGAGAAGGGACATTTTAAGGAATCTGCAAAAATGAGCAAGCAAATGCATTTGTGAGTATAGACCAAACCCTTTCCATCTAATTTGTGAGAGATGCCATGGAGACACAGATCGTGCAGGCCCAAAACTCAGCCAGCACAAGCAGGCCAGTGTTTTGCTGAGGTCACTTTCCCTATTAGGAAGGAGCTGCCCAGGTAGGTTCAGAGGTCAGGCCGCCAATAGCCCTCTCTTCAGTCAGGAATAGTGTTTCAGTGGATTCTCCTAGGTTTTCCAAGTAGTAAGTCTTATAAGCTATAGCTAGTGAGAGATGTATAGCGTCTTTCTCAATGTTTATACCTTTTATATGTCTTTTTCATTGCTTATTGCATTAGGGAGATGTGAATTTAGGTAATGATGACAGTATATAATGTCTATTTCCTGACTTTCATAGGAATGGTTTTATACTACTTTGTTATTGAGTATGAACTTTGCTGTAGACTCCGGATAGCTTTTTATTTATTTTTAAATGTTTGTTTATTTATTTATTTATTTATTTATTTTGAGAGAGAGAGAGAGAGAGAGAGAGCGTGCGCAAGCAGGGGAGGGGCAGAGAGAGAGAGGAAGAGAATTCCAAGCAAGCTCTGGGCTGTCAGCACAGAGCTGGACTAGGGGCTCGATCCCACGAACAACGAGATCACAACCTGAGCTGAAATCAAGAGTTGGACGCCTAAACCAACTGAGCCACCCAGGCGCCCCAGGGCTTCTTATTTTCTTGAGGAACACTCAGTCATCTGGGTATAGGCTGAACAGGTGGATGGTTTGCCAGGTCTCAGGGTGAGGTGTGGCACTGTGGATGCCATCAAGAGGGCAGGGAGGCAAGAAGGTGGCAGTGAGGGGGAGTGAGTGATGAAGTAATGCATGACTCCAGGGTGGATGGAGAAGGAAGAGAAAGCTGTGGAGAGGCTTGGAGGACTCGGACAGTCTGGAGTGCTCAGTGTGAGTGAAGAGCAGGTACACTGAGGGTCAGGGAGCAAGCTGGAACCTGGAAAGCTCTAGTCAGAGATTGGGATATTGGAACTTCTAACATTTATCGATAAATTGTGTCCTATTTATCTTGACATCTCCAGCACCTGGCACAGTCCCTGGCATTTAGTTGGTGTTCAATAAATCCTCAGTGGATAAATATTCTAGAGACAGAATTCTGGGTAATGACAAGAGTAGTGTGGGTATGGCCAGGGAAGTGAATGGCTGGACTGGTAGTGACACTGATGAGGTCATTCATTCATTTGTCCACCAAATATTTTTGAGCACCGACCGTGTGGCAGGTGCTAGGCTGGGTAGGTGGGGGTGATAGAGCAGAAAATAAAAGTCTGGAGCTTACAGTCTATTGGGGGAAATCAATACTGAACTAATAATCACATTCCTGACTATGTATTTGTTACTAGGATCATTGAAATGACTATTACCAGGGGCATCTGACTTAGATTGGGGGTCAGGGGAGGCTTCCTTAAAGAAGTGATGGGCTGAAGCCTGAGGGGCAAGTTGTTCACCAGGCAAAGAGAAGGTAGAAAAGCATTTCAGGCCAGAGAACAGCAGGTGCAAAGGGCCTGGGGTGGGAATGGTGACCTATTGGAGGAAGTGAACTAAGGTCTATGTGGCTATCTGAATGAATGCAGAGGGGTCCAGTATCCAGACAGGAGGCAGGACAGACCCAGAAAAGTCTTGAATGCCTCATCACAGGGCTTGGATTTTGACCTATGGCCGTGGGGAGCTGCAGTGTCAAGGTGGATATGACTCCAGTCATAAAAGGCCTTAATGGCCACCCAAATTGCTTTGGATTTTATTTTAAGAGGAAAGAGAGAAATGAAGCATTTGAAACAATAGAGTATCATGATCAGATATAGGGGGAATCGGTTTGGTTTTAAGGTTGGTGCAAAGAATGGTGTTTATGATACTCCTAGGGCAGCAGCTCACTGTCCTCAGCAAAGGGTATTCTGGCTTAATTTCCCTCCCTAACCGTGAGCACCCTTCCCTCATCCCCTCACCCAGAAGCACCTCATCTGATGTGTTTGATGTGTGCCTTTAAATACACATGGCTTGGTCATATATGGAATGTTTTACATGCATATGTAGAATTTTCAAAACATTTAATGTTTGCATAAAATCCTCTATGTTCATTATTTTTAAAGTTAAGACATGTGGAAAACATAAAGAGGAAAGTAAAAAAAAGAAAATCACTCTAAGACCCACTACTCAGATACAGCTCTCTCTAAAATGTTTTAATTTTGATAAACTTTTCTTTTAACTTAACACTGTGTTTTCAAGGTCTCTATATTGCAGTGTGTACATCTAATTTATGGTTATGCACAGGAATCCACAGTGTACATCGTCTATTTTACGAACACACTGATGGATACAATTTCAAATACTTGAACTCCTGGATGGGACCAGGGGAGGGGTGAGGGAAGGAATGGTACTGAGAAAGCCACCTTGACCATGGAGTGCAGTGGTCCTCGTGAGAGCTGATAGGGTGGAGGCTGAGACGAAGGTGACCCTGCATGTCGATTTTGAAGTAGTCCAGAAACTTAGCAGAGTTCCTTAGTGGAGAGGAAAATGATATGCCAGATGCCAAAGTCCTTGATGAAAGCGGACAAGTGATCGATTGGCTGAAAGAGGGACAGAGAGTGTGAGGGCTGGATGGTCCAGGCTTCAAAGGAAGAGAGCTTTATCAGAGGAGTAATGGCCAGAAATTGCAACAGTGGAGCCAGGGGCCTGCCTCCGCTCCAAGTGCAGGTGGTATGAGACCCAGAGCCCCGTAGGAGACCTGGCCTCTCAAGGGACAGCGGGGTTTCTGCCAAGGCAAAAGGTAAAGGGGTGTTCAATGCTGACGCTGAAGAGGGAGGAGTCTGTCCACTTTGGAGAGGGCGCAGGTGAAGCAGGTTGGCAGGAAGGCGATGCGTGAAGCTCAGGAGACAACAGGCTCACTAGTTAGGTCGTGACTATGGAAGAAGACAGGGTGAGGTCTCCAAGACAAAGGACCCCACTATTACACCAGGAACCACGATGTAAGATGTCTCCGTGAGACTCAGGGTGGGGGAGATGGAGGGCCACCTCTGCCCAGTTAAGTCCCTTGGAAGAAAAGTGTTTTTCATACGTGGGGCAAAGCACAGGATATGCACATGTGTGGAGAGGCAGTAGATTGGTGAGTTTGGCCTGAGCCAGTAATAGCCTAAGAGAGATGGTGGACAAGATACCAAGCTGTGGGAAGCTAAGGAGGAAGGAGGCTTTAGAGACGCTCAGTGGCAGCCTGGGTGGTGATGGTATGGATGGTAATGGTAGAGTCAGGAAGAGACTTGGGAGGCCCTCAGGGCCCAGCCCCGCCCCCCCCCCCCCCCACCTCTCTAGCATCAGTCCCTCCTCCCTCCCTCTCCTCCAGGCATCCTGAAGTCCCTTAACTCCCCTTCCACGCCCCAATCTCACCTCTTCCCGCTCAGGCAAACCAGCCTTCGGAATAGGGTGGCTGGCTCGGCCAGCATGGCGGCCCTGGCTCAGGACATCCGCGTGGCGCTCTTGAACCAAAAGCTGGACCACGTGTGGATGGATACGCATTACGTGGGGCTCCAGTTCCCGGACCCGTGAGTGCGCGGGGGGCACGTGGGGGGCGCATGAGGGGCGCGCGGGGACGCTTACCACCTCCGCTCCTCAGGGCTCATCCCAATACCCTGCACTGGGTGGAGGCGACTGGGAAGCTCGGGGAGTCCCTGCCGCTGGAGGACCACGAAGTTTACTGTCCCTACAGCGCCACGGGCAACGCCACGGTGAGCGCCCCCTGTCCCGCCCCCAGGACAGGGGTAGCGAGCGTCCTCTCCCGGGTGGCGGAGGAGGGACCGGGAGAGCTCGCCTCACTGTCCTTGCCATCCCCAGGGAGAGCTGGTGTACGCCCACTACGGGCGGCCAGAGGACCTGCAGGACCTGCGGGCCCGGGGCGTGGAGCCGGCGGGGCGCCTCCTGCTGGTGCGCTTAGGGGAGATCAGCTTTGCCCAGAAGGTGAGGGTCCCTGGATGGGTGATGGAGCGGAGCACGGAGGGTGCAGGGCTGGGGAACGCCAAGATAGGATAGCGGCAGATGGGAAGCGTCTAGGAGGCTGTCGGAAAGAGAAAAGAAAGAACCAAGCGGGTAAGAAAGTGTTGGCGGGAAATAAAATCAGGAGGTTGGGATGGAGAACAAGCAGGGAAGAATGTGGAGCACAGGGAGGTTTGCTGTGCGAAGGTGGGAAGATGAGGGTGGTGGCGGGGTGCTCACAGCAGAGCAGAGGCAGTGCTGCTTTAATTTTACTTGCTTCTCCTGCCCTTATAAGTCGGTTATCTCTGGGAGAAGGAGTCTTTTACCCACTTCCTTTCCCCAGGTGGCCAGTGCCCAGGACTTTGGGGCCCAGGGAGTGCTCATATACCCTGATTCCGCAGACTTCTCCCAGCACCCACACAAGCTCGGCCTGTCCAGCAACAGGGCTGTGTATGGACATGTGAGTCTGGGGGCAGCCAGTGGTGGATTCCTGGGGTCCCAAGACTGTACCTCCTTTCTGGGATGAGGCTGGTAGGCTACTCCTGGGAGCCCAGCTCACAGTTTCAGCGTGGACACCCCTTTCCTCACAGGTGCACCTGGGAACTGGGGACCCCTACACGCCTGGCTTCCCTTCCTTTAATCAAACCCAGTTCCCTCCAGTCCAGTCCTCGGGCCTCCCTAACATCCCAGCCCAGCCCATCAGCGCGGCCATTGCCTCCCTCCTGCTGAGGTGAGGGACACGTGGGGACCAGAAGGGGAGGAGAAAGGGAGAGGGAGCTAGTTTGTAAAGTCTTTTGGGGTGAACTAGAAAAAGATGGATCTTCTGGGTGGGCATAGCCTCATGCCCGTGCCTGCCATCCAGCAAGTGCAACTCCAGCTGGGTACCACACCCACTTCCTCTGGGCACCTTTGAGCAGGACCTAACCTGCACAATTGTCCAAGGCAGCAGGCACATTGCAGAAGTCGGGCTGGAACCAGAGGGTGGGAGGGAAAGAGTGAAGAGGGAGTTCTGGGCTCTTCTATAGCCTGGGCCTCTCTGCCACTTCCAACTCTTTCTGCCCCACCCCTCTCCAGGAAGCTCCAAGGCCCTGTGGCCCCCCAGGAATGGCAGGGGCACCTCCCAGTCTCCCCTTATCGCCTGGGCCCTGGGCCAGGCTTGCACCTAGGGGTCAACAACCACAGGGTCTCCACCCCCATCAGCAACATCTTTGGCTGCATCGAGGGCCGCTCAGAGCCAGGTGTGCTAGCTTGCCCAGCATCACCCACAGCCTGCAGGAGGGGAGCCGTCGCTCATGACCCCAGACTAGAGATGGGGCTGGAGCAGGAGGCCCTGGGAGAGTGGGCAAGAGTGGTGCCCAGGGGAGGGGGCAGCAAGAGTTAGCAGGGAGGGAGACTGGCAAGTTGAGGCTGATCTGGGACCAAGGAAAGTGGCAATGAGTAGACCCGACGGTCAAACCTGTCCAGAGACAGGATGGACCGCTCTGCACAGTGAGTTCCTTAGCATGGGAGGTGAGCAAGTGTGCTTTGGGTGATGTTATTGCATGAAAGGAAGTTCAGGTTAGACAGACGAACACTGCAAGCCTAATTAGATGCAGACAGTGGTGGAGAATCAAAGTGGGTTCTTTTTTTAATTTTTAATGTTTAGTCTTGAGAGAGAGAGAGAGAGAGAGAAAGAGAGCATGATCAGGGGAGGTGAAGAGAGGGGGATAGAGGAAGCAGGCTCCACCCGACAGCAGAGAGCCTGATGCGAGGCTTGACCCCATGAGCCATGAGATCGAAACCTGAGCTGAAGTCAGATGCTCAACTGACTGAGTCAGCCAGGCGCTCCCGAATCAAAGTGGGTTCTTGATCTGAAGAGTGTGATATCTACAAACACTGAAGGAGAGACACAGGGAAGCCTTTGATGCGGCTCGGATGGGGAAGCCTTTGATGCGGCTCGGATGAGAAAGCCAGAGGTGCGGGGCGGGGAGGGGGGATCAGAGAGAGGGGTAAAGGAGGAAGACCTGTCAGGACTTGTCAAACAGCAGGACATGGCTGACCAGGGAGGTGATGGAATCCAGAATGACCCCAGGCACCCTGCTGAAGGAGCAGGCCATCCAGGCAGGGCCAAGGGGAAGAGGGGCCCTTTCTTTAGGGACAGCAGGGATGGCAGGGCTGGACTGCAGAGATGTAAGGGCTGGGAAGTGGAGACTGAGGAGCCTGAGAAACGGTGATGAGGCCCCATGAGCAAGTACCCTCCCAGGTGCTTTCTGGGTACTGCCAGTATAAGGACGTGGACCCCAAAACCTTCTCTCCCACAGATCACTATGTTGTCATTGGGGCACAGAGGGATGCATGGGGCCCAGGAGCGGCCAAGTCCGCTGTGGGGACGGCCATCCTACTGGAGCTGGTGCGAACCTTTTCCTCCATGGTGAGCAATGGTAAGGTCAGGGCCTGGGCTGGGCAGCTGGGGCTGTGGCCCGAGCCAGGACAGGGCAGAGAGGCAATCAGAAGCACAGGCTAGAGGGTGGCCACTCAGACCTGGGCTCCAAACCTGGCTTCTCCATGTCCCAGCTGCATGGCCCTGGGCAAGTCACTTTACCACCATTTCCTCATCTAAATATGAGAGTAGAGTTGACCCTTGAGCAACACCAGGGTTAGGGGCACCGACCCCCTCCACTCAGTTGAAAATCTGCATGTAAGTGGACCCAAGCGGTTAAACCCATGTTCAAGAGTCAACTGTAATAATAGTCGTTGGTCTGAGTGAAGCATTAAGCATGAGACTCCATATGAAAGCAGTCTCCATCACTGTTACAGTTGAGTCAGGGCAGACCAGGGTAGGTGGGCTGGGCTGGGGGTTGGATGGGAGGGAAGGAGAGACCCCAGGGAAGCAGGGAAGAGGAAGACAATGATGGCGTCTTGGCTAGGTCTTCAGCTGAGCCCATGCTCCCAACCCACTCTGCTTCCAGGCTTCCAGCCCCGCAGGAGCCTTCTCTTCATCAGCTGGGACGGAGGGGACTTTGGGAGTGTGGGCTCCACAGAGTGGCTGGAGGTAACGTGGGGTCCGGGCAGGGAGTCAGGCAGTGGGAAGAGGCGGGGAGGGGGTTAAACTCCACATCCCTCACCCACAGGGCTACCTCAGCGTGCTGCACCTCAAAGCTGTAGTCTATGTGAGCCTGGACAATGCAGTGCTGGGTGAGTAGGGGTACTGTGACCAGCTGGGCCCCCTCTGGTGCACTCTGCCCTAGGGGCCAAGCCCTGAGCCTGGCATCCCTTCTCCTCCCTCTCTGCAGGAGATGACAAGTTCCAGGCCAAGACCAGCCCCCTTCTGATCAGCCTCATAGAGAACATCCTGAAGCAGGCAAGGGCCTGGCCAGGAGCAGCGGATGAAGGGAAGCTGGTGGTGGCCAGAGCCTGACCTGACTGGTGCCCCCTACCCTGCCCCCAGGTGGACTCTCCTAACCGCAGTGGGCAGACCCTCTATGAGCAGGTGATGTTCAACAATCACAGCTGGGATGCTGAGGTGTAAGTTGGGGCAAGGGGCAAGGGAGGGCAACTTGTAGGGAAGCCAAACCCACAGAGCACTCCAACCTGCCCACTCCCAGGATCCGGCCACTGCCCATGGACAGCAGTGCCTATTCCTTCACGGCCTTTGCGGGGGTCCCTGCCGTTGAGTTCTCTTTCATGGAGGTGAGAGTTCCTGTCCCTGTCCCAGAGCAGCAGCCCCTCAGCCTGTCTGCACAATGACACTGTGCCAGCCCTTGCCCTGTCCCTGCAGGATGGCCAGGCGTACCCATTCCTGCACACGAAGGATGACACATACGAGAACCTACACAGGGTCCTGCGGGGCCGCCTGCCTGCGGTGGCCCAGGCTGTGGCCCAGCTCGCTGGGCAGCTCCTCATCAGGCTCAGCCACGATCACCTGCTGCCTCTGGACTTTGGCCGCTACGGGGACGTGGTCCTCAAGCACATCGGCAGCCTCAACGAGTTCTCTGGGGACCTCAAGGTCCAAGACACCAACCCTGCTCCTGGCTTCTGGGGGCGGGGGGTGCTATATCCCCTCAAAGTGCTGCCCATTCCAGAGGTGTGGCCCCTCCTCCCCACAATCCTTAGGGTCTAGTCCCCTCTGGCAACCTGGCCCCTTTACTCCTGCCCTAGGCCCCTAGGCCCCTTAGGCCCCCACTCAAACCCTCCCAACCGCCCAGATCTTCTTCCCTATCCCAGTATTCTGTTCCACTATATCCCCCAGTCCTGCCAGCCCCAGGGTTCTAGCCCCATCCCCCATCCTGGCTGCTGGGTCCGGCCCCAGCCTGCGTCTCCACCCTCAGGCCCGCGGACTGACCCTCCAGTGGGTGTACTCGGCGCGGGGGGACTACATCCGGGCGGCTGAGAAGCTGCGAAAGGAGATCTACAGCTCAGAGGAGAGTGATGAGCGGCTGATGCGCATGTACAACGTGCGCATCATGCGGGTGAGGCCCTGTTCCCCGCCGAGTGCCCTCTCCCTTTCCCAGCTGCCTGGAGCCACCCTTCCCAGACCCTGCGCATCCTGCGCTCCTCTCCCCTCTTTCTGCCTGTGCTTTGTCCCATTCCTGTCGTCCCCGTCCTCCGGGCGCTCCCAGTCCTGGACCGACAGCGCTCACAGGCCGACCAGGCTGGAATGACACTGAGACAGGCCCCGCAAAGTGATGAAACTGACAGGGAGGGCCAGCCGCTTGGCTGACCGCTTGGCCGACCGCTTGGCCGACCAAGTGGCAGAACTGCCCTGTCCTGAGCCCTCCACTGCCTCCCTCTCCTCTCCTCTGGAGAGAAAAAGCATGTCCATGATTGTCCACAGTACAAGAGGCACAAGCTTATGGCCCAGGAGGGGCAAAGGCCTAAGAAATTTGGAGCAAGGAGAGCTCTCTTCCTTTTGGTAATAAGAGAGGTGAAACCCAGAGAAGGAAGCTGCCTGCGGGAGGTGTCACATAAAGTTTTACAGGATCTTGTTCCTTGACCAATCCCTCCTGCTTGGTTTTGAATACTTTTCAACTCACGCTCCATCTCCTGTTCCGGCCTCTCCACTTTCTTCCATTTCTTTACTCCAAGGACTCAATTCCACAACCCTTTGATTTCCAGAAATGGGATAAGTAGGAAATGGGATAAGTAGGGACCATGGGTGTGGGAAAAAGTCGACAGGGTGGGAAAAAGTCGACAGAGCAAAATTCTAAGCAGAACCATCCTCTGTGAGTGTGGTGTGGACAGGGAACCCATAGTGTATGCAGGACCATGGTTTTGGAACACGTCTTCCGCTTATTTTTCCCTCCTCCTGACCCTGCCTGTTTCCCTTGGCACCACTCATTCCTTGTGTCTGTTCACAAACCCATCCCTCTTGCTCTTTGATCCTTGCTCTTTTCTCCTGATCTCTCTCATTCTTCTTTCTCTTCAGTTTCCTTTCTTCCTCCCCTACTTCCTAATCTCTCCTTCCCGTTGTCCCTTCCACTGAGACACTGCATGGTTCATTCTCATTCACAGATCTTGCTTTAATTCTTGCTGTGCCAGACTCCAGGAACACAAAAAGATACTACTCCCTTTACCACCCCCCAAGTTGCCACATGCCCCCCAGGGAATAAAGGGCATCTGTGTGTTAGGGGCATGACTCAGACTTGGGGCTGGAGAGTAAAAGATTCAGGACTTCAGAACCAGCAACACAGCTGGGCCAGACCCAGGGAACTTTGTGGCTCTAGACCAGGGGTTGGTAAACTGTAGCCGATGGGCCAAATTTGGCCTGCTGCCTGTTTTTGCAAGTAAAGTTTTACGGAAACACAGCCATGCACATTGATTTTCATATTGTCTATGGCTGCTTTTGTGCTAGCCATGGTGGCAAAGCTGAGTGTTTGCAACAGAAACAGTATGGCCTGCAGAGCCAAAAATATTTGCTACCTGACTTTCTGCAGAAAAAGTTTGCTAACCCCTGCTTTAGACTGTGATATTGGTCTTGAGGAACAAGCAGAACTTGGGATGGTGCAAAGAAAAGACATTTCAGAGTGGAGAGACCCAGAGTAAGGGTATGACAGTGAGATATGCCTGGCTGACCTTGGGGGCAGGGCTTGGACTGGCAGAGCTGGAACAGAAGCCTGTGGAGAAGCAGAGGGGAGAGGTGCACCAAATTGTGGGAGAGAGATCACCTATCAAGGGAGCCTTGAATGCCAGGATAAGAAGTTTGGATTTTTAGGGTCTGGGCATCAAGGAAATTAGAAAGGTGTTATGGTGGGGGCAGAGCAGAGGTTTAGGAAGGATTTGGCCAGACTGTACATGGTGAAGAGGGAATGAACAGAGTGACAGCTGAGTTCTGGATAGACGTGGTAGTAGATGCCACCTGTGGGTGAGGGGACTGGAATGATGGGAGACATTTGGAAGGAAAATGGACAGATGGGGTATTGAGGGAAGGGGAGGGGGAAAATCATAGCAACTGCCGTTTCTTGAGGGCTGCCATGTGCTTGGGCTTTACTGCATTTTCTCTCACAGGACTCCCCCAAATCTTGTGAGGTTGCTAGTACTGTACAAACATAACTTATCCAAGATAACAGTAAGTGGTGGAGCCAAAATCAGAAACCAGGCAGTCTGAGCTCACCCCACGCACGTGAACACACCTTCAGGGCTGAGAGGCTAGCACTGGGGAGACCCTGGTGCTCACAAGGGACTGGGGGTGCAAGGGTCAGGTTTTATTTTATTTTATTTTTTTAATGTTTATTTTTGAGAGAGACAGAGATAGAGTGCAAGCAGGGGAGGGACAGAGAGAGAGGGGGAGACACAGAATCTGAAGCAGGCTCCAGGCTCTGAGCTGTGAGCACAGAACCCGACGCGGGGCTTGAACCCACAAACCGTGAGATCATGACCTGAGCTGAAGTCAGATGCTTAACCGACTGAGCCACCCAGGCGCCCCAAGGGTCAGGTTTTAGAAGAAGTTGGTGCTTACATGTGTGTGAGGCTGTGTCCAGGTGCCCCCTACCCAGTGGGGAGGTCCAGAAAGGTGGAGGCCAGGATTTCAGTGGATGATTTTTGTCAAGTAGACTTGGCAATTATCCCCAAGAGGTCCTGACTGCAGCCAGGGGCATGGAGGAGCCCTTCCAGAGAAAGATGGAGGACTTGAAAAGATGTGAGCTTGTGAGACCACCTCTAGAGATTCCGACTTTGTTGGGGTGGCACCCGCACAATGGTGATTCTAATAAACAGCCAGGCTTGAAAACCACCGGATTGTAGGTAAGGAGAGGAGCAGAGGGTGGGGGACCAGCCTTGGGCCTATCCATAGGTGGGAGCACAAGGAACCCAGAGAGGCTGGAAGAAAGGTAGGAGAACTGGGCTGGGAGCAAGGCCATCTCAAGAAAGATGATCAGCATCCAAGTCATAGGGAGGACACAGTCAGGCACTGCATTAACACTGGCCAGTCCCCTTGACCTTTGACTGATATGTGGATGCTGGAGGCGGTGAGGGGGAATGACTAGGGTGTAGGAGAGTGAGCAACAGCAGGACCATAGACTGTTCTTTGAGGCTTCAGCCGGGTAAGTGAATGGGTGAAGAGGTAAGACTGGGAGGCGTAGATGCGGGTTTGGAGTTCGGAGGGATAGAAACACAGTAGGAGGACGCATCCTACACGGCTGCTGGTGACGTCAAAGAATGGCTACTCCCGATTGGACAGTCAAAGGGAGGTGGGACTTAAAGAAGCTGCTCGGCAATGTTCGCTAGGTGTTTTCGGCCCTGCGTTCCAGGCGGAGGCCCCCAGCCGACCTGTTCCCCTTCTCGGCGCAGGTGGAGTTCTACTTCCTGTCTCAGTACGTGTCGCCGGCCGACTCCCCGTTCCGCCACATTTTCCTGGGCCGCGGAGACCACACGCTGGGCGCGCTGCTAGACCACGTGCGACTGCTGCGCTCCGGCGGCTCCGGAGACCCTAGAGCTGCCTCCTCTCGGGTGCCTCCCGGCCTGGGCTTTCAGGAGAGCCGCTTCCGACGCCAGCTGGCCCTGCTCACCTGGACGCTGCAGGGGGCAGCCAACGCACTTAGCGGGGACGTTTGGAACATCGATAACAACTTCTGAGGTCCGCGGTGGGCGCGAAGAGCATATGCCCCCGACCCCTGCCGAGAGCTCCTCCTCTCCCGCTTGAGTGATTTCTAGGTGATGGAGGTGCCTAGTGCCACCTCTAATTTCTCATTAGCCTTTTCCGTCCTTGCAAGGGGCCCAGCCAAGATGCCTGCGCGCACACCCACACCCCTTGCCTGCAATGTAGGAGTAGTTGAGGAGTGCCTTCCACAATGGACCAGCCATACTGCCAGCTAATCAGAGAGAAGCATCCGCTCCCTCATCACAGCCCTTTACCCTTCAGGAAAGCGGTCCCCCACACATAGAGACCACTCTGGGAGGTTTCCTAGGCCCTGGGACATGACCAGTCCTCTTAGTGGGACAATGACTGGAACCATAGCCTATAGCCAACAGGTGGTCTGTGGTGGGAAGGGCTGGAGTTTGGACCTTAATAAACCACCTGGTGGCATCTGTTGTTTATAAACACCTTTATGCTTCTTCCTCACCCTCACTCTACCCAATCCTTCCTCCTTTGAGACAGGGAAGGGTTCGGCAGAGGGGCCAAAGAGGATGCAAGTAGGAATGGTGTCTTCATGGGGAAAACTCTGAGCTGTTCTGTTACCTGAGGAAGTAAGGAAGCTGCCTAAGGAAATACAGAGGGCCCTTCTCCAGAGACCATTGAGGGGTGGAGAGCTGGCTTTTCCTGAGACCAGAGATGGATACATTATTTGTAGCGCCTCTTGTTCAAAAGGTATAAACAAACCTTTTTCCTTCCTACAGTCTTTCAAGCTGTATGGTGGAATTTAACTTGCTACTTAATGTCCAGATCTTCAGACGGAAATACCTGCGTAAGGCAGATCCCCATAGGCACTCAGGGCTCTGCTCCACAACTTGGTATGGGTGGTGGACGTGCCAGACCCTAACCATGACCTGGAGACTTCCTGTGCCTGGTCAGACCCCTGCTGGGGAAAGGAGGGTAGCATCTGTCTCTGGGTGGGGGCAGGGAACTGGCAGGTAAGAACCTGACCAGGGGCAGCAGGACCCCCCCAGCACATCCTCCATTGTCCCATCGGACTGTGCTTCCAAAACAAATTCAGATGTGGTATGGTCGTAGACCCAAAACATAAATTCAAAGGTAAAACCAATTAAGAATTTCAAGATTCCACAGAGCATTAGTTCCCAAACATGGGAACCCTGAGCATGGGGCCCTGGGAGACTGCAGGGTCACACACACCTGTTAGATTGGCCCACCCTGGGACCTCTCTCCCTGTGGGTCCCCTTTGGTCAATCTTTGTCCAGCAAGGTAGAAGCTGCAGGAGAGCAGGGGAGTGTTAAGTGCTGCTGGCACCACTTTACCCTTAATCACATCTCAGGAGGCGGCAGCCCTGGCCCTCACTCCCAGGGCAGCTGCATAAATCCTAGGG
Organism: Cryptoprocta ferox; assembly: GCA_028646485.1. Classification (NCBI taxonomy): domain Eukaryota; kingdom Metazoa; phylum Chordata; class Mammalia; order Carnivora; family Eupleridae; genus Cryptoprocta; species Cryptoprocta ferox. The sequence goes on from CM053564.1 coordinate 30,945,585, forward strand.
CCTGTGTCTGGGCGACTCGGTCCTCTCTTGATGTGGACAGGACCGACCCTGCTCCTCAGGACGCTGGGGAGTGAAGGCCTTTTAGTGCACAGCTTGAGATGTCCTAGGCCCTGGGTTCCAGGATGAAACTTCCCCCCTCTTGAGCCCCTTGAGCCTGACTTGGTGGGTTCTCAGGAACCTGGACCAGGGTTAGGCCCTCCTTGACTATCTGCTTCTCTGACATAATGTCCAGAACAAATTTCCCAAAGTGGTTTCTTAGCCCTTCACCTTGTCCAGAATAGCAGTCTGGAAAAGTGATGTTCCCGTCCTAATCCCCAAAACCTGTGAATGAATGTTACCTTGCCCAACAAAAAGGACTTTTTGGATGTGACTGGATTGAGGATCTTGAGATGGGGAGTGTTTTGAGCTGAAATGTGCTCCCCTCAAATTCATATGTTGAAGTCCCAACCTCCAATATCTCAATCTATGTTTGGAGACAGAGCCTTTAAAGGTGTGATTAAGTTCAAATGAAGCCATTAGGGTGGACCTAAGCCAATCTGATCAGTGTCGTTGTAAAGAAAAAGGAAAGGCCACATGAAGACATGGTGAGAAGGGGGCAATCTGTGAGCCAAAGAGAGGGTTCCAAAGAAACCAAACCTATTGACTGACACCTTACTCTTGAACATCTAGCCTCTGAATTGTAAGAAAATTAATTTCTGTTTAAGCCCCCACCGTCTGTGCAGCCCTAGCAAACTAAAAGGGAGATTATCCCGGATTGGGGGAGAGGGGGCAGGTCATCAATAGGGTCCTTCTAGAAGGAGGCAAGAGGATCAGAAACATAACAGAAGCAGAGAACAGATGGAATCTGTCTTAACAACATTATTTGCTGATTTTTGTCCCCAATCTGCCAGTGTCACTGGCTGCCCCTCTTCCTTTCTTCTCCCATACCCTACATCTGATAGAGGGCTGGACACCTACCTTTCGAGGATCCTATTCTTTTCCTGTGCCTTAGTTTCTCCTGCCTGGTTGAGTTGAGGTTATGTCAGGCAATCCCATTTTCCCCATTCTTGGCAGGGGACTTGATGTTTCTGATCCATGGGAGTTGAAGTCATAAAGAGACAAAAGCAGATCAAGGGTCAAAAAGGCAGAAAAGGATTCTGGGTATTGGAAGCATCTAGGAAACCCTGGCAAGAGGCTCTGATGGCTCAAGAATATGAGACTGGATGGGACACCTGGGTGGCTCGGCTGGTTAAGCATCCGGCTCTTGGTTTCGGCTCAGGTCGTGATCTCACAGTTTCATGAGTTCGAGCCCCATGTTAGGCTCTGTACTGGCAGCACAGAACCTGCTTAGGATTCTCTCTCTCTTTCTTTCTCTCTCTCTCTGCCCCTCCCCCCTTGCACCACCTCTGTTCCTCTCAGAATAAATAAATAAAACTTAAAAAAAAAAAAGACTGAAACTGGATGTCTACAGTGGGTGGGATTAGGCAGGATTTGTTTGTTTCTGTGTAGTTTAAGTACATCAGCTTAGGGACAGGACCCTATTTTAGAGCTAAAGGGGACCTTAAAAAATTTGTTTGCCCAATTTCCTCATTTTAGAGGTAGAAATAGAAGCTCAGAGAAGTTCAAAGACTTGCTCAAGGTCACACAGTTTTTCTGGTGCAGCACCAGGATTAGAGCCCTCACTGGGCCCCTTCACTGCCCCTGGGCTCCCAGGTCCCCTGGGGATGGGAAGAGAAACTGGAGGAATGAAGTGGGAAGAAAGGGGCTTGTTCCCTACGTTTCTCAGTTTAAGTTTCAAAAATTTATTTTATTCAATTTTGAAAATGAATACAAATCCCTGGGTAGTTGGGGAGGGAGGCTGGGCAGGAAGAAGAGGGTTAGGAGTTGAGGCAAGGCATGGGCATCACAGTGGCTGTCTCATGTGCACATCCAAGTCTCTGCCCCAGGAGGAGGGTGGAAGTTGAGCAGGGAGCTCAGGTCCGAAGGAACACCATGGTGAGGAGGCCTGGAGGGGAAGGACAGAAGAGCAAGACCGAATGAGCAGCCTTGGGGCTCTGTTAGCCTTCCTCGTGGCCCCCACCTCCCTAGCCACTACTGCTCACCCAAGATGTAGGCCGCCACCAACTTCTGTCCCAGGGAGACGTGCAGGATTTGGGGCAGCTGGCTGCCAAGTTCGTCCTGGAGCGGGAGCAGCAGGAAGGCCACAGAGACTATGCCCGTCAGCAAGAAGAGGAGGAAGGAGCTGGTGGCCAGTTGTGGATGGGGGTCTGGGAAACAAGCCTGGCTCATCAGAAGCTCCAACCCCCCTCCTGCCCAGCCCACCGTCCTCCAGGGAAGAAGCTGGAGATGGGAGGTGTGTCTATTTTTTTATTGTCTTCTAGGGGGCATTCTGTAAGTGTCCTTTCCTCTCTGGAGCCTCTGTCCCCACAATCACAAGAAACCCTCTATCCTCTGGTCCCTCAGGACTTTTTTTCTCTTCACCCTGCCTTCATTACTGGCTCCTGTGGACATGTTTGTCAGGCAAGGAACTCTATCTCCCATATGCAGCCCACAACTCGGTACAGCATAATGGTTCAGTATGCGTTTCGTATTGAAGTGAACTAAGCGGGCACATGATAGGAAGCACTGAAGTTAGAGCCAAGGGAGAGCTTTTCCCTCTAAGTAGAAGCCAGAAACCAGAAAACAGGGAAAACTACAAAAGTATGTGTTTTGCCTAACCTGATATAAAATCTCAGCTCCTAGAAATGCTTCTACCAAAAAGCAAAAGACTGAACCAGAAGACCCCTTCCACTCCAAGTGGGTGCATCTCTAGGGTAACGCTCAAGAAACTCAAGAATTCCCATCCCCCAACTCACTCTCGGGGAAGTGTCTGGCCGTGGGTGGTGCTGTCCAGGAAGGAGGCCCTGGGTGGGGCGTTGGGTCAGGCTGTCCCTGAAGCTCAAGGGGGTAGGCTGGGGCCCTCAGAACCGAAGTGATGTCCTTGCGCCCCACCACTCGACCCTCAGCTCCCTCCTCAGACAGCTCAATGCGGAAGCGGTCCTGGACGTCATAGTGGCTGGGAATGGGGGCCACGTGGCGAATCACACTGGTCCCAAAATAGGAGAGAGGCCCATTGAGAGGAAGTGAGTGACAGGCAGTGATCCAAGTGGATCCAGGCCCCACCTCCCAGGAGCCTTTCCCTTAGGGATGCTGACAGAGGTGGGGGAAAAGGTCTGAGCCCTAGGGCAAGGGTGCGATAATTCAGACAAAGGTGGCAGCGACCCCTGGCTTCCACGAGTCCCCTCAACCCTCTCAACTCACATGTCAATGCAGGATTGAGGTTTCACGTATCCTTCTGCGTCAAACACGGTGTATTTGGCGGGTGCTGTGCACAGGACTGAGGGATAAAGGCATACACAGACGGACTTGCTTTAGAGACCCTACAAAAGCTTGCCCAGGGAGGGACACTAGAGTCCCTCTTGTCTTCTACCCCAGTGAAGGACATGACTCTTCCAGTCTGCCAAGGTTGGATATCTGACCCTGCTCATCACACTCCTCCAGCCCACACAGCCCCCCAGTGTCCGGGCTCCAGACCCAGAACCCTAGCATGAGGCGCCCATCCATTCACCTCGGAAGCGAAGCGCAGCTCCCGTGGGGTTATAGAGGGTCAGCAGCTGCCGGGGTCCGCTCCGCTGGTCCGCCCTGAATACTAGGTCCGGGGGAAAGACGAGGACCGGGACAAGTCCCGAGGGAGGAGGGGCGCCCCGGGACCCCCGCGCAGGAGCCCCAGGGCCCACCAGCTCCTGGTCCTGGGGCGCCCCACGGCGCATGCAGGCTGTGGACGGTGGGACATCCGAAGGCAGAGCCCAGGGGACAGGGCCTGGAGTCTAGAGCTGTTCAGCGAGAGAGAAAGGGATCGGAATGAGACCGGGGGACAGGGCCTGGTCTGATGCTGCCGCCGCCGCGTCGGAAACCCGCTATATGAGGCTCTCCCAGACCAGGCCCAGCCAGTCCCCACCAAAACCCTTCCCCTCTCCAACTCTCCCCGGGTCCCTTTAGGCCCCGCCTCAAGCCCCACCTCATAGTCACGCCCACCCCATAAACCCTGCCCCTAACAGCTCCCAACCCGGGCCTCGTCTCCAGGCCCGGCTCCCGATCTCCAAATCCCCGCCCGCCCCGCCGCAGGCCCCGCCCCTTCCGGGAGTCCCTGCTCTCCGGCCAGACCTCGCCGCCCGCAGCACCCCTTCCGGAACCGCTCTTTCTCTAGCTCTCCAGAGACCATTTTATATAAGTGCCTCCGACCCCTCCCGGAGCTCGGCCCGCAGCTCTTTCGTACTTCAGTCTCCGAACAGCCTCTCGTGCTGTAAGGCTTACCGTCTGGTCACTGCACCTGCCAATCAACTTGTGGCCGGACTGAGGCTGCCATCTTCCAGAGAGACCATTTCTACACCTCCGCCGTACGGCCTCTGTCATTGGCTAGGGGGGCCTCGCTTCCGCCGTAAGCATACGCCCATTGGTGCGCTTAAAGACGTGATTGGCTTGATCCCAGTGACGTGAAACTTTACGGGCGACTCCAGCTAGAATGCTGGAGCTCAGGGATAGCGGAGGTGCACCTCCGCGGGCTGGAAGCCGGCCTTTGTTCCTCCCTCCGCACTGAGACCTCCAACTCACTAGAATCAGCATCCCACAGGGAAGCCCTCTTTCTTTACTTTAATCCAGGCCCTCCTAGAAGCCTCTGCAGCGATCATGGCCGTTTTCCATAGTACTAGTTGGGAGGTTGCATCCAGTTGGACTCGGATCGAGACAGGGAAACTGAAGGGACCCCATGAAAAAAAAGCCGTTCCCCCCCGCCCTTTTGCTTCTTTTCTGGCTTCTATTCTTGCTAGGACCTGCATCCCCACCCCACTCTACACATGCCTCGTAATGCAGAAACACATGTCCTCCTTATAAGGGACAAAGAGACAATGATATCTTTGGAGTCTTCCAGCACAATAGGCGGTATCTAAAGAATGACCAGGGAGAGCCATCATGTGCCTGTTCCAGACCATTGGCACTCAATACCTCCAAGACCCCAGGCTTCAGGGAACGAGTGGCTTAGGAAGGACACTTGCACCCTATCCTTGTTCTGACCCGTTCCTGGATGCCTGAGAGGACATGTGCACAGAGTACAATCGCCAGTAAAAACCCCAGAACCCAAGAAAAGATGAGGCTCATGGTCTTTTCCTTTCCAAGTCTCCTAGATGCCCAGTCCGTATCTCTATCTTCAATAAACAGCTTTCACCTGCTGCTGGCTCATGTTTGATTTCCATCCTGCACGAAGCCAAGGACCCTTTTGGCTGGGTTTGCAGACCCAGCCTGCCTGCATCAGGATCTCAGCCCACGGCTCCTCTCCTGAGTTTCCCTTTCCTTCATGGGACTCAAATCACTCACATTTGCACAAGGAAGTAGGATTTACCAACCCTGCCGCTTGCATCATCCCACTGAATCTTCAACTCCTTTCACAAACGAAATGGCCTCAGCAAGGTGAAGAATCTCACCCTAGGCCACACGATTGGTTAGCAGTAGAGCAAAAAGAAAGTTCATTTTATCTCAAAGCAATCCCTGCGCACCTCATCAAATGTAGAATCCCCCCCCCCCGTTTATACTTTTATTCTGTTTTCTTCATAGCATGGTTTCACTTGACACCATGTTTATTTTTATTTCTATTTTTTAAATGTATTTTTGGGAGAGAACAGGGCAGGGACAGAGAGAGCCTCCCAAGTAGGCTCTGAACTCACAAACTGTGAGATCATGACCTAAGCCAAAATCAAGAGTCAAATGTTTAACTGACGGAGCCACACAGGTGCCCCAACACCATGTTTATTTTATTGTATATTTCCACTCCAGTAGAATGTGCTCTCCTCCCCATAAGAGCAGAGACTTTGTTTTGTTTTCTGGTTCATTCCACAGTGCCTGGCATTTGGAATGAACGAATGAGTGACTGGGATGAACTTTGAGCTGAGATCTGATTGAAGTTAGGAAATGAACCATGAGAAACCAGTGGAAAGAATTCCACTGGCAAAGGGGATGGCAAAGGCAAAGTCCCCAACCAGAAGGGTACTAGAACTGGTCACAAAGTCGCTGAGAGTGGAAAAGCACTTGCAAAGGAGACAATAGTCAGAGATGAGATGAGGTGGGGGGCCGGATGCAGATTACCTAGAGCCTCAGAGCCTACAGGAGGACTTTGGCTTTTATTTTGAGACTAACAGGAAACTATGGGTGAGATTTTCTTTATCTCTTTTTTAATAGCTTTATTGAGCTATCTTAGACATTAAAAATTGTATATATTTAAGGTATACTTGATATTTGGATTTACATACACAATGTGAAAAGACCACAATCAAGCTAATTAACATGCCCATCCCCTCTACATAGTTACCACTGCGTGTGTATGTGTGTTAAAATTTTTTTTTGTTTATTTTTGAGACAGAGCACGAGCAGGGGAGGGGCAGAGAGAGAGAGAGAGAGAGACAGAATCTGAAACAGGCTCCAGGCTCTGAGCTGCCAGCACAGAACTTGATGCGGGGCTCGAACCCACGGACCACGAAATCATGACCTGAGCCGAAGTTGGACACTTAGCCGACTGAGCCACCCAGGCGCCCCTGTGTGTGTGTGTTTAGAATGTGGGAGAGTTTTGGTGTGCCTGGGTGGTGCCATTGGCTAAAGGGCTGACTCTTGATCTGGCTCAGGTCATGATCTCAGGGTCATTTATTGAAGCCCCACATTAGGCTGTGCGCTGAAAGTGCGGAGCCTGCTTGCTAGGGATTCTGGCTCTCCTCACTGCCCCTTCCCTGCTTGTGCTCCCGTCTCTCCGTCTCAAAATAAATACATAACTTAAAATATATGTATGGGAGAGTTTTGAGCAAAGGGGTGATAAGGTCTTAACATTCTTAAAAGATTGTTCTGTTATAGTAAACATCGGTTGAGTTTAACAAATGAATGAGTTCTCCTAGATGGGCCCCCAAATCATAGAAATGGAGATGTGATCCCTTCCTCAGTCAAGAAACATTTATTTGGATAAGAAAGGAGTCCCTAGGGCTAGGGGCTGGGAAGCTGGCCTGGGTTTCAGGCCTGGGACCCAGCAGCCCGGACAGGTTGGGAGGGGCACTTCCTCTTGCTGAGGTTGGTGAGGATCTGGTCCTGGTTGGGCCGGTAGAGAACCACGAAGCTCTCTGGAGGAAGGGTAGGACCTCTGTTCTCTTCCACCTGCCCCATCATCAGATAACTGACTCCTGGGGGAGGGGAGGGAGGGATTGAGAGGGTGTTATTGAGACCTTGTAGATGTACCTCCTCATCAGAGTCCTCGAGATTCCATCATTTTCATGAGGCTAAGTCCTCCTCCCCATTTGCCCACATCTGTTACCTTTCTTCATGGGGGGGCACTGCTTGCAGGGCACATAAAACTTCAGGGGAGTGTCAGTGATTGGAGAAGGCAGGTCCAGGCCTCCGGTTTTGTAAGCACCAATGAGACTGACAGTGACAGTGAGGCCCTCCCCTGGGCCCCGAACCATCGACTTCACTGTTGCGGTCACCACTGTGGGAGAGTGGGGGGTGAATGGTGAGGAGAGAGGAGGCCAGCTCAGGGCTGGAGCCAGGAAGAGGAACTTTGTGGGCAGGAAGGGGAAGCGAGAACTGCTGGAGGAGCAAAGCTGGGAGATGGGGCTTCTTACCCAGGTTGCTGGTACAGAAGTTGCTCTGCAAGGTGCCTGTCCGGCGGCACTGCTTTGGGCAGGGGACACTGGGCACATCTAGGAGGGAGGGGGGTGCGGTTTGTGGAGGGTGACCCACGCGGCAGGTAGGTAGTGCCACTTTCCCCATATCAGCCTCATTGATTTGAATTCATCCCGAGCTCTTTCCAGCTTTGGGACCCAGCACCCAGTACCAGACATCAGTTCAGCGGAGGCACCGGTGAGTGACGCATAAATGAATGAATAAGTTCAGAAAGGAGGTCTTTGAAACAGCTGCCTTCAGTCTGCATCCCCTTCCCTCCCCCTTCCCAGACTCACCGGGCCCCGCCGGAGTTGCCTGGGCCTCAGACGAGGCTTTTGGTTTCTCCTCAGATGGGAGTCCGGGCTTGGGGCCTGGGCTGAGGAGCTGGGTACCCGACCGGGCGTCCTCCCCGGGGCTCCGGGCCTGCTCTTCCTTGGCGACACCCCGCGGCAGGGTCTTGTAGGAGGCGGAGAAGCCATCGGCCGTGACACTGAGGTCCGAGACGAACTGGACGAGGAGCTCGTTTCCTTCGGAGGAGATGGGACTGCGGGTGGCGGGGCAGTGGGGGAAGCGTCAGGCGGGCCTTGTAATCTCTGCCCTGGGTTGGCTGCAGCAGCTTCCCGACTTCTCAGGACCTATTCGCCTCTGGATCCCGGGGCCCCTTTTGCCTGGCTTCCTACTAGCTCCACCCACCCGTTTGGGGCTCCCGGGTTCAGATCCCGCCTCTTCAGCTAAGTCTGGCCTCTCCCAACCGCTGCGAGGTTCCCGCCACTGTCTCCTCTAGGGAGGTGGAGACGCTGCGACCCACCGCCCACCCAGGTCCCGCCCCCTCACCCCGGGGCGGTGTCGCCGCAGAACTTCCCCAGCCTCTTGGCGTCGTCGCTCACGGCTCCGTTGAACACGCTGACCGAGTCATAGCGGCAGTAGGTGTCGGGCTCCAGGTCAAACTTCCCGAAGGTCAGCGAGATCACCTGCCCGCGGGACCCCGGGCGGCTTGAGGGCGCGGAAGCCCTGCCCCTCTGGCCTCCTCTACCCCGCGTCGCCTCCGGAAACCCAGAAGTTCGTGGCAGCTTCCTCTCTCCACTCCCATGTCCGCTGGAGACACCCCCCCCCCCGCCCCAGCTAAAGCATTCATCACTACACGGAGGATCACACACCCAGGGGAACCCTTCAGTGGCGTCTGTCGCCGTGGTCCACAAGGTCTAGTCCTGGCTCATTCTCAAGGAACAGGCCTAGCATCCACCTCCACGGCCACCACACACACACACACACACACACACACCACCGTTTATATATCAGCATCGTGTACCTCACTCTCGTAAGACCGTCACAGATGTAATTTTACATTTTTTTGTTTGAGTGCAAGCAGTTCTGGGTCTGTTTTTGCTCCCCACCAGCTCGAGCTCACTGGTCGGGACATATCAGATGGTCAATTAATCTCTGCTGGCTGCCTGCTGGAGGACTCCGCCTGGGTCCCCGAGGGCAGCTGGGGCAGGGGGTCGGTACCTGGTCCGGGGGAGCGATGATGTGCCAGGAACAGCTGATGCCCGGGGGATAATCGGACTCGGGCCAGTTGGGCGTGGTCAGGGTTCCCTGGGCCTTCTCCAGCCGCCCCCCGCAAAATTGGTGCTCTGGGGAGGGGAGAAAGGAGTGGGGGTGGGAGGCGGTGGAGACCCTCGGTCAGCTCGAGGAGAGCTCTAGGCTGGAAGCCTGTGCTGGAAGCTCGGACGTCTGGGTCTCAGCGTGAGGGGATGAGAAGAGGGGTTGGAAAGAGGGGGTTTGGTTAGCAGAGAGGGGGCTTGGAGGACCAGGGCTCAGGGGAGTCTTGGACCGCCGGGCGCCCAGGCGGGCGGTGGAAGGGGGAGGAGGACTTGGCTGGACACGCTCCCTTCTCACCCCTCCCCCTGACCCGCGGCCACCTCGCTCCTCTTCCCCTGGGAGATCCCATCTCCCCGGCCCGGTGGAAAAGTCTCCTTTGCAGGCTGGGGGGTCCTCACGCTGTGAGGGTGCCCTCAAATTAGGGCACAGCCCCAGAGGCCTCTTGGGCGAGGTCCCTGCCTTAAACATTTTAGGGGAGACTTCTACCGCCAGGAGGGGGTGATGGGACCGCAATCGGGAGCCCCGGGCTGGGTGTAGGGGGCTCCGGGCCGGGGGAACCTAGTCCCCCAGCCCGGGAATGCCCCCTCGCGCCCGTCTGAGGGAGCCCGATTGCGGACGGGGGCGGGCAGTTACTCACCGTCCCAGTAACCCCAGGCCGCCCATTCCACCCGCGGGTCGGTGACCCATTTCCGCCTCGCGCCTGGGGGGGGGCCTGGAAGAGGGGATGGGTGGGTGCGGGAGGGGCGAGAGAAGAGGGGGAGGAGGGACTGAAGGGGCAGTTAGTGAGGAAAAAGGGTAAGGGAGGTAATGGGGGCCCTAGGCTTCGGTCGCAGGGTTTGTCTTAGTGGGGAGGTTAAGGGTGGGGGCGGGGCCTGCGCCGGGGGCGGGGCCAGGAGAGGGGGAAGGCGGAGGTGAGGGAGGTCTCACCAGTGCCCGAGGTGGCCCGCCCGCTGTACCAGAGCAGGAAGCCTCGTCCTCCCGTGCCCTCGTCTGCAGTCATCCTCAGGGTCACCTGGTTGCCGGGGACGACTAAGGGCGCTGGCCGGAAGGTCCCGCAGAAGCGTCCAAGCCGCTGGCCAGAGGTTCCAGACCCGGCAAAGACCTCCAGAGCATCGTAACGGCAGGCAGGGTGCAGCTCCAGGTCGAAGACTCGGAAGGAAAGGGACACAGTCTGGCCCTCAGGGACCTGAAGACGGGGACAGGGGAGAAGACCCGCAAAGTCAGGCCACACACAACCCAGGCAGAGGGTACCTCCCTTTCCCCAAGCTTTTCATACAGAAACTGGGCCTGAACAGGAAGGGACTCCATCAGGGAGCAGAGCAGAGGGCCTGGGCTCTGCAGCAGCTCGTGGCTTGCCCAGGGGACAAGCCTTGAGGTCTGTGGAAAGATTCGAGGGCCGGAAATGAAATTGGGAGTGGAAGAGCAGGCCTTGAGTTAAGGTGTGAGGACACTTTCCTACGTGTTACTGTGGGCACTGCTGCCATCAGTGAAGAGGGGAGGGGACCTGGACTTCACTGGGAGCAGTGGTGCAGGGAGAGGGGGGCAGGGGCCTCGTGGACTGGGGTTCCCTTAGCAGTCAGGCCTCAGAGACTTCAACAAGGGGGTAGCAATGAGAGGGGCTTTCTCACCGTTATTGTCCAGATGCATTCCTTATTGGGGGGGTAGAGGTTGGGGAAACCCTCACTTGCCACGTAACCAGACTCTCCAGTCACCTCCCCTCCGCACAGGAACACAGGTCTGGAGAACAGAAGAGGGGTCAGCCATGAGTGGAGGAGAGCTTGGGAAGGATAGGGTAATGAGGGTGGGCCAGGGAGGGAAGCCAGGGGGATGAGGGAGAAAGGGGATCTGGGGCAGCTTCAGTCAGCCAGGCCGGGATTGAGAGGATCAGGAACATGTGGGGCCAGCAACTTGGCTGTCTCTCCAACACCCCCCAATCCCCACCCCCACCCCAACAGGAATTCCCGGAATCCTCCTCAGGCCGTTCCTCACTCTCCCCCCTCGCCCTGCCTGGCAGACGGGGACAGGAGCCGCCTAACTACTTCCAGATGTGGACACAGCCACGAGGCCATGGGGGGGGGGAGGGGGCGGAGAGATGAGAAGCAGCAGCGATGGCCCTCATATTGAACCTGGAGACCAGGGTCCCCCAGCTCCCAACCTTTGCCCTGTTCCTCTTCCTGCTAACTACTTGAGTATCTGATTCCCAAGTCTCCCACTCACTTCCCCTACCATCTCTAATTCCCTCCTGGAATCCAGATGTCCAGCTACCAGGCAAGTTGAAGGTCTTGGAGCTCTCAGATTCCATGGGGGGCCAAGGGTCTGGGCAGATGGGGAGACTTAGAGGGCAGGGGACAAAGGGTGGAGAAATGGTGGCCAGGGGTGACCCGCAGGAGACAGTGGTCTTACAGCAGGGAGGGAGAACTTGGGGGCTAGGGGAGGGTGGGGGCTGTGGGAGATCTGGGGGGTGGTGTGTTAGTGAAAGAATCCACAGGATCCACAGGCAAAACCCCCAGGAATCAGGGCTTTTGAAGCCCACTCAAGCTATCTGGAAGGTGTCAAGAGACCTACCTGGTGTAGTTGGGGGTCTGGCCCTGGGCGAAAGGCAGCAGGGCCCAAGCAGTGAGGAGGGGCCCCAAGAGGGAGGCAGTGGCAGCAGGCAGCATGGCCGGGGGGAGAAGCGCTGGGGTCCTTGAGACCGAGGCAGCAGCTGAGTTAAGCGGCGGCAGCAGCAGCAGCAGGGATAATCAGTGCCAGATGAGGCAGCCTCGGTTGTGTGGGCGTGGGGACTGGCCAGCGGGGCGGGCGGTGGGGAAGGCGGGACAGGGAGAGTGTAGTCGGGACAGTGGTGAGTCCAGGGGCCTCTCTAGGTCTAGGACACATAAATATTGACCTAAGTAGGGGGTGGAGCAACGAAGGGCAGAGGGAGCATCAACCGTCAGCTGTAACGCAGGCATCAAGTAATGTCATCTGGAAGCCCGCTCTGTCCAGTCCCTGAGCATCCTGTGAACACAGCCTCTGGTCCTTTCTCATGATCCTCCCCATGCCTGCCTCCTCAGCACCCAGAGAAGTCCTTCCCTTGACCCCAAACATCAGTCACTCACCCCCTTCCTGACCACCACCTGCTCCAGCTTATTTTCTGCTACAAATTTCTACTGTCTTCTTTGCATCCCTGGGCCAGATTAGGCCAAGGAGAAAATTCTTTCTGCTCACTCATTTTCCCTCCCAAATATTTGGAGGTACGGGAGTGGGTTAGATGTGGATAAAGGGAGCATCCCCCTTATTGAGGAGGAGGATGGAGTAGAACGTGAGGGAAAGGAGTGGACCTGGAAGGTAAACAGAAGGAGGGGAGGAGGGGGCTGACTTCATAGCGGCCAAGGTCAGAAGCAAGTGGCCTCCTCAGGATGGAAGTAAGTCTGACAGACAAAGGATCTGTAAGGGAACCAAATAGCATATGTTGGCTGCATTGTTCCAGAAGGTGGGATTTGGACTTCCAAGTCAAGAAGCCTGGACCACTCTTGGGAGTGGGAGAGGCAAGCGAGCTGAAAGACTTGGGCGGTCAGTTTGGCAGCACCTGAATGCTTGAGCCACTTCTGCTCTGCCTGCCTCCCCATCCATCCTCCTGCCCTCCATCGCCTCCCCCCCCAACCTGGGGGCGCCTCGGGGGCCCCCATCCCCTGCCCCATTTCCCTCCCAGGCCCCAGGGTTCCAAACCAGGCCTCACTTCAGCCTTTTATTCTATTTGTCCATCAAATCTCTTGTCCATGATAGTCAGGTTGGGGGCCCCTCCTGGGCAGCCCCCTGAACATTTTACAAAACAGTTCCCTGCCCACCCTGGCAAGCCTAGCAAGTTCCCACCCATCCCCATGTGCACATACAGTGTTTATTGCTACCACCCCATCTCTCCTTAGCTCCTGGCCCAGGGCCAGACTCTCCCTCCAGGGGTGAGACTAGGAGAGGAGCTCAGCTCTCAGGGGTTGGGGGGCCCGGGTCAGCCCCTCCAGCAGCACTCTGCAGCATGTCCAGGGCCTCCCAGAAGAAATCCTTCTGTGCAGCCATCAAGGGCATCCAGCCCACGATCTCCTTCATCTTTTCCATGCGATCCTGCAACGTGGGGCAACTGTGGATCTGGCTGAGGTACTCCTCACAGGCCCAGGCTGCCCCACCAGGGTCTTGGGGTGCTCCAGCCTCCAGGCTGGGCTCAGGGGTCCCCACCACCCTGCTGGCTGGTAGGTCCCGGTAGGTGGGATGGTGTTCGATGTCATGGCTGGACAGCATGTACAGGCACTCTCTGGTAGAGCAGAGGGAACAGGCACACAGAGGGACCTTGGAGGAAAGAAGGGGCATGGCTGAGAGGGGCCTTTACTACGGGGCTCCCAGGAAGCCCCAGCTGTTGTGTTCCTCCCTCTCAGACCAGCTCTGAGCCAGCAAGTGAGCGAGGGCTGGCTAAGCCCCGAGGTTGTGTGAGGTCAGAGAGGGCGAGCGGGGTCTGCGAAGGGAGAGAGCCAGGAGCCATAGTGTGTGGCAGGAAAAGGGAGGAGGGTGGTGCTGGGCGGGTTGGACACCCGGGTCCGGGCAAGAGCCCCAGCTACAGTCCTTGTGCCACCTGGCTCTATTGCCCCTGCCCTCCTTGGTTGCCTGCTGGTGTGTCCCGGCTCTGACCTTGACATGGAGCTTCACGAAAGAGGCACTCCCCTTAGGCCAGCCAGGGAGGCGGCCTCCAGCCCCACAGCCGCAGCCTAGAAGCTCCTTGCTGAAGTCCGAGCCCTGGCTCAGCACGAGGGAGTGGTTGAGGCCACACCACAGGGCAATGGGACGTTGCAGATAATGTACCTGAGGACACAGGGCCAGGATCCCTAAGGTGGGAATGTGGAGGATTTGGGGGCCCAGGTAGGAGGAAGGTGACAGAAAGGCTCGGGGAAGAATCTAGGGAAACTAGGAGAGGGAAGCAAGGAGACTCAGCACCCCCCCAACCCCCAGAGGGCAGACCAGCAGCAATCTTTCCCTCCCTGGTTCTCCTGCAGACCCTGTCAGACCACATGGGGTCTAGCACTTCTGTTGGTTCCTCATCTTTGCTCCTCAGAAAACAGGGCACTTGCCTGCGCCCAGGGCCTGCCACCTGGTCCTTCATTACTACCCCAGGCCTGTGCCAGTCCAGTCTCATCCTGCCTTCCAGCCCCAGGAGGGGGACTATGCTTCCTCTTCCCAAAGTTTAAAGACTCCCCCCATCCCTGTGCAATTCCAGGTTAGCCTCCAGGAGAGACTTTCCTTCCACTTATTCCTCCCTGATCTCTCTCTAGCATTTTCCACTTGCCCTATCTTTGTCTCCCAAAATGGCCACTCCGTTTTGGAAAAAACATTTCCACCTGATTCCTGCCCGTTCCTACCTTCATCTTTTAGGCAGCAGAACTGGTTATGTGACCAGTCTGGGGTTGACCACATTCTTGTTCTCACCACAGCCCATCTTTCCTGAACTTTCCTGTGATCTGGCTTCTCTGCTTACTATGCTACTGTCATGTTCTCCCCAAATGCACTTGACTTTCCAGCTCCCAAATCCCAGGGCCTCTCCTGCACATTTTTTACTGAGATTATGAAAGCTTTAATTTTGAAGACAGAAGTACATAATTTATGGTCATTATAGAAAAGTTATAAAATCTTGGCAAGCAAAGATTAATTTAAAAATCACTGGAAATCCTACCACTCACTATTAACATCTTGCTGGGGGTGCCTGGGTGGCTCAGTCAGTCGGTGTCTTACTTTGACTCAGGTCATGATCCTGAGTTTGAGCCCCACCTCGGGCATCCTGCTGTCAGCATGGAGCCTCTTCAGATCCTCTGTCCCCCTTTCTCTCTGCCCCTCCCCTACTCGTGCACGTGTGCTGTCTCTCAAAAAATAAACTTAAAAAAAAATCTTGCTGGGTATTCATTTCTTCTTTCTTCTTTTTATTTTTTATTTTATTTTTTAAAATTTATTATTCTGAGAGACAGAGTATGAGAGGGGGAGGAGCAGAGAGAGGGAAACACAGCATCTGAAGCAGTCTCCAGGCTCTGATCTGTCAGCACAGAGCCTGACGCGGGGCTCAAACTCTGAGACGGAGAGATCATGATCTGAGCCGGAGTCAGATGCTTAACCGACTGAGCCACCCAAGTACCCCATATTCTTTTTATTTTTTATTTAAGTAGGCTCCTGTGGAGGCTGCTTGGGATTCTCTCCCTCTCCATCTGCCCTTCCTTCCATCCCCCCCAAGTAAATAAATATTGAAATAAAAAAGAGAGAGTCAGCCGCTTAACCATCTGGGCCACCCAGGCGTCCCTGGATATTCTTCACTGCTGACTGTGTGTGTGCGCGTGCGTGCGTGTGTCTGTTCAAATTGTAGATTTTTAAACAAAAATGGGATTGTACTATGTAAATAATTTTATATTTTTTTCATTTAAATATATGACCTGACCATCTTTCCATGTCGGCAGGTGTATTCCTACATTATCCGTCACCATTAATGGCCCCCTCGTGTTTGACACTTCCTGTGCCCCCGGTTTCTGGGATTTGGCACTTGAAGGGGTGCCTCCTGCCTCAGAGACAGCTTCTTCATTCCCTCTGCCTACAGCATCAGCTCCTGCCCAGGTTTGCGCCTCTGTCCCTGCTTCTGTCTGTTTCAACCTTGTTCCAACATGGAACCTAATGCCAGTGAGACATTTCCACTTTAGAAATGTCCAAATTAGGGGTGCCTGGGTGGCTCAGTCGGTTGAGCATCCGGCTTCGTCTCAGGTCATGATTTCGCGGTTCGTGGGTTCGAGCCCTGCGTCAGGCTCTGTGCTGACAGCTAGTTCAGAGACTGGAGCCTGTCTTCAGATTCTGTGTCTCCCTCTCTCTCTGACCCTCCCCTGCTCATGCTGTCTCTCTCTCTCAAAAATAAACATTTGAAAAAATAAAAAAAAAAAGAAAATGTCTGATATCATGCTCTTCCTCTTTCCTCAAGCCAGCGTCCCTTTCCACGTTTGTTAGTGATGCCATCTCTCTTCAAGGGGTCTACTGCCACAGCACTTGTGTCCCACAGCCCTCTCCTCATGTCTAATCAGTTTCCAAGGCCTATTTGTTTTCTTTCAAAACATCTCAGGTATCCATTCCTTTCCGTTCTCACTGCCCAGGCTCTTGTCCCAAGTGCTGCTGTCACTCAATGGTCTCCCGGGGGGGGCTTCTCATTCAGTGGCCTCCTGTGCACTCTGGCCAGGAGACCTGTTCTCAGTCATCTGTGGGGGGTGCCTTCTCCTGCTCCAGAACCTGCAATAACTCTTTCCCAAATCTATACCTTTCCAGGCTCACATCCACCTGTACCACCTCATAGTTACTGACTTCCAAAACATCCTCTCTGCTTTAGACCAGTTCTTTCATCATCCCAGGTATGTGCAAGCTTCATTCTCTTCCCCATTACATGGAATGCCTTTCCCTGTACCCACACATAATGTGATCTACCCCACCAGACAGTGATCACATCTCACCTCTTCTAGTTATACCAGCCCACCCAGGTCTCCCTGCTTCACTAAATTCCTAGTGCACTACAGCAAGCACCGCACAGAACAGGCCTCACAGCGGCAACCCTGGGAAAGACATGCAACAGTCATGGGCATTACGTACTGGTTGGCTTAATTTCCCTAGGGAGTAAGAAGTGGGTTCTAAAGAAAGTAGAGAAGTGGAGAGGTCCAGGGGTTAGGGAATTAGAGGAAGGGGGTCAGGATGAGAATAACTGAGAACAGTCTCACCTGTGTGGGTTCCCCTCGGTCCATTTTGTCCCCAGTTCCCAGCTGCCCATATCTGTTATTTCCCTGCATAAAGATTCGGCCAAATTCATCCACCAGGCCAAGGTGATTGTAGCCAAGAGCACAAAATAGGATCTAGGAAGTAAGACAGAAAGAGAAGGTAGGCATTCAGGTCCCTCCAGAGGAACTCTGAGCCCCAGAATCTCCCAGCCGCTAACCTGCCATTCCCAGCTGATTTCTTTTGGCCTTGCCCCGCTACCTCGCCCCTCTCTCTGGGACCCCTGTCCCTCCTTGATCAATCATTTAATTCCTGCTCATATTTCAGACCTCTGGTACCTTTAATCCCTAAACCCCCCTCTGTCCACCCCTTTGTCTGTCCCATCCCTCCAGGATCCTACCTTGGCAGGCAGTGAGAGAGCAAGTGGCATCTGCTGGTCCAGAGGGTCAAAGGCTTGAAGGGTCCCAAAGAGATCACGATACACCCCTGGGGTATGCACCTCAAAATATACTCCCCCCTGGTCTGGGGGGTCAGGAGCCCTCAGCTCAGCAGCTTTGGGCACCCATTTCCTAGCAATAAGGCCCTACCTGGGATGAAAGCTGCAAGATCCAGGGAGTCTCATACCCAGTAGAAATGTACCAGCTATGATGTCTGGGAACCTAACCTCATCTTTTCACTAGGATGCCCGAAGGGGTCCACCACGGAGCAGGAGTAAGTATAAGGGGGTGTCCATATCTGGAAGGTCTGTTTAAGATGAGGGTGTGGAGAAGAAGGAAGGTGGTTCTTACCTGTGATGTAGAGAGTACTGCTCTGGTTAGAAGCCATGCAGGTCACACGAAGGTGAGGCAGGCAACGGGACACCTTCCTCAGGGCCAGCTGAACTGTGTAGGAGCGTGGCTGGTCCAGCTGGGTTTCATTCACTACCAAAGAGTATATTTTTCCTTCCTCTGGGAGATAGGGAGAGGCAGACAATGAGGTTGGGGGGGGACCTCCCAATATCCACATTAACTTCCCAATAGACTCTCAAAGATAGGGATTAAACATTTATTGCCCTAGAGTAGGGTTGGAAGAAAAAAGGTAGCGGTGAAATAAGGGGAGCGTGACCTCAAGTTGCCAAGACTCTAGCCCTGTGCCACCAAAAATAAATCAGAGAAGTCCTTCAGTGTGAAAGATGAGTGGAGAGAAAACCAGCAGTTAGATCTGGCAGAATCCAATGTGAGTGTTGGGAAGAACGGTGCCCAGGGACTCGGGGCTCTGCCTGGAATGAAGTTCGGAGGGTCTGAAGCTTGGGAGGGAGTAGGGTAAAATATAGGGGACAGGGATGCCAGTCTGGCTTGGTCAGAAGAGCACGTGACCCTTGATCTCGGGGTTGTGAGTTCGAGCACCACACTGGGTGTAGAGATTACTTAAATAAATAAAAATAAAAACTTAAAAAATATATATACATGACAATGAGCAAGGTGGGGGGAAGTTTGGGGTATTAAGTGAAGCGCCTAACAGGAAGGTGAGGAAGATTAGAATTTCAAAAATCAGGCTTTCACTAGAACAGTGGTTTCCAAACTGTTTTGTTTTTTTTTTGTTTTGTTTTGTTTTGTTTTGTTTTTTGCAGCAGGGCCCTTTACTCATATGAAATACACAGAATCTGGGACGCCTAGGTGATGCAGTTGGTTAACCATCTGACTCTTGATCTCAGCTCAGGTCATGCATGATCTCATAGTGTGTGAGTTCAAGCGCCGCATCAGACTCTGTGCTGATGGTGTGGGATTCTCTCTCTCCTTCTCTCTCTGCCCCTCCCCCACTTGTGCACACATGATAAATAAACTTAAATTTTTTTTTTTAAAAAGTTGTTTAAAAAACGCAGAATCTTAGACTATGAGACAGAGAAAAAGCAAAGGTATTCGGTTTGAGACTAGGATGAGGTAGCATGCAGAAAGTCCTTCCCCTCCCCTGCAGCAGCTCCTGAACAATCTGTAGAAAACAATTTGCAAACCACTGCTCTAGGCCACACCTGTGAGAAGCAGTAGAGCCCGCTGGGTCTCCTGACCAACCAGCACAATCTGTTTGAAGCTCATGGAGTGGTGGAAGGTCATCTTGAAGACCCGCTGCCCACTGGACTGCAGATAGACCTCGACACAGTCACAGGCCCGGCTGCCTGTTGTGCCTACCACTGCTGGCTGCTCCCGGGTGGCCAATACATAGAGGTATTTACGGTAAACGGTGTCACATCTTGGGTCTGAGGCAAACTGTAGGAAAAGATGAAGCTGACTGGGATCTAGGTCTTAGAGTGGAATGAGGCTTGGGGCGACAGGATCCTGGGGTGGGAGATGGAGATACTTGGGTTCAGGGCTGGGAAATGAGGACTTGGTTTTCAGTATGGAAGGGCAGCCTGAGTACCTCGGGACAGGTGTGGGCCCTGGAGGAGCCCCGGAGGAGGGGTGGGGTGTCTCAGTTCCCAGGGCTCTGCTACTCACATCTTTGGCTCCTCGACACAATACGACATAGCGGCAGGCTCGCTTCCACTGGATCTGGCCAAGGGTAGAGGAGACCAGGGCATTTTTGAGGAAGAAGAGGGTCCCCACATAGTCAAGAATGAAGACATGGTCCTTGGTGGGCAAGAAGCGGCGGTAGCCATGGGCTAGCAGGGGGGCTACACTCTTGCTGAGACAGCGGCGGCGGCCTCCAAATGCCTGGAAATACAGGCCCTTTGTGTCTGCAGAAGGGAAGGAGATGGAAGGCTCAAGGGGTCAGGATGGCACAGGTGAGTCATCAGAGCTTGAGCAAACTAGATTTCTCAGGGAGCCGGGTACTTAACAGCTCCCATCCACAGGACTGGGGAACAAATCCCTTTCTAAAGGACATATGGAAAGCTTAGAAGATATCTTTAATAATCCCCTATGCCTGAACTTTAGTTCTCTGCCCCCCACCCCGAGCCCAGAGCATGACACATGCTTCTAAGTGAGCACTTCTTTAGTCCAACCTTGCATCAGAGACATCAAGGGAAATATAGTACATAGAAAAGCAGCAGATAGAGGAGTGAAAAGGAATGACTGAGAAAGGCCAGTAACCCCCCTCACCCCTAGCTCTGGATTTGCTATCTGGATCAGATCTGGATCTCCCTGAATCTCCAGTGTGTGCAGTAAGGTACCTGGATAGGGGCTCCCTGGGAATGGAGGGTTTCAGAGCATGTTTCTCAACCTGGGGGTGATTCTGTCCTCAGGGAACATTGGTTGTCACAACTGGGGGGAGCTTTGCTACTGGCATCTAGTGGGTGGAGGCCAGGGATGCTGCTAAACGTCCTGCAATGCACAGGACAGCCCCTCACTCCAAATAATTATTTGGCCCCAAATGTCAAATTTGAGGTTGAGAGACTCTGGTGTAGAGGAGGGAAAACTCCAGGTTTGGGGAGTGGAAGAGATGACCGGGGTAGGATTCGGAAGAGAGTTTGAATACAGAGGCCGGCTTGGCAGGGATGCTAGTAACAGGGGCTCAGGGGGCACGTCTATGAGAGGGTGGAGCCGGAGGCTTGCAGTGCTCCTAGATGGATGGCATGTTTGAATCTAACAGGCTCTTCCAGAGAAAGGGGCCCTGGCAGCCTGGCTAGGAACGCTGAGGCGACTCTATGGAACAGGAGGGATCCCAGAATAAAGTACAGGACAGAGGCAAAGCGAAAGGGAGGTTCTGGGGAAGGTGTACAGTTAAGAATGGCAGCTCTCTTCCAGGGCCGGACCCCAGAACCCTGCTCTCGTAGACGAGGACTGAGCCTGCGACAGATGCGTCTCCACACGCCCTCAGCGTCGCACACTTCATGGAAGTAGTGGCAGGTCTGGCCCAGAGTGACTACATCTCTGACTGGGAGGAATGAGATGATATGCTCCACCTGGGGGGAAAGGCAGGCGGGAGGAAGCCGGCATCATTGAGGGGTCTCCTCTTCGCTCTGGTCCCCTGCCCTTTATTCTGGAATACCTCCCCGTGGAGGACTCACCAGTTCTGGGGGGAACAGCTGAACAGAAATAGGGTTCCCTCTGCCCTTCTTCTCTTCGCCCCCAGGCTCTGGGCCACATGAAGGGCAGCTCCGCTTCACCTGCTGAAGGAGAAGGGAGAGCACAGGGGTTCCATGAGAGTCAGGCCTCCTTCTCTCCCTTCTCTCAGCCTTTCTTTAGCTACTTTCTTAGGGGCTCATGGCTCTGTGCCCTCAGATCCTCCCATCTTTCTCTCTAGGTCCATGGGTCTGCCCTGTGCCTGGGTCCACCAACTCCAAAGAACCCCTCCCCCATCTCTTGCTGCCATCTTCTTGTCCTTCCCTTGGCTCCCCACCTGTCCCCCGCTCACCCTGAGCCCCTCCTCCGGTCCGCACAGCCCAGTGAATTTTTGCAGCTTTCTTCTCCGGCTTCTCCTCACCATCCTGACTGCCCCGTCCCTGCTCCTGCCCTCATCTCTCCGGGCCCCCTGGCCCCCCCATAGTCAGCTCCCTGGCCCCTGTTCCTGCTGCCTTTCCCACACCATGTCCCCCGCCTGGGCTTGGGGGACCTCTGGGGCCCCTCAGGCTCCTAGGCCCCTCCCCCGTGGAATCTGGGAAGACAAACCTCTCTGTGACCTCACTGCCCAGCCACTGTGACCTATTTTCCCCAACCTTGCAGGGGATTTTCTCTTAGCTCCTGGGTTCTAGCTCAGCTCTAGCCATCCAGGGGCTCATGGGATATGTATGAGACCCTTCCCCAGGAGAAAGAAAGTGTGAATGACTGCTAGATGAGGCCTTTACTTTTGGAGAACAGTTGTGAAGTTCCTCCCTTTGAGGCCCTTTTAGCACTAACTCTGCTCTGTAGAGAAACACTGGTGAATTCTACATATCTCAGCAGGCCAGGGCCTCCAGGGGATTTGTAGCCCAAGAGTATAAACTACCCCACCCCCAAAATAAGTATAAAAAATATAAACTGTTTGACAGGTGAGGGGGAAAGGGGACCCTGCTACACTCGCTTAGAGGAAAGCATGCACCAGATGAAAGTGGGAATAATTCAGCGCCGACTCTTTAGTCTCACAAACACACATCCAAAAGCAGATTTCCTGGGACAGTAACATCAATGCATGTATGAAGGACAACCTATTAAGGTGGAAGAAAGGGATAGAATTACTCTGAAAGCTTACGGTTATCTCCCAGGGTCTAAGTTTTTAACTTAAGTCTTATGGGGAGAGAGGGGTGCCATGTATGAGAAACAGCAGGAGTCGGGGGGGTGTTTGTCCAAGTAGGGGCAAAGGATCTACACCAATAAACCCAAGGGAGTAACCGGCTCTTCCAGGAACTCAAAGGAATCCAGTCCTGGACATCCCACCCTCAGCTGCCTAGTATTAGACTTTCCTTTATGGCGCCAGCTACTAGTCAACCACCCAAACTCCCTTATTCATGGTGACTAATAAACAACTAGCTTGAGACACTGAGGATGGAATTTTAATAATTCAATACATGTTTAGGAAATCTCAACATCTGAGATGTGATTTACAAGAACCTTTCAGTCGTTTGCGGTCAGGCAAATATTAACGTAGTAAATGGACTATGTTAACGTGTTACGTCATTTTGCCACCTAAAAGGACGTTAAGATCTCTCAGCGGACAGAGAAAAGATCGTCAGCTTCCTCTTGGGTCTGGATCCCCTTTGTCCACTCCATTTCGGCTCAGGAGGCAAAGGAGAGGGTGCGAATAAAAAAAAGCCCACGTAGAAGCATCTGGGAAACCGGGCTTCTGCTCTCGCCAACGCCTCAACTTCCCTCCGCCTCAGTTTCCTCATTTGTAAAACAGAGGGCTTCTTCCAGATGAGATGGTCCCTTCTGGACTAACCCCCCCTCCCCCAGGTCCTGTCATCACAGTTCCCACCCTGGCGCGCTCTTCCGGGTCGGCTGGCCGGCCGGGCGGCTCTTCCGGTCTCCCGTAAGCCTTTCTCCAAGAGCTGCCTTGGGTATCTCCAGTCTCTGGGAAGCCCCCCGCCCGCCGGAGCTCCGGAGACCGCCCCAGGGCCTCAGACTCCGCAGCCGGAAAGGCTTCCACGGTCCCTTCGGTTGCAACGACCCCCTCCCTCCGCACTGGCCTCAGGCTTCGCCTTGCACCCCGCCCCGACCTCCTTCACGCCCTCAAAGCGGGCTCGCTCTCTAACATTTGCAGCTCACACTCGCCACTGTAGCCCCTGCACTGTTCTCAGCCAGCCAAGCCGGCAGCAATCTCATTCTTTACCTCAGTCTCAAATTCTAGCTCACCCGCCTCCTCCTAGGCGAAGGGACCGCCTTCTCGCTCATGCTATTGGTAGATACAGCCGTCCCTAAGAGAAGAGGCCGGGCCAGGTTCCCTCCGGAGGATCTAATTGGCCTTCGTTACAGTCACTCGCCTGCATCTGGCTTGCGATTGGTCTCCGTTGGAAAAAAACCCAGGAGCCCCAGCTTGCGGTCTCGGCCTCTATCCCTTCTAGTTGAGCACCGGCGTCCCCGTCTCCTGGTTAGACCTGATTGGCTCCATCTCCAGCCCTAAGCATTGCGATTGGACGCGGATGCGCGGGGCGGGCCGGCCTGGAGCTTCGGCCGTTGGCGAGCGCTCCATTCTAGCCCCCTCCCTTCTGTCGCCTCACGCCGGCGCTGCAGTCTCCACCCCCCCGGCGGGTTCTGATTAGCCACTTCCGACGCGTCTCCGGACCGCGATTGGTCTGCCGGGTCCCTGAGCGCGTTTCCTCCCCTTTGAAGCGACTACGGCGGCTCCAAGGAGGGGGAGGGGGGGAGGAGGGACGGCCGGTCCCGTCAGTCAGGCAGCGGGAGCCGCCGGGAGCGGATGGCGGCGGTGGTAGCGGCCCCACTCTCCGCCGGGGGTGAGGAGGCAGCGGCCACGACCTCCGTTCCAGGGTCTCCGGGTCTGCCCGGGAGCCGCAGTGCAGAGCGGGCCCTAGAGGAGGCCGTGGCTACCGGGACCCTGAACCTGTCCAACCGGCGCTTGAAGTACTTCCCCCGGGGCGCGGCCCGCAGCTACGACCTGTCAGACATCACCCAGGCTGGTGAGTGCCCTCGGCCCAGTCCCTGCCCGGGACCCTCATTTACATAGCCCCGCCCCTAGCTTGTTTCTCACCGGGCTAAGGAGTCTGGCCCGCCCCTTCACCTGACCGTTGGGGTTCTCGACCCTGCGGATTTGCATAAGCCAGCTAACTCCCCCTCCCCACTTTGAGAACTCCTGGACAATGAACGCATTTCTCCTTTGTACCGAACGCCCGGCGCCCTGACCGAACGCCCGGCGCCCTGATCGAGCGTTGTGAGAGTTCTCCGTCTTCTCCTTCTCTTTATTTGCATATGTGCGCACCTGTAGAATGGTCCCGCCCCTCACCTGGTTGGCTCATTTGCATGACCTCTTCAACCTCAGTTCTGATCGTTCCTTAAAGCAGCCCCTAAGGGCCCCTCTAGTGACTCCTTTCTCTTCCTCCACTTCGTCTCCAACTCTTTCCCCGTTCCACCGAGATCCGAGCAGCCCCTTGATCCCCCTCTTCCCTAGGATTCGCCCCTAACAACCTGGTGCTTCTGTTTACTGTGCTTGTCCCGCCCCCTAAGGTCCCTGTCCCTCTCCACTCGTCACCCAGCAAGCCTATGGGAAAGAAGCAAATCTTACAACCTCCCCTAACTCTTTTCTCCTCGAGCTCTTCCACCTATTATTCCTGACCCCCTTATCTGAGACTCCCCCTCCTTCTTGAGAGTGTGAGGTCACAATGGAGCCTGTGACCTCATAGGGACCTTAGAATTACCATTTCAGTGTCTGCTTTCCCTTGGCGGGGGAGGGACTTGAGGCAGTTGCTGAAAGGAAGGAAATCTTATCTCCTGGCCTGGAGTGCTGGGAAGCTAGAGACTGTTCCATTGCCCTTCCACTCCTCCACCCCACTGATCCCTCTAATTGTGCTCCCTCCTCCCTGGTGTCTCTTGATGGTGGGGTGTGGGGGATTCTACCATGACAGGTGAGTCAGGCCTCAGCTGCTCAGGAGGCAACAACCTATGACCCTGGGCTGGCAGCTGGGGGGTGGAGATTGGGAGTGGGCCAGAGGACTGCATTCCCGAAGCCCCACCCCAGCCTAGCCCAGGGGTGGGACTTGGGGCTTGGCTGAGTGTCCTCCTGAAATCGCTGCTCTCTGACTGCATGCATTTCTCCTCCAGCAGGTGCTTGTTCACCTGCAAACACCCAAGTGGGTCCAGACACTCTCTCTCCTCCACTGTTCTGGGGAGAACCAGTTTAAACCTCCCCACTTTTCTAGGGTTGCTGGGGAAGCTTACTTACCTACCACGCAGTGAATGAGTTCAGGGAATGGGTGAGCCCCAGGAGCCATTCCTCTCCCTCTCCATCTCCCCCAGCCGCCAAACCCCCAAGCTCCAGATTGACCTCAGCAGCTGTGTGACACTCGCCTTCTGTTCCCTTTCCCCTCCCCCTTGCTTGTTTTTTGACAAAGACCAAATGTTATTCTTTACTTCCTTAGGGCTCTGTCTCTGTGAGTGGACTCCTGGGGAAAACTACCAAGAACTCCCTGGCCCCTCCCAGCTCCTACCCCCTCCCTTCCTCCTCCCCCAGCATTCCGGCTCAGGGTGCAGGCAGTTCTCCTGAGTGAGCTTGTGTGACGAAGTGGGAAAATCCCAGCTTACTGAGGACCTCTCCCTGTCCTTCCCTCCACACAGAAATCCTGAGTCCTTTCTGGGCTCAGGTTATAGGCCAGGTGCAATCTGTCTTGTCCAAAATGTTGTCCTCTGACCCTGCTCCCCAAGTAGAAGGCTCATAGTTTGGGGTGGAAAGGGGAAGTGACAGTTGGGGTTGCTCGTACTCTGCCCTCCACACCTCCTTGCCCTCCAACCCAGACTAACTTCAACACTCCACCAGATTATCCTGAGCCCTCTGCAGTTTTCCCAACTCTTTCTGACCCACTGTTTTCTCTGCATATTTCCTAGGGCACAGGTCTCTGGTATCCCTTGGACTCTGGTCCTTGGGGCCCCTGAAAGTAGGATGGATCCTGAGATGGCGGGGAGGGGCCGCCCTCACAAAGGAGAAGTGCAGCTCATTCTCTCACAGACCACATCCTGTGCCTCCTGTGCCCTCCCTCCTCCAGCCTGGGCTCCCTTCCGCTCTGAGCCTTTGCCCCTGTCACCGCTCAGCCCGGCTTGTCCTCTCCACCCCCTTCATCCACAGCACACACACTTGCACACACACACATTTGGGGATGCAGAGAGAGCAGGCAGATGGAAGGCAAGTGGAGGAAGCCTGCATCTGGCACTCTCACCCTCTCTGGAACTTGGGGTCTTCTCTCTGACAGGTCTTCTCTCTGTGCACCAGGGCTGTGAGCAGAGAGGGAGAAAGAAAGAGCCCTGGTGCCTTGGGCTATCACCACCCTGGTAAACATAGGGTCCCCCAGAGACAGAACCTGACAGCTTGTTTCTACTCCATTTCCTGTCACGAGACTCATTTCCTTGGGGGATATACCCCAGCTTCCCTCCCATTGGCTTTTACTCACCCCTTCCTGGGGAGGGCTGTCTATGAAGCTCACCCAAGTTGTATTGCCAGAGACATCCCGCAGCAGGCCCTGGGCCCCTCCCGGTACGGGCGAGGAGAGGAAGCAGAAACCCAGGCTTGCTTGCAGGGCTCTAAGCAGTTACCGTCCCCAGACTAGCGGAAACCCCATGGCTGACTTCTTTCATTAGAGTAGCAAGCGACCCCTTGAGAATAAGGGGTGGTAAGAGGTCTTACCCTCTCTTCCTCCCTCTGCTCCTCACCCACACACCAAGATCCTGCAAAAGAGCCGAGTGCCTGATGCCTGGGTCAATAAGAGAGGAAGTAGAGGGAGGCTGGTGGGGCTGGAAGAAGGTGGGAAGGAGGCCAGTGCTGAGGACAGTGTATCTGGATGGGAGGGACCCGAGGACTCTAGCTCCCACCTCCAGGTTGGTCAGCTTGCCCTCCCCTCCTGGTCCCTGGGTCTGTTACTTCACAGACCCTTGGACCTGACTTGCTTATCCCAGGAGCTGATAAAGAACCATTGTCCAGTGTGTCAGGAGCCTTATTTAATCTCTAGAGCCAGACTCTTAATGACCCTTGCTTTCTCCCCTGTGTTAAAAAGAGATTGAGGCTCCCAAGGAGGGATGAGCTTTCTCAGTGGTCTCCCCCCAAAGGTTGACCGTATTCTTATCTCTAGCCTCCCATCCCATTACCTTGCTATTTTCTTTGGAGCACTAGTCCTTCTCCATAGAACAGCAGGAACCACAAGAGTTCTAGAAACCAGTCATCCTTTTCAGGATAGCCCTTCATTTGTGTATTTGAAGGTGGTGTTCATATTTCGTCCTCCTAAGTCTGGGCTTCTCCAGCCCAGTGACCCTATGCCTTCCCTTTTCTGTTCTGGTAAAGTGTTTGCAATGTGCTCAAGTTCTGCAGAAAGCTTTGTTGTCTCCAGGGACCCCAGGTTTATAGGCCTGAGTCTTCAGGTCCGAAGGGGAGACAGACTTCCGGGCAGCCGGCTCAGGGAAAGTTCAGAGTCCTTCTGTCCAGGGCTGGGTCTTTCCAGGCTCTCCCCTAATAACTTGCTTCCCCTAGACCTGTCCCGGAACCGGTTCCCTGAGGTGCCGGAGGCAGCATGCCAGCTGGTGTCCCTGGAGGGCCTGAGCCTCTACCACAATTGCCTGAGATGCCTGAACCCAGCCTTGGGGAATCTCACAGCTCTTACCTACCTCAACCTCAGGTAGGAAGGCGTGGCCAGAGAGGGGGTGCAGGGTGGGGAGCTTATCCTTCTCAGCCCCAAGTCCCCATGCACATTACCCTGAGTCCCCCTCCTGGTGACCCTGAAAAGAGGGCAACCCTGGGATGCCACGCCTGGGGAGTGAGCCCACTGCCTTTCTCCCCTCTGCAGCCGAAACCAGCTGTCATCGCTGCCACCCTACATCTGCCAGCTGCCCCTGAGGGTGCTCATTGTCAGCAACAACAAACTGGGAGCTCTGCCTCCCGACATCAGCGCCTTGGGAAGCCTGCGGCAGCTTGTGAGCATGCGGAGCAGGGCAAGGAGAGGGGCTGTCTAGCCAGGCACCTTTGGGGAAAGCCGGGGAGAGGTGGGGACCAAAGGAAGTGGCCAGAGATGGGAGGCAGTTTTCTGATGCTCTTGTTTTTTTTTTTTTCTTTTTCTTTTTTCTTTTTAATGTTTGTTTATTTATTACGAGAGAGAGAGAGAGAGAGTCAGGCAGAGGGAGAGAGGGAGAGAGAGAGTCCCAAACAGCACTGTCAGCACAGAGCCTGATGCGGCGCTTGATCTCACGAACATGAGATCATGACCTGAGCTGAAATCAAGAGTCAGCCACTTAGCCAACTGAACCAGCAGGTGCCCCTGATGCTCCTGGTCTTGTGGCTCCTGCCCAGCTACTTCTTTCCTCATTGCAGGATGTGAGCGGCAATGAGTTGCAGTCTCTTCCCACAGAGCTGTGTAGCCTCCCTTCCCTGCGGGACCTCAGTGTTCGGAGGAACCAGCTCAGCACCCTCCCTGATGGTAAGGAGAATGAGAAGCTGGAGGGAGGGCGGGGGGCGGGGGGGAGAGAGAGAGAGAGAGAGAGAGAGAGTGTGTGTGTGTGTGTGTGTGTGTGTGTTGTCTACATTGGAGAAGTCGCAGACAAAGACTCTTCACAGAACATTGATGCCTTAGTTGCCTCGGGTTTTGCAGTGTATAAAACAAATGAAACTATTTTTTTTAAGTTTATTTAATTATTTCGAGAGACTGAGAGCGTGAGCGGGGAGAGGCAGAGAGAGGGAGAGAAGGAGAATCCCAAGTAGGCTCTGCATTGCCAGCGTGGAGCCCGATGTGCAGATTGGACTCACGAACTGTGAGATCATGACCTGAACCGAAATCAAGACTCGGACACTTAACTGACTGAGCCCCCCAAGCGCCCTCTAAGTTATTTTATTTATTCTCAACCAGCAACCCTCTGAGGCTGGCAAGGCATGCGTTATTAGCTCTATCTCACAAATGTGGAACAAGGCACCGAAAGGAGAGTGAGTGAGTGTGTTGGCACCCTGTAGAATCCCAGGGTTAGAAGGGGCCTTCAGCGTCACCCGGTGTCCTCATTCACCCAGTGGGAGCACCCCTGAGTCAGATGATGCCCTGCACGTCCTCCCTGGAGATTCTGAGTCAGTGGAGCCACGTGCCAGAGCCTGAGCAGCCCCATTTTAATGAGCTAGCTATAATCCACCCCAACATTTGATAGCCTCTGCTCCAAAGCAAGCACCCCTGCCCTTAGCCAGCCAGCACTGTTGTGTGTTTCCTGTGTTTTAGGTGGGCGTCAGGTAGATGTGTGTGATGTCACTCAGATCTGGGGCCAACTCTTAAACTGTATTGGCTTCATGGGGAGAGAAGTGGAGGAAAGTGCTAGAACAGGATACTTAAAGAGCTGCAGGAGCTGGAGGGAAGGCACTGTGGCTCTGCTCAGGGAGCTTGAGGAAGACTTTGCCCCAGAGGCATGGCAGGAGCTAACCTGTGAAGGAAAGTTCTCCTTCCTTCTGCATCTCAGGCAGAGGAAACCCCTTGGGCAAAGCATGTGGTGGGAGGGAGCACAGTCTGGCAGGATGTGGTGAGAAAGGAAGGCCTTGGCCAGGTGGGAAGGACCTGAGCCTTGCTCATCTTGTTCTTAAAGAACAAGGGAGGGGAGTCAGGTGGTCACCCATTTTCTCTGAGCTCCCTCTACTCCTACACTGGCTCTCTTTCCTTCTGAGTCGGTAGCAGTTTAAACAAGCATTTGAAATTTTTTTTAACATTTATTTATTTTTGAGAGAGAGACACACAGAGTGTGAGCAGGGGAGGGTCAGAGAGAGAGGGAGACACAGAATATGAAGCAGGCTCCAGGCTCTGAGCTGTCAGCATAGAGCCTGACGCGGAGCTTGAACCCACAAACTGAGATCATGACCTGAGCTGAAGTCGGCCACTTAACCAACTGAGCCACCCAGGCGCCCCTAAACAAGCATTTGATCAGGATCCTCTCTGAGCCTTAAAAGAGACCCTAGTAATGGGAAAAGATAGTTGCAAATGACATATCGGATAAAGGGCTAGTATCCAAAATCTACAAAGTACTCACCAAACTCCACACTCGAAAAACAAACAATCCAGTGAAGAAATGGGCAGAAGACATGAAGAGACTCTTCTCCAAAGAGGACATCCAGATGGCCAACAAACATATGAAACAATGCTCAGGATCACTCATCATCAGGGAAATCAAAATCAAAACCACACTGAGATACCACCTCACGCCAGTCAGAGTGGCTAAAATGAACAACTCAAGAGTCTATAGATGCTGGCGAGGATGTGGAGAAACGGGCACCCTCCTACACTGTTGGTGGGACTGTAAACTGGTAACAGCCACTCTGGACAGCAGTGTGGAGGTTCCTCA